>BTPG01000002.1:158596958-158679458 GCA_036245525.1 Semisulcospira habei
CACAAAACTATCAAACTATCTACGCCACACCTTCCCCACTACCAACATTTCAACACCACATGCATACACACAATATCAATGCCAGGCTAGGTAGTAGTATCTCACACTCCAACCTGTTTGGTGTTCTCGCCTGGTTACGTTCAGTCTTTTCACGTCTAGGCGTGCAAGTCCCTTCTCGTACGCGCCCGAGTCGTCCCGTCTCTCGTACCGTAGACGTCCTCGTTACTCGTACCGTATAGCGCAGTCCTCGCTGTAACCCGGGTGTCTCGGCACCGGTCGTTCACTCCCTGAGTAAAGAGATGGAGAGATGACCTCGCATTAGGTCCCTGGTGACTGACGTCTCGACGTCCGTCGCTCCAAACTCCGACAAGCACTCCGAACAATAATAAAGTCCTAAATCGTAACACTTGCTAAACACACACACATATTGGATAATATGAGATGCATTACGTAACCTGGCTGACACACTAACTCACACGTTCATTCACACACACACACACACACACGTGCTTCCTCACCCGACTACTTCCGTAACACCCCATATCTCTGTCACTACCTTGAAACAGACTATAACCTAACACTCTCGCTATACGTTATCCCATCCGCTGAAAAAGTCTATACTTAACCACGTACTACCTTCATAACGACTTAGGCATACACCCTCACATTCCTTAGTCATCCATCTCGGTAAAATAACTATATACGAAACACCGGTTACCTCAATTCCAAACCAACATAACTGAACCAAACCAGTCAACACTACACAACCGAATAACTCCTATTTACACATACTATCTTTAACGCAATAACCATCAATAATACGTATAGAAACATACCTGAATTCTAGGTTCCAGAGTCTTGGAATACGGGCTTATGTATCTCACACACGTCTGTCCACACTGATAGTAAAGCCCCGTACTAACTTATTTCACCCTCTGACAGACTGAGCTCTCGCCTAAACTCACTAAAACTCCCCGTGCTAAACGTTCCTTTAAGATTCCACGTGGATCTCGTGCCTCACGGAATATCGGCACAAAACAAACTGCTAACAAAACTGTACCGTATTAAAGCTGAGGTGCAATGAGAAAACCCCGCCCAGCGCGTGTTTTAAAAAGACTACAGGACCCAGCTTGGGCCCTGCCCCTAAGTGGGTCAAATCGGTTCGTAACTCAGTTGACGGAGTTGGCAACTGCGTATCCCGAGCTTGCAAAACTCTCGGAAAACGACAGACCACTTCCTGTTGCACGGAAATCATCGCGATTAGCAGATCGGACAACAGCAGACGATTCTGTCACACTTTGAAACTGACCGACAGCCACGGATTCTACGCGCTGGGGACTATGATGGCAGAATGCACGGCTGTACATGCTGTAAGTATGACTCCTGACACTTTGTAGTTGTGAACGAATTTTTTTCAACACGTACCTCCAGTCCAATATAGGCTAATATAAATAAATAAATAAGCATTGTGATGTACAACCAACACAGTAAATTGGATGAGAGAGAGAGAGACAGAGAGAGAGAGAGAGAATCGACTGTTTACATAGATGCCAAAAGATACAAGGTCGCCATGGGTCAAGCTGATTTTGAGTAGCTGCCCTTCGTATGGAGAAAAAAAAATTGCTGTAGGCCACTCCAGATGAAAAGATATAACAACAAACACTAAACGACAAATAACCCCTCCTTCCTCACCCTTCCGATATCAAATAAGCTTCAGGCTGTACTGTGTAACTTACGGATAGCTCGGTCTGGTCCATATCCAGTGTGCGTCCAGGCAAGGCACCAATGGCCTGCTCTGTCCGTCGGGTGGTCGAGTGTCGTCTGCTACTGTTGATATCAGTAAAATTATCGCTGGTTTAGATCAGTGATCGCGGTTCCCACTCGCTGCAAACAGGAAGTGGCCTGTCTTTTTCACGGGAGTTTTGCCAGCACGACAAACGCAGTTGAAAACTCAGTCAACTGAGTCAGTTGCAAACCGGTTTGCCGAAGTTAGCCGAACGTTCACGAAGACAGGGCCCTCGCTGGGTCCTGCAAAGTATTTTTAAAACACGTGCGGGGCGGAGTTTTTTGACTGTTTCTCAGCTTTAAATCTACTGTGTGAACCCTATGCGTGAGCATAGAGTTTCATCACAATGGCTTTTGCGCATTGGAAAGTGTTACGTTTGTAGTTGTGTTATTCTTTGAGAGCATGTGTGTGTTAATTATAGGAAAGAACCGATATTCATTTGAGTTATTTTAAATAAGATTTACGTACCTTTTTAGTAGGATTCATTTTCTTTTGCAAGGAGACTTGCGATCAAATTTTGTTGTACACAAACCAAGGGGAATCACTCAGCGCTGGACAGACAAATAGTTAGATCTCCTGCCCCCCGCCTATCAGGCACCCAATCGCCAGCCCACAGAGAAATACGCAGGTATAGAACAAGACGATCATCTGCATCCTCAAAAAGGATGCATGAGGTCTCGCTTATAACCCATGTTTTTCTCCGGAACTTAGGAAGTAGGCAGTAGAAACATACATACACATACACGAATGTGCACTACTATATGTGGTCGGGTAAATACCCTGATTTCCCACAGTAGATGCACAGAACATTACACCACAATGTAACGACACAAATTTGCCTCGAGTTATAGATACTCACAAACCAGATAGGTGAGGCTAGCGCTGGAAGAATTGTACACAAACCAAGGGGAATCACTCAGCGCTGGACAGACGAACAGTTAGATCCCCTGCCCCCGAATTTTGTTGTGACGCGTAGTTTCGCTACATTAGACTGGAAGGTTCCAGCAGGGTCGCGATCTTACTGGTGACCTCATATATGACGTCAATGTTGTCGGCAACATTTCGTAACATTGTATCAGAGGCGCTTAGAGGGTATAGTAAATTTGTATAACTTCTAGACTGTTCTTTTTAATAAGCATTAATGAGTTGTGGTTTACGTTTTCTTTTCTGATTGGTCGTGTTGGGAGAATTTGCTGGATTGTTCTGGAAATCTGTAATAGTATAAACCCCCTGTTAGGAAGTATGTGTGTACATTGTATGAGAGACGCAGTGTGTCAAAAGTGTTGATGCATGGTAGAGGAGACAGTGTGTCAGTGTTGGTGCATAATGCATTGTGTGGAGATCGCATCGCTGCAATAAAATATTGTTGGAACTGTTACTCCTGAATGGTCTACAACCTTGTGCTACGTGTGACGAGTTGGAGCTGAGTGAAGCTTCTTTACAAGAATCATACGTGCCTGCGTCTGGTGTGATATCATTCTACGACTACGACCTCCACGTATCATTTGGCACCTCCGACGGGACTTCTTCAGTTGGCTCAGTGGAAAGTGTAGCCAGAGACAAGAGCTATCAGTGAAACGCAGAGATGCTGACATCGGAAATGGAGACATTCCTGCGAATTGGAAAGGTATGTGGACTGGAGGGAACTCAGCTCCTTGGGTTTGTAAAAGAGAGAGAAAAGAAGAGAATAGAGAAAGAAGAAAAGCGACTGGAGACAGAAGAAAGAGCCAAAGAGCGTGAGATCAAGAGACAGGGAGAAGAGGCAGAGAGACAGCGAGAAGATGCAGAGAAACAGAGAGAAGGGGCAGAGAAACAGCGAAAAGAGGCTTAGAAACAGCGCAGAGCAGCGAGAAGAGACATAGAGGCAGCGACAACTCGAAATTCAGCTCAAGAAAATGGAATTAGAGGCACAGGGCCAGAGGACAGCTGAAGCAGCAGTCTTAGCCAGTAGAAAGCAAACAGCCCGTGCGCCAAAACTACCGCCTTTCGCAGAAAATTCTGATAAAATGGACGCTTACCTGGAGCGATTCGAGCTCTTCGCAAGCAGCAACAAATGGACACACGAGACTTGGGCCATCAAACTGAGCGCACTTCTAACCGGCAAAGCATTTGAGTTCTACACCTGCCTACCAAGACAAGAAGCCGAGGATTATGCACAGCTGAGAGCCGCCCTGCTTAGACTTCACTGAAGAGGGTTACAGACGACGATTCCGGAATTGCAAGCCTGAGGAAGGAGAAACACCCGGCCTATTCATTGAGAGAATCAGGACTTACCTGGAGAAATGGATAGAGCTGGCTGGCTTGAAGAAAGGGTATCAGGACCTGTGTGACCTCATCATCAAAGAACAAGTTTTCAGCGCATGTTCTAAGGACTTGGCCGCCCACGTCAGGGAGCAAAAGGACCAGTCCTTGAAGGCCCTGGCCGACTTCGCTCAAAGATACCTGGACGCCCACAACATGAAGTTCGGGCCCGGTAAGCCGCAGCGTGTGTCTACTCCAGCAGAGGAAAACCACGACGTCAGAGACACCCTGAAACACATGCCGATGGAGAGCCTGACATGTTTCCTTTTGGGAACGAAGGGACACAAGGCGATACTGTGTCCTTCCACAGATGTTCCCCGAGGCGATAACACCAGAAGGACCTACCAATAGCAGGCAAAAGTGGTACCACGTCTTAGCACAGAGCCGCCGCTGTACTGGCCAATAAAGTGACGTCATCTAGTGACTTTGAGACTAAAGAAAGGCGCGCGACACCGGAGCAGATCGAGTCTTTTCAGAAAAAGTGGACGTATTCCAGTTGGCGATGGGGCTACATTCTGACCAGTTTCCAGCATCGCGCGGCCTGATAGTGAAGTGCCCAACATGCCGGTAGTGTCAGGATTCGTCGGCAATATACCAGTAAGGATGCTGAAGGACACGGATTGTAGCGGCGTCATCGTGAGAGAGGACCTACTACTGAAGACCAGAAGCTACAGGAGTAGACAACCCTCATCCTGGCCGACGGAACTGTGAGGATTATCCCTCTTGCGAAGGTCAGTTTCAACACTCCGTACCTGACAGGAGCGGTGAAAGTGTTATGCATGACGACCCCAGTCTACGACCTTATCATTGGAAACGTTGACGGTGCCAGGAACGCAGGGGATCGAGATCCGGAGTGGAGACCTGAAACGTGCTGTTACCTCAAGATGTCAAGCAAAAAAGAGTCACCAGACCATCCCTCTAAAAGTAGCGGACAACACGGACTCAGCCATGGTGAATAGAGACAAGGAGGAAGAGAAGCGCAAGGCGCTGGAGCGACTTCATAACCAGGTAGACGCGGCCGTGGCCAGCGAGCAAGAGAGGCTGGAGGCGAAACAGCGAGTAGCCGTCCACCGTCTGCAGCAAAAACAGGCACAGGAGTTTAACAGTCTGCGGCACGATACCGAGCGCCGCCACAAAGATCAGATGGAGTCACTGAGTGTTAGGATTGTGGTTGTGTTATCCTGTGAGAGCGTACATGTGTTATTCGTAGGTAACGATATGTTGTTTATTTGAGCTATCATGGGTATGATTTCGTACCTTTTTAGTAAGATTTTCTTTTGTTCGTGAGTAGAGCCGTTTTCGTTTTGTTAAGTTTAGTCCGGTGCGTTGTAGAAGGGTCGCACTGTCTTGTGGCCTCGTAAGTGTCACGTCGGTTAGTGACATCGCAACATTTTCACTACTTTTCCTGTGCGCGTGTAGTGAGCAGCTTTTATTTTGTTTGTTGAATGTTCTCGTACCTTTTTGAGCTATCATAGATAGGGATACCATACTTTTATGTGTTTTTATTATACCTTAGAATTTAGAGCTGAAGTGAGCAGCCGTGTTTTTGTAGCCTGATATATTGTTTCTGGAAAATTCATGAGTTTCGGCTGCGCGTTTCGTTCTGATTGGTTGAGTTACATGATTTCCGTAGAAGATTCTAGATTTTGATAGTGTATATAAGGAGGGCGCTGGGAAAGCCCGTGAGTACATTGTCTTGCTTTGTCAGTTGTAGAGATACGCAGTTTATTGCTAGAGACGCTGTGTATGAGAAACTTTGAGTCTAGTGTGGACATCGCAGAAGAGACTTTGTATTCAGTAGTTTGTGCATTTGAAAGTGCATTATTGTGTGGATATCGCATCGCTGAATTTAAATATTGTTGGAACTATTACTCCAGTTTTGTCTACATCATTAAGCCACGGTTGACGGATTGCAGCTGAATGAGGTCTATTTAAAAGAACTCTACGTGCGTGTGTGTCTAGTGTGTTTATCATACTTCGACTACAACTCCACCACGTAACATTTTGGCGACCCCGACGAGACCTCGTCAGTTGGTTCAGTGGAAAGGGTAGCAGGAGAAAACAGCCAGCAGTGAAAAGCAGAGATGGCGACATCGGAGATGGAGATATTCCTGAAAATTGGAAAGGAATGTGGACTCGAAGGAGCTCAACTCCTCGAGTTTGTAAAGGAGAGAGAGGAGAAAGAAGAAAAGAGACGAGAGAGAGAAGAAGAGGAGAGACTGGAGAGAGAAGAGAAAGAAGAAAAGAAACGAGAGAGAGAAGAAAAGGAGAGATTGGAGAGAGAAGAGAAAGAAGAAAAGAAACGAGAGAAAGAAGAAAAAGAGAGATTGGAGAGAGAAGAAAAAGAAGAAAAGAAACGAGAGAAAGAAGAAAAGGAGAGATTGGAGAGAGAAGAAAAAGAAGAAAAGAAACGAGAGAAAGAAGAAAAGGAGAGATTGGAGAGAGAAGAAAAAGAAGAAAAGAAACGAGAGAAAGAAGAAAAGGAGAGACTGGAAAGAGAAGAAAGAGCCAAAGAACGTGAAATCAGGAGACTCGAAATCCAAGCAGAAAAAGCAGAGAAACAGCTAAGAGGAGAGGCAGCGTCAACACGAAATTCATCTAAAGCAGATGGAGATTGTGGCACAGAGCCAGAGAACTAATGAAGCAACAGCATTAGCGAGCAGAGAACAAACAGCCCGTGCGCCAAAACTTCCACCTTTCATTGAAAATTCAGATAAGATGGACGCTTATCTGGAGCGATTTGAGCGTTTCGCAAATAGCAACAATTGGAAACAAGAGACTTGGCCTATTAAACTGAGCGCACTTCTAACTGGCAAATAGCTTGAATTTTACACCCGCTTGCCAAGAGAAGAAGCCGAAGATTATACTCAGTTGAAAACCGCCCTGTTGAGACAGTACGACTTCACTGAAGAGGGTTACAGGCGACGATTTCGGAACTGCAAGCCTGAAGAAGGAGAAACACCCGGCCTATTCATTGAGAGAATTAGAAGCTACCTGGAGAAATGGATAGAGCTTGCTGGTCTAAACAGAGAGTACCAAGACCTGTGCGACCTCATCATCAAAGAACAAGTTTTCAGCGCATGTTCTAAGGACCTGGCCGCCCACATCAGAGAGCAAAAAGACCAGTCACTAAAGGCCCTGGCCGACTTCGCTCAAAGATACCTTGACGCTCACAACATGAAGTTCGGGTCCAGTAAGCCACAGCGTGTGTCTACACCAGCAGAGGAAATCTACAATATCAGAGACACCCCGAGATACAAGCCGGTGGAGAGCCTGATATGTTTTCTCTGTGGAAAGAAAGGTCACAAAGCGATACGGTGTCCTTCTAAAGATGTTCCCCGAGGCGACAACATCAGAAGATCCAACCAAGATCGTGGGATAGCAGGCAGAAGCAGTACCAGGTCTCAACACAGAGCTGCCGCTGTATTAGCAAATGATGTGACGTCATCCAATGACTTTGAATCCAGAGAAAAGCGAGCGACACCAGAACTGATCGAATCTTTCAGAAAGAATGGACGCATCCCAGTAGGAGATGAGACTACATTTTTACCAGTCTCAAACATCGCGCTGCCTGAGAATGAAGTGCCGAACATGCCGGTGGTGTCAGAATTCGTCGGCGACACACCAGTGAGAGTGTTGAGAGTCACTGGTTGTAGCTGCATCATCGTGAGAGAGGACCTAGTAGCTGAAGACCAGAAGCTACAGGAGTGGACCACCCTCATTTTGGCTGACGGAACTGTAAGAATTATCCCCCATGCCAAAGTCAGTGTCGACACCCCATACTTGACAGGAGAGATGAAGGCGTTGTGCGTGAAGACGCCAGTCTACGACCTCATCATCGGAAACATTGATGGTGCCAGAAACGCAGACGATCCAGATCCAGAGTGGAGACCTGAAATATGTTCTGTTACCACGAGAAGTCAAGCAAAGAAGAGTCACCAGACCATCCCTCTAAAAGTGGCGGACAACACGGAAGCAGCAGTGGTAAATAAAGACAGGCTGGTGGAGCTACAGAGAGGTCAAGATAAACAAAAATTGGTGGAATCGGTGTGTCTTGCTGATGACGAAAGACTAGACGACGAGAACCTGTTTGACCTTAATGAACTCCGACACAAAGAGAATGTAGAAGATATCCAGTTCGGTCAGAATCTGACGCAGACTCAACATGAAGAACTGCGCGTCCTGACTCAAGAGTTCGAGCATCGGTTTACACCTGACCCAGGGACAACAGACACACCATCCAGCACGAGGTAAACCTGACGTCAAACGAGCCAGTTCGCAGCAAACCTTATCGTCTTCCTTATAACACGAGAGAAGAATTGAAAAAGGATATCAAGGAAATGCTGAGTCTGAATGTCATCAGAGAGTCCAAGTCACCCTATGCGTCCCCAGTTGTCATCGTGAAGAAACCAGATGGATCCAACCGAGTGTGTGTGGACTATCGCAGACTCAATAAACTAACAATCTTTGATCCAGAGCCTATGCCCACAGCAGAAGAACTGTTCCAGAAGGTCAGTGGAGACCGATTTTTCTCCAAAATTGACCTAAGCAAAGGGTATTGGCAAATCAAGGTTGCAGAAAAAGATATCCCCAAGACAGCGTTCGTCACACCCGACGGTCATTGGGAGTTGCTGAAGATGCCTTTTGGTATGGTGAACAGTGGTGCCACATTAAAGAGAGGACTGAAAAAGATCCTAGAAGATATGCAAAATGTGGTCTTTTACTGGGATGACATTTTGATCCATATCAAAACTTGGGGGGACCACCTCAAAGCCCTCCGAGAACTGTTCCAAAGACTGTCAGATGCGAATTTCACCATCCGTCCCAGCAAGTGTATTCTTGGAGCTGACAACATAGACTTCATTGGACATAAATTGAGCGAAGGTTTAAAGGGGCTACACGACGCCAACGTGCAGAAGATCAGGGATACCCCGCGACCTACGACCAAGACGCAAGTCCGCTCATTTATGGGCTTGGCGAACTACTACCGGGAGTTCATACCAAACTTTGCGGCAGTTACAGCACCCCTGACTGATTTGCTGAGGAAAGGACAACCTAACATAGTGAAGTGGGAAGATGCCCAAGAGCGAGCATTCCAGGCGGTTCGAGACATCCTAACCGAGAAGCCTATTCTACACCTTCCTGACCCGTTGAAAACGTTCTTCCTGAGAACAGACGCCTCCAACGAAGGAGTAGGTGCTGTCTTGATGCAAGAAGATAATGGAAAACTCCACCCAGTGAGCTACGCCAGCAGAAAGTTGACCAGAGCTGAGAGAAACTACTCGACCATCGAGAAGGAGTGCCTAGCCATCATTTGGGGAGTAAGGCGATTCGAACTGTACCTTCTGGGAGTGCCATTTGTTCTTCAAACAGACCATCAGCCCTTGAACTATCTAAACTCTGCAAAGTTTACTAATTCTCGTATTATGAGATGGGCGATGTTCTTGCATAATTTTGACATTAAACTACAGTCTATCAAGGGTTCGCAGAACTTTGGAGCAGATTACCTGAGCAGAGCAGTTTAAATGAACATTTCTGTGTCCAGAACTTTTGTATGAAACATTTCGATGCTCAGGACTGTTTACAGGAACTGTGAGACTTTTTTTTTTAATTCGATTTTTGATGTGAAATTATATTTGTTTAGGGCTTTGTGTATGTTTACACAGCCACAACCGTATTTTTGAATTTGAGAAGAAATTTTTGTGAAATTTCATTCTTAAGAGGGGGGTAATGTTACGATTGTGGTTGTGTTATCCTGTGAGAGCGTACATGTGTTATTCGTAGGTAACGATATGTTGTTTATTTGAGCTATCATGGTTATGATTTCGTACCTTTTTAGTAAGATTTTCTTTTGTTCGTGAGTAGAGCCGTTTTCGTTTTGTTAAGTTTAGTCCGGTGCGTTGTAGAAGGGTCGCACTGTCTTGTGGCCTCGTAAGTGTCACGTCGGTTAGTGACATCGCAACATTTTCGCTACTTTTCCTGTGCGCGTGTAGTGAGCAGCTTTTATTTTGTTTGGTGAATGTTCTCGTACCTTTTTGAGCTATCATAGATAGGGATACCATACTTTTATGTGTTTTTATTATACCTTAGAATTTAGAGCTGAAGTGAGCAGCCGTGTTTTTGTAGCCTGATATATTGTTTCTGGAAAATTCATGAGTTTCGGCTGCGCGTTTCGTTCTGATTGGTTGAGTTACATGATTTCCGTAGAAGATTTTAGATTTTGATAGTGTAAATAAGGAGGGCGCTGGGAAAGCCCGTGAGTACATTGTCTTGCTTTGTCAGTTGTAGAGATACGCAGTTTATTGCTAGAGACGCTGTGTATGAGAAACTTTCAGTCTAGTGTGGACATCGCAGAAGAGACTTTGTATTCAGTAGTTTGTGCATTTGAAAGTGCATTATTGTGTGGATATCGCATCGCTGAATTAAATATTGTTGGAACTGTTACTCCAGTTTTGTCTACATCCTTAAGCCACGGTTGACGGATTGCAGCTGAATGAGGTCTATTTAAAAGAACTCTACGTGCGTGTGTGTCTAGTGTGTTTATCATACTTCGACTACAACTCCACCACGTAACACTGAGGAGCCAGCTGAACGAGGGCCACGAGCGAGACATGGCGTGGTTGAGACAGGAGATGTCAGAGCTGCAGGAGGAGGAGAAGGCGCAGAACAAGCTAGGGGAAACACTACTATGACAGTAAAGTCAAATCTCGACGGTTCCATCCAGGTGACCAGGTGTTGGTTCTTTTCCCTACCGACAACAACAAACTCTTGATGCAGCGGAAGGGACCGTATGTGGTTGACACAGTGGTTGGCATCAACGACTACAGAGTCAAAGTCAACAACAAGATGAAGACTTACCACGCGAATCTGCTAAAGAAGCACTACGAAAGAGGTCGTCAGGACAAACCCACAACAAGCAGCATCGGTGCGTCTGGCTGCTGACGAGAGACTAGACGACGAGAACCTGTTTGGCCTTAATGAACTCCACCACTAGGAGGGTGTAGAAGACATCCAGTTTGGTCATAACTTGACCCAGGCACAACAAGAAGAGCTGAGAGTCCTAACTAAGGAGTTCAAGCATCGGATTACGCCTGACCCGGGGACGACAGACATCATTCAGCGTGAAGTTAATCTGACGTCACACGAGCCAGTTCACAGTAAGCCGTATCGTCTACCTTACAACACGAGGAAAAAACTAATCCAGACCAAAAAAGTGACTGCCAAAACAAAAACTGAAAAAAAAGGAAAAAAACTGAAGAAGGATATCAAGGCGATGCTGGACCTGAGAGACATCATGGAGTCCAACTCGGCAGTGGTCATCGTGAAGAAACCAGATGAATCCAATTGGGTGAGTTGGAACTATCGTAAGCTCAATAAGCGGACAGTATTCGACCCTGGACCATCAACCCTTGAACTATCTCAAAACTGTGCCCAGCCCATGATTTGGCGATGTTCTTGCAGAACTTTGACATTAAATTACAGTCTATCAAGGGTTCACAGAACTTTGGAGCGGATTACCTGAGCAGAGCAGTTTAAAGGATCATTTCTTTGTTCAGGACAGTTTAAAGGAACTGTGAGACAATTATTACAGAGTAGTTGATTTGATTTGATTTTTTATGTGAGATTGTTAGTATTTATAGATCTGTGTGGTTTAACACAACCACAAACGTATTTTGAGATTTGAGAAGAAATTGTGCGAAATTTAGTTCTAAAAAGGGGGGGGGGGGGTGTAATGTTACGTTTGTGGTTGTGTTATTCGTTGAGAGCGAGTGTGTGTTAATAATAGGAAAGAACCGATATTCATTTGAGTTGTTTTAGATACGAATAACGTACCATTTTAGTAGGATTCATTTTCTTTTGCACAGAGACTTGCGATCGATTTTTGTTGTGACGCGTAGTTTCGCTACATTAGATTGGAAGGTTCGAGCAGGGTTGCGATCTTTCTAGTGACCTAATATATGACGTCAAAGTTGTCGGCAACATTTCGTAACATTGTATCGAAGGCACTTAGAGGGTAGTGTAAATTTGTAGTAACTTCTATACTGTTATTTTTAATGAATATTAATGAGTTGTGGTTACGTTTTCTTTTCTGATTGGTTGTGCTGGGAGAATTTGCTGGATTGTTCTGGAAATCTGTAAAAGTATAAAGCCTGTGTTAGGAAGTATGTGTGTACATTGTATGAGAGACGCAGTGTGTCAAAAGTGTTGATGCTTGTTAGAGGAGACAGTGTATCTGTTGGTGCATTTGTAAATGCATTGTGTGGAGATAGCATCGCTGCAATAAAATATTGCTGGAACTGTTACTCCTGAGTGGTCTACAACCTTGTGCTACGTGTGACGAGTTGCAGCTGAGTGAAGTTTCTTTACAAGAACCCTACGCGCGTGCGTCTGGTGTGATATCATACTACGACTACGACTACAGTACCACGTAATAGAAAGATAGGTCCAGCCACGCAACTTGCTGGAGGACGTACTTTTGGCGCCGACGCATGGTGTGTGTGTGTGTGTGTGTGTGTGTGTGTGTGTGTGTGTGTGTGTGTGTGTGTGTGTGTGTGTGTGTTGTGTGTGTGTGATTGTGTGTGTGTGTGTGATGGTGTGTGTGTATGTGTGTGTGTGTGAGAGAGATAGAGAGAGCGTGCAAACGTGCGTGCGTGCGTGCGTGCGTGTGTGCGTGGGCACATGTGGATCTGCATCTGATAGATCCATCCCAGTGCGCAAAGGCCATCGGTCCGACGTCGGCCGCCGTTGGCCCGCGCACGGCAGACGCCGGACCGATTGTCTTTGGCGCATTGGCGATTACAGTTTACACCTGGCATTTTCGACGAACATATAGGTTAAAATGTCATCCAAGCTGAGACGGTACAGTATTTGAATAAGCTTGCTGCTTGTCCCGGCTCTCGGGTATGGTTCGGTCAAACTGTGATTTTCTTTTTGGCTGCGCGTTTGTTTGTTTTTTGTGTGGATAATTTGTAAAAGGATTAAAAATCTTCAATCTCTTTTTGTTCGGATCTTTTAAAAAATGCAAACGTCTCATCAATACCTGAATGAATTTTCATACATATTATTTACCTAAGCCTGCCCTGCTGTCTCTCCTGTCTCTCGAGTACGATTAGGTCAAACTGTGACCACATAGCTCTGAAGATGAAAATCAGCTGCACAGTTACAAGTTTGATCCTCTCATACGTAAAATTGTAGTGCTGCGATAAGTGCCGCAAAGCGTCAAATCAGGCCATGGCGAGAAGCTTATAGTGACGTCATTTCGTCCCTCGTGCTATTATTATTCTTCAGAATGGCCGTCGTTACGCCAGCCCACAAAACGCACTAGTTATGTACTTCGTGTTTGTGTATATTAGCGCATGAGGACGAGATGGTATGGTGGGTCACGGAGCAGAGACATGGATAAAAAAAGATAAGCTTTAAAACAGGAACTTTGGGCTGGGAATCCCTTCTTGTTAAACTTCCTGGTCAATAGTAAATATGTGACGATGAGTGATAAGTAATGGAGGTGCAAAGTACAAAGTCCTTCAACTTGTACCCCACAATATTTGAAATGAGGGAGTATGAGCTGAGGGGGAGGGGGGGGGGTTGGGAGAGGGGGAGCCAGACACTTTCACCTTTGGGGCGGCGTTGCATAACGAAATAGTGCCTAGACAGCTCAGGGAGTCGCATTCGTTCAACAGTTCATTGGTAGTGCCTGACTAGCCTGGAGTCTACTGGAGCGTCTCTTTGGTGGTGCTGCGTGATCCATCTGGCAGATAGAGCGCAAAGACAGTCCAATTTCAGTTGTTTTCCTCGGATTTCTGCGTTTCAGTTCGTTAGATAGGTCGATCGTGATAGTTCAAGAGTGGTGGCAGAATAGCTCGGCACCTCGAGGTGCCAAGCTATTCTGCCATCACCCTTGAACTATCATGATCGAGCCACATATATCTTGTTGTAGTATGTCGACGTTGAATGGATGACAGTGCTATGCTGGTTTCGGGTTTTCCGAAAAGTCTCTTCCCCAAAAAGTTGTAATACAACACTTAATTAAAAAAGATCAAGGCCTAAGTGGTGTATTAATCTTCCCACAAAACAGTCTCTCACTGACACTTTTGTAATCTTCAGATTCGGTGCGAATGTACTCTAGGATAGTTAAAAGAGACACCTACTCTTGCGAACACTAGCCCAGTGGTGTAGGAAGTGGTTTTTGTTGTTGTTGTTGTTGTTTGTTTGTTTGTTTTTGTTACGTGGTGGAGTTGTAGTCGTAGTATGATAAACACACCAGACGCACGCACGTAAGTGTCTTTTGAAATAAACCTCATTCAGCTGCAATCCGTCACACGTGGCTTAAGGATGTAGACAATACTGGAGTAACAGTTCCAACAATATTTAATTCAGCGATGCGATATCCACACAGTGCAATTCCAAATGCACAAATATTGATACAAAGTCTCTTCTGCAATGTCCACACTGCGACACAAAGTTTCTCATACACAGCGTCTCTCCCAATAAACTGTGTGTCTCTACAACTGACAAAGCAAGACAATGTACGAACACGCTTTCCCAGCGCCCTCCTTATATATACTACCAAATTCCAGAATCGTCTACGGAAATCATACAACGCAACCAATCAGAACGAAACTCATAAATATTGACAAAGGAAGAATTCTCTAGAAACACTACAACAGGCTACAAAAATTCGGCTGCTAACTTCAGCTCTAAATCCTAATGTATAATTAAGTCACATAAAAGTATGGTAACCCCTAACATACTCTTCTAGAAATTTCGCGATCATTCACAAAACAAAAGAAAGGCTGCTCAATTCACGCGCACAGAAAAACAAAATGTAGCAAAATGTTACGAACTGTTGCCAACTACTAGACGTCACACATACGAGGTCACTAGACAGTGCGACACTTCTAGAACGTTCTGGACTAAACTTAACATAACAAAACGAAATCGGCTCTACTCACGAACAAAAGAAAATCTTACTAAAAAGGCACGTGAAACGTAACCATGATAGCTCAAATAAATATCAGATCGTTTCCTACGATAAACACATGCACGCTCTCACAGGATAACACAACCACAATCGTAACGTTACCCCCCTCTTTAGAATGAAATTTCACAAACATTTCTTCTCAAATCTTAAAATACGGTTGTGGCTGTGTAAACCTACACAAAACCATAAAAATTTCACATCAAAATGAAATCAAAATAATTATCTCACAGTCTTGTAAACCGTCCTGAGCATCAAAATGTTTCATCACATTGTTCTGGACACAGAAATGTTCATTCAAACTGCTCTGCTCAGGTAATCTGCTCCAAAATTCTACGAACCCTTGATAGACTGTAGTTTAATGTTAAAATTCTGCAAGAACATCGTCCATCTCATAATACGAAAAATTTGTAAACTTTGCAGAGTTTAGATAGTTCAAGGGCTGATGGTCTGTTTAGAGAACAAATGGCACTCCCAAAAGGTACAGTTTGAATCGCCTTACTCCCCAGATGATGGCTAGGCACTCCTCGATGGTTGAGTAGTTTCTCTCAGCTCTGGTCAACTTTTTGCTGGCTTAGCTCACTGGGTGGAGTTTTCCATTATCTTCTTGCATCAAGACAGCACCTACTCCTTCGTTGGAGGCGTCTGTTCTCAGGAAAAACGTTTTCAACGGGTCAGGAAGGTGTAGAACAGGCTTCTCGGTTAGGATGTCTCGAACCGCCTGGAATGCTCGCTCTTGGGCCTCCTCCCACTTCACTATGTTAGGTTGTCCTTTCCTCAGCAAATCAGTCAGGGGTGCTGTGACTGCCGCGAAGTTTGGTATGAACTCCCGGTAGTAGTTCGCCAAGCCCATAAATGAGCGGACTTGCGTCTTGGTCGTAGGTCGCGGGGTATCCCTGATCTTCTGCACGTTGGCGTCGTGTAACCCTTTTAAACCTTCGCTCAATTTATGTCCAATGAAGTCTATGTTGTCAGCCCCAAGAATGCACTTGCTTGGACGGATGGTGAAATTTGCATCTGACAGTCTTTGGAACAGTTCTCGGAGGGCTTTGAGGTGGTCCCCCCAAGTTTTGGTATGGATCAAAATGTCATCCCAGTAAAAGATCACATTCTGCATGTCTTCTAGGATCTTTTTCAGTCCTCTCTTCAATGTGGCACCACTGTTCACCATACCAAAAGGCATCTTCAGGAACTCCCAATGACCGTCGGGTGTGACGAATGCGGTCTTGGGAATATCTTTTTCTGCAACCTTGATTTGCCAATACCCTTTACTTAAGTCAATTTTGGAGAAAAATCTGTCTCCACTGACTTTCTGGAACAGTTCTTCCGCTGTGGGCATAGGCTCTGGATCAAAGATTGTTAGTTTATTGAGTCTGCGGTAGTCCACACACACTCGGTTGGATCCATCTGGTTTCTTCACGATGACAACTGGGGACGCATATGGTGACTTGGACTCTCTGATGACATTCAGACTCAGCATTTCCTTAATATCCTTTTTCAATTCTTCCCTCGTGTTATAAGGAAGACGATAAGGTTTGCTGCGAACTGGCTCGTTTGACGTCAGGTTTACCTCGTGCTGGATGGTGTCTGTTGTCCCTGGGTCAGGTGTAAACCGATGCTCGAACTCTTGAGTCAGGACGCGCAGTTCTTCATGTTGAGTCTGGGTCAGATTCTGACCGAACTGGATATCTTCTACATCCTCCTTGTGTCGGAGTTCATTAAGGTCAAATAGGTTTTCGTCGTCTAGTCTTTCGTCATCAGCAAGACGTACCGATGCCGCCAGTTGTGTTTTGTCTTGACGACCTCTCTCAATATACTTCTTCAACAGATTAGCATGGTAAGTCTTCACCTTGTTGTTGACCTTGACTCTGTAGTCATTGATGCCAACCACCGTGTCGACAACGTAGGGTCCCGTCCACTGCATCAGGAGTTTGTTGTTGTCGGTAGGAAGAAGAACCAATACTTGGTCACCTGGCTGGAATCGTCGAGGTTTTGCCTTACGATCATAGTAATGCTTCCCCTTGTTCTGTGCCTTCCCTAGTTCTTCTCGAGCCATCCTGGGGGCTCTCTCAGGTCGAAGACGTACTGGTAGCTGATTTTCACCTCAGGTGCGTCTATATCCTTGGTCCACAGTTCTTTGAGGATGTGCATGGGTCCCTTCACAGTCCTACCGTACAGTAATTCAAAAGGGGAAAACCCTGTCGAATCCTGGGGAACTTCACGGTATGCGAAGAGCAAGGCATTGATATATCTATGCCACAATCTTGCCTGCTCAGCGCACAGTTTCTTCAACATAGCCTTAAAGTTCCATTAAACTTTTCAACCAGCCCATTACACATGAGGTGATAAGGGGTGGTAGTAAGGTGTCGGATGCTCAATAGCCGGTTGACTTCCTCCATGCAGTCTGAGACGAACTGAGTTCCTAGGTCACTCAAGATCTCTTCAGGAATTCCTAAATGGCTGAATATGTCGACGAGCGCCTCTGCTACTGTTGGGGTGTCGATCTTTTTCAATGGTATGGCTTCAGGATAACGTGTAGCGTAGTCCACCAGGGTCAAAATGTATCGATGACCATCTTCACTCCATCCCATCCATCCGAAGTCTTCTCTGAGTTCCTTTCGATATCGTATCAGTATTGGTTTGGTTTACTTTGGATCTCTCAATTCCTTTCAAGTCTGCCCAACGCTCGCTGCCTTTCTCCACACCACTTATCCGGAGGCGATCGACTGTGTCCCAATGCGCAAAAAGCCATCGGGCCAACGGCGGCCGACATCGGCCCGATGGCCTTTGCGCACTGGGGTGGTGCCCTTGGCTCTGCAGTTCCTGGAAATGCTTTCACAGGTTTCTCACCACGTCTGATCTGCCCATCCACAATCCCCGTGTCTACTCGGTCATTGCCCTGGACTACAATATGTCCACGCACACAAAAATATCTGTCTCCGCACCTCCAACACCCCACCCCACCCCACCCCCCGTCCACCCCGCCACCTCCCCCTTCCCCTCTAGTTCTTATACTCCACTGTAGTCTTGCACTCCATTTATAAATAAAAGTAACTAACATAATAAGGGACCAGATACACACACTGTCCTGTGAGTGTAAAGGGGCAAAACTCAGCGGCAAGTGCATTTTTCTGAAATGCGAGATTGTACCTCACACAGTGAGTGACAATCTCGGACTGACGACAAAATGGGGTTATATCCCTTCACTGCCAACAAACGCAATTCGGAAATCCGCAGAGTTAACCCTTTGCGTATCGGTAGCGGTAATGGGATGTAGATGATCGTCTCAGGTTGTTCTGACCTGCGTATTATTCTGTGGGCTGTCAAAAACGTGTATGTGCGTGCGTGTGTGTGTGTGTGTGTGTGTGTGTGTGTGTGTGTGTGTGTGTGTGTGTGTGTGTGTGTGTGTGTGTGTGTGTGTGTGTGTGTTAGAGAAAAAGAGAGAGTGAGAGCGTGTTATCTGTTTTTCATGATATGCGAACTCAGTTTTATGATTTACACTCGTGTGGTTTTGTGAAGTCATTGTACCGCATACGTTATTTGCTGAGTTTTCTTTGTTATTAAATGTAGCAAGGACGTGATTGAAAGAAGGACCTCTCTCTCTCTCTCTCTCTCTCTCTCTCTCTCTCTCTCTCTCTCTCTCTCTCTCTCTCTCTCTCTCTCTCTCTCTCTCTCTCTCTCTCTCTCTCTCTCTCTCTCTCTCTCTCTCTCTCTCTCTCTCTCTCTCTCTCTCTCTCTCTCTCTCTCTCTTTATAGCGGTCCATGAAGTTGGTAAATTAATTACATCCTTGGAAAATAAAAAAATCATCAGGACTGGATGAGATTAGTGCGAAAATACTCAAGATATCCCTCCCATACATTGTAGAGAGTATCACTTATATCTACAACCTCTGTATTAATTTTAATTGTTTTCCAGACGCATTTAAAGACGCGAAAGTAATACCTCTACCTAAATCTAAAGATCTTAGTGAAATTAATAATTTTAGGCCCATATCACTTCTACCTGTTCTGTCCAAGCTCTTAGAACGGCATATTCACAAGCATCTATCTATATACCTGGAAAGCCGAAAATTAATCTATTCATTGCAGTCGGGCTTCAGATCAGAACACTCATGTCACACTGCGCTGATACGGATGATAGACACCTGGTTATCTTCCATCAACGACTCAAAACTTACAGGAGTCGTGTTTCTAGATTTTCGTAAAGCCTTTGATCTAGTAAACCACGAAATACTGATCAAGAAAGTATCCATGTACACCAACAACTCTGCGTCGTTTCTCAAATCCTACCTCGAAGGTAGAAAACAAAAGGTATTACTAAATGGATCATACTCGAATCAAGGTTTAGTGAAGCATGGCGCACCACAGGGCTCTATTCTTGGTCCCCTTCTATTCTGCTTGTTCATAAATGATTTTCCTCTTGCGATAAAAAATGAAAGCGTTACATGTGATATGTTTACAGATGATGCTGCTGTACACACGCCAGATAAGGATATATCAAACATCAATTCACGACTGCAAAAAACACTGCAAGATATTGATGAATGGTGCAGTCATAATATTATGATTTTAAACCCGGTAAAAACGGAGAGCATGGTAATTAGCACCCGCCAAAAACACCAGCTTGGCTCTCTCTCACTCAGTCTGTCCCTCCAAGGCAAAACCATCAGCCAAGTTACTAACCATCGCCTGCTAGGAGTCACGGTGGACAACCAGCTTAGGTGGCAGCTACACGTCAGTAACGTTTGTAAAATTGTCTCCAGAAATCTGTACATCTTAGCAAAACTTAAACACATTACTGATATGGAGACACGTCAACTGTTCTTCAATGCCCATATTAGATCGCATATAGACTATGCTTCTACTGTGTGGGATGGTTCGAGAGATGTCAATTTGAAAAGATTGAACTCTCTACATCGGAGAGCTGCCAAACTAATACTCCCTGATCCCAGCTTAACTACTGACCAAAAATTGGCAGCCTTAAAAATTCTGCCCCTGAAAGATCATCTAATGTACAATAAGGGAATGGTTATGTTCAAGGCATTAAACGATAAGCTACCCGATATATCACATCGCTATTTACCGTCCAGTCATCAACATACTCCAGATCAAGAAAATCCCTTATTGTGCCGCGACCTAGAATTGATCTCTATAAAACGAGTTTGACGTTCTCTGGCTCTAGTCTTTGGAATGCCTTGCCTAGAAACGTCACGACATCAGCTACTTTCTCCTCGTTTAAAGTCAGTCTCATCAAGTACTTATTTTTGTCAGCAGCATCCCCGTGACTGTGCACATATTGAAAAATACTATTTCTCATTAGATCATTAATTGCGTGTACCACAGGTTTCGACTGATGACTCATATTTATTCGGTACAGCTTGTATGTAGCTTAAGCCGCGTAAGCGTGTGTGTGTGCACGTGTGTGCGTGTGTGCGTGTGCGCACGTGTATATTAGAGATAGAGAGTGGCGTGCTCAAATGTGCATGCGTTATGTATGCGTATTAGGTTGTGTGTATTCTTATTATATTATTTTAATTAAACCTCACAACATGTCATTATCAGTGCCCGACCAGTAAAGTTGGTAATTCCTATGTCACTTCCCCCCAACATTATTATTATTATTTTTTTTTTAATTATTATTATTTTTTTATTCTTGGCTTGTGCTGTGTCATGTAAATTGTTCTTTTCCTTCTTAGTAGTAGAAAACAATTAGTACGATAGTAACTCTGTAATCAGTAGATTAGCAACGGCAAGTTCGAAAAATGGTTGTTACTACCAAAACTTTTACCGTTGTCAAATAAAGGATCATTGTCATTGTCATTCTCTCTCTCTCTCTCTCTCTCTCTCTCTCTCTCTCTCTCTCTCTCTCTCTCTCTCTCTCTCTCTCTCTCTCTCTCTCTCTCTCTCTCTCTCTCTCTCTCTCGCACTCTCATCTCTCAAGATGGCGTCAAGTCAGTTGTGCTGTGTTTACATCGTGGGCATTAATTCACCCTATTTCCATTGATTAACGAAAGTGTGTTAAATGATATTTGGTGTGTGACTTTATGAGTGAACGATGACTTCGGTGATGTGTTTTTTTGTGACTGGACAGTCTTAACATGCCTGAGTAATTTGTATCTATAATTTCTCAAAGATGGTATCCAAGGATGGGCAAGTAGCGAGAGTAGCGACTACATTTTGTAGTTTCGCTACTATTTGGAGTAGTTTGTAACGATCCAAACTACATATTTTAAAAAAGTAGTTGTAAAGCAGCGAACTACTAATTTGTCAGTAGCGAAGTAGCGAAAATGTATCTTTCGCTACGCTACTTTCCTTGCCGCGTGACTTGCCCATCCCTTTCAGCCAAGCCGAAGCGAGTGGCGAAATTGCGGTCTCGCTCGAGATTGATCGCTCGCTCAGCGAACAGAAGCATGATTGTGATTGGCTGATAGCAATAGCAAGCCACGTGACTTTCAAAAGCGCCGCGCGTCATTCAGGCTCTTTGTTCTTCAAATCAAGCACAGAACGCACAAATTTTTGACCGCAGAAGATGGAGAAACTTCCCACTTTGTTTCAACCGTATCTAGAATTTTTTCATCTCAAAGAAGAAAAGGACAATGCATTTATATTCAAATGCAAGTACGGATGCTAAGAGTATTCAGCGAGCAAGACGACAGCATCCAATCTTTGGCTTCATCTCAAGGTTTGTTGATTTTTTGAGTTTTCCTATTTTGATTTTCTTACATATAGCCTATGCGAAATGTGTCCGATTTTATTCTATCGGCATTCACCTGGGATGACAAAAGCTATATTAATTTATTTTCATTTACGGAAAGAATTCCATTTTCTTGTTTGGAGTTCTGAACAGGATATATATATATATATATATATATATATATATATATATATATATATATATATATATATATATATATATATATATATATATATATATATATATATATATATATATATCCTATAAAACATAATGGCGGCTTTTCCGTATAAATCGGTTTTAAATTTAGTAGGGGAGTTGTCCGAGTGAATGCCGATCTATTGTCAACTATTACTAGTATTAGAATTATTAGAATGGCTGAGAACACAACAGGTGAATCATCAGTCATGCCCTTCGATCACTGTACATTTTGATACAGAACAGAACACAAAGCTTCGGAATTAATTTATATTACAGAAAAGCCTAGAATAAATGCATGATTTTGGCAATGCCTGGCATACTTCATTTTTTTTTTTTGGGGGGGTTGCATTTATTTATTTTATTTAGCTTAATCTTTTGAACACAATTTTTTTAATTTACGTTCTGACATTGTGATAAAACGTTTAGACCAAGTTGAGTATGGATGGTCTTGGAAGGGGGAAAGTGGGAATAAAAAGGATATTGCTACGCCTATGTATGTTACAAATTTATGAACAAAACAAGGGGGGGGGGGGAAATCAAAAGAAAAATAATAATAATGATAATAAATATAATCATAATGATGGAAAAAAGGTAGGCCTAAGTATTGATAGCTATGATTATAATAATTTAAAATAATACTAAAGATATTGTATATTTAAGAAAAGGCACCTGTGTCACTGAACCACATTACGGACTGGGAAATACTTTCATTTCATTGTTAGGGATAGGCTATTGAATGTGAATTGGAAATAAAATGCTGATTTTTCTGTATAGTATAAAAGTTAAAACAGATTTAGTAGGGGAGTTGTTGTTTATTTATTATATTTGATTCAGTGTGTTTATTATATTTGATTCAGTGAATAAGATGATGTATATTTCGTTTGCTTGTTTGTTTCAGAGAACATCAAGGAAGAGACAGGCATACAGCTTATCGTCCCAAACCAGACCAGGTGGAATTCCACCTTTGATGCAGTTAAGTGCCTCAGTGATCTGTCACCTGACAGCCTGGGAAAGATATGCAACAAGTTGGGCCTTGCACGCTTCATATTCATAAGCAGGGACCATCTCTTTATGAAAGAATTTGTCATGGTGAGTACTTAACAATGCATTGTATATGTTCAAAAAGTTATGTACGCAAACTAGTCACTATGTCTATGACTAAGTGCGAAAAGGTCTGCACAGTGGCCATATTTTTTCATGAATTTTATCTTTTTCTGTTTTAGGTGATGGGTCCAGTTGCAAAGAGCCTCGATTATCTGCAAGGAGAGAAATGTGTAGGCTTGGGTAGCCTACTGCCTCAGCTCGAGACTATGAAGGCCAGAATTAAGCTGGAGAAGTGCAAGCCCGAAATCTGCAGGCCCCTGGCAGATGCTGTTCTCCAAGGGATTGCGATCCGATTCAAGGAGGCATATGAAGACAGGGACATGTTGCTAGTTGCTGTATCGGATCCAAGGTATTGTTTTAATGTGTTCTTTACCTAAGTTATTTCCTCAGAATTTTGCTGTTAAATTAAACATTTATTAATTGATTTTTATGGTTAGTGAATTATACACTGTTGCTTTATTTATGGCCTTGTGACGATGATTGTAATATTTTTCATTGTCTCTGTTTCAGAATCAAGCTTTCATGGACAAGAAATATAAAACTTAAGGAGACAGCTAATATGCTGCTGACTAATGAAGTGATGTCCTTGATGCCACCAGCCTAGACAGCAGTCAAGTCTCAAACCGATGAGGACTTCATTCTCTTTGATAATGTCGCTGACGTGGCCGAGTCTACAACGTACCTGACAGAGGGACTGGCTAAATCCCTGGATGAATTGGACCAGTACCCTGGCGTCAAAGCTGTCCTCCTGAGGACGAACACCTAATTGCCCAGCAGTGCAGCAGTTTAGCGTCTGTTTAGTCAGGCTGGACTTAACAAAGATTAGAGCCAGAGTTACTGATTCTAACTTTGAGGCAAAAGTGTTGATTAAGTACAACTCTAAGAAACGTTTATAAGGAAGTGTCAGTGTTTTTGTGAATCATTGAATGATCAGTTAACTTCTTTGGCCCATTTATTCTCAACTGCCTATACAACCTTGTGGCTGTATTTATCTTTTATATTAGACATCACTGTCAGAGTATATATAAGCTGCTTTTTTCCCCTATTTTTGACTTTAAAGTTGATTATTTACTTCAAAATACCCAGTTGTGATTACAGTTTTTTTTAAAGTAGTTTGAAAAGTAGTTAGCTACTCAAGTTTTTTTAAAGTAGCGTAAAAGCAGCGAACTACATTTCTTCAAAATGTAATTGTAAAGTAGCGAACTACTATTTTTTACAAATGTAACTGTAGTGTAACGGACTACTTTTCAAAAGTAGTTTGCCCATCCTTGATGGTATCTTTGTGAACTGTAAAAGAGTGTGAAAGCAGCCATGGCGTGGTTAGCCGCGTGTTCTGACTAAATAACTAACGCCAGTCCACCTGCACTGTCTTCCAATCCCTCGCGGCACTGCGGCTTTGCGGCGTAACAATTGAAAGTGGGTCAGCGCGCGAGGGACCCGCCGTCTCGCCAGGAAGGAGGTGCGCGCAAGCGCAGAGAGGGTGTAGAACAGCTGAAACGTGACGTTTACACCCAGGACAGTTTTTAATTACATGGTCAGAAACAGACTTCGAAAAGCAGCCATTGACCCTCACTAAAGCAGAACATCTGTCCCCTGACAAAATCCCCGACAATTTAGCAGAAACCCGCGTCAGGATTTTTGATGGTGCTTTGAAACTTATCACAATAACTTTATACTACCGCCAACGAAGGAGCACGGGTGGCACCCTCCTCATTCAAGGGAAGAAGAAACACGGATGGGTGAGGGAGGAGTACAGGGCGCTGTGCCGCTATGTTCAGCAACTCCGCGCAGGCACGACTAGCCCTGAACACAACATCCCAGCAGCCATCGACAGCGCGCCGTCCCGTGTCACTCCACCCGGCCCCACCAATATCTGTCTGCTGGACGTGTCCGTGGACCACACCCCTGTCACCCCGACACGCCACATTATGTCAGTCATCAGTGGCGGACAGTCCAGGCATCGTGCTCCTTACCCAGCTGCCAATGGACGACCAGCCTGCACTGCATCGCGATATCAACGCAGCCACGCCTTTGCCACGCCCCTATCTTTTGGACAAAACGGCGCTGTCGACGTCCAGGGGCGTGGATACAAGTACTCCACCCGGCCTTTGATCCCACCCCCTCCCCCCGACCGCTTGCCCCTCTCCTCCTGGCATCAGTGAGCAAGACTTAAGCCCCATTTTGGAGGCGACCTCGTCTACACAGCCATTGTCCGCTATTCCCCATCCACTGTGCCCTACAGCAGTTGACACACCGGACAGGGTGTTGGAACCACACTCCGGCTTGTCTCCCCTGTCTAATGTTATGCCCACCGTAACCAGCAATACAAACAGCGACATAGCGGCCTCTCAATCCTCGCTCCAACTGCCGGTAACTCTTGATATCAATCTTCAACTCGCCAGTGCACACGAACTCATCGCTTCGCTCCGCACTGAAATGTCATCGCTGATGAAGAGCGACCTTACGTGTGCACTGGCCAGGATCAACCACTGCAGCTTGACAGCGCGATCAAAGACAATGCCGTCAAAGTGGCCAACGACCTGAAGGTGTCAAACAGCATTCTGTCAGAGCTGGATGACACCGTCTCTACGTTGACCACTCAAGTCACGCAGCTATCAGCAACGGCCGGCAACCAGCGTCAGGTTATCCAGGACGTGAGGAAGCAGGTGAGAAAACTGACCTCGCACCCGCCGACCCCTCCACTCGCTATAACGTCAGGTGACGTAACACCGCCACACGCCGCCAGTGAGCCATCTGCTGCTGTCAGTGGTGATGTGGGCCAAGCTAGCGGTGCCCGCATTCCTATGCTGATTAGCACTGACCATGCCCCGCAGAAGATCGAAGCCGGTCCCGACTCCGTCATCATCCCAACGCGCTCCGGCTCAACATTTAGATAGGCTGCCGCCTGATCAGCTTATCTTTCAACGGACAATACAGGCTGACACCACTACGCTCGTCCTTGGTGACTCTACGATCAAGCACCTGAAGGGCAACAAGATGGCTACCTACGATGGAGACACAGTGCAAGTGTTATCAGTTTCAGGCCTGACCACGACTCACCTGACACACTGGCTTAAGACGCTGCCAGTGTTCTCCCACATCAGCTGTGTCACCCTACATGTAGGTATTAACGACTGTAAATCCAGCGAGGTGACCAGCCAGATGTGGGAGAACCTTATTCATAACTGCAAACGAGTGTTCCCCGAGGCGCGATTCATGCAGGAGTCGTCCATTCTGCCTGCCAGGCGTGGTCCCAGACATGCCATGAACATCGCAATTGGCCAGTCCAATGCCAATCTATGCCCTGTTTGTCGCAAGTTTGGGGCCACGTTCCTAGACAACACGCAGTCCTTCACTACTACAAAAGGGCTACCTAGGAAGGCACTTTATAGCGACACAATCCACCCCAGTGGCCTGGGAATTGTTCGACTGGCCTACAGAATAAAGTGGGGTGGGCACACTGCTGACGACAACCACTCCGGGACTGCAGTGAAAGAGGCCCACTCGCAGACTAAAATATAACAGACATACTCTAGTGTGGTCAAACACCAGCCGCATCCGCACAGCCAGTCCCACAACGAACCATCATACTCTGCAGCGAGTACGGATGTACTGTCACAGACAAATATAGAGGTCGACCAACAAAACAGACCACCTAACCATCAGCAACAACAGCAGCATGAGCAGTCCTTTCTGCAACCACAGTGGTACCCGACACCCTGGCTTCACCAGATCCCGAACCCCTACGGTCTCTACAATTTGTCGCCTACACGCCAGTATCCCTAGACCCCGTCCCATGGCTTTCAGTACAGTACTTTATCGATGTACCCTCCGTTCAACCAGGCCTTGCAGCCTGTCTAAGCGTTCAAAGCTGATTCTATTAACTCTTTTGTTCTTCTCTTTGCCATAGACTTTACGACTGTGAAACTGGACTTTTGACCTTCAGGTGTTAGACTGCGAAACTGCGTGGACACTGATCCAGTTTCAACTCGATTTTCTTGTTATTGTTTTTAAATTACACGATAGTGCTTTACTGTGACAAACATTTGGCGTTACTGCCAGTCCTCATGATCCTTATTAGGTTTATTGCCTGTGCAGCTCAGTGTGTATTACCTGTTTCTGAACTGATTTGTTCATATCATTATTTCTCATTTCAACATGTCAGACTCCTCTAATATTCATATAGGTCATCTCAATATCTATCATCTATGTAACAAGACTCCCGATGTGTGTGTTCTTTTGAGTCAACCCAACCCTTTCCACTTGTTTGGTTTCACGGAAACCCGTCTTAACTCCATTATCAGCGATGACGTCATTTCTATACCTGATTTTTCCCTTAAACGCCGCGACCCACAAAGCCCCACACATACCGGCATTGCGGTGTATATTCATGATTCTATAAAAGACGTCACCCGTAGAAGACCGGACCTTGAATCAGACACATTGGAAAGTGTTTGGATTGAAATTTAAAAAAACAAACAAGTCAAGCCCTGTATTAGTTGGTTTTATTTACAGGAACCCATCTGCACCAAATGTATGGCTTGATGATTTCACTGACATGCTAGATCAAGTTAAAAACTGTACATCAGATGTGCTTTTGTTAGGGGACTTTAACATTAACATGTTTTCCGCTAACCCTACATGGGAGTCCACTATTAACTCTTTTTGGGCTCAAAACAGCTGATAACATCTCCAACTCGTGTTACGTCTACGTCCTCTACACTCATTGATCATATATATATACAACGAACAAGAGCCGAGTGTTGGAGACGGAAGTACTACAAGTTGGAATCAGTGACCATTATCCTGTGTGCTGTAACTGGACCGTGAAAGCAGATAAACCTATCCGTAAACACCAGCACACTACCATCAAGTATAGATCGCTTAAACATTTTAACAAAGAGGCTTTTTTGTTTGACCTTAGTTCCGTTTCTTTTGATACTGTTTATCATCATTGCGAGCCTGATGGTGCGTTGTCTGAGTGGTACAGATTGCTCCTCAGTGTTCTTGATAGGCACGCCCTGATTAGGGAAAAACGAGTAAAAAACCCGCAACTGCCGCCTTGGCTAAACAAAGGTTTGGTCGATGCCATGCAACTGAGAGATGAATTAAAACAGAAAAAAGATTTCCCTGCTTACCGTAAGCAACGCAACCGCGTTAAAAAATTAGTTCTTGATGCCAAAAAGTCACTCTTTAAACGAATAATGAATGACAAAAAGGATACAGTCTCTGTTTGGAGAGCGCTTAATGCCCTTACAAAATCTAACTATAGCCCTACACATACCTCTATTTCTGCAGAAACTTTTAATAATCATTTTCTTTCTGCCGCCCAGTCGTTGCTGCAAAACACTACGTACAAGGCACCGTCTGTATCCCCAGTCCTTGTCAAATACTGTGATGGCAAACTTTCTTCTCGTTCATCTTTCCACATACCTTGCATGACAGTGCACGATGTCGGTAAAGCGATTGAATGTCTCAAAAGTAAGCGCACTTCAGGACATGATGAAATCAGTACTGCTGTGTTAAAACAATCACTACCTTTCATAGTAGAATCTTTAACGTACATCTACAACCGTTGTATCGAGCGTGGCGAATTCCCCTCTGATCTGAAAAAAGCCAAGTTTATTCCGCTTCCTAAGAACAAAGATCTTACAGATCTTAAATTCAGGCCAATTTCTATCTTGTCTTCACTTTCAACACCCATAGAAAAGCACATACACAAACACTTACAGCACTTTCTTGACACACACGACCTTATTCATCCCTTACAGTCAGGATTTCGCCCGCGGCACTCTTGTCAAACAGCTCTCTCACATTGAACGGATCGTTGGCTCACATCAATAAATAAAGCACTGTTGACTGGAGTGATCTTTTTAGACTTTACCAAAGCCTTCGACTTAGCTAACCATACCCTCCTTACCGAAAAACTCTCAGTCTACCGCGTAAGTGACCGAGCTGTATCCTTTTTTAAATCCTAACTTGAAGGCCGACGACAGTATGTCAGCGTAAATGGCAAATCATCCTCTGAGGGGCTGATTATGCATGACGTGCCCCAGGGATCTATTCTCGGGCCTTTATTGTTCACACTTTACATAAATGACTTAACTTTACATATCTCACAGCCTGACGTTACCTGTAGCTTATTTGCAGATGATGCAACTTTGGATGTGTCTGCGCCAGACGTGCCCACAATCACTAGTTCACTCCAGCAAACAATAAATGAAGTCTTTGGTTGGTGCCAGACTAATTCCATGATTCCAAATCCATCAAAGACGGAATGTATGCTTGTGACAACAAGGCAAAAGCATCAGCTGAGCCCGCCGCCACTCAAACTTTACCTTGAACAGCAACCAATGGCGCAAGTTAGAGAACATCGTTTGCTTGGTGTCACTGTAGACGACCAGATCAGTTGGCACTCACATATTAATTTTATTTGTAAGGTTTTGTCAAAAAATCTATATTTGTTATCTAGACTAGTTCTATTCACCGACGTTTCAACCAGGCAGTTGTTTTATAATGCACACATAAAATCCCATCTAGATTACGCATCGACAGTATGGGATGGATGCAGCGATATTTCTTTAAAAAAAATAAATTCACTTCATAGACGTGCGGCAAAGCTTATTCTAAAAGATTCCCACACCCCTTTGACTACCGACGATAAACTAACAACATTAAATATGTTGCCCCTTCGTAAGCACTTTTTATTCAATAAATGTGTATTTATGCGTAATATCACTCTTTCAAAATCACCTGGATATCTCGCTGCTCTCTTTAAGGCTCCCCACACTCCGTACCCGACACTGAGGAACGACCTGGTAGTGCCTTGACATTTTTAAATCGGCCTTGTCATATTCAGCAGCCAAAGAATGGAATTTACTTCCAAAAGAAATAAAATCTATCACGACCATAAATGCTTTCAAGACACGGCTTCATCAGCATTTGTTACAAATGGAAGCGTAAACTGCTTTTGTTTTAGAATGACGTTGTATTTTGAATTTGTCTATTTGATTGTTGTTGTTGTTTTTTTGTAATCTTATGGTACACTTGTTAGATGGTAGCGCATGTATATCATCTCATTATGTGTATTAAATGTGTTTATGATGTTTTTGTATATGATCGCCATATGTACACACTGGCTGTATCCCTGCTGTTGATTTCGAGCGGCAGCTGATCGAGAGGGGCAGCCAGTATGACTGGCCTTGTTGGGCGCTTATTTGGATCCTACTGCCATATTTAGTTGATTGGTGCTGATTTTGTTGCGATAGACAGATATCTGGACTGAAATTACCGTGCCGAGCATTTTGCCTACGTTAATCTCATTTTGCTTCTGACGCAGACGTCGTCTGTGAGATGACTATGTATTTGCAAATGAGCAGCTTTCTGACTGAGCCAGAAAAGGTTTCTAGACAAAGCGTGACATTAAGTGGCTATTTCGAGAAGCTGCGTGAAAAGGGACACACGGATTTGTTTCATTGTTATATCCACTGTGCCCGACGGTGAATCTGCACTTTGGAATGTGAAACTAGTAAATTTTGGTTTTTAGTCATGTGTGGACTGAATAGCGCCGGTTATAACTTGAACGTACTCATTTGAGGCCGGAGTGTGACTGTATAGTGAAAGTTTTCGTAAACTCTTAGTTATCTAAATTGTTTTTCTTCTTCTGTACAAAGATCAGTCGTACAGACTTATGAGAAAAAGGATAGCTATTGACTATTGACTTAATAAATAAAAAAAAGGTCTTTTGTCGTCGTGTGTACACTAGTGTCTATATACAACGAACAATATGGCGAGTGGATCCACTGGCTCAGCCACTCAAGGACTGAAAGTCGGACATTTAAATGTGTATCATTTATATCCGAAAGTACATGATGTTTCCCTGTTTCTGAACCAGCCGTCACATTTCCACCTCTTTGGTCTCACTGAATCTTGTCTGGACTCTCAAATCACTGATGCATGTGTCAGTATTCCGAATTTTTCTCTTATTCGACGTGATGCAACTTCTCCTGGTCATACTGGGCTAGCTGTTTATGTGCACAGGACTGTTCAGCACAGGGTACGCAGAAGTCTTGATCTTGAGACCAAGGAGGTGGAATGCGTGTGGATGGAAGTCAAGCTTCCTAACACTTCGCCACTGCTAGTTGGCTTTGTGTATTGGAATCCAGCATCCACCGCCGAGTGGTATGATGACTTTGTACAGGTGATGGATAAAGTGAATGACACAGGCAGGGATATACTCATTCTCGGTGATTTTAACATTGACATCTCAAAACCCCATTCGATGTGGCAATGTACAACAATGCTGTTTGGACTAAAACAGATGATTACCACTGCAACCAGAGTAACACACTCTTCGTCTACTTTGATTGACCACATCTATACTAACAACCCTCAAGCTATCACAGAAACTGATGTCCCTTCACTAGCTGTCAGTGACCACTTTCCCATCACCTGTACATGGCCATGTTATGTTTCTAAACAGAGCCGAACCCAACATTTATACATTACTTACAGATGTTTTAGAAAACTAGATAGAGATAGTTTCCTTCATGACCTCAGTTTTTTTGCCGTTCCATGAAGATTACAATCAAAATGACCCTGATGTAGCGCTCTCACTGTGGCTTGACCTGTTCCTCGGAGTGCTAAATAAGCATGTCCCTTTAAAAAGGAAAGGAGTCTGGTGCCGTGATTCTCCCACCTGGATTACGGAGGAGATTAAACAAACCATGGAAGCCAGAAATCGAACTAGCGGGACAAAGATTTTATTGAGTTCAAAAGGTTACGTAACAGAGTCAAATACCTTATCCTGGAGGCACAAAAAGCACTGGTAGAGAAAACCATGCGTGGCGGGAATCCGTCTTCAATATAGAAAGTTTTAAACTTACTAACTAACAAAATAAAAATTGTTCTGCAAATACGACTGCCAATCTTACAGCCGATGCTTTTAACGACCACTTCATTTTAGCCCCGAAATCTTTACTACATGCTGAAGGTTTGGATCAGGTGGAACATGTCGCATCGCAGAAGCCTACTGACTTTTGTAAGCTAAGACTGTCCGCGGGCGATGCTTTTAATATCCCCTTCATCGCTGTACATGAAGTGGGCAGATTTATCTCTAGTCTCAAGAACAAAAAGTCAGCTGGCATTGATGGTATCAATGGTTTTATTCTCGAACTTTCTCTTCCATACATTGTGGAAAGCTTAACCTATATTTACAACCTATGTATTCAAAATAAGATTTTTTTCTGGCGGCTTTTAAAAAATCTAAAGTGGTACCTATACCCAAAACAAAAAAACACATCTGATCCAAATAATTTTCGGCCTATATCCATATTATCTATTCTGTCGAAGCCTATTGAAAAGCATGTACACGAACATCTTATCGAATTCCTGGGAAAAAGTCTCTCCTGAATAAATATCAATCTGGTTTTCGCCCTAAACATTCGTGTCACACTGCCTTGGTTCATATGATTGACACTTGGCTGCTCAACATCAACAGAAACAAAATGTCTGGTGCTGTCTTTGTAGACCTAAAAAAGGCGTTCGACCTTATAAACCACGAAATTTTATTAGAGAAACGAGACTGCTACTTTAACAATAACAGCCCAGGGACACTCTCATTCTTTCGTTCATATATCATAGGGAGAATTCAAACTGTGTACATCAATGCTACCTTCTCTTTTGAAAAAGCGTGTTGAGTATGGCGTGCCCCAGGGATCCATGCTAAGACCGTTACTTTTCTGTTTGTTTATAAATGATCTTCCACTTCATATATCCAATCCAAATATCGAATGTTACATGTTTGCCGATGATTCAACTCTTCACGCTGGCTGGAAAACTGTACCTGAAATATCAAGCAATCTTCAGCTTAGTCTTCAGGAGATCTCACTGTGGTTTAAAAATAATCAAATGCTTGTTAATCCATCCAAAACGAAAAGCATGCTATTCACAACACGCCAAAAGCATCAGATCCGCCCCATTCACTTAGCCTCTCTTTTGATTCAGTTCCCATTGAGCAAGTCAAGGAATATCGCCTCCTCGGAGTAATTGTTGATGACCAACTGTGCTGGTTGCCCCATCTAACACAACTAGGGAAAACATTATCAAAGAAGCTATTTTTACTGTCAAGATTAAAATCTATCATTGATACTAAGACACGAAAGCTATTTTTCAACTCCTACATAAAACCTCACATTGACTACGCATCTACTACTTGGGACGGCTTTAGTAAGGCTAACCTTAAGCGGATTAATTTTCTATACAATCGCGCAGTTAAACTGATCCTCCCAATCCCCTCTCTAAATTTGGAGGAAAAGCTTCAGGCAACAGGGCCCCTTCCTTTACATCAACACCTTACGTTAAATAAGTGCGTACTTATGCACAAAGCAATGAACGGGAAAGCCCCCCTCTACCTGGCTAAGCTTTTTACTGAGAGCGAAAGGGTTTACAGCACTTTGAGGAACAGTCTCGTCATTGAACGGCCCCGAATTGACTTGTTTAAATCCAGCATTTCGTACGCGGGTGCTTATTTATGGAACTCACTTCCTCCACATTTACAGCAAACGAGACATCTTCCATTGCTTAGGACGAAAGCTTTTAAATACATCTCTGAGCAAATTTGAAAGAAACGTAGATAATATGTCCAAAAGAGCCATGTCAATGATTTCCTGTTGTCCTTCGTTTTGCACTTGTTAATTTTTAAATAATATCTATCTTTATCGTAGTGGTTTGCCTGCTCACTAAATTCCTGCACCTGAGTAGCTGTATCATAAGCGTGCAGTCGCTTTCTATAAACACACTTTACATCGCACCCCCCCCCCCCCCCACCCAAGACCCTGTCATTTTGCTGTGTGTGTGTGTAATCTTCAGCGACTTTGGAACTTGTATCGGAATATAACACAAGTGACCTGTGGGTGTAGCCGCTTGTTTTGTGCTGTTAACATATTGTTTTAATGTTGCTTTTAATGTTGTAGTTTAGCAGGTACAAACATGAAAAAAGGCCTATGCGCCTATTGTTTCCATCCTTGAGAAATTAAGTATCATTCATTCATTCATTCATTCATTCATTCATTCATTCATTCTCTCTCTCTCTCTCTCTCTCTCTCTCTCTCTCTCTCTCTCTCTCTCTCTCTCTCTCTCTCTCTCTCTCTCTCTCTCTCTCTCTCTCTCTCTCTCTCTCTCTCTCTCTCTCTCTCTCTCTCTCTTGGAATCATCATTGATGACAAACTGTGTTGGCAATGCCATATTACCAAAGTGTGTAAAACAATAGCAAAAAACTTATTCTTACTGTCAAAATTAAGATTTTTTACTAACGAATCAACAAGGAAACTTCTTTACTGTGCCCATATTCAGCCACATTTGGATTATGCCTCCTCAGTTTGGGATGGGAGCAGTGATGCTAATCTCAAAAGGATGAATTCGCTTCACAGGCGGGCAATCAAATTAATCGTTGACAGACCCATGCAAGTTATTAGTACTGATTACAAGTTCAAGATGCTGGATATCCTACCACTTGACAAGCAGTTCTTTTATAATAATTTGGTACTCATGCGCAAAATCACCCTCTGAAACTCACCAGCTAATCTCTCTAATTTGTTCGCACTTGCCCACAGAGCTAGTCGAACATCAGGGAACAATCTGGTAGTACCAAGGCCCCGCATAGATATTTTCAAGACGTCCCTCTCCTACTCTGGTGCAAAATTATGGAACACAGTTACTGCAGCCATTAAAGCAGCACCTTCTTTACGAACGTTCAAGTGCCAACTGCATAAATGTATTAAGAACACGTGAAAACATACTGTTCATATTATTTTTTTCACATACCGTCATTGATTCCAGAAACATTTCCTTATTCATATTCATGTAACATAATACTTTAGACTTGCTGAGGTGTTCTTTGTTGTTTCTTTTGCAGCATAACATCATAATTTTTTTAATGTTTGATGTTTTGCTTGGTGTCTGTGTCCTCGCGCTGGGACCATATGGCGTTGAGGCGCGTCCCCTGGGTGGTGGATAGGGGGGTCCCTCGTGAGAGGGGTGCACCGAATGAAATAAGGTGCCGTGAACCAACATGGTCTAAGGGAAGGTGACCCCGACAGAAAACCCCTGGTCCTCCAAGTAAGGGGGTTGGGCGTGGGGGTAGCTTCCCCACCCTGCAAAAAAGTAAATGGCTACAAAAACGCCGACGAAAAGACGAACAGTAATTCCATTCCTGGAGGAGGAAGGTTCTTCTACCAGAAGACTTATGACGTCCTGTGGTGAAAGCCGGAAGTCTTCGGAAGCCACAGGACCGAGCCGCCTCTCTCTATCCAGGGATTCAACCATAGGCACATGGAACGTCAAGACCATGTACCAGAGCGGCAAGGCCGCCCAGATAGCAGCGGAAATGCAAAAGTACAACCTTTCCGTGCTAGGTATCAGTGAAGCCAGATGGACGCAGTCTGGCCAGAAAAGGCTGTTAAGTGGGGAGATGATTCTGTATTCAGGTCATGAAGAGGAGAATGCCCCCCATACAGAAGGTGTAGCATTCATGCTGTCACCAGTGGCACGGAGAGCGCTGATGGGCTGGGAACCTCTTGGGCCAAGAATTATCACAGCAGCCTTTAGAAATCCACTGGCCAGAGAAGATCAGCAACGTCAGACTCTGGGAGAGAACAGAACGGATAACAGCAGAGAATGAAATTGGGCGAAGAAGATGGGGATGGGTCGGTCACAGTCTGAGAAAGCCAGCTTCCAGTATCACTAGGCAGGCATTGTCATGGAACCCCCAGGGAAAGAGAAAAAGAGGTAGGCCGAGAAACTCCTGGCGTCGAGACCTCCAAGCAGACATCAAGAGACTGGGAACCACCTGGAGTAGAATCGAAGGAGAAGCACAGGACAGGAGTTGCTGGAGGTTTCTCGTCGACGGCCTATACCCGGGTAGGGGTGACAGGCGTAAGTAAGTTGGTGTGTGTGTGATGGTGTGTGTGTGTGTGTAATGTGAGCATTGATTATTTGAATTGGAATTATTGTTGCCTGTACTTCTCACTATTATGTATATTTTTATATATAAAATTATGTGTATGGGTGTTTGTGTGCATGCTATAGCTTAGCAAGGACATGATTGAAAAAAGGTCATTGAACGTACCTAATCATTAATTTATCCTTGAAAAATAAAGTTTCATTTCATTTCTCTCTTCCCTCCCCCCTCCCCACGCTCTCACCCTTTGAAATGTAATACGCAGCAACAAACATCAGTGCACGTCTCTCTGTTATTTTAATAATAATAATAATAATTATTATTATTATTATAATGAATGGTTCTTGTATAGCGCTAAAAATCTTTTGTGGCAAAAACTCCTTGCGCTAACACACACACTCAAACATGACATAGATGATGTAAAACATTACAAATAATACAACAGGACCACGGATCTACGACTGAGGAAAAAGCAAGCTGGAAAAAGTGAGTTTTCAACTGAGCCTTAATAATAATAAAATAATAATAATAATACCAGTTATTATATAGGCGCTTTACCCAATTTTTCGAATCGGCTCAAAGCGCCGCGAACTAAAACCAACACACACGCTCACGTGACACACATGCATTCACTCTGAACACAAACGCAGGACATTCACGTGGTGCGAAGAGTCAGTTCAGCTATTGAGGTTTCGGAAATTTTGATTGCTGTATTTTAAATTTATAAAGTGGCCTGAAACCGGTACCGACGTGGGAGAGAGAGAGAGAGCAGGGATAGAGAAGGGAGATTTCGCAGCCTGGCAGTCAGCGAGTTCCTTTCATATTCCATTTTGGCAATGCAGTCTATGAAAGGACTCCCGCATGAAAGATTTTTCAAACGTCGTCGTGTTCGCACACCAGTTAACTCTTTCTACCCCATCACCGAAATCTCCAAATTTTGCCATTGTCCTCTGAAGACTGCATTGCAGTGCAGAACGCAGATCGACCATGATAGTTCAAGGGTGCTGCCAGAATAGCTTGGCGCCCATAGGCGCCAAGCTATTCTGGCATCACCCTTGAACTATCATGGTCGATCCTTATCTTGCTGTGTGTGTCTGGGGTAGAATGAGTTAAGGGTACACATTCCCAAGCCAGGTCCACATATCTTCAAGAGACATAGATTTTCATGAACCCCTGTAGCTGCGCGGGTTCATGACAATCTATGCCTCTTGCTAACATAGACACGCCTCTTTCTGACCTCAGATGTTATCAGTCGTATGACAGAGTAGGGGGAATCCCCATGCAGTTTATGCTGCCTATTTCGAGACTCGACGACCGTGAATACCACGAATACCCATTGCGTGCATCCGGGACCACATTTATTAAAGTGACTTCTTGTCGAATTAAAGAGAAGACAGGTAAGATAATGTAATATATTAAGCTGCATAGATACGTGTCGATTAAAAGTTTGTCTTGGTGTTGCATATAATCGTTAATTTAACTCATTCAGCCCCACGCAAGTATTTCCCAAATTTTGGAGGCGTCATCTAATGACTATGCACCAGTTGCAGGAGATAGATCGACCATGATAATTGAAGGGTATTGCCAGATTATCTTGGCGCCTGTCGGCGCCAAGCTAATCTGGCACTACCCTTCAATTATCATGGTCGACCCATCTCCTGCTGTAGTGTGTCAGGGCTGAATAGGGTTAATACACACAACCTTTTTCTTCTGCTTTTTTTCCCTGTTTTTTTTTTGTTGTTGTTGTTGTTGTTGTTTGTTGGTGTTGTTGTTTTGGACAAGCAAACAACATGACTACAAAACAACAACAACAACCGCAGTACTCGGGCGATAAACTATGTAATTAACAACGAAAGTAGACCTATATAATGAGGAACTATGCCTCACGAAGAACTATGTATGACGCTGAAACTCTTTATATGCATGATCCTTTGACGGCAGATGGGCCTTTATCATTTCAACAGGCCGGTTGCGAGTTCCCGAGCAGCGCGTGAACGCTCGCTAGATTACGCGACTTTGAGCCGAGACTAGACTTGGCGAGCCACGAAACGTGCGCAACTCGGCTAGCTGTTACGCCTGGCCGATACTGTTTATCACACACAACATGCGTCAAAATTTAAGCACAAATTGACACAGAACTGTCGACGATTGCTTCCTGGTCATATAGTTGTTACAATATAAACATGCCCTTCTTTTTTTCGATTGTTAAAAAAATGATACTGAGGACAAAGATCTCGCAGCACACTCATGAAAACTTCATATGGCGATAGTCAGTCGGAGCGGCTTCGGAAAATGGCATGCCATGTCGTTTCATTAGGTAGTATAATTATTCAAATTTGTTAGACCAACAGTGGATATATTTTATCCATGTGAACTCTGCTACGATTTCATGATAATAATTAATTTTGTCCTGCTCGCACTGCCGATCGTCCATAGTGACGCGGTGTCTTGCCAACAGCCCATGGCGCTTTTTCGCCTATCGCGCTAAGGAGCTGGGAACTAGCGACCTCGCTTTTACAAATAATTTCAAAAATATTTTCTGCATCCACTGGCAATGAAGTGGTTAACTTCGTGAATTTTCTGACCTACTGGCCTAGTTTTCAGTGAAGAACTACCTTCGTCTCAAAGTTGAGTCCAGACACTTTAACAACGTTCTTGAAGGCGCAGGTAACTCACTTCCTCGTTTTGGTGTGTCGTCATTCCCAACTATCACAATCGCAGTGTGATGAGCTGGAGATTGCAGGGCAACGGTAGGTTAACTAATAATTTTCTTTAAAATTCCATACAGAGTAAGAAACACGCTTAGAAAGGACAAGTACGACACACTAGAGTTGTACTTGTCCTTAATAAGCGCTCTTCTTTGTTTCTTTGCATTTTACACGTTTGGAAGTCGCCGTTCCTTTGGTAGATAAAATTGTTTGTATAATATATCCCAGACGTTTCTGTTTGCTCGGGTTTTGTAGTATGTAAACAGGCTGGTCCACTAAGTGTCAATGTTAAATAGACACACGATTTTTGTGCATGAATTAGCAGGAACAGCATTGAATTAAGCGCTCCAACCCTAACACCTTAACTGAGGACAATTTGAACACAATCCAACCGCAAGAGACATAGATTCTCATGAGTCCCCGCAGGTGTGGGGGCTCACGACGATCTATGCCAATTGCTGACAATACTTTGTACCCATGTTCCTTGGGATGGCTGTAGGGGCTTTATGACGTTAACTCATTCTACCCCAGACACACCACAGCAAGATATTGATCGACCATGATAGTTCAAGGGTGATGCCAGAATAGCTTGGCGCCTATGGGCGCCAAGCTATTCTGGCATCACCCTTGAACTATCATGGTCGATCTGTGTCCTTCACTGCAGTGCAGTCTTCAGAGGACAACGGCAAAATTTGGGGATTTCGGTGATGGGGTAGAATGAGTTAAATTAACAAAGATTTCAGAAACACGGTCTGCATCCGCTTGCAGTGAGGGGCCTAATAAAGTTCAAAATATTCAGTTGCTTCTCGAGATCAAGAAGGAAACCAAAGAGAACAACAAAGGGATCCAAAAAATGAAGAATCTGCATTCCTAACGGCGCCAGGTTAATTTGCACATTTTAAACCAGTTTTGTGACAGGTATTGCTGATAAATGCATTTGTGATCGCTTTATCATCTAGATACGACAAACACAAATTTGACATCTTTTGTAATTAACGTTTGTGAGTCTGCGGAAAATTTGTATCGATGTTTTTTGTAGTCTTCGACATTGCTTTTTTCATAACAATCAGAGATAAACATTATTATCATTAACAACAGCGCAACACCAACAACAGCAGCAGCAGCAATAATAATAATAATAATAATAATAATAATAATTATCATCATCAGCAGCAGCAGCAGCAGCAGCATCTTACAAATAATGTTTGGCGTCTATCCCTGTTGAAAACAAGATCTAAGCGCCTTACAAACTTATAACAGACAACTAAACAAAGACCATATCACTAATGAGATTAAACAAGAAACGTGCACAACCATATGGTCAACAGATAAGATAAGAATGTAAACTCAGCATGTATTGACAACACAAGTCGAACTAAAAGAGCAGGTACGAAATACAGGTAAAATACAATTATTGACATACAAAAACTCCACTGTCACAATACGAACGTGGTATTACTGCAAGTGGTGTGTCTTTTGTATTTCTGATTAAAACATTCTGCCTCAGAACCGAAATCCTCAAAGTTTGAAGTTGCCCTCTGAAGGACTGTATTACAATTTTAAAGACAGATCGAGCATGATAGTTCAAGGGTGGTGCCAGAATAGCTTGGCGCCTATGGGCGCCAAGCTATTCTGGCACCACGCTTCAACTATCAATCTGGATCCATGTCTTGCTGTGGTGTTTCGGGACTGAATGAGTTAAGCATCAGACTACTAATTATTGTTCGAGAATCTAACATGTTCAATCCGTCATGCGCTGCCTCGCGGGGGTTCACGAGGATTTATCTCTTGTTGGCCCTATGTGCTTTATGTCTAATTCTAGTCCCATTTAGTCTGTGCTCTTTACGAGAATGTCGATCAGCGTGCAGTGGTTCTCAACGGTACAACGGTATAACATAAATAATAGAGACAAGAATAAAAAGTTACACAGTCATGTTCACGTCATCAACCCCCAACCGCTCCCCGAAACCGTTTCCACCCCACCCCCACCCCCACCCCCACCCCAACCCCGCCCCCACCTCAACCTCTGACCCCCTTTCACATACATACACATACCTAAAAACACACATAACTCACTAGTACACATACTAAAACAATAAACTACGACGAAACGACTAAAATAATTATATGTGTAAAGTTGTAAAGTTATAGCGTAAAGTCATGAAAAGTATCACAGTTAGCCTACATAAACTGATAACGAAAAAGACTATGCATAAAACTAACGTCACAACCTTCACACGTTTTGTTATATCAGCAGTTTGCCGTCAATTACTTCTCTTATAACAAAACGTCTGATATAACCAAAAAACAGATGTAGGCCCCGTCAAGTGTACATTACTTTGCTTATTACAAACTGTGGATATAACGGCAAAGGTAGGTGCCATCGCGTTTTGTTACACCCAATGTTTACTGTAAATTACTTTATTTATAACAAACTTCGGATATATACGAACATAATTGCGTGCCCTTACATTTCTTGTATCTAATCTTTCTGCAAATTACCTCGCTTATAACAAACTTAGGACATAACAACTGAAACAAAATGCAGTTCCCTTTTCTGTCCGAAGCTTACTTTAATTACTTCGCTTATAATGAACTTCGGATATAACATTAACTAATTTTCTTGTAGCTAATCTTTTCTGCAAATTACCTCGCTTATAAGAAACTTAGGACATAACAACAAAAACAACATGCAGTTCCCTTTTCTGTCCGAAGCTTACTGTAAATTACTTCGCTTATAATGAACTTCGGATATAACATTAACTTGTTCAGAGCCGAGAAAATCTTAACACAACCCAACTGCAAGGGGTATAGATCCTCATGAGCCCACGCAACTGCGGGGCTCATGAGGATCTATGCCTCTTGCTGATACCACTTTGAATCCATGCTCCTGGGACATTTACGGCTTTTTGGTGTTGAATTAACTCATTCCGTCCGACGGCCGTATTTCCCAAATTTTGGAGGCGTCATCTAATGACTATGCACCAGTTGCAAGAGATGAATCGACCATGATTCAAGGGCAGTGCAAGATTAGCTTGAAAGCTAATCTGGCACTACCCTTGAATTATCGTGGTCGACCCATCTCCTGCTGTAGTGCGTCAGGGCTGAATGGGTTAACGAAGATTGCAGAAACACAGTCTGCGTCACCTGGCACTGAAAGTGTTAAGCAAACGCCGGTCTCTCGACGTTATGTCGTTGCTGAAGTTTAATGCACGCGGTTACAGGAACATTATCATACCTCTACCCGCTTAGTCAAGTTAAACCGGGAAGTTCATAAAGTGAACCTCACGAAGTCGTACACGTGATAGTGACCTACGCAGTATAACCTTTCAGGTTTTACCGTCTGCTAACCTACCCGCACAGCCTGTCAGCGATAATGGGGTGTACATTCTATTCGTCAAAATAATTAGACACTACAGTAAAACATTTGTAACGCGGGCCTATCAAAACGGGGTCACCTTAGACAGATCCAGGGGCGGATTCAGGGGTGTCTCGACCGGGTACCCGAATGAGCCCTCCCTTCCCCACCGCCCCCCCCCCACCCCCCCCCCCCCCCCCCCATTTTCCAAACTGTGTCATACAAAAGAAATCCAGACCAAAACAGTGACTATCAGGCGAGCATAAATTCATAACAAAGAAACAAACGCGCTTAAAAAGAACAATTACAAATAAGTTGTGTTGAAATTATTCTTTCTTGGTGCTTTTCTTTTTGGGATTTTTTTAAAAAATTGTACTATAGTGTTGTAACCGTTCTCTCTACGCTTGCTTTCTTTTCTTTCTTTTCTTTTTTTTTTTTTTTTTTATTTTTTTTTTTATTGGGGTTTTCTGAGACATATAAATAGAGTTTGCAGAGGTTACGATTTTTTTTTGTTAAAACGAAAACGTTTCTTCTTTCATCTCTGAACACAACAGCACTTTTGGCACTTTTTAAAAAAGTTTAAAAGGAAGGGCTGATCATATCTACATGCACTTGACCTCCTCCCCGCCTCCACGCCAACACCCTAACAAAACAAGATTAATCTGGCACTTCTGATTCTTATATGGTGTTAATTTTCTTATTGAAAATAATGTTCTAACTGGAGTTTCTGCAAGAGCAATCACCTTGTGTTTGACAACAACAGTACACTACCAAGTACGCCTCAGTCTGAGGAACAAACACAGCCATTTGTGAAAATTGTGCTACTGCTCTATACACCCACAACGCTCCTCCAAATGAGGAACACAGGATCAGATCACAGAAATAGTCATTATCACTCATGATGTATACCTCTTATACTGTCTGACGATTACTTAAGAGTTAGTTCAAGGTTGTTCAAAATCAAGACATTTCACACCTCCCCTCTGGTGACACGCATCAATGACCACATTGCTACTCTGATGGGCACTTGTGCATGTCCACGGAAGACAAAGCTATGAAATCTGTGTGAGGCTGGAGACCCACCGTGCTCATAGAGTATTGTGTGACAGGATTAGGGGATTAGCAGTTACCTGTGACACCCGGGCTAGACGGCTGCTCGCCCCGGGGGGGGAGACAGTCACAGCGCAGTTGATTTATCGCTTTCTGATCACAGTTAGCGTGTACACAAGAGTAGACTTAAATCTAGATGACTGCCACGTATGAGGATGCAATACCATTCGTATGGCACGAAAGAGGTAATGCTTTTCATGAGCCCCTGTGACTGAAGAAGCACATGAAACTCTATGCCTGGCTGAGGGACTGAGTTGGGCAATGATCAGTTCAGCAATGATCGGACACTTTTCCACCGCTGGGGTTGACCAGCAGTCAGCGGCTTATTGCCTCAGTTTGAGGATGCCCCCTCTTGGCTTGACTTCGCGAACGAAGATTTTATAGGAGTTGCCCACGACGTCTGCAGGCTTGTTCGTGGCTGCGGAGGCCAATCCGAGACAGGCAGGTTCGACCGCAGTGGCTGCAGGGGGAGGTATGGCCAGGGTTCAGAGTTAAGGATGCAATGAGGATTATATCGCACAGCAAGAGGCACTGATTTACATGAATCCCCGTGAGTGCGGGGCACTTGTCTGCTTGAAGTACTGTGACAGGTACAGGTGAGGAGTGCCAAGTGCGGATATTTGACTATAGGCCCATGAACACACTATGCTCACCTACCGATTCCGTGAGATAATTGTAAATGCACCGTACAAGAAAAGAAGAACCATCGAATTGTAAAACACAACTTTCACAAATAACAATCATTTTTTTGGGTCAGGGCTGACGGGGGGGGGGGGGAGGGGGGAGAGGGGGGCCAGGGCCCCATGGGGCCCCTCCCCTGGATCCGCCACTGGTCGTTTCCTTGTACAGAGTTAGGCAGGGTTACACAGGGTTAATATGTTAGTAAAGAAACGAAGACCATAATACAAAATTATGGATGGTCTGTTCAGGCAGGTGGTCGCCTTATGCGGGTTTGACAGTACCTGTGACGTTTACATTGACAGTGAAAATTTTGTAATTTACAGTTTTCGGTCGCCAGTATGATAGTATATAGTAAAAACGTAATTATAGCAAGAGGCATAGACCCTCTTGAGCCCCCGCAATCGCGGGGATCATGAGGATCTATGCCTCTTGCTTGCCTCATTTATATGACGTACACAAACCAAGAGGAATCACTCAGCGCCGGACAGACAAACAGTTAGATCCCCTGCCCCCGCCTATCAGGCACCCAATCGCCAGCCCACAGAGAAATACGCAGGTATAGAATAAGACGATCATTTGCATCTTCAAAAAAGATGCATCAGGTCTCTTATATAACCCATGTCTTTCTCCGGAACTTAGGAAGTAGGCAAGGGAAACATACATACACAAACACGAAGGTGCACTACCATATGTGGTCAGGTAAGTACCCTAATATCCCACAGTAGATGCACAGAACATTACACAACAATGTAACGATATGGCGATACAAATTTGCCTCGAGTTATAAATACTCCCAAACCAGATAGGTGAGGCTAGCGCTGGCAGAATTGTACACAAACCAAGAGGAATCACTCAGCGCCGGACAGACTCACAGTTAGATCAATTTATATGACGGACCGCAGGAAAAAGGGTATCTTGGAAATGCGTCTTCGATATTATGTTCGCTGAATATGACGAGAGCTACTTGCTGAAAAAAACCTAGATTCCCTCATAAGGCCAATTAATTTTAAAGACGTTGTTTGGAAATTAGAAGTAGGTAAAAATTGGAGGTGTTTCGACGAAAACGGTGTATTAAAAGCCAGGACAAAATAAATATGCGATATTGGATGTTTGTCCAGGCTTTTAATTCACTGTTTTCGTCGAAACGCCTCCAATTTTGGCCAACTTGTGCTTTCCAGAAATCGTCTGTTGGATCGCAGGTTTCAAAAGCTAAGCTAAGGTGAATGAATGAATGAACATAAAAGATGTATTTGACGTAAGCGACTAAAAAGGAAGTACATGAATATGATTACAACACAGGCGACGGTCAGAATAAGACTGCGCAATTTTTACACCTTCCGCTTAAACTCTCTCATTCTCCCCACCTTTTACACATTTTACTCTGAACATCTGCAAGAGTCATAGAGCTTCATGAGCCCGGAGATTTTTGGAGTGTAGTCTATTCTGATGATAAAGGCTGATTATCCGCCGTGATTTCGCGCTCGTTCCGCGTTGATGCACACTATCTCTATAGTGTTGTAATGTTCAAAATTTGCTAGACCCGATCTTGAAAATTATTGGTAACATTTATCTGCAGATTGCATTTGTCGTGATACTGGAAAAAAAAATGTATAGAAACACATGTGTGCTGATCTGCTTCTGGCCGTAAGGTCAGAAAGCACAGACCAGAACACAAATAGTTCTCTTTTAACCCAGTAAGCCCTGACGCACTACAGCAGGAGATGGGTCGACCATGATAATTCAAGGGTAGTGCCAGATGCACTTGAATTATCATGGTCGATCCTTCTCCTGCAACTGGTGCATAGTATTAGATGACGCCTCCAAAATTTGGGAAATACGGCCGTCTGGATGAATGACTTAAACATTTTTTTTTTAATTTATTTTCAGTTTACTGAATATGATTTCTATTCATTCATTCATTCAATCATTCATTCATTCATTCATTCATTCATTTATATATTAATTTAACCTTTTATTTATTTACGTGTATGCGCATTCCACATAGCTACAGTGCCTATCACAGGACCAAGCTACATTTGTTATGGACTTTGCTGCCGACACTGATAGTACTGAACAGTGTTGACGGAACTAGTCATGTTTCTGTGAACTAGAACGTTTTTAAATCTGGTTCATCTAGCACCACTGTTCCTCGACCTGTAATGGCAGAGGTTGTGCCTAGTACGACTCATGTCAGTGCCACTACAGTTGAGGATGTTCCCGGTGCGACGGTACATCCGCTGGAAATGTATGCGCCACTATCCAAGCTGAATTGATCAGCAGCGGCCAAGCGGTCTTTTGCAATTAACGTCCTTGTGCAAGCAGCCACCGGTACCATCACACACACAGTAAACATTGCCATCACACACACACACACACACACACACACACACACACACACACACACACACACACACACACACACACACACACACTGTAAACAGTGTAAGCGGTAAACAGTGCCATCACACACACACACAATGTAAACAATGCCATCACACACACACACACACACACACACACACACACACACACTGTAAACAGTACCATCACACACACAGTAAACAGTACCACCACCACCCACACACACATTGTAAATAGTATCATTACGCACACTGTAAACAGTACCATCATACACACTGCAAACAGTACCATCACACACACAGTAAACAGTACCATCACACAAACAGTACACACACACTCTGTAAACAGTGGCATCACACACATTGTAAACAGTGGCATCACACACACTGTAAAAATGCCATCACACACTGTAAACAGTGCCATCACGAACACTGTAAACAGTACCATCACACACAGTAACAATACCATCACACAGACTGTAAATAATACCATCACACACCGTGTAAACAGTACCATCATACACACTGGAAACAGTACCGGTGGCTGCGTGCACAAGGGCGCTAACTCGGTCAGTGCCAGTTGACGCATATTGTGTTGTTGTTTTTTTGCATTCTTTCTTAATTCGAACACTAAAATGTCCTAGCGTTCCCAGGAACATGGACACAAAGTGGTGTCAGCAAGAGGCATAGATCCTCATGAGCACCCGCAAGTGGGGGGGGGGGGCTCAAGAGGATCTATTCTATTCTTCTTGCAGTTGGGTGGTGTTCAGATTGTATCTGCACTGAACGAGTTAATTGTCATTCTGCAATAGATGAGGACTCCCCAACAGACACTCCTGACCAAAATAGCTGTCCCGTAATTGGAGAAGACAGCACATCGACAACAACCAATCGTACTACTGCAATGGAAGAGGCCACTCCTGTAGACAACATTTCTGTTGCAAACCATACTGAGCCTTCTGCCAACGGACAAGGTTCCACACTAACAGTAAATGATCACACGTCTAAAGTGCAAGAGGGCGCCACTACAGGCAGTATTTCTTGTTCAAGCCATAGTGAACCTCTCACCAGTGGACAATGTTCTGCACCAACAACAAACAGTGACACGTCTGCAATGGAAATGATCACTTCTGTAGGCAGTATTTCTGTTTCAAGCCATAATGAGCCTTGCACCGTTGGACAATGTCCTACACCAGCAACATACAATGACACCTCTGCAACGGAAGAAGAGACTTCTGCAGGCAATGTTTCCGTGACCAACCACAGCAAAGTTTTCGCCAGTAGACAAAGAAAAACATCTACTGACCATGCTTCTGCAATGGAGGACACGTATGCATCAGACCACATGTCCATTACCAACGGAAGCGAATCTTCACAGGGTTATATGTATTACGGAGACACCAGTGGCAGTACGTTGAGCTACACGCCTTCCAAGTGGGACCGCTTCGTGCCTACCGACAGCCTCCATCGGCTGGACCCCAAAAACGTTTCCGGTACTCGTCTCCGTCACAGCATTATCCACAACAACGGTGAGATTATGTAACTGCCCCAGTAGCAAAACGCCGTCCGACCCACGACGGCCGCAGTGGGCCCGGGCACAGCCGTGTGCGGGCCCACTGCGGCCGTCGTGGGCCCGAAGAGCTTTGCTTCATGGGTAATCCGCTGTTTGTTTGTTTGCTTGCTTGCTGGTTTGTTTGTAGCGTACAAGGGAATATTCTGTATGCACTTTCTCCTTATTAATTTATTAATTATTCATTTATTTATATATTTATTTATTTATTTTTCATTCATGCATTTATTTATTATGTATTTATTTATTCATTATTTATTTATTTTTACTATATTTATTAATTAATTTATTTATTTATTTATTTATTTATTTTGCAATTTATTTATTATTTTGCAAAGTCGCCCGCCACTTGAACGATGATGTTATGATTTATTACCGGTTTTTCCAGTTAGCTATCGAGCCCCCGACGCAAGTTTGCTTTAGGAGCAGAAGGTCTGAACCTGCTAGAACCTTACTATATTTATTTATTTATTTTGCAAAATCGTCCGCCACTTGAGCGATGATGTTATGATTTATTACCGGTTTTTTCCAGTTAGTAGCTATCGAGCGTCCGACGCAAGCTTGCTTTAGGAGCAGAAGGTCTGAACCTGCTCTGAAAGTGATCTACGCACGCAAGCGACAGTTTCGCTACAAACTCAGTCTTACTCCTTGAGCTCACAGAATTAAATTAAAGTTATTTAGTTCTGAGTGAAGAATGGAAGTCACTTAGTTCTGAGATTTAAAGGGTTAAACAAGATTCGAAATAATCCGAGGTAATTTTCACCAGACTTGTAACCTTTGAGAAACAATCTTACAAGAATTAGTGTTGTGACTTTAAATCAACATGTTTCTGAGCTATGCATTTAGTCTTGCAAATGCGGGCTGAGAATGTGCACAGTTGTATTTTAAATCCGAGGTTTTTGTCTGGTTTTACTATTATTCTATATAAAGAAAGGGTTAATCCTTCCCAATGTCTTCTTATAAATATCTATAGTAAATCTTCTTTTTTTTTAAGTGGAGGAAAAGGGCGAACTTAATTTATGAAGATTGAAGGCCTAAAATGTAACGACTTTTCTCATTGTCTTCTTCTCCCTTCTGTGCAGACACGTTGCCCTTTTGCTTTCTGAGGGGCAAAGTTCATATCTGTTACGTGTGCCTACTCACGTGAATTGCATTCAAAGGAAAGATAGAAAAGGTTTAGTTGAGGCATCCAGTAATGAGAACCGGCTGTCTGGACTTATTTTACCAATCAAATCTCGGCCTGAAGCAGGTCGCTGTAAATGCATTTTTCAATCAACGTGTCACTGAGTGCGTAAAAGGTCTTCGGGCCGATGACTCTCAAGGTTGATTGCCCACAGAACGCATGAAACAGATGGATCCGACTGAGGTCCTGCGCATGCTCCGGACAGCGAGAGATGACGAGGCACGCCGTTCCATCGGGCAAACGCTCCGGACTCAAACGCTGCCCCAGCTCGCTGAGCAGAAGAAGATGGGAGTGTTGTCCCAGTTCCTGACAGTCAGCTACGCCAGCATACAAAGTTTGGCGTCCGAAAAATTGGAGATACAACTGCTGCAGCTGGGATACAGGTAAGCGTGAGAATTGCGTGCAGGTCTCAACCTTGAAATGGTCTGTGTGAGGGGCAGGGGGAAGGGGGTGGGGGGGGGGGGAAGTGGGCATGGGGAGGGAGTTGCTTGTGTGTGTGTGTGTGTGTGTGTGTGTGTGTGTGTGTGTGTGTGTGTGTGTGTGTGTGTGTGTGTGTGTGTGTGTGTGTGTGTGTGTGAGGGGAGGACAGTGGTTAGGGGTGCATGAGTACTTACGAGCTTGAGTGATTAGCCCTTCCACAAGTCTACTGTCAATTTCTCCTAAAACCCTTCGGGCTGCTGTGACAAGCTTGAGAGGAGCCAACTGCGAGAGACATAGATCGGAGATCTATGCCTCTTGCTGACGACACTTTGTGTCTATGTTCGCTGGACAACTAGGGGTCTTTGGTGCTGAATTACAATAAAGATTTCAGAACCAAAATCTGCGTCCACTGACATAGGATCAGCTATTTTTTTTTTTTCATATTGGGAATTTCCAATATGAAAAACTTACATCAGTAGAAGGGTGGGTGGGCGCCGGTGGTGGCGGGAAAGGGATGGTGGCAGGAGGTTTGTAGAGTCCTGAGTGACCAGGTGACTAGACTGACGGGATTTTACGATTATTATGAATTTCGTTAATTCTTTAACTCGTTCAGTGCCGCAAAAATGTGAACACACCCAAAATGCAAGAGGTATAGATCCTCATGAGCCCCCGCAGTTGCGGGGGGTCATGAGGATCTATGCCTCTTGCTGAGACCAATTTGTATTGATGTTCATAGGACAGCTTGTTGATGTTGGACTGAAGAAGACTGCAGAAACACAGTTTCCTTCAACGGGCACTGAATGGGTTAACACAGAACACCCAACAACTCGTATATTTTTTTCACTATGGTTTCAGCGAGGATCCTTCGGTGACAACTGAACTTGTGATGGTGGCGGAGAACACGCTGAAAGCCTTCCTGCACACGAGTGTTGATGACAGCCTGGCCCGTACTCTCTGCTACCTGCACCTCATCTCAGTCTCCGCCCTTCTCAGCCGCTGTTCCAGACCGGAATACGAAGACTGCAAATCTTTCGTGCTTTCGTCAAAACAGAAGAAACAAAAACCGGCAAGCGGAAGCACTCAACACACGACGTTAAAGCTTTTGCAGCAGTTGTACGAGACCTTTAAAGACGAGCTCAGCAAAACTACGTCATTTCCAGTTTGGGCCAAAATGGAGGCTGACAAGAGAAAGGCGCGGCTGCAACTACGTACTAACTGTTGCGAGCTAAATGTATACGCGTACACGCTTCTCAATGAGGTATACAGCCCATTTTTTAAAAAAAATTAGCGCTATGTCTAAATTAACCCTTTCGTGGCCAGTGGCCTCAAATTACGTTTTTCAAATCATCGTATATATTCAACGTCAAAGGTCCCCAGCCGATAACGATTAACCCATTCAGCCCTGACGCACTACAGCAGGAGATAGGTGGACCATGATAATTCAAGGGTAGTGCCTGTCGGCGCCAAACTAATCTTGCACTACCCTTAAATTATGATGGTCGATCCATCGCCTGCAACAGATGCATAGTCGTTAGATGACGCCTCAAAAAGTTGGGAAATACGTGCGTCGGGCTGAATGAGTTAACGGAACATTGGTACAAAGTGATCTCAGCAAGAGTTAAAGATTCTCATGAGCTCCAGCAACTGCAAGGAATAATGAGTTAATTAACATACTCTCGAAAGTTGGTATACAGACGCCAATGCTTTAGATTGTACAGACGATATTCACTGACGGTACTGAATGATTATTTTCGATGTTTTGGTTAGGGGTATGTGGGTGGGAATGGTTAAGTTTCACGTCTATACTCACGAGCAAAAGAAATGCGACACTTTTGGAACCATCGGAAACACTTTAGTGTTTCCCATCTGAAACACTTTCGTTTTTCTGATGATTCCAAAAATGTCGTATTTCTTTTGCTCGTCAGTATATTTTCAGCAGTAGCAAATTGAATTCTTTAAAACATTTCCTAGATTGCGCAGCAAGCCTGGAGTCCTTGCTCGCTGAACTTGCTGGAAAATTTGCGCGACTTGCACAAAACTTCGACATCCGACAAGAACGCAGCAGAGGTCAAGGCGGTGTTCGATTATCTTTTCGTGAGGGGGCTGGTCACGCTGCTGCAGACTACTTTTAAAGAAGGTACTTATTGTGGGTTTTGTTGTTGTTGTTGTTGTTGTTGTTTGTTTGTTTGTTTGTTTGTTGCTGTTGCTGTTGTTGTTGTTGTTGTTTGTTGTTTGTTTGTTTGTTTGGTTGTTTTTTTTTTTTTTTTTTTTTTTTTTTTTTTTTTTTGGGGGGGGGGGGTTCGGGGGGGGGGGGGGGGAGGAGGGGTGTTTTGTTTTGTTTTGTTCTTTAAATTCATTTTTTTTTTTATTATATTTTGTTTTGTTTCTTAACTAATCGTTTAGCAGGGCAGCAAAGGTAATATCATGTACTATGCACTTTACCTGACTTGCCGCAATTGAAACTTTCCCTCAGTTTAAAATTAAACCACAGCCTATTCTGGAGTTAAAGGTAAACGATTATCAGGTTGTTCAATGCTGCGAATCTGACGGAATATGTCAACACCAGATATGACGCAAACTTTGACAGATAAAAAATACCTGCCAAGAGATTCCTCTTAACCCCATCACTGCCGAGAACAAAACGGACACCATACAACTGCAAAAGATATAGAGCCTCATGAGCCCAAGCAATTGCGGGGGCTCATGAGGATTTATTCCTCTTGCTGAAACCACTTTGTATCCATTGTTGACGGGATGACTGGAGCTCTTTCTGCGCTGAATTGACACAGATTTCAGACGTACAGTTACGAACAGTGACAGTGAAGGGGTTAATAACAAACGATCAGTTTAACCTATTTACTGCCAGTGGTCGCAGATTGTTGTTTCAAAATCTTTCTAAATCCGCGGCAAAAGTGTCCCGGCTGTCAAATGAACATGGGTATGAAGTGGTGCCAGGAAGAGGCGTAGATCCTCAGGACAGGTTATGACGATCTGTGTCTCTTGTAGATGGACTGTGTTCACTTTTCTCCGCAGCGACGGGGGGTAGGGTGGGGGGGGGGGGGTTGGGGTTAAAGTAAAACTAATTTCATTGGTGCCTATACAGGACTGCCCCAGGTGGGAGAGCAACACTACCAACACACACGACAAATGGCCGAGCTCATCGTCGAGATCGTCAAAGGGTCCAGCCCCGAGGAACGCAAATACCTCCTGAAGGAAGTCGAACCTCTCCCTTTCCACAGCTCCACCTACGTCAGGCAAACCTTCAACCTTCTCTTTCGCGCAGAAATGCGGTGCCTCAAGGACCTGACACTCAGCCTCATGGAGAGCACTCTGCGTGTTGTGGAGTTCCACAGAGAACCGCCAGCAGGCCAGGGAGCAGAAGGTTCAGTGAGTACGGGGACAGAGCCGTCAACGAAAAAGAGGCGGACAGAGACTTCAATGATTAAGGGGAAAGAACCGTCAGCGACGCGGGCAGGAGAGAGCGATCAGGACGAGTGTTCGTGGCGCAAAGAACTTTGCCGGCTTGGAGGCAAACTCGCAGGTGTGTTAACCCTTTTTTTTTTTTTTTACCCTAGTACACTTTTGCTGGAAATAAATTTGACTATGATAGTTCACGGGTGGTGCCTCTGGCGCCAAACTATTCTGGCACCACCCGTAAACTAAAATTATTGATCTATCTTCTGATCTGTAGTGTACCCTTCATCGGACAAAACGCAATTTTAAAAAAATCGGCCACAGGATGTTATGGGTTAACAAATATGTATACATGTGCTAGCTGAATCACAAACTAAAGACCCCACAGGGTGGGTTTTCTCCTCAATTCTGGGGCATGTGTTTCTGTCTACCTTGGTCCATTCACCTGTATTTTCTTTTTTTAAACTCTCCCTACTGTCTGCGCTGCCTGTAGCTCTTGATATTAGATGTGTGTTGCTAAATGGTCTTAGCTTTATTTAGGCCCCATGTCGTAGGTTTATTTAACGTATTGGACCGGCTGGCGACATACATTCAATATTCTGTTTAGTTTTCTTTTTCAAACGCAGTACAGGCACGTCCTTAGAAAGCCTTGTTGCTGTTGGGACGTTAAGTAATGTACAATCAATCAACAAACTAAAGACCAGGCAAGAGCTGATACAGGCAACAGTACACAAACCTAAGGGAAGCCACTCATCATCATCATCATCATCATCATCAGTCCCTTGCCCGAACTGGGCGTTGGGGGGACTGAAAGGCAGCAGCAACAGACAGTGCTCTCCACTGAGTTCTATTTTGGGCGGTGGCAAGCAAGTCTGGCATCTCGAGTTCGGTCCATTCTTTTATGTTTGCGACCCAACTCTTTCTCTGACGACCTCGCCGACGACTTCCTTCGAGAGTGCCTTGGAGGATAGTCTTGGACAAGGTGTTGTGTCGGGTCACGTGGCCAAACCAAGCAAGCTTGCGCCGTTTCACGGTTGCCAGAAGGGGTTCATGTGGGCCCACCAGGGAAGTGACGATGCTCCGTACATATTCGTTGGTCTTGTGCTCGCGGTACGAGATGCGGAGCAACTTCCTCAGGCACTTGTTCTCAAAGGCCTGGATTTTCTTTTCTGAGTCTGCAAGCAGTGTCCAAGTCTCACAGCCGTAGAGTAGAATAGACACTACGAGGGACTTGTAAAGCCTGTACTTGATGGTGAAGCTGATGGAGTTACTTCGCCATATCCTGTCCAGCCTGGCCATTGCGGATGTTGCTGTACCTATCCTGATACGGATCTCTGCTATGCAACTACCGTCTTTGGACAGGGTGGCTCCCAAGTACTTGAAGCTATTGACCTCTTCAAGCTTCTGGCCGTTCATGTGAATGTTGCTGCTGCTGTCGCTTGTGGTGTTGATCATCACTTTGCTTTTATCCGTACTGATCTCCATGCCATAAGACCCTGCGCTACTTGAAAGTTTGTCTGTCAGGTTTTGAAGCTCACTATTGCTGCCTGCCATGAGGTCAATGTCGTCTGCGAATCGAAGATTGCACAGGGATCTGCCACCAATAGAGATTGAAGTATGGTGGTCGTGGAGGGTTTTCTGCATGATCTTCTCCAGGAATATGTTGAAAAGGACAGGAGAGAGCAGGCATCCTTGACGGACACCGATCGTCGTCCTGAAGAACTCGCCTGACTGATTGTTAAGTAGAACCACGCTGCAGGCGTTCTTGTAAAGCGCTTCTATCATTTGGATCAGTCCCTCCTCTATGTTGAACGATCTCATGACTTGCCAGAGTCCGTCGTGCCAGACGCGATCAAATGCTTTCCTGAAATCAATGAAGTTGTGGTAGAGTTCGCGCTGATGCTGCAGATGTTTCTCAATCAGGACGCGGCAGTTGAAAATCTGCTCTACAGTGCTTCTTCCAACGGACGGATTAATAAACAAAGAATATGACTCCCACGTCGACGGATCAACCCCAGACTGAGTGTCGTTGTTGTTGTTGTTGATTCTCCGTGTATTCGTGTTTGTAGACGATGCCGGTTGTTTGTGCGGCTGTGTTGCCTTCCATACGACAGACTAGTGTTTCTAGTATTGTCCTCTGTGTAGGTGGTACGCAGTGTTGCCGTGGTACATATCTCACGGTTGATGCTTTAAAATCAGCTTATTGTTGTAGCTGTTGCTGCTGTTTTGGTGTGGCTGTCGTTTCGTTGATTGCCGTTGTTGCCGTTGGCTTGTTGGGCCGCCTGAATTGTATACCGTTTTGGTGGTAGGTGCCGGGTTTTGTCGTTGTAGAAGGGCCTTCAATTCTTCGAGTGCTTCACAGAATAGTTGGCCTCGCTTGTTGCGAGCGTTCCAGTCCTCCTTTCACTTTTGTGCGCTTTTAGAACGAGTTCTTTGTGACCAGTGTTGCCTGGTGTTGTAGATTAAAGTTGGTGCTGCGTAGTTTTGTGGTCGGTGTGAAGCAGACAATGTCCGTTTCCTCTATTCTTAGTCCGTGTTGTAGACACAGTGGCTTGCCTTTCTCGTTGGCGGGAGGTAAGTCTTTTAGCAAACAGTATGACGTCTGTTTACTTAATAATGGTATCTCGACCGACCCTATTTTTGGCCCAACCCAGTTAACTTTTTCTTTCCATTTTGAAGAAAAAGGTCCAGAAATGAAAAATCAGCCGCCAAAATGTAATATTTGCACTAAATCGGGTGAGGTCAACGGAAAAAAAGAGGCCAACCTACCTACAACCTACCCTATTAATGTTTTTTTGGTGATGTTTTTGTTATTTACTGTAAACACTTCTTTTTTAGGCCTAATACTACCATCTAAAGTAGTCAACACCATAAATTTGACTAAAGAACATGATCAAACTATGACGGCTGATTTCTCACCACTTTGGGTTTAGATTTGCCTGTGCGTCTAAACTCGGGCAACTGCCTACAGTCTGGACAGTACCATTGGCCTTTTGGTGCGCTTTTGACCCCAACACAGAAGAAATGGAACCACTCAAGCTTGCAATTCTCATTGTCGCATGCAACCATTGCATCCTCTTCTTCACCTCTCTGACAGTAGCAAAAGAGTTTGACAGGGCTGCCAGAACCTGTCAGTTGTTCTGCACTCTTCTTGTTTGGCGACAGAGGCAGAGGACATGCTGACTGTGGGTTGGTGGCTGACTGTGGGTTGGTGGCTGTCGGTGGTTGTGACCTTGCACGTGAAAACACTTTCCCCACAAGTTCTGGCAAGATTGCCACCTGGTACACATGGGCAAGCTTTTCCAGGGCATCTTGTACAAACTCTGGGTTATATTCCACCCTGACTACTGCTAAATCCTTGGGAGTCCACACCACAAAGTCACAAAACTCAGTCTTGGTGACAAACATCTGAAGTTGTACTTGTGTGTAGTATTCATGTTTCTCCTTTAGCCTCAGTTCACTGTCCCTGTTCTCCAAATAGAATTTTGGATCTGCCACACATTCTGCGATGGTACAGGAGGCTTTGGACGAGGGGCATTTCACCTCAACGCATCCCCGGCTACAGCAGCTGCAGTAGCGCACACCGTCTGGTGACGCACCCAAGAAGGGAAACTGAGCATGAATAAAAAGTCCACACTTATCCAGTTGAAAATGCATATGCTGTTTTGAAGCTATTTCTTCATATTCGGACAAGGCATTGTGTTCTTTTTCAATGCCCCATTGCATAGAAGCGGTCTCTTTTCTTGAGCCCTTGGGTCGACAGATCAGGCTGATAAGACTCATTGAAGGAGCTGCTGGATTGGTGTGGAGTGCTTGGTGTGCCCGTGATGCAGTAATCCGCCCAGTCCTGAGTCTGGCCCAGATCTTCGAATTCCTTTGCTCTCTGGTTTCCCTTTCAGCGATGATACATTGCTCCTCAGTCACAGAGATATCCACATTTTCACAATGCTGCAAAACTTCACTGTAAGTCCTCTGAATCTGTTCTTCATCTTCTAGATCTCCCAGAAATTTTGGCAGTCTGACTGTTGCTCGTTGATCTTTGTAGTCCGTCGCATACTCTGGAACAAGGGACAATATAGCCGGTTTCACACCAGTCTTCGAGAAGTGAATTGCATCAAAGAATGAATGCAATTCATCCTGTGTTGGAGCAGCCACATCTGATGGTTTTCTCTTTGCTTTAACTGAAGTCAAGGTTCCATTGATAAGGCCATCCAATCGACGCTTCTTTGTTGCAGCTGATGTGAAGTCAATGTCAGCAGCCTTGCTGTAGACGACATCCTTTGTTGGGGGAACCACCCAGCCAGCAGGCACCTGCAATTCAATGTTTAGTATGTAGATACAAATTTGGTCTAAAAATTGTCATTAAATGTATGGTATCCAAAAGACCCAATGAACATTTTTATTTGGCGTTGACCCTACTCCTTTCTTTAGTTTGAAGAGAAAAAAATAAACAAGAATGAAAAATAAATAGCCAAAAATTAACATTATAACTGAATCCTGCATTGTCGTCGGAAAAAAAGAGATAAACTGTCAGGCATATTTCTTTTCCTGACGTCACCACAAACAGAATTTGTTCCTTTTTTATTTTTACTTTTGGGCTTTTTAATGATAAATGTTTAAAAAAGGGACCAGCTCAAAAGTTCTTGAACTATAAAATCTGTACAGAATTTGGTCCAAATAATTCTAGTTAAAGTTAATGGTTTTTTTATTTCTGTAATGCTTCACTGTTCACCTGAATCAATGTGCAAACTCTTAAAAAAGAAAAGAAAATACTGAACACAGAACAGTATGTTCTGTAACTTGATGAAAGCAACCAACAGCATGCACGGTCAATAAATTTCTTTCTTGCAGACATTTGCTGTTATCAGGTGTACTGCAATTTCTGCTAAAAATTCCCAAATTAACACAACAGCTACAAAACTCACCTATGTTGGTGTCTTGCTGTCGCGAATTCGAACAGATGCATCTACAGTGAACAGCACTGCCGCAATATGGCTACAAGACTCCGCAATCCCTGCCATACAGTTGCAGTGTGCAGTGAGAACAGTCCCATCTTGCTCGATGATCACCCAGGGCTTCAACGGTTTCTCACACAGGCTCTGGGAATGGAACACCTGCACAGCAAAAACAACAATGTAAATAATACAGAATATAGTATTTGCATGTCGCTAACACTGTTGCACTCACAGCGAGTCACAGTGAAAAAAAAAAAAAAAACAAAACCTTTAGCGTCAGAACATTTACATTACAAACTGAATCAAATGGAGATGCCAAGCCCAAACCATGTCATCCAAAGAATCAAATAGAAACAAATAAATTGCCAATGCATACCTGATGTCCTCATAAACCTACTTCTCAGACTTGGAGTACACCCTTGGTCATTTGTGCTCAAATTTGTCAAAGTCAAAAGGAGAAATGCTTGAAAATGAATGTCAAACAAGATGGTATATAAAAACAGCGAACACTCACTTTATGAACACTTTTATTTAGTTTAAATCCCTTCTAATGATAATGTAAGATTTTACAGTAAGCTATGACAAAACCTGCTAAAGTGAAGATGGCACAATCCCATCCACAATGTGTGAAGTTGGCCTACTTTGTGAGTTTGTTATGCTTACCTCAGCAGTGATGATGGTGTTGTCACAGCCTCTGGGTTTGTGGGCAAACAGTTTCTTCACCCATCCTGATGTGTGTTGATTGTGTGCTCCAAGCTGTTTGTTTGCTTTAAAGGCTTTTCTTGTGTAGTAGCTGGTGCGATGAACCAAATATTCTGAAATGTCGTCTTGAGCAACCGGAGGTAGAAGTCCGACATCGTCACTCCACTGACAGTTTTCGTAGGGATCTAACCCGCCAACTGCTCGCAATTTCATCTCATAACGGTTTCTAGATACTGAATCTAGAGTATCTATATACTTTTCAGACGGTTTAACTCCAGGTTTGGACATTGTTTTTGCTACAGCCCCCACTCTGCTGAACATTCGTATAGAGTCTCCACACCGCTTTGCCCTCCAGCGTACTACGTCATCAGAAATGGGGTCGCGGAAAAGTACACAATCGGGAAACGTCCATACTACGCATGTATAAATGTTGGCCCTTTAGAAATCTGATGTCACGGGGTATACCAATCAGTATTAGTCCCATAAACAATGGATACAAAGTAGTCTCAGCAAGAGGCATATATCCCCATGAGCCCCCGCAATTGCGGGGGCTCATGAGGATCTATACCTCTTGCAGCAGTGTGGTAAAATAAAATCGCATGCAAAGACTGATTACTTTTTAGAGAGGTAAAGTTAAATTTCTCTTTTTTTCAACAGATTTTTAGATTCGTAAATATTTACTCTTCAAATCGGTCACGTTTTTATCCCCATCTTTTCGGAGAAAAAAAATCACCACCCAATTGGTGTAAGAGGTATAAATCTTCATCAGCCTGTGCAGTTGCAAGGTCACGTTAGGATCTATGCCTCTTACGGACACCTGTTTTTGGCCGTGCTTCTTGGACGGTGGGAGACTCTTCTCCAAAACTTTAGTGTTGAATTAACCCCTACCATGCCACTAGACACAGATTTGGTTTCTTAAATCTTTTTTCTGTATATACGCCAAAGAGACCCAGCAGTTCAAGATACGTGAAAAACGTGGTGTGAGGAAGAGGCATAGACCCACATGAGCCCCTGCAGTTGCGGAGTCTCACGGGGACTATGTCTCTTGCTATCCGGTATTGTATGGTGTGTTCCGGTAGTGAAAGGGTTAACACTGATTTCAGAACTCGAAATGCGTCCACTAGCAGTGAATGGCCTAACAAGTTACATTTTTGGAATAATCGGAAACACTTTCCAAAAATGTCGCATTTCTTTTGGTCGTCAGTATATTATCATTATCTGCAGAGGCCGTGGTCTACGTGCCCAAAGCAAGCTGCATGGCCGACGGTCACCTTGACAAATGCATCTCGGAGCACCCGTGGGCCAAGCAGCAATGTCCAGTACTACGCCAACAGCTGGCTGAGGGCTCGGAGAGGCACAAGAGGAACATGGACTATCTGAAGAAACTGAGCCCCAAGTGTCCCAATCTCCTTCAGCTGATGGCTTATCAGTTCAAGCCTTTCCCTTTCTTCATCACGGAGCCCGTGGAAAACCGCCGATTACTTCAGTATCTGCTAAAACACCGGGGAGAACAACGCTGGCTGGACAACGCCACTCTCGTGCACGTGACGCAGGAGATCCTCAATTGCCTCGTCTTTTTGGCGCGGCAGGACATCGTCGCGCGTGACGTCACAGCCTACAATATGGTTGTGGAGACAGTGGCTGGTAACTGTGGCGACTATCTGAACACCAATTGTATCATCAAGCTAGCAGACCTGGGGCTGGCGCACGAGTTCCGCTCTAGCACTGGCATCCGCCCAGGTAAAATGATGTGGTATGAATGTAAATATAATGGCGAGCAAAATAAATGTGACATTTTGGTAATTCTAGGAAACACTAAAGTGTTTCCGATGATACCAGAAATGTCGCATTTTTTTGCTCGTCAATATAGTTCTTATTTGACCTGAACTGCATGCGGCTTAGGTCTTCTGTAATTAAATTAGTGTACACACGTAATGTTGTCACGATCGAAAAAAAAGTGGCTAATCGATGCGTTAAATGTTCGGGTTAAAAATATTTTAGAATACAGATTTTTTTAAATCCCCCCCCCCTTATCCCGAGAAAAATAAAACTAAAACAAATAAAATAATAAAAAAACAAGCAAACAAACAAACAAACAAACAACGCTTTTGTTGTGATTTAGGAGATACCACTGCCTTATGCGAATTTTACATTTTTCTTTTCAATGGGACACATAGTTATCGGTTACGAAATATAACTGGCTGCATCTTGACTTGATTATTCTGTGTTTCCCTACGAAAAAAATTCTTTTCGAGAGCAAAGTCCTATGCGACTAAAACTAAATGATCTCTGTTTCGCCTAGTTCTAGCGAAAAGTCTGAAAAAGGACACGTTCAAAAGTTTGTTAATGTATGATACTCTGACAATTATAATGTTCGTTTGTGTTTTGTTTTGTTTTTTTTTTTTCGTTTTCAGTGCGGGACCAAGGTGATATACCCACACGATGGACTGCCCCTGAGGCGATGTTTGATGGCCTTCACACAGACAAGTCCATGGTGTACAGTATTGCCTGTGTCATGTACGAGCTGTGGACCCATGGTTGTCAGCCGTTCACCAGTTACGACACATCAAAGACAACTGAAGAGATTCTCATTCAGGTAACGGATAGCTTAACATATTTTGGTTAGTTCCATTTGTACTCGTGTGGCTTTTCTTTCAATCTGGGACTGTCCCTAAAGCTTTTCGTCTATGTGATTCCTGTGACCTCGAAAAAAAGAGCTACTTACATAACTTGATTGTGTGCTGTGGCTTGTGATTTGGACCTTATTGTGGCTTAGAGCTGTATACATGTACACTAAATAGGTACCTGTAACCCTTTAACGACCGAGGAAACAGTACCGTGCTAGTTCAAGTGTGATGCCAGAATAGCTTGGTCGGTCCATATCTTGCTGTGGTGTGTCTGGGATAAAATGAGTTAATGCGATCTACCCCAGGGCAGGCTTTGACTTCTGATTGCGATGTTGTCTTACCTCAGCTAAGACTTTGTTATCCTTGTTTCCACAATCCAAGTGCATGGGCTCATGAGGATCTATGTCTCTTGTGAAACCATTGTGTGTCCATGTTCTTTTGATGGCTGGGGACCTTAGACGTTGAACTCACGATTTTTTCAAACAAATCAACGTCCACTGGCAGTCAAGGAACTACAATAACGCACTGACTTGCTCTTGTGGTTCTGCCTAGATGTTTGGACAGCCTGAGAGTGTTAAGTTGCACCACTGGCCGTGTATTCCTGATGATGTTTACTCGCTGATTCAACGCTGTACCCACTCGGACCCCGCACAGAGACCCACACTAGAGGACTTGCAGAAGGAACTGCAGGGTATTGGCCTCGAGATGGAGGTTGAAGGTTCGTAGATTATGAGGATGTTGAAAGTTTGTCATTGTTGTTGTTGTTGTCCAGGAGGGGGGGGGGGTGTTACGACGATAATGAAGATCATGATGATGATGAAAATATTGCCATAGTTTCTCTTCCGTTATACTTTCTCTCTTGTTTGCTTGAAAGGAGCATTTCTCTTAATTTTTTTAAAAATGTTCTTTTCTCATGTCAAGTGCCTGATGTATCTAATAAAAACCAAAAAACACACATTTAAAGAAGCACGCTTAGAAAAGACAATAACAAAATAATATGTTAAATTTTCTGGTTAAAACACTTTGTTCAATATGGACATGTAAGCAAACGTGTATCTGATACATATCCTATACTTGAGCTCGTAATGCCGCGGCCGACTGGAATTTCCTTACCGTGTTGTTTGTGTGTGAATACAGATCCAGGGCTAGAGGAGGCGCTGTGCCTGGAGAACCAGTACCCTGTCCCCAGCGCTAACCAGAGACAGAGAAACCACAAACCAGAAACGGTGAGTGAAATTTTCTACATTCAAAAACAACAACAACAACAACAACAAAAAAAAAAAAAAAAAAAAAAAAAAAAAAAAAAAACCGACAAAAACAGAAAGTAAAAATTTTGGGTTAAATTATACTTTTAACTCATTCAGCCCGACGCAAATTTCGGAGGCGTCATCTAACGATAATTGAAGGGTAGTGCCAGATTAGCTTGGCGCCGACAGGCGCCAAGCTAATCTGGCACTACTCTTGAATTATCATGTTCGACCTATCTCCTGCTGTAGTGCGTCAGGGCAGAATGGGTTAATAATTTGACAACAGCAACAGATTCACTCTTTAACCCTTTGGCTGTCGGTAGTGCTTTTTGTCGAGGCGGTTCCTGCCGGAATCACCTCGACACAAAAAAGCTACCGACTGCCAAATAACCCTCTCCCCGACAATGTCAGCGTATAAACATTAAGAGCTGTTGTAGTAAAACTTGCCGCTAGGGTTTCATGTGAAAGAAAAACAGAAGATAGCGGTAGAAAACCCATTAAAATAGAAACAAGGAACGACGTTTCGGATCAAAGATCCTTCTTCAGGTGACATGGAAACAAACGATCTTTGATCCGAAACGTCGTTCCTTGTTTCTATTTTAAAGGGTTTTCTACCACTATCTTATGTTTTTCTTTCATTAAGAGCTGTTCTTAATTGGACGAACTTTTGATCGGCAAACCTAGATCGGAGAAGATCGGCGATCTTTTGGTTTGTTTCTTAATTGAGGTTGAACGAACCTAGGCGAACTTCAGCAAACTAGGTTTGCCATGGTTCTCTTTCTTAACTGAAGTGATTGATTCGGCGTACTTACTGTCTGCGAAGGTGTTCAAAATGGCTGCCGCTATGCCGCTTCGCGATTTGAACGATTTTTTTTTTCTTTTTTGTAATCTTTGTACTCCTTGCAGTAGGGACCCCACAAACAGCGTTGCGCCTCCCACAAATCAATAAAAAAAAAATAGGTCTTGTTCTTCGCACGAGTGAAATATCGCAGTCCGCCATATTTGTTTGTACCGGTGACTATCATCTTATCTCCAACGCAGAAGAGGGTAAAAGTTTTGACCAATCAGAGAAAAGGTTCGCCTTGGTTTGCTCAACACGTTGAGCGAACGTTTTCCGACAGCGAACTATGGTTTGCCGAGGTTCGTGAACTACTTCGAACTAGGTTCGCCGTATCTTTAGATCGTCCAATTAAGAAGCAACCTGGTTCGCCCGAGATCGTGAACTCTAGATCGTCAGAGTTCTCGAACTAAAGTTCGTTTAATTAAGAACATGCTTTGCCTTTGAACACAAAGTAATCATCGGTTAACTGTAAGCTTAAGGAACCGTATGCAATTTAAGTCAGCAAGAAGACTGGTATTGATCTTAATATAAGCCTGCACAGATGCCAGGGCGCATTTGGATCTGTATCTTTTGCAGTATAATTGCTTTTTGCTGTGCAAGGCACTGAGGGGCGGTCTGTGGCGCAGTGGTAAAGCTGGCGCCTGCCACCAATGCTAAGGGTGCGAGATTCGATACCGGGTTCCGGCATCGGACTTATCTCCTCTATTAAGTGTCACCGTTAATTCGGGCAGACCGTCGCGGGTTCTTTCTCCGGGTACTCCGGTTCATCCTCCTTCTCCACTTTGGTACTGGTTTCAGGCCACTTTATACAAGTCAAATACATGCGATCCAAATTTTCGAAACAATTTCTGATAGTCTCTGATCACTTAACTCATTCAGTCCCGCTGCCGTATTACCCAAATTTTGCAGGCGTCATTTAACGACTATGCATCAGGTGCAGGAGATGATAGGCGCCAAGCTAATCTGGCACTACCCTTGAATTATCATGGTCGACCCCTCTCCTGCTGTAGGGCGTCGCGGCTGAATGTGTTAATTATGCCGAGGGAATCTAAAATGTAATAGTTATTCAGGCACTGAAAGACTTTTATCACGTTTGAGACGTGCTGCGTCCGGATACGCGGCAAAGAGCCGCATATCCCAATGTGGCTCGTCACGAATGTGTTAAAGCGTAGACAGGTCGGCCGCCGTTGGCCCGCGCATGGCCGTGCATGTGCGCGGGCCATCTGCGGCCGACGTCAGGCTCGATGGCCTTTGCGCACAGGGTTACCACTTTTCTAGGTGAAATAAAACTAACATAAATTAAAGAGAACATGTTGTTTTTTTTTCTTCTCAGGGTATTCCAATAACAATTCAGCGGCTCATTGAAGCTGGTAAGGAACCTTTATCTTCTTTTATTTTTTACATCATTAATAAAAGCTAATTAATGCTGAGAATAACCATAATTATCCAAATTAACCCCCTTGTGCATGCAGTAGCCGGTACTGTTTACTGTCAACTCGTTCAAGGTGCCCCGCGTCAATTAATGCAAAAGTGTCGGGTTTTTTTTTTTTTTTTTTTTTTTTTTTTTTTTTTGCTTTCGCGGCGTCAACGTTCTACAACACTTCCGCAGCTAATGATGCGGGCCACCTTGAATGAGTTAATTACCACAGTACCTTATGTGCTGCTTATCTGCTCAAAGCACTGGTAACATTCTATTCCAAACAGACAAGAAAGACTTTGCGGGTGTTTCCGTGTAGCGGCGCAACAGCGACGCGAAAGCAGCCGGCGGCAGCGATGCGAATGCGAGAACCTAGAATGCGCGACATGACTTCGGCGAGATTGCAGTGCGACAGGCGACAGCCCCATAGAGCAATTCAAAGGCGATTCCGGTGCGATTTCGCTGTAAATGGAGCATGACTTTCAGCAGGCGACAACAAATCACAATACTAAACAAATTAAATAAAGGTGCGATGCAGCTTGTCGCGTCGCTATTTGGAAATGCACAAAGCGATTTTCCGTCTGCTGCCTTTTTGCCGTGTCGCCCACCGCGCCTATGTTGCATAGCTATATGGAAACACGGCTTATAGAGAATTGAATTTTCGAAAAGCTAATATACAAAAGTAAATTGAATTGAACTAATTCGAAAGGAATTTAACTGCACGGAACATGAGTAAAATTCAATCAAGTCGAATTGATATTATCTGACTAGAAATGAACTGACTACTCCTGACAAATATGTGCACGCCGCATGCATTTTTTGCGTGTACTGTCATTAACCCCTTCTCTACCAGTTATCCTGAATTGCGCATCAGAAACGATTGCACACTGATCGAGATTCGCGTAAAGAACACAGATGACAATGAGACAAAATTACTTAAAAGAACAGAGCGACAGCGGGGGCTCATGAGGGTCTATGTCTCATGCAGCTGGGTAGCGCATGCCTTGCCCCAGCAGTTACAAAATGTGTTCTGCTATTTCTGATCTTAAAATATCCGCCTATTTTGCAGGCAAGCAGTCGCAGCTGTACACAAACACCAAAAAGTCGCAATGGATGTCCATGAGCAATGTGGCTGTCACGGACCAGGAACTGTCTACATCTGACTGGATTGTCATCGACAACAAGGTACGCGTATGAGGGGTCCTCATGAAATCCCGCACTCTACACGAAGCACTCCCTGGGTAGACCCACGCTAAGAGTATGGACCCACAAAGTACACTTATATTATTCCAATGAGATGCTGAACATCTCATTTGAATAGAAGTGTACTTTGTGGCGTACCCGGACCTGAGTGGGAGCTATTCCCGCAGAACTGCAGCTACGAAGTCTTCAGCTGAAAAAAAAACAAACTTACTTACTTACGCCTGTCATCCCTCCCAGGGTATAGGCCGTCGACGAGAGACCTCCAGTGACTCCTGTACTGTGTTTCTCCTTCGATTGTACTCCAGGTGGTTCTCAGTCTCTTGATGTCTGCTTGGAGGTCTCCACGCCAGGTGTTTCTCGGCCTCCCTCTTTTCCTCTTTCCCTGGGGGTTCCATGACAATGCCTGCCTAGTGATACTGGAAACTGGCTTTCTCAGACTGTGACCAATCCATCCCCATCTTCTTCGCTCAATTTTATTCTCTGCTGTTATCTGCTCTGTTCTCTCCCAGAGTCTGATGTTGCTGATCTTCTCTGACCAGTGGATTTTCACGATTCTTCTAAGGCAACTGTTAATAAAGATCTGTACTCTGTTGACTGTGGTTTTTGTCAACCTCCAAGTCTCTGCTCCATATAGGAGAACTGCTTTTACCTTTGAGTTGAAAATCCGGACTTTGGTGTGTTGTGACAGCTCTCTGGAACTTCACACTTTTTTTCAGCTGGAGAAAGGCTGCTCTGGCTTTACCGATTCGTGCTCTGATATCTGCATCAGTGCCACCTTTTTTTTGTCGAAGATGCTCCCGAGATAGGTGAAGGACTCCACCTCATCCAGCGGGGTGCCAGCAAGCAAGACTGGTTCTTCCCTGGTTGCATTCAGCCTCATTGTCTTTGTTTTCTGTTTGTGGATGGTAAGGCCCACCTGGGACGAGATGTCAGCAAGCCTCGTGGTCTTGTCCTGCATTTGTTGATAAGTGTGGGACAGTAACGCCAAGTCGTCTGCAAAATCGAGGTCGTCAAGCTGTGTCCACAGTGTCCACTGTATTCCACTTCGTCTGTGCTCTGTGGTCCTCTTCATGACCCAGTCTATGGCCAGTAGGAAGAGGGAGGGAGACAGTAAACACCCCTGCCTGACGCCGGTTCTGACCTGGAGCTCCGTGGTGAACTGCCCTTCGTGGATCACGCGACATGTCATGCCATCGTACCTGCTCTTGATCAGGCAGACGAGCTTTGCGGGTACACCGTTATGTCGTAGGAGTTTCCACAAAGTCTCTCGGTCCACGCTGTCAAATGCTTTAACGTAATCCACAAAGTTGACGTGCAGCGGGGATCTCCACTTCACGATGATGCGGAGAGTGGCAATCTGGTCTGTACATGATCGGTTTTTCCTGAATCCTGCTTGCTGGTCTCTCAGCTGGGGGTCGGCGGAGCTCTTCATTCTCTCCAGGATGATCCGTTTGAAGACCTTTCCTGGTACTGACAGCAAGGTAATTCCTCTGTAGTTGGAACACTTGCTGAGCTCGCCTTTCTTGGGAAGCTTGATTAGGTACCCCTCCTTCCAGTCAGCCGGCATCACCTCCTCTTCCCAGATCTTTCCAAACAGTGGGTACAGCATCTCCACTGTTGTTTCTAGGCCTGCTTTCAGAGCCTCCGCTGGGATGCCAGCTAGCCCTGCTGCTTTGCCGTTCTTCAAAAATGCCACTGCTCTTCTGATCTCTTCCCGGCTGGGTCTGTCACAGCTGATGGGTAGGTCAGTCTCTGCTGGCTGAATGTCTGGGGGCTCGAGTGGGTTGGGTCTGTTCAGTAATTCTTCAAAATTCTCGGCCCATCTGTCAAGTTGGTCTGCTCTGTCTGCAATAGGCTTGCCTTCTTTGTCTTTTACTGGTCTTTCTGTATGGTCATACTTGCCTGACAATCTTCTGGTAATGTCGTAGAGCTGTTTCAAGTTGCCGCTGCCTGCTGCCTTTTCTGCCTCTGCTGCTAGGCCATCTGTGTATGCTCTCTTGTCTTCCCTGATACTCCGCTTCACCTCGCGGTTGGCTTCCGAGTATTCCTCATGTGCTCTTGCTTTGGCCGCTCTCGTGCGACTGTTGTTGACAACTGTTTTCTTCTGCTTCCTCACTTCTATCTTCTTTAAGGTCTGTGCCGACAGCCACTCCTTGTGATGGTGTTTCTTGAACCCCACAGTGTCTTTGCAGGTTGAGTTCAGTGCCTCTCTAACTGCCTTCCACTGCTGCTCTGTGGTGACTGCCTCCTCTTCATTTACTAGCTCCTGTAGCGCTTGAAACCGGTTGGACAGCACCAATTTGAACTCTTCTCTCACTCCCGTCTCTCTCAGAAGGCCTACATTATAGCGCTGTCTTCTTGCTGTCCCTGTGCTGCTTTTTCTTTAGCTTGAGCTTTATTCTTAAGGTAAGCAGATGATGGTCTGAGGCGACATCTGCTTCCCTCCTCACTCGAACATCTTGAAGGGATCTTCTAAATTTCTTGCTAATGCAGATATGGTTTATTTGGTTCTCTGTAGTATGGTCAGGTGAGACCCACGTTGCTTTGTGTATTCTTCTGTGTGGGAAGATGCTGCCTCCAATGACAAGTCTGTTTAGAGCACAAAAGTCTATGAACCTCTCCCCGCTCTCACTCATCTCCCCTAGTCCCTGTCTCCCCATTCGTATCCGGTGTTGTCCTCCCCTATTTTGGCATTAAAATCACCCATGACGATGGTGATGTCTCGCTCCGCACATTTGTCCACAGCACTCTGGAGTTGGTCGTAGAACTCTTGTTTCTCTTCCTCGTCACTGTCATTGGTGGGCGCATAATCAGCTGAAGAAAGCCATGGTTTTTTTTCTGTTTGCTTGTCTCATAGTCTTTCCTCTGTAAAGATCAGTTTTGGCTTTTATTGCTCTATAGTTTACATTTGGCGCTACTATTGAACTACGAGTATCACGATCGATCCATCTCCCACAGATAATACAATAGTATAGACGCCTCACAAAGTTAAAGAAAAAAGTGAGAATTACTTCGCTGCCAGAGGACGCTAAATGATGTCTTTGAAGTAATAAATTCAATCCAAGTAACACGGATATGAGTAGGGCCAACAAGAGGTTAAGAACCTCATGAGCATCCACAACTGCGGGGGCTCTTGAGGGTCTTTGCCTCTTGCAGTTTGCTGGTGTTTACATTTTTTCCAGCTGTGAAGGGTTTAATTTAATATTACCATTATGTCGCCATTGCGGAAATGAAGATTTAGGATTGCTGCCACCGCCTCAAAGGCGTACTGTATAACGTCTCGACCGCGCAGACTCCACAGCATTAGGGACACAGCTTCTTACTGGTGTTAAACTGGTGTAAATAGTCATTATATCGATTCGTCAGGATGATCGCACGGTGGTGAAGGAAGTGGTGACGGCCAAGTTCACACACGAGGTCTTGCCGTCAGTGGAGGCCAGCGAGCTCCCGGGGGTCACGTGGGTTCCAGGTGACCAGGGCGCGGCCAAAAGATCCGCCACGTGGCAAGATGGCCTCCTTATGCATGTAAGCAGTTTTCAATTAATACTATTGCTCGGACAAATTGTTGGCGGTGTCTCAGTTATATGCGGCCATAGCTCGTGCTCGGAGAGTTATCTTTGACTGTTTGCGTGAAAATAAAGACAAAGCATTCCTAGGCTCTTTTTTTTTTTTTCTTTTTTTTAAAAATTATGTTCTGATTGCTTCCCCATCCCCTTCCATTCTCTCCTCTTCCATTATTTGTCATCTCTTCTGTTCTCTTCCCTATTCTTACCATCTCTTCCCTTCCCATCTTTTCTCTTTCCTTCAGACTGAGACAACTTTATTATCAAACTTTATTATATATTCTCTTCTGTTTCCTCTCATAATTTCCCGTTTCTTCCAGTGTCTTCTGCACTCATCACATCTCATCTCGCCTCGCCCTCCCCGCCCCGCCCCGCCCCATCTCATCTCATCTCATCTCTTCTCATCTCATCTCATCTCATCTCGTCTCATCTCATCTATGTCATCTCATCTCCCTCGTGCGCAAAGGCCATCGAGACGATGTGGGCCGCCGTTGGCCCGTGCACGGCTGTGCGCGGGCCAACGGCGTCCGATGTCGGCCCGATCAACTTTTGCGCATTTGGTCCTCTCCTCTCCTCTCCCGTACCATTCTCTTTCCCTCTCGTCTTGTATATCCTCTTTGTTGTCTTTTCTTCTCTTTTCTTCTCTTCCCCTTTCTCTCTCTTCTCCATTGTTATTTGCTAGATGCAGCCAATTCAGTAGCTCAACTCAGCAATGTTGCTTTCACAGGAACGCGAGTACCCTCCGTGCAAGGACCTTCAAACGGCCTCTAAAAAGGGCTTGCTGTGGAAAACGTGCCATGAAGAAGAGCAAGAGGATGAAACGTATGACGCAGTTGATGTTCAGGAAACTCCTAAGTACCTAGTCGTGTTTAGCTCCCTTGCCGAGTCTCTTACCACGCTGCATGAGCAAGGGTTCTGTCACCGTGACGTCAGAGCCAAGAACATCCTTATTGATTGCCAGAACGGGAAGGTAAGTCAGTCTGTATGACGTATACATTCCACAAGCTCCTGCAGCCAGTAGTGTTTCTATGAATTGCCATTTGCCTACAGACTCTCATATTTACCGACAGGTAAGAAGAAAGTAGAGTATGTAAAGTACTAAAGTAGTATATTTTCTTTGCCCTTTGTCTGTCGTTGGCCCTTTTCAAGGTGATGATTACTGCAGGAATAATCGCGATTAACATCGCTACCGATGGCCAAGGGTGGAATGAATGAATTTGTTATGTTTCTTCACATCTTGGTGATTTTGGACAATAAGAGATATCTTTCGAAAATTTATTTTCCAGGAGTTTAACTGTAGTTTATATTATTAGAGTTGCTAACTTTCTTGAACAAGCTGGAATATCAGCTTTATTTTTTTATTTATTTTTTGGTATGAATTTTGTAAGCGCAGCATAGATTTCATATGTCGATAACGTCAGAATTCTATGTATTACTGAGTTTTCTCTCTTTTCAGCACCGCTTTTTGCTAGCCTGTAAGGATGTAAAAAAAAAAAAATATAGATATATTCGAAGTTTTTTTTTTCTTTTAGCTGAGTAGTTTATTCAGGTGGTTTTGAGAAGCTCTGTCGGCTGAACATTATTTTAACCATTCAGAATTGAACTACTGTACACAATTTCGACCGACCATGATTTTCATTACTTACTTACTTATGCCTTGAACCCCTACTGGGGCATAGGCCGCCTACAAAGGATCTCCAAGAGTCTCTGTCCCGGGCTCTCCTTTCCAGTTGGTTCCAGGTCATCTTCATGGTCTTAAGGTCTGCATCCAGTTCTCGGCGCCATGTGTTTCTTGGTCTGCCTCTTTTCCGCGTGCCCTGTGGATTCCATGTTAGGGCTTGCCTGGTGATGTTGTCCGCTGGCTTACGTAAAGTGTGCCCTATCCATCTCCAACGTCGTTGTTTAATTTCGCCTTCTGCAGGCAGCTGATTGGTTCTATTCCAGAGTTCGTTGTTGCTGATGGTCTCTGGCCAGTGGATATTTAGGATCTTGCGCAGGCAGTTGTTAATGAAGACTTGTATTCTCCTTGTGCTGGCAACTGTTGTTCTCCAAGTTTCTGCTCCATATAGAAGAACTGCCTTGACATTGGTATTGAAAATCCTGACTTTGGTCTTGGTTGATAGTTCTTTGGATCTCCAGATGTTCCTCAATTGCATAAATGCTGTTCGTGCTTTCCCTATCCGTTGTTTGACATCCGTATCTGAGCCTCCCTGTTTGTCGATGACGCTACCCAAATAAGTAAAGGCGTCCACCTCCTCTAGTGCTTCTTTGTCAAGCGTAATCGGGTTAGTGGTGGCTGTGTTTGTCTTGAGTATCTTACTCTTGCCTTTGTGGATGTTGAGGCCAACCTGTGCGGAGGTAGCTTCTACACTGGTTGTCATCTCCTGCATCTGCTGCTGGGTGTGTGATAGTAGGGCCAAGTCGTCTGCAAAGTCCAGGTCAGTTAGTTGCTTCCAATGTGTCCACTGGATTCCATTTCTTCTCTGAGCTGTAGAGGTCTTCATAATCCAGTCCATCGCCAGTAGAAAGAGGAATGGCGAGAGAAGACATCCTTGTCTGACGCCTGTCCTCACCTGGAATGCCTCCGTGAGTTGCCCTCCATGTAACACTTTACAGCTTAAATCCTGATCTATGAGTTCCTGATAATGGTGGAGATTTTTTCAGGTATCCCATAGTGCCTTAGGAGCTTCCATTGGGTCTCTCTGTCCACGCTGTCAAATGCTTTCTCATAGTCAAGGAAATTGATGTACAGGGATGAGTTCCACTCTAACGACTGCTCAATTATAATTCGCAGCGTTGCAATCTGGTCAGTGCATGATTTTCATAGTCTACAATATAAATTATGTCATATTTTCCAGGCGTCGCTTGCCCGCATTGGACGTATGTGTCGGATGACGTCATCCCGTGAAAGTCATCATTTTGTTGTCAGTGACGTGTTCCAGGACAGTTACAGATGGTAAGGTGTATTAACTCATTCGCGGCCGGCCGCATCCGGATGCGCGGCATAAGCCGCGCATCCGGATGCGGCTGGCCGCGAATGTGTTAAAGACCTGTTTCCCCTCATAATTATGTTTATCAGCACCTCAGAAAGATAATGATCCTGTTAGAGCTCCAGCAGCTACGTGTCCGTGTAGAGCACGTTTCGTATATCTTAACTCCACGGTACGTATGCGGTACGTACATTCTTGTTTTTAAAATCTTGGCTCATCCAACGACCAAGAGCCAACACCGTCTAAGAAACATGAATACAAACTGGTCTGAGCAAGAGGCATAGATCCTCATGGACCCCCGCAAACGCGGGGGACTCATGAGGATCTATGTCTCTTGCCGTTGGATCTTGTTCACTTCTTTCTCGGCAGTGAAGGGGTTAAAGATACTCTCCCGTGTGTTATGCTTTAAAAAAAAAAAAAAGCTGTCCAGAATTTGCGACTTGCCATCAAGTGAGGCCGACAGAGCGTGTGTATGTCGTTTACGTTTTCTTACATACAGTAGAACTAAATTGAGCGACCACCTTTATAAGAAATCGCCTGTCATTAAAAACCATCAATTTGGTGGTTGTAAACATCTAAATGAGGATCTTCTTGACAGGTCTCTTTGGCCCTTCAATAGTTCTCTTAGAGAGTACCTGTCTTTGCAGAGCACCACCATGAAGACTATTTATGCATATTATAATTGCATGAATCAACTTTTGCTGATATCAATTCCTCTGTCGTGCAAATGCATGACTTATTACTTGAATAGCTGGCCGGAAACTCATGAAGATCTATGTCTATTGCAGCTGGATTTTGTTCACCCATTCTTGGCAGTGAAGGAGTTAGAATTGCATGGATCAAGCTTTTGCTGACATCAACTTTTGCCATGCAAGTGCTTGACTTATTACTGAATAGCATATTACAGGCTGCTTAATTAATATCTTCTTTCTTTATTAGCATGATAACTCGCCAGCACACAACACACATTTTCGTAATCCGTTCTAACTAAAGTGTCATGTTTGCCAGGCTTGCCCCCGAGGTGTTGATAAGCGGTCAATACGGGCCGGAGAACGACGTGTTTATGCTGGGTACCACCATGTGGGAGGCCTTCTGGACAAGGCACGTAGCCCTCAGGGACCCAGCCGCCACAGTCAAGAGTTATGCCCCTTGCACGGACATTCCGAAGGAACAGGTGATCTTTCTATTCATTTATTTATTTATTAATCCAGGGAAAAAGGACGGGCTTGTCCCATAGCATGTCCGTTGAAAGGTCGTGGTAAATCAAAGTGCCTCAGTTGCAGTGCGCCTGAATTGATCAGTGTTCAGGTCGTACTCCATAGGAAATAGATTTCCCTGTCCCCCATAAACCCGCCCGTCAGGGCCGTCCATTATCACTTCGGCGCCGTGGACCTTAAACCCCGAACTCACCAACCAACTATTTATTTATTATTTCAAGGAACAGGTGATCTTCTTATTTGTTAATTAATTAATTAATGTTTGTATGTATGTATGTATGTATGTATGTATGTATGTATGTATGTATGTATGTATGTATGTATGTATGTATGTATGTATGTATGTATGTTTGGTTGTTGTTGTTTGTTTTTTTTTTTGTTTTTTGCTTTCTTTTTTTTTTTTTCTTTTTTTTTTTTTTTTTTTTTTTTTTTTTTTTTTGGGGGGGGTGCTTTTTTTCGGGGGAGGAGGGCGGGGGCTTGCTTTTTTTTTTTTTTTTTTTTTTGGGGGGGGGGGTGTTTGTTTTTCGTCTGTTTTTGATGTTGTTATTGTTTTCTTTGTTTGTTGTTGTTTTGTTTTGTTTGTTTGTTTGTTTGTGTGTGTGTGTGTATGTGTGTGTGTGTGTGTATGTGTGTGTGTTTAGTTGTTTTTTTGTTTTCTTTTTGTTGTTTTGTTTTTTTGTTGTTGTTGTTTGTTTGTTTGTTTGTTTGTTTGTTTGTTTGTTGTTGTTTTTTGTTTGTTTGTTTTGTGTGTGTGTGTGTTTTTTTTTTGTTTTTGTTTTTTGTTTTTGTTTTTGTTTTTTTTGGGGGGGCATTAATTATACCCCAGTGACAAAAAAAATCCTCTTCGTTACTAAGCTCATACAGCCTAGACTAAATGAATACTGGTCTGTCATTTTGAACGTAACGGCTCAAAACCGACCGGCCCAAAACACACCAGCAAAGAAACAGATTATGTTTTAATGCGATTGAAGATAACCATAGACACAATTCTTCACAGGTCAGCCTCAGTATCCCGCTCTGCCTGGGAGCCAATATATCAGACCACGTTATCGGCGTCCGCTTTAATGTGCTGTTAAGCTTACACAGACTTGTGGAATAAAAATCACCTAGTGAGGAAAACAGTAATCTAACTGACGTCAGCCTTACCTGGCCCGCGCACAGCTGTAAGGCTGATGTCGGTCAGGTTACTGTTTTGTTCACTGGGTCTCGACTCATGAGCCTCAGACCTTACCGCGTTACATTCGATATTCTGATGTCCGTAATACTCAATCCAGACCAAAGTCCGTGACTGCCAAGCTTATCAAATTCAGAGAATATGCCAACGAAGAAAGAAGCACGCTTAGAAAAGACAGATACAACACAATTTATAAATAGTTCTGCTGAAAACTAGGCTAATACTAATGCTGATGTATTGTGAATAAAGGTACTAACGAGCAAAAGAAATGCAACATTTTTGGAATCATCAGAAACACTAAATTGTTTCGCTGATTCCAAAAATGTCGCATTTCTTTTGCTCGTCAGTATAATATTTCACTAACACATCTCCCACGGTGAGTGAATGTGTGATAAATATTTATCGCAATATTGTAATGAAAGTACATAAATTAAAATGTTGTAACTGATAATTTATTGCTTATGACTGGTCTTCAGGTTCTGGAATTTGTGCGGGAGGACACGCCATTACCCATGCCCGATGGGATGCCCAAATGGCTGTATGAGTTGGTTCTACAGTGTCGCCTTCAGGACTCCGCCAAAAGGCCTTCTGCACTCACAGTGTGGGACACTCTAAAAGAACATATTACTTCTGACTGTGTCTCGGAGCCGTTCTTGTGAGTATCGTTTGGAACTTGTATCTTTTCTCACACATAAATAATAGTTGTTATTGTTCTTTTTTACTTCGTGCATTTTCGAGTCTCCGAAATCCAGTTCGGGGAGTTTCCAGTCACTTACTTTGTACACCCCTCTCTTTTCTATCTATTTTTTTTTTTTTTTTTTTTTGGACCAAATATATCAATGATCATTGGTCAATAATGCACAATCCTCTCCCCTGACAGTGCTTTTATCTGCTTCCTAAACTATCAGCAGTGGCAGTCGTCCATTTTCTTTTCGCTTATTGCAACAGAACAGTACTTTATGACTGCGACTAAAAGTGTGTAACCCATTGACTCTTACTGACGATAGCGCTCAGCGGAATAGACGGGTAACTATGCGTCTCTTCCGCCGAACGGTCTTGTCAGTAAGTAGTCAAAGGGCCATGGGATTTAGAATCAGTATGAATACATGTACTTTAATCATGTGTGTGGTGGTCTGTGATTTTGTGTGTTACACTAAGTTACAGCGCTAATCCCTGAGGTCCAAAATCACAGAAACGTACATATATCTTCTTGACCCGTTCAGTTCAAGAAAAATTTAACCACCACCCAACTGCAAGAGGTATAGATTCTCATGACCCCCCTCCCCCACCAGTTGCGGGGGCTCGTGAGTATCTATGCCATTTGTTGACACCACTTTGAAACCATATTCCCGCGACTTCTATTTCTTTTTCTTTTTCTTTTTTTATTTTTGTCTTGACGTAACGAAGATTGCAGAGACAGTCTCCGTCAGCCGGCACAGAGCGGGTTAAAATATTCAGCGCATTCTGCCCCAGGACCAAAATCCCCAAATTTTGAAGTTACCCTCTGAAGAACTGTATTACAATTTTAGAGACAGATCAAGCATACTAGTTCATTTTCAAGGGTGGTGCCGGAATAGCTTGGCGCCTATGAGCGCCAAGCTATTTGGGCACCACCCTTGAACTATCATGCTCGATCCATGTCTTGCTGTGGTGTGTTGGGGCTGAATGAGTTAAATAGTGGTGAGTTGTAAGTTTCAAAATGAAATACATAATGTATCATATAATATATAATGTACAGATACAATACAAAGAAAATACTCATCTCCACTCGCCGGTCATTTCTGTTTCAGCGAGGAAACCAACACAGAAGTAATGTTTGATGGGAAGGATTCAGACGACGTCTCGCCAGCCGTGCCCAGGAGACGGAAGAAAACCAGGCTCACCCGCGATATTCGGAGAACGTTCTGGAGCAGGTTGACGCGCGGGGGCAAGGGACAGGCCTCAAAACGAAGGCGCCTGAATAAGGAAGAAATTCGCCTAGTTCCTAATGGGGAGGACACTGAGCCAAAGATTTTTGCTGAGGCGGCGTCACCCGGCCAAGGCAGCCGAAGGAACGGGAATGGACACTTCGGAACAAACCGGAGCGAAAACGCTTACAGTCCGTACAAGAGCAAAGTCGTGTTTCAGAACTTGAACAATACAGTGGACGACCCTGTAGGACCCTTACCTTGTGAAGACACGATAGTAAAGCGGGTACACGATGATGCTGATGAAAGCACCAAACCCAAGCACAGGAAGGACCAGGGGTTACCAGCGATTCCTGGTCTTTTTCATGATGAAAACACTAAACCTAGCACGCAAAAGCACGCAACAAGAGGTGTCACTGGAGAAATGCATGAAAGAGATGTAGAGGCCGCGAAACAGAAGAGGCCCCGAGCTCCAAGTTCCAAGTCCCGACCCTCTGGGCGCAAGCATGAAAGCGGAGAATGCAATTTTTTTGAAAATCGACCGCGCACAGTTTCCTCCCTTGACACAGGACAGACGGAAAGCGCCGAGCACCGGTCCGGCCCACAGGTGACACAATTACATCGCCACTCTACGTGTACAGCTGCTGATACTGGAATCTGTGAACCGCCAAGGTGGATGCCCGGGGTCGAACAAAGTAAAACTCCCCCAAGTCTGCGGCCTCTGCCTTTGAAACCACAAGTCCAAAGTCATTTGTGTGCTAATCTGAAATCGCGCAACCTGAACGGCCTTTGGCAATGCTCCTCGATAAGTAGTATTTCTAATGGGATTGAGATATTCCACAGTCTTGAAGAAAAGGCTGGTGAAGCTAAAGGTGGGGCAAGCAGGCTGCCCAAGCGAAATGATTGCTCCGAGGATGATGACCTACGAGACTTGGAGCTGTGTCACTGGGATTCTGGGACTGAAACGGAACAAGACAAAAGCTTTGTGACAAAAGCTGAACACGAAAACTCCCCGACTGAAACGAAGGGAACCTGCGTTGCAGTCGGGGAGTTTACGAATTCAGCTTCTGTCGATGATGATTACCGCGAGTGTGCTTCAGGCCTTCCCAGTAACTGTGCAAACCCTGTCAGCCGAGACAAAGACGACCATTCACACACTGTTGATCTTGATATGGAGAGCTCTCAACCAGCGGACAACGACACGCAGTCGGACCCATCAGCAAGTTCACCCTTTGATGGTGCCAACACGTTCGCACTCAGACCCAGCCATGTTGCGAACTCTACGGACACAGCGACTAATCAATCAGTCGGCACTGGCAATGCCGCCGGCTCAATTCGGTCACTGAACCAATCGGGTCAACTGCATTCACTATCCAACGTCGTCAACACCTCAGCAGGTGACTATGAGCTATACGATGATGACTTGAGTCGAGTCACCAACGACTACGACGAAATTGACGAAAATGAATTTGAAAATTACACCACTCTGATGAACCCGATTGAGTACGAAAGCAGAGACAGATACACCTCGTTGTCGGACTCGCGCATCTTGAACTGGCTGCCACCGCGGGTCGTAGACAGCCCAGTGTATCAGTCTGGAGGTTCAGTTCAAGCTGAGTCTGCGTCGAGAGAGCTGTTCGTGTAGACAGGAAGTGTGTGTGTGTGTGTGTGTGTGTGTGTGTGTGTGTGTGTGTGTGTGTGTGTGTGTGTGTGTGTGTGTGTGTGTGTGTAGGGGCGGGGCGGTAGAGGATACATATGCCCTGCCGTGAAGGCAAAAGACAGTAAGTCCATTTTAGGTGAAAAGCCAGATTTTCATAGCAAAACAATGAAAATCGTGCTTTTCACAAAAATTGACTAGCTTTCTTTTGCCTGCAAGAGGCAGAGATCAACCCATTTCGTCCATAAAAGTACAACCGTTTATAGATCGATCATGACAGTTCAACAGTAGTGTCAGAATAGCTTGGCGCTTCTAGGGACCAAGCTGTTCTGGCACCACCCTCAATCTATCATTTGTTTCCTCGTTTCAAAGGACAGCTGCCATGGCGCCAATTTGCGGGATTTGGATCCTAAACTTTCACATTAATGTGTTGATGTGCAGATATTATTATGTTACCCCTTCATTACCAGAGCGACCATTCTGCAAATATTTGGTTAAAATGCATGATGTTTACAAGGTGGTTGTGAAAGGGCTAAGTTTTTGGATAAGCTTGTCGCATTTCCAGTAATTGTTTGTGCTAATGTTCCAAAGGCGGACATGGAGGGAGCAGGGACACTCCCACCCTCCCACAGCCAAACATACTTTAGAATGAAAAGAAAAGGGGAGACTGCCAGTGCTAATATTTTAGGAAGACCACAAAGTAAAGTAGGTAAAAACACTGTCAGGGGAGAGAAGTGTGCATGATCGACCAGTGATCATAGATCTACTTTGGTCAAAGCACAAAAAAGATAGGAAAGAGGGGGTGAGCTAAGAAAGTGACTGGAAGCAATGCATATGGAAGCCCCCCCCCCCCACCCCTCGAAGGGGGCGTATCACATATCCCACTGTTCCAGCCCTTTGGCGCATGGAAATTAATATCTAGGTCCCCCAAGGGGGGGTCCAGATATTTAGCCGGTGTGGACAGCTGTTTCGGTCTTGGCGACCTCTTTTAGTAGGTTCTCTCTTAGGGTGCATGGATATTTGGCTCTAGGTGGAGGCATGGAATGTATGCCCCTGCAGACACCACAGTAAAATGTGGCTGCCATTGCAGGTAGGCAAAAGTTCCTGCTTTCGATCCAGTATTGCCGATGGTGTGCTGAAGAGGTCGCCAAGACCGAAACAGCTGTCCACACCGGCTAAATATCTGGACCCCCCCCCCCCCCTTTGGGGGACCTAGATTTAAATTTCCATGCACCAAGGTGCTGGAACAGTGGGATATGTGATACGCACCCTTTCGGGGAGGGGGGGGGGGAGGGGGGGCTTCCATATGCATTGCTTCCAGTCACTTTTTAGCGCACACCCTCTTTCCTATCTTTTTTTTTTTTTTTATTGTGCTGATCTATGATCACTGGTCGATCATGCACACTCCTCTCCCCTGACAGTGCTTTTACCTACTTTACTTTGTGGTCTTCCTAAAATACTTTAGAATGCTACATCTAAGTACTTGTTTGAAGCTTGGAACCACCGAACTCTCCACCTTCCCTTCTGAATTTTTCCGCCTGCGGGGATAAGGTTCACCCGCTTTTCGAATTTTCGGCAGGTGGTGGAAAGGTTTTCACATGCTTCCAACCCCCCCCCCCTCCCCCCCCTCCCCCCTCCCCCCCCTCGCCCCCCCCCCCCCCCCCGCACACACACACATCCCCTCTCCCCTCCCCCCCATCCCACCCACCCCCACACCTTCCACCCTCCCATCCCCATTTGGCTTGTTTTTTCGGAAATGTTCTCAGAAGCCTCCCCCCCCCCACCCCCCCCCCCCCACCCCAACCCCGGGAAGGAACTGGTTTGCCATTAAATCGATGTGTACTGGTCATGATTCGTACCGTACGGGTCCAATACGTGAGGTCCATGGACCAGTTGCATGAGTGAGCTTAGTACTGCGCCAGCCACTAAGCAAGGTGCTCTACTATAGCGAAGCACCTTGCTTTGTGGCTAGCGCAGGACAAAGCTTGCCCATTCATCTGAGCCCAGAACAACAGACTAGCACATGATATCGTAATTGATGATGGCAGCTGCTCTGTCTTACGATGCTTTCGAAAAACCGGATTAGGAGTTTAAAGAAACATTTCAAATGTCGATGATTCTGGATCGTTATACAAAGTAAATGGCACACGTGTTATTGCACATGTACATACGTAAATGAACACTTAAAACGTAGGCAGAAATTAGATATTGTAAAAATTGTATCTGCCTGTGTGTGTGCGAGTGCGTGCGTGCTTGCGTGTCCGTGCATGCGTACATGCGTGTGTGTGCTTAACGCACTTCTTTGCCTAGGTTCCTTATGATATTAAATAAATTATTCTCACGATTCTTGAAGTTGCTGCTCTGTTCGCATGCATGAATGAATGAATGAATGTACGCATGACTGGATGAAGGAAGGGAGGACAAAGAAGAAAGTAAAGAGTTAATTAAATTAACCCGTTCAGTGCAAGATAACGCAAAAGCAGACTGTGTTTCTGCAATCTTCGTCAATTCAACATAAAAACCTAGATGTCCAGGAACATGGATTCAAAGTGGTGTCAGGAAGAGGCATAGATTCTCTTGAGCCCCCGCGGGGGATCATGTGGATTTATACCTCTTGGAGTTGGGTAGTGTTCACATTTTCTCGGGGCTGAACGGGTTAAATCGGGCGTAACAAAAATGCCTGAAATGTATCAGAAGTTTGTTATCATTAACCCTTTGACTGCCGAGAAAAAGTGAACACGATCCACCTGCAAAAGTCATAGATCCTCATGAGCCCCCGCGAATGCGGGGGCTCATGAGGATCTATGCCTCTTGCTGAGACCAATTTGTAACCACGTTTCTTGGACGGTTTTAGCTATTGGTCACCGAGTGTCAAACACAGATTTCAGAAACAATAATGTACGTGCAGTGGCACGGAAAGGGTTCGTTATTTGACACAGAGTGACCTAGTAGTGTCTTTGAAAGAGTGCTGTTATATATCCAAATTCTGTTGTATATCACATTGTTATAAACGACTGTTATAGAGAAATGCAGACTACTAGATTCTAGATCGGTACATACAATACAGTCCACTTCGCTTATAACAAGGTCGGACATAACAAAGTCGGCTACAACAACACTTTTGCGGAGCTCCCGACAGCACTTTTTTTCGCTTATAACAAAATTAGGATTAACTCACTCAGCCGTATTTCCCAAATTTTGGAGGCGTCATCTAATGACTATGCACCTGCTGCAGGAGATGGATCGACCATGATAATTCAAGAGTAGTGCCAGATTAGCTTGGCGCCGACAGGCGCCAAGCTAATCTGGCACTACCCTTGAATTTTCATGGACGACCCGTCGCCTGTTGTAGTGAGTCAGGGCTGAATGGGTTAACAACAGGAAAAGCTGGGTCCCCTGGCGATTTGCTGTGTCCGGAGTTTAGTAAATGCAACGATCAGAANTGCAACGATCAGAAAGCACAGTCATATACGCACATGCACACACGCACGTACTGGTGAAAAGTCGGTAAGCTCGTGCGTAAGTCACAGTCGTTAAAGTCACCTGCAATAAAGTTGGGGGCGTCAGGGAAGATAAGCTGTAACTCTCTAATCACATCTGCTATCTGGGCTGAGGCGTGGGAGGGGTTGGAATGAGGGGGGAGCCCGGGGGGGGGGGGGGTGTAGATGACCATTACAGATCTGACCAAACGCACGAGGGAGATAACGGGGTCTGAGTGACAGTGACAATAAGTCTACATCACGTGTTGTAAGCTGTTTCCTAACCATTACGCTTGACTTGCTATACCACCGTTCATTACTACAGGCCTACTCCGCCACCCCACGGCGTTTCCCACTAATCTTACAATCTCAGAGTCTATCCGTTCTAAACGGCGTACCAAAACCGTCGATCGCAGCACTATCATCACTCACATCATCGCTCCACCAAGTTTCAGAAAAGCACACCAAACACGCATTCTTATACTCGCTCGCAAACGCACATTCGCTACCAGTTCCTCAAAGTTCATATTATCGCTCTTGGGTCGAATAGAACGCACATTCGCCATGATCATGGATGGTAATGGAGGCCTGTTGTTGTTTCTTCTTAGTCGTTGCATCAACACATCCCCCCCCCCCCCTCCCCCCCCCCCCCCCCCCCCCCCGTCTGTCCTCTTTCTCTTTTTCGCGCTGCTCTT
>BTPG01000002.1:158684458-158765638 GCA_036245525.1 Semisulcospira habei
CATGGACGGCCCTGACGGGCGGGTTATGGGGGATAGGGAAATATATTGTCTATGGAGTACGACCTGAACACTGATCAACTCAGGCGCAATCCAACTGTGCCACTTTGATTTACCAGGACCTTTCAACGGACATGCTATTGAACAAATCCGTTTTTTTTCCCCTGGATTGTGAGTCCAGCTACCGGGGCTAGGACGGGATTCGAACCCACGACTTCGGCGATTCCCTTCGCTCTCCTGCTCCGACGTTTAACCGCCTGAGCTATTTCGGACTCTAGGCCCCGTGAAGTGTACATTACTTTGCTTATTACAAACTGTGGATATAACGGCAAAGGTAGGTGTCATCGCGTTTTGTTACACCCAATGTTTACTGTAAATTACTTTCTTTATAACAAACTTCGGATATATACGAACATAACTGCCTGCCCTTGCATTTTCTTGTATCTAATCTGTACTGCAAATTACCTCGCTTATAAGAAACTTAGGACATAACAACTAAAACAAATGCAGTTCCCTTTTCTGTCCGAAGCTTACTGTAAATTACTTCGCTTATAATGAACTTCGGATATAACATTAACTTGTTCAGAGCCGAGAAAATCTTAACACAACCCAGCTGCAAGAGGTATAGATCCTCATGAGCCCACGCAACTGCGGGGCTCATGAGGATCTATGCCTCTTGCTGATACCACTTTGAATCCATGCTCCTGGGACATTTACGGCTTTTTGGTGTTGAATTAACTCATTCCGTCCGACGGCCGTATTCCCAAATTTTGGAGGCGTCATCTAATGACTATGCACCAGTTGCAAGAGATGGATCGACCATGATGATTCAAGCGTAGTGCAAGATTAGCTTGGCGCCGACAGGCGCCAAGCTAATCTGGCACTACCCTTGAATTATCGTGGTCGACCCATCTCCTGCTGTAGTGCGTCGGGGCTGAATGGGTTAACGAAGATTGCAGAAACACAGTCTGCGTCGTCACCTGGCACTGAAAGTGTTAAGCAAACGCCGGTCTCTCGACGTTATGTCGTTGCTGAAGTTTAATGCACGCGGTTACAGGAACTTACATTATCATACCTTTACCCGCTTAGTCAAGTTAAACTGGGAAGTTCATACAGTTAATCTCACGTAGGCGTACATCAATGCCAACCTGATCAAAGTCATAGCAAACCTTTGACAGACGCTCTGAAAGATCAAGAAGGATCTGTCAGTATTGGAGGCAGAACAATCACGAACTTGCGCTTTGCAGACGACATTGATGGCCTTGCAGGAACAGAGAAGGCGCTATAGTCTAGCAGCTGCCCTTCATAGACGATCAGCCGTTTACGAGATAGTGATTTTCTAGAGAGTAACAAAGGTTTGGGTATATCAAAATGAAGTCTAGTTTGAATAAAAGCAGTGCGCACTCGTTTTAAACCGCCGGAGGATGGAGACATTTTTCTGTAGCACATTTTGTTTCCGAGTCTAGTTCGCCTGCAGACGAAACAAGGACATTCGCAGCCATGTTCACAGGGGATCAGTAGTTTACGCGGGTCTCATTGTTCCTGTATTCAGTGATAGTATGCACTATATGTCACTTAAAAGGATTTCATTTATTTTTTTAATATAATTTTCATACTTAGGTATATTAAGAGAAGAAACAATTACGAAAAGGCTTGCCTTGAACTCAAATATCGTTACTCAACAATAAGGTATCCCAAACTGATCACGTGATCAAAACATCGGCACACGCGGATTTCCCTGCGGTGAATTTCGGTGTGCCGGCGAGTTCGTTTTGATTTGTTCTACAGAAGCGTGTTTGTTTCCCAAAAAGGCGAACATGCAACGTTGCTTTGTGCATTTTTACATCTTGATAAAGGTTTGTCACGTTTATTTTCATTCACTTTACCATCGCTTTGCCCGTTTCATTTCGACACCACAGCAAAAAAAAAAAGAAAAAAAGAAAAAAAAGAAACAAAAAAGACTATCTTCGAAACCTATGTCCGAAGTGCAACATGTTGCATGCTGTAAAAGAGTGCCACACCACTTGGTTGTAACTGTCATGGCTGAACAAAGTTTCGGAACTTGCTTAATTATTATTATACTGTAACACTTAATTCAATCAGTTGTACTGGCAAGCTATGTTGTGATGTGCGATCAGTGCCATGCAGTCTCGATCAGTGATTACTGATGGTACAGTACACTTCGCAAATACACAGCACAATGTGAACACGCTTGGAAGTTCATGTAATGCTTTGTTTAAAATTAAACCCTATCTTGCTAGCAGTAGCCTATTGCACAAAAGAGGAACTATTTTGCTGCTGCATAGTTTTCAGTTTGTCTGCATTATTGCAGTTTGCTGCAAGATTCTTAGCAGCTGGCATTAGCACTGACACTCATATATTTGGGGATTAAAACGAGAAAGAAAACGGAGACAGGTAACACAGAGTGATCAAATGAATGAGATATGCTTTGTGATGAACAGCTATTTAAAGTAAAGGGGGGGGGGGGGGGGAGGCACATACTTTATATTGTGCACGTACTATTTCTTTCAGTGTTTCCATCACCCATCATAACACCATTGGCCTCGATGAGTTCTCATGTTTTATTTGAGTGATTTACAAAATACATGTACTTGCTGCTGTTATATTATTTTCTTACTGGCTTTGACATTTCGCTGTAAGATTTACAGTCCCATACTTTAAGCCTGTCTCGACTAACGCACATGGAGGTTGACTGTATCATTGATATGTGTGTGTAGGTATCGTTTTGTTTGAGGTGGCAGTTTTGGCCTCACCTTTAAGTTTGGTGCCCCTGTGCATGTGGCCACCAGTACTATTTACAGAACTGATGGCTGCATGTGCAGTGTGATTAACTGTACACATGAGATTTTTAGGTGGGCAGCTAAAATACAGGCAGTCAATACAAGCCACTTTCTTAACCTCAAATCTCTATATATAGGTTTTACAGCCCACTAATGCCCATCAGTATACAATTGTGCATGTCGTTTGTGGGTGTTCTGTGGTTTTCCTTATAAATGTGCACTGGGCAGCCTATTGTTTGAAGTGATCAGTGGTGGCATTTAAAGGGAGGGGGGGGGGGGTTGGGAGGCACATACTTTATATTGTGCACGTACTATTTCTTTCAGTGTTTCCATCACCCATCATAACACCATTGGCCTCGATGAGTTCTCATGTTTTATTTGAGTGATTTACAAAAAACATGTACTTGCTGCTGTTATATTATTTTCTTACTGGCTTTGACATTTCGCTGTAAGATTTACAGTCCAATACTTTAAACCTGTCCCGACTAACGCACATGGAGGTTGACTGTATCATTGATATGTATGTGTAGGTATCATTTTGTTTGAGGTGGCAGTTTTGGCCTCACCTTTAAGTTTGGTGCCCCTGTGCATGTGGCCACCAGTACTATTTACAGAACTGATGGCTGCATGTGCAGTGTGATTAACTGTACACATGAGATTTTTAGGTGGGCAGCTAAAATACAGGCAGTCAATACAAGCCACTTTTTTAACCTCAAATCTCTATATATAGGTTTTACAGCCCACTAATGCCCATCAGTATACAATTGTGCATGTCTTTTGTGGGTGTTCTGCGGTTTTCCTTATCAATGTGAACTGGGCAGCCTATTGTTTGAAGTGATCAGTGGTGGCGTCATCCACAATGTATGTGTGCATTTGGCCACTGGTATTGTTTACAAAGATGCTGTTTACAGAACTAGTGGCTGAGTATGCATATTAGTTCTGTTATTGTTATCAGGTGTGGCCTTATCTGTAAGTTTTGGTGCCCCTGTGCATCACTGCATGAGGCCAACATTACTTTTCACAGAACTGATGGCTGCATGTGCAATGTGATTAACTGTACACATGAGATTTTTAGGTTAGGCTAAAATACAGGCAGTCAATACAAGCCACTTTTTTAATCTCAAATCTCTATATACACATGTATATAGGTTGTACAGTCCACTAATGCCCATCAGTATACAATTGTGCATGTCTTTTGTGGGTGTTCTGCGGTTTTGTATGTGGGGTGGGGTTGAAAGCAGGGCAGTATGGCACCTATTACTGTATATGTGTATGTACAAAACCTACATTACCCAAAAACATGAATAAATAATTTAAATAAATAGTTATTTGGGTTTAACGCCACGCAGGCGACTACGGCCACCCTCATGATGGTTAAATGAATAAGATAAAGTAAGTCAAAGATCTATATCTATCTATCTATCTATATCCCGTAGTCTTGCCGACCGTTGGGGCACCACTGATGACTTGGCAACCAGCTCCCTCCATTCCTCTCTGTTCTCTGCCATTCTCAGCGTATCGCCCAGCTTCAGTCCTGTCCACTCTGAGATATTGTCCTCCCATCTTTTCCTCTGTCTTCCTCTCCTTCGTCCTCCTTGCACAGTGCCTTGCAGGATTGTTTTGGCAAGCCCTGCTGAACGCGTGACATGCCCATACCACTTCAGTTTGTGTTTTCTCACAATGGCTAATAAGTTTTCATAGGGCCCGATGGCTTGCCTGATTCTGCTTCCCACTTCCTCGTTTGTGATGTGATCTCTGTATGAGATGCCAAGCAGCCTTCGAAAACATCTCATTTCAGTGGCTTGTATCCTCCTTTCAAGGTCTGCTGTGAGGGTCCATGACTCGCAGGCATACAAGAACACTGAGATGACTAAGGAGCGCATCAGTCTGATCTTGGAGCAGAGTGTGATGTTTCTGTCCTTAAAATATGGTCTTCAATCTTGTCAGTGCTGTTGTTGTCTGCGCAATCCTGGACAGTATTTCTGGTTTTGATCCCTCATCTGTCACAATGGCTCCTAAGTATTTGAATTTATTAACTGTTTCCAGTTTTTGGCCTCCAACCATGATTTCAGTGCCAATGCCACTGGCGTTATTGGTCATCAGTTTGGTCTTCTCTGCACTGATTTCCATCCCATATGCAATGGCTGTACTATCCAGCTTTTCCACCAGCTGAGCTAGCTCCTTCTCTGTTCCTGCGATGTCGTCCGCAAAGCGCAAGTTCGTGATTGTTCTGCCTCCAATACTGACAGTTCCTTCATGATCTTTCAGAGCGTCCGTCATGATTCTTTCCAGGAAGATGTTGAAAAGAGTAGGTGAGAGCAAGCAGCCTTGTCTGACTCCAACTGTAAGTCAAAGATACCTGGGACATATGAATGCTAAGTAAAGGATAGATTATGAACATGCACAGATGTACATTTTTTGGGTGGGTGTTCTGCGGTTTTGTGTGTGTAACTGGAGTGGGGTTGGGAGCGAGCGGTATGGCACCTATGACCATGTACATGTATAAGACATTTATTCACCAAGTAAAACGTTATAAGGATTTTGTGTGGCATGGCGACAGTAAAATACATGCTCACTTGTAGGGCATTCATCATGTCATACACTCAGTTGGCGATCATCCTGTATAGAGCACTAAACGATAGATAATAATAATAATAATAATAATAATAATAATAATAATAATAATAATAATAATAATAATAATAATAATAATAATAATAATAATAATGTACATTTATATAGCGCTTAGCTTCCAAATGAATGGTGCTCACAATATTAAACACAAATCAGTCATATGTCACAAATCATGGAAACACGTTGTTCCATGGATGTGCTGTACTGAGGACAGCTTCTGGAAAGAAACTGCACCTGAACCGAGAGGCTCTGGCTTTCAAAGCACGGAACCGCCGGCCAGAGGGCAAAAGCTCGAAGAGATCATTGGCTGGGTGCGACAGATCTAACAGAATAGTACTGGTGGCCACATGCACAGAGGCATCATGGTGTATGTTCTTAGCCTGTATGCTGATGTGTATGTACAAAACCTACATTACAAACAAAATAAATAAATAATTTAAATAAATAAGATAAAGTAAGTCTAAGGTACCTGGGACATATGCATGCTAGGTAAAGGATAGATTATGAACATACACAGATGTGCATGTCTTTTGGTAGGTGCTCTGCGGTTTTGTGTGTGTATTTGGGTAGGGGTTGGGAGCGGGCGGTATGCCACCTATTACTATCTAAAATTCTATATATATGTGTATATTTTCTTCTTGTATGCTGATGTGTATGTACAAAACCTGCATTACAAACAAACAAAAGTAAATAAATAAATAATTTAAATAAATAGTTATTTGGGTTTAATGCCGAGCAGTCGACTAATGTCATCTCGTGGCTGTTACATAAATAAGTTAAAGTAAGTCAAGATACCTGGGCCATATGAATGCTGAGTAAAGGATAGATTATGAACATGCACAGATGTACTTGTCCTTTAGTGGGTGTTCTGTGGTTGTGGAGTGGGGTTGGGAGTGGGCAGTATTACCATGTATGTGTATGAGAACATCAGCATATGTATAAAACCTACTTTACAAACAAATAAAAATAAATAATAAATTTTAATAAATAAAATAAGATAAATCAAAGATACCTGGGACATGAATACCAAGTAAAGGATATATTATGAACATGCACAGACTTGCATGTCTTTTAATGGGCGTTCTGTGGTTTTGTATGTGGGGTGGGGAGCAGGTGTTATGCACCTATTACCATATATGTGTACATCACTACATGTATGTTCTCATCTTGTATGCTGATGTGTATGTGCAAACATACATCACAAACAAACAAATAAGTAAATAAATAAATTTTAAAAAAATAATAAATTAAAAAATAAAATAAGTCGGGGATACCTGGGACCTATGGATAGATTATGAACATGCACAGATGTATGCATATTGAAAAATAATTTCCTCTCCTTGGTGGCCACCACCATACCACCAGCGATCATGTACATCAAGGAATTCCTTCCATCCATAATTAAAAGGATAAATAATAAATAAATATGTAAGTGAATACATAAATGAATCAATAATAAATAAATAAATAAAACATGTAATACAATGGAGAGGGGTACTACCTGTATTGTGTCTCATGCAGTACCGATAAAGCTTGATCATAAGAGTTTTGTGAGTACTTGAGTGTGGATTGGTTGAATGGGTTGCAAAAACTACAATTTTTATATTTAGGTGTTTAGCTGAACAAGGTGATTTAGATGGAAACGGTTCGGAGATGGGTTTCACTCTGCCTGGCTTGTGCTTAAGGCCAGTCGGATAAGAGTTGCTTGACCAGTTACAAATCCCATCTCCACTAATAACAAAAGAGCAGACCTACACTTAGAGCCGTTAGGCTGGAAAACGGACGAACAACATGCATGTTGTATCCGGACATAAAGTCTGCAGAATGTTGAAGATGGTCGGCAGACACAATGCACAACATGCACGACTAAGGTAGTTTAATTTCGATATGCTTTCCTCCCACAAATGAGACCCGAGTTCTATGGGAAAGGCTGTTTTCAAGACCAGGAAAAATAACGTATTTGACGTTGATAAGATGTACTTCAAAGTTCACATCCAAAATAATCTCTGTTTCACTTCAGGAGCAAAGTAAAGCTGATTAACAGTGCGAGTCTGATTGACTTCTTTCGAAGGCATCTCGCTGACCGCCATTTTGAAACTAGCGACGCGAGTATGCTTACGGCATTAAAAATATTACTTTTTAAATTATTTTATCGTTTAATATGTATGCATGTTTACTTGCTGATGATTTTAATTTACTCACTGGAATAAACGTGTAACTTGTATGCTCGAAATTTTCAATGTTATGCACAAAAAAATGTCTTGCACCTTATCTGGGCCGTGTACGAGGACTGGTTCCCTCACATCGAAAAATAGCTTTCGAAAAACACTTATACAAAAATGTCTCCATCCTAAGGACAAATATTGTTGCTATCCATAAACCATATGGCATTAGTACTTTCGTTTCGTACCTGCAAACCATTGTTACTCTTTTGACGAACTACTTAGTCTGCAGAAATTGCGTAAGCTGCTAGACTACTAGCTCAGCTGGTAGAAAAGCTGGACAGTACAGCCATTGCGTATGGGACGGAAATCAGTGCAGAGAAGACCAAACTGATGACCAATAACACCGGTGGCATTGACACTGACGTCATCATTGGAAGCCAAAAACTGGAAACCGTAAATAAATTCAAATACTTAGGAGCCATTGTGACAGATGAGGGATCAAAACCAGAAATACTGTCCAGGATTGCGCAGACGACAACAGCACTGACAAGATTAAAGACCATATGGAAGGACAGAAACATCACACTCTGCTCCAAGATCAGACTGATGCGCTCCTTAGTCATCTCAGTGTTTTTGTATGCCTGCGAGTCATGGACCCTCACAGCAGACCTTGAAAGGAGGATACAAGCCACTGAAATGAGATGTTTTCGAAGGCTACTTGGCATTTCATACAGAGATCACATCACGAACGAGTAAGTGGGAAGCAGAATCAGGCAAGCCATCGGGCCCTATGACGACCTATTAGCCATTGTGAAAAAACGCAAACTGAAGTGGTATGGGCATGTCACGCGTTCAGCAGGGCTTGCCAAAACAACCCTGCAGGGCACTGTGCAAGGAGGACGAAGGAGAGGAAGACAGAGGAAAAGATGGGAAGACAGTATCTCAGAGTGGATAGGACTGAAGCTGGGCGATACACTAAGAATGGCAGAGAACAGAGAGGAATGGAGGGAGCTGGTTGCAAAGTCATCAGTGGTGCCCCAACGGTCGGCAAGACAATGGGTTATAGATAGATAGACAGAGATAGGTGTACATGTGATAGTGACCTACGCAGTATAACCTTTCAGGTTTTACCGTCTGGTAACCTACCCGCACTATCTGTCAGCGATAATGGAGTGTATATTCTAATCGTCAAAATGATTAGACACTACAGTAAAACATGTGTAACGCGACAACCCAAGGGACTATCAAAAAGGGGTCACCTTAGATAGGGAGTTTCCTTGTACAGAGTTAGGCAAGGTTACATAGGGTTAATATGTTAATAAAGGAACGAAGACAATAATGCAAAATTATGGATTGTCTGTTCAGGCAGGTGGTCGCCTTATGAGGTTTTGACAGTACCTGTGACGTTTTCATTGTCAGTGAAAATTTTGTAATTTACAGTTTTCGGTCGCCAGTATGATATTATATAGTAAAATCGTAATTACAGCAAGAGGCATAGATCCTCATGAGCCCCCGCTGTCGCCATTTATTTTATTTCTTTTATTTCTTTACGCTGTCGCGGGGGCTCTCTTGCTTGCCTCATGTATATGACGTATCGCAGGGAAAAGGGTATCTTGGAAATGCGTCTTCGATATGTTCGCTGACTATGACGAGAGATACTAGCTGAACACCCACCCCCCCCCCCCCCCCCCCCCCCCCCCCCCCCCCTAGATTCCCTTAAGGCCAATTCATCTTAAAGACGTCGTTTGGAAATAGAAGTAGGTAAAAATTGGAGCTGTTTAGACGAAAACGGTGGATTAAAATCAGGACAAACATGCGATATTGCATGTTTGTCCAGGCAGTTAATCCACTGTTTTCGTCGAAACGCCTCCAATTTTGACCAAAGTGCTTTCCAGAAATCGTCTGTTGGATCGCTGGTTTCAAAAGCTAAGCCAAGGTGAATGCATGAACACAAAAGATGCATTTGACGTAAGCGACTAAAAAGTACATGTATATGATTACAACACACAAAATAAGACTGCGCAAACCCTCTCGTTCTCCCCATGTGTTACACATTTCACTCCGAACATCTCCAAGAGTCATAGATCTTCATGAGCCCGGAGATTTTTGGAGTGTTGTCTGTTCTTATGATAAAGGCTGATTATCCACGGTGATTTCGCGCTCGTTCGTTGATGGAAGTTGGACGGCGATAGTACACGCTATCTCTATAGTGTTGTAATGTCCAACATTTGTTAGACCCGATCTTGTTATTTTATCGGTAACGTTTATCTGCAGATTGCATTTGTTGTGACACTGAAATAAATGTATAGAAACACATGTGTGCTAATCTGCTTCTGGCCGTAAGGTCCAAAATCGCAGACCAGAACACAAATAGTTCTCTGTTAAACATTTTTAAAATTTATTTTCATTTTACTGAATATCATTTTCATTGAGTCATTCATTCATTCATTCATTCATTCATTCATTCATTCATTTAACATTTTATTTCTTTACGTGTAGGCACATTCCACATAGCTACATTGCCCATCACAGGACCAAGCTACATTTGTTATGGACTTTGCTGCCGACACTGATAGTACTAAACAGTGTTGACGGAACTAGTCATGTTTCTGTGAACTAGAACGTTTTAAATCTGGTTCATCTAACACCACTGTTCCTCGAACTGTAATGGCAGAGGTTGTGCCTAGTGCGACTCGTATCAGTGTCACTGTAGTTGAGGATGTTCCCGGTGCGACGGAGGGCGGTACATCCGCTTGAAATTTATGCGCCACCATCCAAGGTGAATTGATCAGCAGTGACCAAGACACACCGTCTTTTGCAATTAACGTCCTTGTGCAAGCAGACACCGGTACCATCACACACACTGTAAATAGTGCCATCACACACACACACACACACACACACACACACACACACACACACACACACACACACACACACACGCAATTACACACACGAGCTACTTTCACCGTACTTTGTGTCCGGTAGGAGCGATGTGCAATGGGTGCACACACACATACACAAACACACACACACACACACACACACACACACACACACACACACACACACACACACACACACACACTGTAAACAGTGTCATCACACACACTGTAAACAATACCATCACACACACACTGTAAACAATGTCATCACACACACACACACATACACACACCATTACACACACACACACACACACACACACACACACACACACACACACACACACACTGTAAACAGTACCACCACCACCCACACACACACTGTAAATAGTATCATTACACACACTGTAAAAAGTACCAACACACACACTGCAAACAGTACCATCACACACACACACAGTACACAGTACCATCACACACAGTAAACAGTATCAGCACACACACACACTGTAAACAGTTGCATCACACACACTGTAAACAGTACCATCACGAACACTGTAAACAGTACCACCACGAACAGTAAACAGTACCATCACACACACTGTAAATAATACCATCACACACAGTGTAAACAGTACCATCACACACACTAGAAACAGACCCGGTGGCTGGATGCACAGTGCCAGTTGACGCATATTACGTTTTTTGCATTCTTTGTTAATTCGAACACCAAAATGTCCTAGCTTTCCCAGGAACATTGACACAAAGTGGTTTCAGCAAGAGGCATATCTATGAGCCCCCGCAAAAGTGGGGGGTTCATGAGAATCTATTCTATTCCTCTTGCAGTTGGGTGGTGTTCAGATTGTATCTGCACTGAACGGGTTAATTTGTCATTTTGCAATAGATGAGGACTCCCCAACAGATACTCCTGACCAGGATAGCTGTCCCGTAACTGGAGAAGACAGCACGTCGACAACAACCAATCGCACTACTGCAATGGAAGAGGCAACTCCTGTAGACAACAATTCTGTTGCAAACCATACTGAGCCTTCTGTCAACGGACAAGGTTCCACACTAACAGTAAATGATCGCACGTCTGAAGTGCAAGAGGGCGCCTCTATAGACAATATTTCTTTTTCAAATCATACTAGTGAGCCTCTCACCAGTGGACAATGTTGTGCACAAACAATAAACAATGGCACGTCTGCAATAGAAGAAGAGACTTTTGCAAGCAATCTTTCCGTGGACAACCACAGTGGACAAAGCATAACATCGAATGACCATGCTTCTGCATTGGAGGACACGTCTGCAATAGAAAAAGAGACTTTTGCAGGCAATCTTTCCGTGGTCAACCTTTCCATTACCAGCGGAAACCAATCCTCACAGGGTTCTGCGAATGACGGAGACACCAGTTGCAGTACGTTGAGCTGCCCGCCTTCCAGGTGGGACCGCTTCGTGTCTGCGGACAGTCTCCATCGGCTGGACCCAAAAAACGTTTCCGGTGCTCGTCTCCGTCTCAGCATTATTAACAACAACGGTGAGATTATGTAACTGCCCCAGTAGTAAAACGTCTTCTTCGGGCCCACGACGGCCGCAGTTAGCCCGCGCACAGCCGTGCGCGGGCTAACTGCGGCCGTCTTGGGCTGGAAGACCTTTGCTTCTTTGTTTGCTTGCTTGCTTGTTTGTTTGTAGCGCACAAGGAAATAATTATTATGTATGTAACTTCTGCTTATTTATTTATTTATTTATTTATTTATTTATTTATTTATTATTATTTATGCATTGATGCATTTATTTATTTATTATGGTGTTTTTTTTACTGTATTATTATTTATTTATTTATTTATTTATTTATTTATTTATTTATTTATTTATTATTTTGCAAACTCGCCCGCCGCTTGAGCGATGATGTTATGATTTATTACCGGGTTTTCCAGTTAGCTATCGAGCCCCCGACGCAAGCTTGCTTTAGGAGCAAAAGGTCTGAAACTGCTGGAACTTTACTATATTTAGTATTTATTTAATTTTTTTAATTTTTTATTGCTATTTATTTATTTATTTATTTATTTATTGCAAACTCGCCCGCCACTTGAGCGATGATGTTATGATTTATTACCGTTTTTTTCCAGTTAGCTATCAAGCGCCCGACGCAAACTTGCTTTAGGAGCAGAAGGTCTGAACCTGCTCGCTGATAAGTGGTCTACGCTCGCAAGCGACAGTTTCTCTATAAACTCAGTCTTACTCCTTGAGCTCGCAGAACTAAATGTCTTCCATTCTTTAGAATGGAAGTTATTTAGTTCTGAGTAAAGAATGGAAGTCACTTAGTTCTGAGATTTAAAGGGTTAAACAAGATGCGAAATAATCTGAGGTAATTTTCACCAGACTTGTAACCTTTGAGAAAAGACCTTACAAAAATTATTGTTGTGACTTTAAATCAACATGTTACTGAGCTATGCATTTAGTCTTGCAAATGCGGGCTGAGAATGTGCACAGTTGTATTTTACATCCGAGGTTTTTGTCTGGGTTTAGTATTATTGTGTATAAAGGGGCCTGCTCCACATAAGAAATGATTAATCGTTCGCAATGTCTTCTTATGAATATATATAGTATATCTTTAAAAAAAACCGTGGACGAAAGGGTGAACTTAAGTTAAGTGAAGATTGAATGACGAAAATGTAAAGACTCCTCTCATTGTCTTCTTCTCCCTTCTCCGTAGACGCGTTTCCTTTTTGCTTTCTGATGGGCAAAGTTCATAGCTGTTACGTGTGCTTACTCACGTAAATTACATGAACAGGAAAGATAGAAAAGGTTTAGTTGAGGCATCCAGCAATGAGAACCGGCAGTCTGAACATATTTTAACCAATTAAATCTCGCCCTGAAGCAAATTGCTGTAAATGCGTTTTACAACCAACGTGTCACTGAGTGCATAAAAGGTCATCGGGCCGACGTCGGCCTGCGCACGGTTGTGCGAGGGCCGACTGCAGCCGACGTCGCGTTGATGACCCTCATGGTTGATTGCCCACAGAACACATGAAACAGAAGGATCCGACCGAGGTCCTGTGCATGCTCCGGACAGCGAGAGATGACGAGGCACGCCGTTCCATCGAGCAAACCCTGCGGACTCGATTGCTGCCCCAGCTCGCTGAGCAGAAGAAGATGGGCGTGTTGTCCCAGTTCCTGACAGTCAGCGACGCCAGCATACAGAGTTTGGCGTCCGAAAAATTGGAGATACAACTGCAGCAGCTGGGATACAGGTAAGCGTGAGAATTGCGTGCAGGGGTCAGCCTTGCAATGGTCTGTGTGTGTGTGTGTGTATGTATGGGTGGGGGGGGGGGGGGGGCGGGTACAGGGGGAGGGAGAGGTGGGCATGGGGAGGGAGTTGTGTGTGTGTGTGTGTGTGTGTGTGTGTGTGTGTGTGTGTGTGTGTGTGTGTGTGTGTGTGTGTGTGTGTGTGTGTGTAGGGGCAGGACAATGGTTAGGGGTGCATGAGTACTTCCTAGCTTGAGTGATTAGCCCTTCCACAAGTCTACTGTCAATTTCTCCTAAACCCCTTCGGGCGGCTGTGACAAGCTTGAGAGGAGCCAACTGCGAGAGACATAGATCGGGGATCTATGACTCTTGCTGACGACACTTTGTATCTATGTTCGCTGGACAACTAGGGAATTTCCGATATGAAAAACTTAATCAGTGGAAGGGTGGGTGGGCGCCGGTGGTGGCGGGGAAAGGGTGGTGGCAGGAGGTTTGTATAGTCCTGAGTGACCAGGTGACTAGACTGACGAGATTTTACAGATTATTATGAATTTCGTTAATTCTTTAACCCGTTCAGTGCCGAAAAATGTGAACATACCCAAATGCAAGAGATATAGATCCTCATAAGCCCCCGCAGTTGCGGGGGCTTATGAGGATCTATGTCTCTTGCTGAGACCAATTTGTATTCATGTTCATAGGACAGCTTGTTGATGTTGGACTGAAGAAGCCTGGAGAAACACAGTTTCCTTTAACGGGCACTGAATGGGTTAACGCAAAACACTCAACAACTCGTATATTTTTTTCACGATGATTTCAGCGAGGATCCTTCTGTGACAACTGAACTTGTGATGGTGGCGGAGAATACGCAGAAAGCCTTCCTGCACACGAGTGTTGATGACAGCCTGGCCCGTACTCTCTGCTACCTGCACCTCATCTCAGTCTCCGCTATTCTCAGCCGCTGTTCCAGACCGGAATACGAAGACTGCAAATCTTTCGTGCTTTCGTCAAAACAGAAGAAACAAAAACCGGCAAGTGGGAGCACTCAACACACGACGTTAAAGCTTCTGCAGCAGTTGTACGAGACCTTCAAAGACGACCTCAGCAAAACTACGTCATTTCCAGTTTGGGCCAAGATGGAGGCTGACAAGAGAAGGGCGCGACTGCAACTACGTTCTAACTGTTGCGAGCTGAATGTATACGCTTACACGCTTCTCAATGAGGTATACAGCCCATTAAAAAAAAAAAGTAGCGGTATGTCTAAATTAACCCCTTCATGGCCAGTGGACGCAAATTACGTTTTTCAAATCATCGTATGTTCAACGTCAAAGGTCCCCAGCCGATAACGATTAACCCATTCAGCCCTGACGCACTACAGCAGGAGAAAAAAAAGCCTGTCGGCGCCAAGCTAATCTGGCACTACCCTTGAATTATCATGGTCGATCCATCTCCTGCAACAGGTGCATAGTCGTTAGATGACGCCTCCATAATTTGGGAAATACGTGCGTCGGGCTGAATGAGTTAACGGAACATGAGTACAAAGTGATTTCAGCAAGAGTTATAGATCCTCATGAGCCCCAGCAACTGAAGGGGATAATGAAGATATATGCATCTTGCAGATAAGTTGTTTTCAATTTTCTCGGCAGTGAAGGGTTAATTAACATGCTCTCGAAAGCTGGTAAACAGACGCCAATAATTTAGATTGTACAGACGATATTCTCTGACAGTACTGAATGATTACATTAATTTGATGTATTGGTTAAGGGTGTGTGGGTGGGAATGGTTATGTTTCACGTTCTATACTCACGAGCAAAAGAAATGCGACACTTTTGGAACTATCTGAAACAATTTAGTGTTGATGTTGATGATTACTAAAATGTCGCATTTCTTTTGCTCGTCGGTATATTTTCAGCAGCAGCAAATTCAGTTCTTTAAAACATTTCCTAGATTGCGCAGCAGGCCTGGAGTCCTTGCTCACTGAACTTGCTGGAAAATTTGCGCGACTTGCGCAAAACTTCGACATCCAACAAGAACGCAGCAGAGGTCAAGGCGGTGTTTGATTATGTATTCGTGAGGGGGCTGGTTACGCTGCTGCAGACTACTTTTAAAGAAGGTACTTATTGTGGTTTTTGTTGTTGTTGTTGTTGTTTGTTTGTTGTTGTTGGTTGTTCATGCTGTTGTTGGTGGTGGTTTTTTGTTTGTTTGTTGTTCTTTTTTTTTGTTTGTTTGTTTGTGGGTTTGTTTGTTTGTGTTTTTTTTTTTTTTTTTTTTTTTTTTTTTTTTTTTTTTTTTTTTTTGGGGGGGGGGGGGGGTTGTTTTGTTTTGTTTTTTAAATTTATTTAAAAAAATTTTTTGTTTTGTTTCTTAACTAATCGTTTAGCAGGGCAGCAAAGGCAATATCATGTACTGCACTTTGCCTGAGTTGCCGCAATTGAAACTTTTCCTCAGTTTAAAATTGTACCACGGCCTAATCTGGAGTTAAAGGTAAGCGATTATCAGATTGTTCAATGCTGCGAATCAGACGAAATATGTCAAGACCAGACATGACGCAAACTTTGTCAGATACAGAATACATGTCAAGAGATTCCTCTTAACCCCTTCACTGCTGAGAAAAAAACCGGACACCACACAACTGCAAAAGGTATAGATCCTCATGAGCCCCCGCAATTGCGGGGTCTCATGAGGATCTATGCCTCTTGCTGAAAACCACTGTGTATCCATTGTTCATGGGACGGCTGGAACTCTTTCTGCCCTGAATTGACACAGATTTCAGACGTACCTCTTTCAAAAGGTATAAATCCTCATGAGGATCTATTCCTCTTGCTGAAACCACTTTGTATCCATTGTTCATGGGATGGCTGGAGCTCTTTCTGCGCTGAATTGACGCAGATTTCAGAATTGACGCAGATTTCAGACGTACCTCTTTCAAAAGGTATAAATCCTCATGAGGATCTATTCCTCTTGCTGAAACCACTTTGTATCCATTGTTCATGGGATGGCTGGAGCTGTTTCTGCGCTGAATTGACGCAGATTTCAGAATTGACGCAGATTTCAGAATTGACGAAGATTTCAGAATTGACGCAGATTTCAGAATTGACGCAGATTTCAGAATTGACGCAGATTTCAGAATTGACGCAGATTTCAGAATTGACGCAGTTTCAGAATTGACGCAGATCTCAGAATTGACGCAGATTTCAGACGTACAGTTACGAACAGTGACAGTGAAGGGGTTAATAACAAACGATCAGTTTAACCTATTTACTGCCAGTGGTCACAGATTGTTGTTTCAAAATCTTTCTAAATCCGCGGCAAAAGTGTCCCGGCTGTCAAAGGAACATGGGTATAAAGTGGTGCAGCAAGAGGCATAGATCCTCAGGAGAGGTTATGACGATCTGGGTCTCTTGTAGTTGGACTGTGTTCACCATTTCTCCGCGGCGACCGGGGGGGGGGGGGAGGGGGGGGGGGTAAATATAACTAATTTCATTGGTGCTTATACAGGACTGCCCCAGGTGGGAGAGCAATACTACCCACACACACGACAAATGGCCGAGCTCATCGTCGATATCATCAAAGGGTCCAGCCCCGAGGAACGCAAATATCTCCTGAAGGAAGTCGAACCTCTTCCTTTCCACAGCTCCACCTACGTCAGGCAAACCTTCAACCTTCTCTTTCGCGCAGAAATGTGGTGCCTTAAGGACCTGACACTCAGCCTAATGGAGAGCACTCTGCATGCTGTGGAGTTCCACAGAGAACCGCCAGCAGGCCAGGGAGCAGAAGCTTCAGTGAGTACAGGGACAGAGCCGTCAACGAAAAAGAGGCCGCGGACAGAGACTTCAACGATTAAGGGGAGAGAACCGTCAGCGACGGGGGCAGGAGAGAGCGATCAGGACGAGTGTTCGTGGCGCAAAGAACTTTGCCGGCTTGGAGGCAAACTCGCAGGTATGTTAACCCTTTTCATCCTAGTACACTTCTGCTGGAAATAAATTTGCCTATGATAGTTCACGGGTGGTGCCTGGATAGCTTGGCGCCTCTGGCGCCAAGCTATTCTGGCACTGACCACCCGTGACGTGACCGGAACTAAAATTATTGAGATGATCTATCTTTTAATCTGTAGTGTACCCTTCATGGGACAAAACGCAATTTAAAAAAAAATCAACCTTAGGATGTTATGGGTTAACAAATATGTATACATGTGCCAGCTGAATCACGAACTAAAGAACTGGCATGACTGAGCTGGTTCAGGCAACAGTACACAGATCTAAAGGCCCCGCCACACATGCCGGTTGTGCCCTGATTTTGAAGCCGATTCCGATCCGATTGCGATCGGATGACGTCATATATCCGATCCGATCGGAATCGGCTGGGAATCGGGTGTCTAGAACCTGCTCTATTTTTCCGATCCGAATCGGCCCCGATTGTAAGCTTCAGATCAATCAGAGCGCGTGTCGCAAAGCATGTCATTTCAGTTTGAAAATGGCAGAAGATCAGTACCACCTTCGTTGCCGATGTTTCGCCCGCCTCTTTCCGAATATTATGCAAAACTGCTGATAATGCAAGCACACCATCATCACTGTCAAAACTAGCAGCCATTTCGCTGAACAGGTACGACCTTGGTCTTCGATTCAAACCGGTCGGTTAAAAAAAAAAAAAAAAAAAGTCGGGGAATGTGTGGCAGTGCACACGTTTTGGTAGTCCGGTCCGATCACTCTCCGATTCGAAACTGCTCGAGAATCGGCCTCAAAATCGGGCTTGTGTGGCGGGGCCTTAAGGGAAGCCACTCCCAGCTCTGGCTAGACATTCAGTTACATCCCTTGTCCCCTTTCTTACGGCACCCAGCTGGGTGTTGTTTGCATAAACTATTTCTAGAGCTGAGTAATTTTCCTTGATATGTGTAATGTGTGTTCTGGTCTGTGATCTGTGTGTGCTAGTCTGTGATGTTTTTACATTTTGGGTCTAAGCCATAGAGCCAGGCGGACGGTCCAAACTACAGATCGCTATACGAGGCTACGCTGTATAAATGTTGGCCCTTTAGAAATCTGATGTCACGGGGTATACCAATCAGTATTAGTCGCATGAACAATGGATACAAAGTAGTTTCAGCAAGAGGTATAGATCCTCATGAGCCCCCGCTTAGCAGTGGATGGTAAACAGAAAAGTGTCAAAATCGCCGGCCCAAGTACGAAAGCTACTGGCCGCGAAGTGCATCAACACAACAGACTTCTGCACTGACCACTAGCTCCACCAATTTAGCAATGGTAAAAAGCAGAAAGAAGAAAAACATGAGACACCACTAGCTCAATCAAATTAAAAGCCATCCAGACCAAAAAGGTGACTGCCAAGCGTGTAATATGCAAAGAAGCACCCAACGGAGAAAGAAACACGCTTAGAAAAGACGGGTACAACACAATTTATTAATATTTCGGGTAAATACCCTTTGTCAAAATAGACAAACAAACAGAGAGATTAGCCGCTACTTATCTTCATTGGCAGAAGGAATGTGGCAACATTCATTCTGCCAATGAAGATAAGTAGCGGCTAATCTCTCTGTTTGTTTATTTTGACAAGGGTATTTACCCGAAATATTAATAAATTGTGTTGTACCCGTCTTTTCTAAGCGTGTTTCTTTCTCCGTTGGGTACTTCTTTGCAAATTAAAAGCCGCTTGCCGACTCCAAACGGAAACAGCCTCATGACACACTAGCATAACGACCGCTCAATAAGAAACTAACTGGCATTGGAAATCTTATTCCTACGCGCCGGCCACACCGTAACCAATACAAAGTCCCCCCCTCCCCCCCCCCCCCCCCCCCCCCCCAACAACGGGGAAAGGAAAACGGAATAAACCAGAAACAGAAAAATCGCCAGACCTTTAACTATGGAGCGACATCCAAGAATTCATAGGACCAGCACACAAGTGGAAGAAAATTTAAAAAAAGACTGACACGTGGACGAAAAACCTCCCACACTTTCAAAGAATCCTACTAGCCGCATTCATCTTCTCCAATGGACTGAACCCAACGATACTATTCTTTGAATGAGTCGACCTCATGGGCCTTTGCAGAGACAAGGGAGCAAGGAAACAACTAACATACCTCTTCATACACTTTAAAGAGGGCAGATACAGCCGGCAAACGGTTTTGTACGCCTACGACACAATCAACGGGCGCTACAAATATTTAGACGGAACTCCGAAACACCACAGACAAACCGGCACGGAATTGCCCCACCAACATTCCAGGATTGAGCAGACTGCAAGAATTGACGCGGCAGCAGTCACACTACGTGCCTGAAAATGAGACAGCATTTTCTGAACCCCCAGGCACTACCCACACGGAAAATAAAGACAAGAATATGCATCTCACGAAGACAACAGACTCTACCCGCCCCAGCAACAAGCAAACCACACTGAAACAGCGAGTGTACCCGCCCCAACAACAAGCGAACCATACTGCCGGAAACATCCGAGTCACCCGCCCTAGCAACACGCGAACCACAAACATCGAGATCAACCAAAGTTAGTGCCATCTACAGTCTACACACAGCGGCCACCGGCCCAGAAAGTAATGAAAGCAAGGAAAAGGAAATATACATCGTGTCAAACTCGGCAGGAGCAGACGGATTCCCGCCAAAAAAGCAACTTGAGCCCATTGAGACTAAAACGTTGCCTTGCCGCTGTACCGGCTGAATACAACTGAAGTACAGACGATATTACTATGCACGACCTTCGGCGATGCGATACAACCACTGAAGGAAAGACAGAAGTACAGGCTGGCCGAATGCGAGAAGTACAGCACTGAACAACAGAGTGCCAACAACAACACTACCTTCCTACAAATAAGGAAACAGACCTACTGGTCTTATGATGCACAACATAAGACAGTATACGGCGGGATTGCTGTACACAACGCCACCTCTGGACAATGCCGGCCGGCGCAGAGCGAGAAGACGCATCCCAGGCCGGCCACGAATCGAACTAGAGAAAGGAGGAGTCACGTGACGAACCCGTATCAAGCAAATACAGTTGACGGCACCAGCCTGGCTTTCAAAACTGAACCGGCAGGCCATGTTCGAGCAGCGTCCACCAGCACTGCGGGAAGAGAAGAACCAAAACGCAACAATCGCAATTAGTCTCCACTAGCCCTCACTACTAGCAGTGGTAGCGCCACGACAAAGCAGCTCTTCTACTCCCCACTAGCCCTACCAATTGGCAGTGGTGGAAACAAAAACTGAACTACTTTCGAGTGGCGACACTGATTATCTTCTACTCGCCACTAGCCCTTTCAATCGGCATTGACGTTAGCGGGAATACCCCAACTACTTGAACAATACAGAATGAACCAAAAACAAACCGTACCATAAAAACATAACAAAGGGTTACTCAACAAAAACAAAAGGATCAGCACGCTGCTGATGAAGGCAGCCCTTAGCTAATAAAGGCTTAAACATGCGCGAAATACACCTCAGACAACAGGCACAAAACGTGACTGATTTGTGAAATGTCATAAGGGTATACGGCTGGTCACATCAAGCCATCACAGATGTACAGACACCTTTTTGCCGAAAAGGCTCATAAGGATCTATACATCTTGCAGCAGTGTGGAAAAAAATCGTAAGCAAAGATTACTTTTTAGAGAGGTGAAGTGAAATGTCTCTTTTCTCAACAGCTTTTCTGGTTCGTAAATATTTACTCTTCAAATCGGTCACGTTATCCCCATCTCAGTTTTCGGAGAAAAAAATCACCACCCAATTGGTGTAAGAGGTATAAATCTTCATCAGCCTGTGCAGTTGCAAGGTCACGTTAGGATCTATGCCTCTTACGGACACCTTTCTTTGGCCGTGCTTCTTGGACGGTGGGGGACTCTTCTCCAAAACTTTAGTGTTGAATTAACCCCTACCATGCCACTAGACGCAGATTTGGTTTCTTAAATCTTTTTTTGTATATACGCCAAAGAGACCCAGCAGTTCAAGATACGTGAAAACGTGGTGTGAGGAAGAGGCATAGACCCACATGAGCCCCTGCAGTTGCGGGGCCTCACGGGGATCTATGTCTCTTGCTATCCGGTATTGTATGGTGTGTTCCGGTAGTGAAAGGGTTAACACTGATTTCAGAACTCAAAATGCGTCCACTAGCAGTGAATGGGCTAACAAGTTATACTGACGAGCAAAAGAAATGCGATATTTTTGGAATCGTCGAAAAACACTTTCGTCAGTGTTTCCGATGATTAAAAAAATGTCGCATTTCTTTTGGTCGTCAGTATATTATCATTACTCTGCAGAGGCTGTGGTCTACGTGCCCAAAGCAAGCTGCATGGCCGACGGCCACCTTGACAAATGCATCTCGGAGCACCCGTGGGCCAAGCAGCAATGTCCAGTACTACGCCAACAGCTGGCTGAGGGCTCGGAGAGGCACAAGAGGAACATGGACTATCTGAAGAAACTGAGCCCCAAGTGCCCCAATCTCCTGCAGCTGATGGCTTATCAGTTCAAGCCTTTCCCTTTCTTCATCACGGAGCCCGTGGAAAACCGCCGATTACTTCAGTATCTGCTAAAACACCGGGGGGAACAACGCTGGCTGGACAACGCCACTCTCGTGCACGTGTCGCAGGAGATCCTCAAGAGCCTCGTCTTTTTGGCGCGGCAGGAGGGCATCGTCGCGCGTGATGTCACAGCCTACAACATGGTTGTGGAGACAGTGGTTGGTGACTGTGGCGACTATCTGAACACCAATTGTATCATCAAGCTAGCAGACCTGGGGCTGGCGCACGAGTTCCGCTCTAGCACTGGCATCCGCCCAGGTAAAATGAAGTGGTATGAATGTAAATATAATGGCGAGCAAAGTACATGTGACATTTTGGCAATTCTAGGAAACACTAAAGTGTTTCCGATGATTCCAAAAATGTCGTATTTCTTTTGCTCGTCAATATAGTTCTTATTTGACCTGAACTGCATGCGGCTTAGGTCTTCTGTAATTAAATTTGTATTCACACGTAATGTTGTCACGATCGAAAAAAAGTGGCTAATCGATGCGTTAACAACAAAATTAAATGTTCAGGTTAAAAATATTTTAGAATACAGATTTTTTTAAATCCCCCCTTCCCCCCAAGAAAAATAAAACAAAAACAAATAAAATAAAACAAACAAACAACGCTTTTATTGTGATTTAGGAGATACCCCTGCTTTTTGCGAATTCTACATGTTTTTTCCATGGGACACATAGTTATCGGTTATGAAATATAACTGGCTGCATCTTGACTTGATTATTCTGTGTTTTTGTAGGGGGAAAAAATTCTTTTCGAGAGCAAAGTGCTATGCGACTAAAACTAAATGATCTCCATTTCGCCTAGTTCTAGCGAAAAGTCTGAAAAAGGACACGTTAAAATGTATGATACTCTGACAATTATAATGTTCGTTTGGTTTTTTCTTTTCTTTTCTTTTTCAGTGCGGGACCAAGGTGATATACCCACACGATGGACGGCCCCTGAGGCGATGTTTGATGGCCTTCACACAGACAAGTCCATGGTGTACAGTATTGCCTGTGTTATGTACGAGCTGTGGACCCATGGGTGTCAGCCTTTCACCAGTTACGACACATCAAAGACAACTGAAGAGATTCTCATTCAGGTAACGGATAGCTTAACATATTTTGGTTGGTTCCATTTGCGTGGCTTTTCTTTCAATCTGAGACTGTCCCTAAAGCTTTTCGTCTATGTGATTCCTGTGACCTCGACAAAAAGAGCTACTTACATAACTTGATTGTGTGCTGTGGCTTGTGATTTGGACCTTATTGTGGCTTAGAGCTGTATACATGTACACTAAATAGGTTGACCTGTAACCCTTTAACGACCGAGGAAAGAGTACCATGCTAGTTCAAGGGTGATGCCAGAATAGCTTGACGCCCATAGGCGCCAAGCTATTCTGGCATCACCCTTTAATTATCATGGTCGATCCACATCTTGCTGTGGTGTGTCTGGGGTAGAATGAGTTAATGCGATCTACCCCAGGGCAGGCTTTGATTTCTGATTGCAATGTTGTCTTACATCAGCTAAGACTTTGTTATCCTTGTTTCCACAATCCAAGTGCGGGTGCTCATGAGGATCTATGTCTCTTGTGAAACGTCATTGCGTGTCCATGTTCTTTTGACGGCTGGGGACCTTAGACGTTGAACTCACGATGATTTTTCAAAACAAATCAACGTCCACTGGCAGTCAAGGAACTACAATAACGCACTGACCTGCTCTTGTGGTTCTGTCTAGATGTTTGGACAGCCTGAGAGTGTTAAGTTGCACCACTGGCCGTGTATTCCTGATGATGTTTTCTCGCTGATTCAACGCGGTACCCACTCGGACACCGCACAGAGACCCACACTGGAGGACTTGCAGAAGGAACTTCAGGGTATTCGCCTCGAGATGAAGGATGAAGGTTCGTAGATTATGAAGATGTTGAAAGTTTGTCATTGTTGTTGTTGTTGTTGTTGTCGGGGGGTGGAAGGGGGGAGGGGGTTACGACGATAATGAAGATCATAATGATGAAAATATTGCCATAGTTTCTCTTCCGTTATACTTTCTCTCTTGTTTGCTTGAAAGGAGCATTTCTCTTAATTGTTTTAAAATGTTCTTTTCTCATGTCAAGTGCCTGATGTATCTAATATAAACCAAAAAACCCACATTTAAAGAAGCACGTTTAGAAAGGACAATAACAAAATAATATGTTAAATTTTCTGGTTAAAACTCTTTGATCAATATGGACATGTAAGCAAACGTGTATCTGAAAGATCCAGGGCTAGAGGAGGCGCTGTGCCTTGAGAACCAGTACCCTGTCCCCAGCGCTAACCAGAGACAGAGAAACCACAAACCAGAAACGGTGAGTGAAATTTTCTACATGCGCCCCCCCCCCCCCCCCCCCCCCAAAAAAAAAAAAAAAAAAAAAAAAAAAAAAAAAAAAAAAAGACAAAAACAGAAAGTAACAATTTTGGGTTAAATTATACTTTTAACTCATTCAGCCCGACGCAAATTTGAGGAGGCGTCATCTAACGACTATGCACCTGTTGCAGGAGATGGCTCGACCATGATAATTGAAGGGTAGTGCCAGATTAGCTTAGCGCCGACAGGCGACAAGCTAATCTGGCACTACCCTTGAATTATCATGGTCGACCCATCTCCTGCTGTAGTGCCTCAGGGCTGAATGGGTTAATAATTTGACAACGGCAACAGATTCACGCTTTAACCCTTTGGCTGTCGGTAGTGCTTTTTGTCGAGGTGGTTTCTGCCGGAATCACCTCGACACAAAAAAGCTCATGGCTTGACTTCGCGAACGAAGATTCTATAGGGCTTGCCCCACGTCGTCTGCAGGCATTTTCGTGACTGCGGAGGCCAATCCGGGACAGGCAGGTTCGACCGCAGTGGCTGCAGGGGAAGGTCTGGTCAGGGTTCTGAGTTACGACAACTCTGTTTTTTCTCCTGAGCCGCTTGTCCTTGAGGTTAGCTCTGCGAGAGTCCTCAAAGGAGACGGCTGCCTTGTGAATGGTGGAGCGCCAGGTGTCACGGTCCGCAGCAAGCGAAGACCACTGGCGGTGGTTGATTTGGCAGGCACTAAGTGATTTCTTGAGACCGTCTTTGTATCTCTTCTTTGGTGCCCCTCTATCTCGGCGTCCAGTGGCGAGCTCGCCGAACAGAGTGATCTTGGGTAGGCGATGATCCTCCATCCTGGAGACGTGCCCCGCCCAGCGAAGCTGTGTCCGCAGCAGCGAAGCCTCGATGCTCACAGTTTCCGCCTGTTCAAGGACCTCGACGTTGGTGACATAGTCACTCCAGTGAATGCTGAGGATGGTACGCAGGCAGCGCTGGTGAAAGCGTTCGAGGAGTCGTAGTTGGCTGCGGTAGAGGGCCCAGGACTCGGAACCGTACAGCAGGGTGGTGAGGACGACAGCTCTGTACACGCTGATCTTGGTGCCTTTTTTCAGCTGTTGATTGTGCCACACCCGCTTGAATAGTCGCCCGAAAGCACTGTTCGCTTTTGCCAGCCTGTTGTCCAGCTCCTTGTCCAGCTTGGCATCTGACGTGATGATGCAGCCGAGGTAGGTAAACTGGTGTACAGACTTCAGTTCGGACTCGCCGATGGTGATGTGGGGAGGGCGATGCTCTTCCTTGGGTGCTGGCTGATGAAGGACCTCTGTCTTTTTCAGACTGACCTCAAGTCCAAAGAGCTGGGCGGCATCTGCGAAGCAGGACGTAATGCGCTGCAAGGCTCTCTCTGTGTGTGCAACGAGGGCAGCGTCATCAGCAAAGAGCAGCTCACGAATCAGTTGGTCTAGGGTTTTCGTGTGGGCCTGCAGTCGTCTGAGGTTGAACAGGCTGCCATCGAGACGATACCTGATGTACACTGCGTCGTCATCGTCGAGGTCCACTGTGGCCTGCTTCAACATCATGCTGAAGAAGATGGTGAAGAGGGTCGGTGCCAGCACGCAGCCTTGCTTCACGCCGTTGCGAATGTGGAATGGTTCTGAGAGGTCACTGTTTAGTCTGACCTGGCCTTGCTGGTCCTCGTGGAGCTGGACGATCATGTTGAGGAACTTTGGGGGACAGCCTAGTCGCTCCAGGATCTGCCACATACCTTGCCTGCTCACAGTGTCAAACGCTTTTGTTAGGTCGACAAACGTTACGTACAGCCCTTTGTTCTGCTCGCGGCACTTCTCCTGAAGCTGTCTCAGCACAAAGACCATGTCGGTGGTACTCCTGTTGGCTCTGAAGCCACACTGGCCCTCTGGGAGGTGGTCTTCAGCGATGGCAGGTACCAGCCGATTCAGGAGCAACCTTGCGAGAATTTTCCCGGCAATGGACAGCAGGGTAATTCCACGATAATTAGAGCAGGCAGACTTCTCTCCTTTGTTCTTGTACAGGGTGATGATGACTGCATCACGGAGATCCTTTGGTAGTGTTCCTTTTTCCCAGCAGCAGAGAAAGAGCTTGTTGTGCAGTGCTGGGCCTCCATGTTTCCATATCTCTGGCGAGATTCCGTCAATGCCTGCTGCTTTGCCACTCTTGAGCTGGTGGATGGCTGTGAGGGTCTCTTCGGCGGTGGGCGGTTCGTCCAATTCAACCTTTAGTGGAAGGTGTGGGATTTGGAGGATGACTGTTTCTTGAACAGTGCGATCAGCGCCGAAGAGGTCCTGAAAGTATTCCGACCAGCGGTTCAAGATGGAGGTATTATCTGTGAGGAGTGCCTGTCCATCAGCGCTTCGCAGGGGACTTTGTACCAGGTGCCTAGGGCCATACACTGCTTTCAGTGCTTCGTAGAAGCCCCTGTAGTCACCGTTGTCAGCGCAGAGCTGGGTCCTCTGTGCGAGTCTGGACCACCACTCGTTCTGGAGTTCTCTAAGCTTGAGCTGGAGACTGCTGCAGATGAGGCGGAAGGCAGACTTCTTCACAGGGCAGGAAGGCTGGGCTAGGTGGGCCTGGTGGGCGGCTCTTTTTTTTTTTGCTAGAAGTTCCTGGATCTCTACGTCGTTTTCGTCAAACCAGTCTTTGTTCCTCTTTCTTGCAAAGCCCAAGACTTCCACAGAAGATTTTACAATAGCAGTTTTCAGTTGTTCCCAGAGTGTTTCAGGGGAGGAGTCTGCTGGATCAACTGTGTCTTTGAGCATGCGCTGTAAATTGGCCTAAAGGGCAGCTTTCTTGTCGTCACGCTGAAGGCTGGCAACATCAAGCGTTTTCTTGGGGGGGGGGGGGGGGCCTTTCTTGGGTTTCAGCTTGAGGCGGAGCCTGAGTTTGCAGCGAACAAGGCGGTGGTCAGTGTGGCACTCTGCGCTGGGCATCACTCTGGTGAGGAGGACGTCACTGCGGTCCCTGTGACGCACTAGGACATAGTCGATAAGGTGCCAGTGCTTGGAGCGAGGATGCATCCAGGTGGTCTTTCGACTGTCCTTTTGCTGGAAAGTAGTGTTGGTGATGACAAGTTGCTGCTCTGCACAGAGCTCCAACAGTAGGCGACCATTGTCATTGCAGTTCCCAACGCCATGCTTGCCGAGGACTCCTTTCCAGGCTTCAGAGTCTTGGCCCACTCTGGCGTTGAAGTCGCCAAGGATGATGACTTTGTCGTCTGCAGGGGTGCTCTGCAGGAGGCTGCGCAGGTCAGAGTAGAACTTGTCTTTTTCTGCAGGCTCTGCCAGGAGGGTTGGGGAGTACACATTGAGAAGGGTGACGTATTGCTGGTGTCTCAGTGGGAGGCGCATTGACATGATGCGGTCGGAGTGACCCGTTGGTAGGTTTTCCAACTTAGTCGCAATGGGGGTCTTCACCATGAAGCCCACGCCTGAGAGCCGTCTTTCTGATGCAGGCCTGCCTGACCAGTAGAGGGTGTAGCCAGCGCCAAGTTCTTGGAGGCTTCCTTCCTCCGGGAGGCGTACTTCGCTGAGCGCGGCGATGTCGATATTTGACCTCCGCAATTCATGGGCAATGAGGGCGGAGCGACGCTCAGGGCGTCCGCTGTCTGCTGTGTCGAGCATGGTTCGGATGTTCCAGCATGCTACGTTGAGTCCGGTCGTGGTCGTGGTCGTCATGAGAGTGGATCCGTTGTTTTTTCCTGTTTTCTGACCGCCATGAGAAGATGCCCGTTGACCGCGGCTAGCCAACTGGGGTTACGAGGGGATGAGCTTTGGTTAGGCCACCTTTTCTAGGCCCCTCTCCGTGTGGAGCAAGCAGTGCTGTCCCTAGAGAAGGCTGCTTGGTCGTTCAGGGTGTGCCGAGTGACGTTGTCATCCCCAGGTCAACATCAGGCGACCAATATCCTGAACCGCCTGCATGCAGGTTTGAGACTGCGGCTTCCAGTGACATCTTTCACCTGCTGCCCCTTGCCCATCGCTACAGGACTTGGAAAGTTCAGTGTCATAGTCCGTGGGCGTTTCCTAAAGCCTGCGCGGTGGAGCTTTTTGGTGGAGTGCAGTGTGCGCAGTACTGGCCCCACCCTTTAAACCCTTGGTTCGTTTGCCATGGCCTAGCAAGCTGGGACGGTGGCATTGAGGTCCTCGGGTCGTAGGTTTTATATCAGACTGTCCTTGTCTTAGTCTCTGGCTCAAAAGCCTTCCCCGGAGACACGGTGGCTTTGATGTCAGGGGTTTCCTCCATTAGCCTTTCCGCAGCCAAGCGGCCAGGCCTGCAAGGCAGCAGGGGACTCGTGGGGGCCGGGGTCGTCTATGTCCCGTGCAGATGTGAACATCTGCCCACTGCCCAGACGGTGACACTTACCAGAGGAGAAAAATCCAACGCCGGAACCCGGTATCGAACCTCGCACCTTTGGCATTGGAGGCAGACGCCTTAACCACTGTGCCACGTCCCCGCCTACACAAAAAAGCTACAGACTGCCAAATAACCCTCTCCCCGACAATGTGAGCATATAAACATTAAGCCTCTAAACACAAAGTAATCGTCGGTTAACTGTAAGCTTAAGGAACCGTATGCAATTTAAGTCAGCAAGAAGACTGGTATTGATCTTAATATAAGCCTGCACAGATGCCAGGGCGCATTTGGATCTGTATCTTTTGCAGTATAATTGTTTCTTGCTGTGCAAGGCACTGAGAGGCGGTCTGTGGCGCAGTGGTAAAGCCGGCGCTTGCCACCAATGCTAAGGGTGCGAGGTTCGATACCGGGTTCCGGCATTGGATTTGTCTCCTCTATTAAGTGTCACCGTTAATTCGGGCAGACCGTCGCGGGTTCTTTCTCCGGGCACTCCGGTTCTTCCTCCTTCTCCACTTTGGTACTGGTTTCATGCCACTTTATACAAGTCAAATACATGCAATCCAAATTTTTGAAACAATTTCTGATATTATCTGATCACTTAACTCATTCTGTCCCGCTGCCGTATTTCTCACATTTTGGAGGCGTCATCTAACGACTATGCACCAGGTGCAGGAGATGGGTCGACCATGATAATTCAAAGGTAGGCGCCAAGCTAATCTGGCACTACCCTTGAATTATCATGGTCGACCTCTCCTGCTGTAGGGCGTCGCGGCTGAATGTGTTAATTGTGCCGAGGGAATCTAAAATGTAATAGTCAGTTATTCAGGCACTGAAAGACTTTTATCTCGTTTGAAACGTGCCGCGTCCGGATACGCGGCAAAGAGCCGCATATCCCAATATGGCTCGTCACGAATGTGTTAAAGCGAAGACAGGTCGGCAGTATTTTGGATCATCATACCCAATGCGCAAAAGGCCATCGGGCCGACGTCGGCCGCCGTTGGCCCGCGCATGGCCGTGCACGGGCCAACTGCGGCCGACGTCTGTCTCGATGGCCTTTGCGCACAGGTAACCACTTTTCTAGGTGAAATAAAACTAACATAAATTAAAAAGAACTTTTTTTTTCCTCAGGGTATTCCAATAACAATTCAGCGGCTCATTGAAGCTGGTAAGTAACCTTTATCTTTTTTTCAGTTTTACATCATTAATAAACGCTAAATAATTCTGAGAATAACCATAATTATACAAATTAACCCCTTTGTGCATGCAAAAGCCGGTACTGTTTACTGTCAACTCGTTCAAGGTGTCCCGCGTCAATTAATGCAGAAGTGAGAGAAAGGAATATAGAGATTTTTTCGACAATTTATATAGATCCCAAATTTCCACGATTTTTTGCCCTCATACTTCCTCACCTTAACGCCGCCCATTTTTTCAAAAATGTTCGTATTGAAACAGCGCCCCCGTCAGTCTTGCCCATCATACCAACCCCTACTACATTATTATTTTTAACAATCACCATTTTTTGTACCTCTCAGCAGAGTAATACCAACAGGGGGTTAACACCTGAGCTAATTAATATATCAATTATGTAAGTGTGTTCATTCTGCAATGCGTAGTTTATTGATTACTTAGCCAATTACGGGTATTTCCGATAGACGATCGGAGGCGCCGTCACACACGCGCGCACTTATGCCAGTAAAAAATCAGTGGTAAACACACTGACTAAATCTGTTTTCTCAATCAAATAAGAGCAATCAAATCTGCCTACTAAATAGCCTTGTTTATACACCGGCTTCGTCAATTTCACACACACAAGCAAACAGCACAAACAGGGAGCTAACGTTTGGTTATAGGCAAAACAGCATACAGCAGTTACTTCCCTTAGAACTGAACACGTACGCACTCAGTGCTGACGACTCAGAGTCGTTGTTGCCGGCAACGGTCACGTGACATTTTGTAAACATCAAGCCGGTCGTGTTTTTTTCTGTTAAGCGGCTTTGTAGGAGACGGACGTGTTTGAGGACTGACTTGATTCTCAGAGGTGATATTCAGTGATCGATAAATCTTGTGAATATATACAACGGTAAGATCGATAGTTTGTCTATTTATTTGTGATTTTTAGAAACAAGAAAAGGCCTCGCGGTGAGCTTGCAGAGCGCTGAGTGCATAACGATCGGCATTTGTGACCACGAGTACTGTGAGCCCGTGATAGAGACCGGTGTTTTACAGTTTCTTCCTGGTATCATATGAAAAAACATGTGGTCGGCTTTTATGCAGTATGCACAGTTATTTTTGTCAGTTGTTTTAATTTGGCTAGACAGTGTCTCGTTTTTCAACTGTGTAGTACCTGAGTCACTCAATGCCAGCGTGTTATTACAAAGTTAGCGCAACCTAATGTGATTTGTTACACTAACATTGAGCTATCTTAAAAGCAGTGGCCAACTACACGCTATTACAGGTGACTAGGCTGTGTCACGGAAAATAGACATATTGATTTTGTGAAGGCTCTAAAAGCTGTGTAATCATTAGCGTTGGACCAGCGGTGTTAACAGAATATTGAGCTTTCTCAAACAGAGTCATTTAGTCACTTCTATGCCATGGACAACTAAGAAATGATAGGTGAAACACAGAGTTAAATGATTCTGTTTAGGGCCTTAGCATGTCTGTGAACTATTTCATGCGATCTTGGTATCTAACGTAAGCAAATGACGTATGTCCTTAGCGAATCGTCCTCCACTGGGGGACCGGTATCTAACATAAACAAATGACATAGTACGCTAGAAACGAGTCAGACTGGTATCCAACATAAACAAATTACGTAGTACGATAGAAACGAGTCCGACGGTGTCATACGGTTTTAGTAATGTGATGAAGTGCGCAGTGCCGATTTGAGTACACAGCCTGTGTATTGCGTGTCATACAACGGTGTGGCGAAGCCTGATGGTGTTTTGCGGACGAGTCTACAATATTCATGCTGAATAAAGATTTTGTGTCTGTCTGTCTGTCTATGCATGTGTGTGTTTGTATGTATGTGTGAGTGCATGCGTGTATGCGTATGCGTGTATGTATGCGTGTGTGTGTGAGTGTATGTATGCATGCGTGTATGTATGCGTGTGTGTATGCGTGTGTGTGAGTGCATGCGTGTGAATGTTTGTGTGTTTGTGTGAATGCGTACGTGTATGTGTGTTTGTCTGTATGTATGCGCGTGTATGAGTGCATGTGTGAGTGTTTGCGTGCATGTGTGCATGTGTTTATATGTGTATGTGCGTCTGTGTGAGTGCATGTTTTTGCGTATGTAGGCGTGTATGTGTGTGTGAGTGCATGTTTTTGCATATGTATGTGTGTATGTCTGTCTGTCTGTGTGTGTTTGTCTGTGTTTGTTTGCCTATACGTGTGCATATTAATTTAGTTATTAGAGATAGAAGAAAATACATTTCAATATCATATATACCTTTTTTTTTTTTTTTTTTTTTTGAGTCAATGCCCACACATACATACGCACACACACACAAACAAACAAACAAACAAACAAAACATTTGCTATATGCACTTGATAACAAATTATTAAAGTTACCTACAGATACTTGATAACAAATTTCCAAAGTCACTTATAACTAACAAATAACTTTACAGGTAACCTTTTAAGATCCTAAAATTAGTTATATGTGATTTAAGTCAAGAACTTATAAGAACTTAAACACAACAAATTGTAAGTTCTTGACTTAAGTCACAACTTACTCGGACAGATTTGACAAGATACAAGGAGAATGAAAAAACTTTTTTTTAGTAATAGTCTGGGGGTGGTGGAGCTGACGGGGTTAAATAGTTAGGCGGCATGACATTTCCTTGCGAAATGTAATGAAAAAATACACGATTGCCAAATCTGATTTTTATTTGTTTAAAAGATTGTGTAGCTTTTCTGTGGTTTCCTGAACACCGATCTTTTTTCCTTCTGCTAAAAAACTAGCCTTCAGTTCTTCAATATTTACAGGAGATTGACTATGCATTTTATTTTGTATTTCAGACTTCTGTTTTTTGTAATTATTTAAATCATCCTGGACTCGCTTAAATTCTTCGTCATCAATAAAATTATCGTTCAATGCATTACTAATAATAAGTTTCATACTGCTCAGTTTTGCACCAGCCAGCATACTCAATGCTTCCTGTTTTTGTAACTTTGTGTGAAACCTCTTGTTTATGGCCTCCAAACCAAAGCAAGCCAGGCATGTAGCAACGCTAACACCCTCAACTGCAATTCCAATTAAACTTCCAATTCCTGTGGCAAACAGAACAATACCCCCTACAGAACATCCAGCTGAAACTGCACCAACAGCCATTGAAGTGTTTTGAACAGAATTAAAAACGGTCTTATACCGTCTCTTACACCGTGAGTATTTTGCTTCCTCACTTTCCAAATATTTAATTGCTTCTGTAATATTATTTAATCTGAATGCATCTGCTGGTAATGTTTTATCTGATGCAATTGGCACAGCTGTCGCATGCGGATCAGGCGCAAGTGTTGTTTTAGTCATCACAATTGATTCAGTCGGCTCAAGCATCGGTAGTATCGGATAGAATTTTGGCATTTCTTTATTGACATTTTTTTTAAATAATTTTTTTATTTATTTAATCAGTGATTACATTTTGCAACTCATCAAGAGTATATAATTTGCTAGCATAATATAATGAAACAAGATCAATGTGTTCAAGGTTTATGTAACTTAGACGAACAAAAGTTGTTTTGTCGACCACCACCTTGACAGCGGGAATACTGCTCGAAACATTAATAACATCAGCACTTTTTGTAATAGCAATAAAGACCTTCGTTGACTCTGTCACAGAGTCATCCCATGTAAGCTTTATTCCCTGTGCTATATCTGCCTCTTTCGCAGAAGCTACAGATCTCATGATAATTTCAAATACTATTGTTGCTTCTCTTGCAATCAGAAAGTTTACTGCAAACACGACCTTCGCATCAGACCTGCCCTTTCTGTGCATAAGAAGATATCTCCATTTCTCGTAATTTTCAACTTTCAGTTTTTCTCTGCTATTGTTGTCTGGGGCAAAACTTGGAACAAGGCTTACAATCAGCGGCCCAGAGTTAACAACCTTCCTAAACACTAAGGCACCTTCATCATCAGTGTATACATAAGGACTAATAAATTCCAACTTTATGTCCCAGTCAATTGTAGGCGCAAGCGGTGGCGGTGCCGGCACAGGTGAAACCACCCACTTATTACCTACATGTATTAAGTTGTAGGGCACATTATTTACAAGAGCAGGCGCAACTGGTACAGTAACATCACGAAGCTGACCAAGTTTAGGAATATGTCTTTCACCGTCTTTCATGCCAACAATTACTTTCCTCTTGTACATACCAGTCGAATCAAGTTCAAAACCATATATTTCTCCAATTTCTCCCTCCTTCTCAAAATCCTGTACGTCTGCCAAATCTTTCAACTCTGTTACCTGACACGCAACTGGTATGATTCTCGGCTTTGGACCAGCACTCATTTTTATAAACAAAAATAAAATTATTTAACTTCTAACACTACACTAAAATCATGCATTACAACTGGTTTGTCATCCTGATTAGTTACAGATATACATAGCGATTCAAAGAAACTAGAACCTAATTTCTTAAACTGCAAATTAGGAAATCTAGCAACCACACTTTCACAATAGGGAGCAGTTCCAGTTGGTAAGCATCTCAACAAAGTTGGTGGCTTTCCATTGTGAACATTCTCAGTCGTGTTCAGTTCTTTTAAGTAAACATTTAGCACTGTGTGTACTGCCAAATGAACAGGATATCTTCCAGTTATTCTTTTCTTTTTTGGGCTTAAATTTTAAAACTGCTTCATAAGCCCAATCTTCATCACCACTAACAGCTACAATAGCAAGATCAAATTTTGATAAAAAACCAAGTAGTATTAAAAGTTTGTCTGTTAATATAAGTTGACTATCTTTTGGAAATTCCATTGTAACAAGCAAGTTAGCCGGATTTAAAGTTGCTTTAGTAAAGAAGTACCCAACGGAGAAAGAAACACGCTTAGAAAAGACGGGTACAACACAATTTATTAATATTTCGGGTAAATACCCTTTGTAAAAAATTTACCCGAAATATTAATAAATTGTGTTGTACCCGTCTTTTCTAAGCGTGTTTCTTTCTCCGTTGGGTACTTCTTTGCATATTACATGCTTGGCAGTCACCTTTTTGGTTTGGATTAAAGTTGCTTTAATTTTATACATATCTTGTAAATATTCAGCTATAGTACAAAAGTCATAATACCCAGGCTGTAAGTGATTAGCGCCCCAACGTGTACGACCTATAGTTCCATGCACAGAATATTCACCGTCATCTATTACATTAAACCATTTTACTGTATAGAACATTTCATGGATAGCTACAGCCTTGCTACCATCACGATTATCAATCCCATTTGTTAACAACACTGGTTTGCTTATGTCAAGATTTGTTAAGGTAATAAACATTTTTATTATCTCATAAAAAAGAAGGATGGAATTTAAATCACCAACCATTACCACAACAAACGCATTTCAATTTAATGTGGATGCCAAGTACAATGTCGCACCAACTTATGAACAGAAAATAATTCAGTTAAATCAGCTTGATATAGCTGTGTCAGGCGCAAGCGAACAAGATCTATTCCAAGTGAAAGTACCGAATCCGTTTGATCATTACCTAAACCCTCCAATAACAGATGATGCTACTGCAAGAAAGTGGTCTTCAAGTCCACTGCAGATGTTTCAAAACCAACTCAACTTTGCTATTCTGTGTTCAACTACAGGCTGTGGTGTTTCATTCACAGACCATTTGAATCATTCAAACAAACTTATTAGGTCTGTCTATCATTTCCACACATATTACCAGTTAAGAAGAATACTATCAGAACTGCATACTCCACTACCCACTGAATCCAGTTCGTGCGGGGTATGACTTTACACAAAAACTTGATGATCACAATGGTATGGGTACATTGTATTACGCTATGAGTCACAGACAATACCCACAAGATTACTACCCTGGTTACACTTCATTCTCATCAAAATCACAAGTCTGGTTAGGCTCAATAGAACAGAAACAGTCTAATGCCTGGACCACATTTATTTTAGACAGGAGTGACGGGTTTACTCAAGCAGGAGTCGAGCGCGTAAATGAGTCTATCAGAACATATGTCTGGTGTATACTAGGAGCACAATCACTAATAAAATCAAATATTTTGAATGGAAGTGGAAAGTTTGAATCTCAAAAACAGTTTCTCGCAAATCTTGAAGATTCAATTAACTCAACAGTAGATCTCCCATCAAGCATACAGCGCTATCAAGACGTTCTCAGATATGCGAGATCCAAAGTTGACTTTGTAGTTGGCATCGGGTTATACATGTTACCATCTAACCTTCAACTCCAAATGGGGACAATAACAAATTATAATAATGAAATAGTTGTTGCAGGTTTTGGTCAGAAACTCGGTCTTAATCAATCAGTAAATTTGGGGGCCACAACCACGCATGTACAGACATTAAAACCATTAATAACATCAACACCAGCCACAGTAGCATCATCACCTGTACCTGTACAGACAGTAACAGCCCTGGCCCCGGATCCAACACCAACCTCTGACACACGGGAGTCAGAGAGAACTGCATTGGTAATAGGCTCAATGGGATTAGGGGTTTTACTTCTTTACCTGTTTCATTAAATACCCTGTGATTAACCCTCCTACTGTAACCAGAAAGACCCACACATGTTCTGCAATAAAACCAACTACTTTCGCTGCTGTACTGATAAGCCAACTGACAACTGTGCCTATAATCCATCGCTTTCACGGCTAATTTCTTAAGCAAGTCTGATATGTGAGACAATTGTTTCTTTACCCATGACTGTAAATCTTTTGGGTCTGTTGGAGCCAGTGGGCCTGGTGGTGCTGGTGGTGGAGAACCACCAACCCCACCACTGCCACCCCCGGAGACAGCCAACACAACAGTATTGATAATAAATCCAAGAGCTGTAATTAAACTAGCAATTGTAATACCCTGTTCTCTGAAAAGTGTTTTAAGTCTCTCAGCCAGAGTAGTGTCTTCGTGAAGTATTTTCTGAATAGTTTCTCTAATTCTGTTAACTTGTGTTTTCAGTTTTTGTCTCCCAATACTAATTGTTTCTAACCTTCCTGATCTTTCTATTTGCAAATCATTTAATCTGTGTTGGATTCTTTCTTTCATTTCTGTGTCAAGATTCCCATTGTCTGCTGTAGCCAGTTTCTCTTTTTCACGTTCTATGTGTTTATCAAGCTCACCCAGTTTGGCTACATTGTTTACCATCTCACCTCTTATCGTCTGCAGTGATTTATCCAAGCCCATAATCTCCCGCACTGACAAAGGAGGGTCATCTATTGTTTTCATAGCATCATTTATTTGTCCTTCAGTAAATGAGGTTTCTTGTATCACTGTGTTTGCTATTTCTGGTAGGCTTGTTACTGCTGCCATTTCAATTTCTTGGTGCTGTTGGCAACTTTGTTTGCGTGTCACGAAGGGCACTAACAAGACGCGGCGTGACAGGAGACCCACCAATACCAAGTTGACGCAATGTGCCAACACCACCTTCATTTTTGATTGTACTTAAAGCCCTAAACTTACCAGGGTCTTTTTTGTTAGTCAATAGTACTTTTCCTTTGTCAACAGTATTTAAATATAAATGACCCTTGCCATCAAGTTCAAACTGATTAGGATCTATGTTCTCTGGGTGGTCACCAACATGATCATAAAACGAGTTCACTTTGGTTTCTAAAAGTTCGTGGCGTAAACTGTAAATATTTCTTGTACCAGTCATATCTGTCATATCTATCATATCTGTTGTATTACCAAAATCAAACATGCCATCCATTTCAAAATCTTCATGACCAAATCCTCCCGCTGCCATTGTTTTATTAATTTAATATTTTTTATTGTGCATAATAAAAGTTACACAGTCTTACGGATCAAAGTTAAACCCATATAGAAAACTGCGTGAGCCTCTTGGTGTTAAGGGCATTAGACAATCAATTGTCATCACAAACAATCCAAGTACCATAGACCAGAACCAAACACTTACAGTCAAGTTTCCAAACCTAGGTCCCAGTGACGTTATTGTTCCTGGCACTGCACGCCTAGCATTTAATATTGAACTATCATCAGACACAGATGTAAACAGAACACTAGTTAACAATCTTGGCAGAGCAATTGTTAAGACTATTAAAGTAAAACTTGAAGGACAAGAAGTGTTTAGTCTTGACGATTCCGATGTGTTCTACTGTTACAAAGATCTTTGGCTTACAAGAGAAGAACGAGAGGATCGTATTTACCAAGGCATACAGTCTGATAATGTTGGTAAACTTCGAATAGATGCCAGAGATAAGGTAACTACTGGGGTGGCCAAAGAAGTTATTATAGCTGAAACATATGGAACCAGATTTTACATTCCACTTGAGTTTGAAATCCTAACAGCACATTTACCTTATTACCAAGGAGCACTGAATGATCGTCTAAGTTTTGAACTAACTTTCAATGACTACTCCAAAGTTATTAAATCATCCGATCCCAATGCAATGTATAAGATCTCTAACATTTCCTTGGAATATGAAATTGTCACACACACTGAACTAGCCAGACTCATACAAAATCAATACCAGTCAAGACTTCCAATTTATTATGACCGGGTGATTAGACATAGTTTAATGCATAAAGACAAGAGCGACCCAATGTAGAACATAAACTTGAATACACCTGCCAGATCTTTAAAAGGTATTTTTATGTTGTTTGTTAAACCAGCGAGTCCATACAAAAGGGATTCAGAACAATTCTACAATCCTAAAATTACACACTTGTCCTGCACAATCGAAGGTCACCCTAATCAAGTGTACGCATCCGGAATGCAGCCTTACCAGCACTATGATGAGATCACAAAGTATTTTGCGGGTGGAAGGATTAGAGATAAACCGGCAAACATTGCGTGCAAAGATCTACATCTGTATGACGTTAGGATCGGACAATACCTTACAAACAAATATGCTCTTTGGCTAGACCTTCGTAGTACAGATGATGACTATCTTCATGGGTCAGGTCGAACTGTTGAAAACGGCAGTGATGGAATAACAATTCAGATACAAAAGTTGAAACTGCTGCAGCAATAAATATATATTTGTACCTGATTTATGATGCACAACTGAACATACAGGAGTGCAGACTAAGTGGACACATATATTAAAATTATATTGTGTATTAAAATGAACTTGATGACACTTGACCCACACTGTGGATTGTTTTGTGGGGCCACAGGGTGTGGTAAAACTGAATTTGTACTTGATCCATTGCAAACAAGATACATCCATCATTTTGAAAACATAGTAATATTTTGTCCTACAATCAAACACAACAAAGCTTATCACAAGCGTTTATTCATTTGGACTGACAGCAACATTTATTTAGTCAACCCTGAGAACAAACTGAATGACTACCTGCAGTATTTTGAAAAACAATTTGGAGGACAACCAACTTTGTTTATAGTTGATGACTGTTCTGCAGAGAAAAACATTGCCAAGAAGAGAAATACATTAGCAAAACTTGCCTTCAGTGGCAGACATGCAAACGTCAGTGTATGGATTCTAACTCAGAAATATAATGCTGTACTGAAAGATTTTCGTGAACAGTTAAAGTTTATCTGTTTGTTTTACTGTAAAGATCATGACAGCTTTGAAGACTGTCTCAGAGAGAATGATGTCATACCAAATAAACATGAACGGGATGATGTAAAAAATAAACTGAAATCAACTAAGCATCTAAAGCTTATCTTAAAGACAGATCAGCCCACAGGGTATGGGTTAGAAAATTAATTTATACATTTGTTTGTCCAATAAAAATGACAGACGGACAAATGCAAGTGATTGATGTTACAGAGTGCTTCAAATATGTTAAGTGTTTTTATGACTTAAAAACATATGTGTTTGAACCCAGCTTAAAACTCTCAACACCAACAAGAAGGATATACATGACATATAATGTTACTTTGGAATATTCAGATGGATTACCTCGTTATGATTATGAGACTGTTGATCTTAAGACAAATGCTTTTAAAGTTTATAATGCTAACAGTGGCCACTTGCATTGGTTTGAGGCACTGTGTAAAGACATATTTGATCAATTAAAAAAACTACGTTGTTACATTGAAAGTGTTACATTCAATAAAGTAATATTACACCTGCAGGACAAGACTTCAAGACAAACACCAGGAAAGTGGTTGACTTGTTTACCATAACTACCGATAATACAGTATTACATATGGTGTGCCAGTGGTAATATTTTTTATTTATTATTTTGTCGGACAAATAAAAATGACGGACAATTCTCAAAGCTCATCAGGCTCATCAAGCCTACGTAATGTGCTTCACACAACAGATCTGCCTATATCTAATACTAATAATGTTTATGAATCAATAGAAAACTCTTTTTCTGTCATACAAGATAATCTTCTTACAGGCAGTGTAAAGATTCAAATTGTTGCTAAAATAGAATTTACTAGAGTAGACGGTGAAGTGATTGTATCATATATATCGACAAGACAACACACAGTTAACACAAGAAGGGAATTAGAGAACGTGTTTAGAGACAGACTTTTACCTGACTTTCTCCAAGCAATTGACAGTGCAAAAATGAAGGGGTCTGGTTGTCACGAAGGTCATGTGCATGAACTACAATTGAAACAGTCAAGGTATCATCCTATATTAGGTAAATCATGGATACCACTGCCAACAGAAGTTGCAAACAAGAAGGCTGTAGTCAATATACAGAACAATGATATTTTTGTTTTATGTGGTGTGTGCTTGCTAAACTACACTTTGTAAAATCAAAACCTGAACGTGTATCTAACTACACCAAATTTGTAAATGAACTCAACTTCAGTGGTATAGATTTTCCTGTTAAAATAGAAGACATAGATTTGTTTGAAAAACTAAATCCTGGTATATCTGTAAATGTGTATGTGTGGGATAATGACTCTGTTGACAAGTTACAACCCATTAGAGTATCCTCACTTGCTCCAACATATGGACAGCCAGAAGATAAACATGTTGACATGTTATTAATAGGAGATAATGATAACTTTCACTACACAATTATCAGAAATATGACACGTCTAATTCATGGACATACAACAAAACACAATGGCAAACAGGAAGTGTGTAAGAAATGTTTACAAAGATTCTCCTCTATTGCAGTGGCACGCAAACATGTACTGCATTGTAGGTCAGCTGATGACATACAAACAGTACTTAAGTATCCAGATCCTGGTAGTCAAGTGTGTTTTAAAAACTATGGAAATCAGCAAAAGCTGCCGTTTGTAGTGTATGCTGATTTTGAATCACTGGTTGTACCATATGAGGGTCCTGTTCCAGAATCATTACCAAAGACTATAAAGTTGAGTGACCAAGTGGTGTGTTCTTTTGGATACATTATTGTTAGGTCAGATGGACAGCATTCAGAGGGGGGAAATGCAGCTTGTCTGTTTTTAACAGAAATGAGACATCTGTATAGTCAGGTAGTACAGTATCTCACAACATGTCAGATGCCTTTGGTGATGACAGAAGAAGACAAACTAAAATTTGATACAGCTGTGATGTGTTGGATTTGTGAACAGACCCTGGGGGGGTTATAAAGTTCGTGACCATGATCACATAACTGGGCATTACAGAGGTGCTGCACATAACAATTGTAACTTATTATTAAAAACAGATCCTAAGACATATAAGTTACCAATCTTTTTCCACAATCTCAAAGGATATAATTCACACATTATCATGCAGGCTGTGGACGAGTCTTACAAAAACATTAATTGTATTGCCCAGACAACTGAAAAGTACTTGACCTTTAGGTTAGACAAATTAACATTTTATGACTCGATGCAACATTTGCCCTCAGCACTTGCTGGTTTGGCAGAAGGACTGACTGAGTATCCAATAACGAGTAAATACTTTGAGCCAGACTTGATTAAGAAAGGTGTTTATCCGTACGAGTACATCAGTGAGTGGGTTGTGTTTGAGGAAAGGAAACTACCACCAAAAGAGAAATTTTATTCCACACTAAATGGTAAAGGTATTTCTGACTCTGATTACCAGCATGCTCTTGATGCATGGGATAAACTAGGGTGTCAGACAATTGGTGACTACCATGACCAGTACTTGAAAGCAGACGTTTGCTTGCTAGCAGACGTATTTGTAAGTTACCATGAAAAGGGTTTGTTACACTACAGTCTTGACCCTGCTTGTTACATAACTAGTCCTGGCATGACATGGGATGCATTTTTGAAATCCAGTAAGATATTTATAGACCTGTTGTCTGATCGTACGATGGGTGAAATGGTGGAACGTGGATTGAGGGGTGGGATTAGTATTGCAGCGAACAACTATTGCAGAGCAAACAATAAATATCTGGACGGCCTGGACTTTGACCCCTCAAGGTCAAAGTCATTTATTATGTACCTGGACGCTAACAATTTGTATGGCTGGGCAATGTGTGAATTATTGCCCTTGAAAAACTTTTGTCTGCATGATTTGTCACAGTACGACATGACAGGGTTAACAAACAGTATTATGAATCTTGAGCGAAACGATGCGAAGGGTTGGATCTTTGAAGTAGACCTGGAGTACCCACACCATCTACATGATTACCACAATGATTATCCATTGGCTGTTGAGAAAAGGAGTATGACAGGGAAAAAAGAAGACACTAAACTTGTTCCAAATTTGAATGACAAATTCAATTATGTTTGTCACTACCGCTTGTTACAGTTTTACATCAGACACGGGTTAGTACTAAAGAAAGTTCACAGAGGCATTCAATTTGATCAGAGTGCTTTTATGAAAGATTACATAATAAAAAACACAACATTACATGCCAGAGATGGCAACACTGCATTTGACAAAGACTTCTTTAAGCTTATGAATAATTCCTGTTTTGGAAAGACTATGGAAAATCCTCATCACCGCAAAGATGTGAGACTTGTTACAACTGAATTGGGTGCAATTAAACTTACAGGCAAGCCTCAGTACACAGGGTACAAAGAGTTTCATTTATCGTTGTATGCTGTGTCACTCAAAAAAAAGATTGTTAAACTGGACAAGCCAGTATTTATTGGTATGGCAATTCTTGAGTTATCAAAACTGTTGATGCTTGAATTTTATTATGATTACTTCAAACCAAAATATCCTGAGTGTCGTCTGCTATACACTGACACTGACTCTATGATCATTGATGTGCCTACTGAAGACTTTTATGAAGACATGAAAACAGAACTACATATGTATGACACGTCTGATTATCCAAAGGAACATCCACTGTTTAGCACACAGAATAAGAAAGTGCCTGGAAAATTAAGGATGAACTGAATGGTGTGCCTATAGTTGAGTACGTTGGACTGAGATCAAAAATGTATTCTATACTGCACCAAAAAGGCAGTCAATCAAAAGCCAAAGGAATAAAAAAAAAAAAAAAGCAATAAAAAATAAAGACATCCATCATAAACATTACAAGCAAGTATTAGATGGTGCATTGATGCCTGATTATCCAAACAAGTCACTGAGATCAAATAAACATAATCTTGAAATGATCCAAACACATAAGAAGTCACTTGCAGTTGGAGACACGAAACGTGTGTTTCACAGTAAAGAAAAAGCTTATGCACCTGGACACTACAGGCTCAAGTTATCTGAAGAAACAGCCGATGAACTGGTTGAAGAATTAATTGACGAGTTATTTACTGAAATGAGTAACGGTGTCTGGGGGAATAATCTGTAATTCTTCTCTGACAAATGCCCTCTGTGGGGCAGGCTCATATAAATAATAAATGGATGGATTACCGGGGACTATTTTTTTTATATTGTGTACGGACGTAGACCAGATGGGGTCAGTTGCTCTGCGCTTTACGTTGTTCTCGGCCTCCCCTGGTTGATATAAATATCTTACCTGTTTAGTAAACAAACTTGTGTCGGGTGCTGGGGTTGGTCCTGTTTTTGGCTCTGTAATTGTTTTCAATTTAATAGCATCAACAGGTTTTGGGTGTCCTTCATTATTCATTGCTTTTATCACAGACGGTAATCTCTTTACCCACTCTGTGTTACGCGTGTCATGCATGAGTTCCTTAGAATACTGGTAACTAAAAAGTCTCTCTGATAACTGTTTGTTAAAATTCTCTACAATTGCCTGTGATCTGTGCAAGCCTGGAATGCCTCGTCTAACCAGTACACCGTGCTTCGCAAATAACTGATTAACGGCACCTTTGAATTCAGACTCGTCATCAACCTGTATGAGTCTGGGAAATTTCAGAGGGCCTCGACTATATATTTTTGTTAAAGCAGTCACAACTGTACTGGCTGTTTTGTCAGATATGGGTTCGGCGTCTTTGTACCTTGAAGCTATGTCTACAACAGTCAGTGCGTATTTGTATCGTTTCTTTTTTATTGTGTCATGTGGAAGAAACAGGAGGTCCATTTGATGTGTGTCATTTGGGGTAGTGTTTTCAAAATGGGGTCTTGTTATTTTTCTTGGAGTAGGGAGGTATATTTGCCAAATTGCCTGTCTCTGTAACCATTGTTTGACTTGATTGAGTGATACATCTCCGCCCACAGCGGCATGTAATTTCTGAATAGCGGTTGCTCCTTTCCAATACCCTGATGGTGAGTAATATATTTTTGTTAGTTTATTTTCAACCCCAGGGTCTTTCATTTTTTCTAGCAATATAAAGTCCCGTAAAAAATACAAATGTCATTCCCACTAGAACAAAGATTATCTCCCCATTTCTTTGTTGTGTGCTTGGTTGATAGTAGTCACTAAGTTTTGGTTTCGGGATAGACATGTCATTACCCGTGACAAAATAGTATTCATGAATTGCATCATCAACATTAGAAAATGTATGTTGTGCGTGACCTTCAAGACGGAGTTTTTCATTGATGAAATCAAGTTTTTCAATTCGCTGTTTTTCATAATCCTGCTGGGCTTATGCAAGTTTCTCTGATGCCTCATTGTGTCTTTTCATTTCTTCAGCTGATTCTTCTCTACCCACTTTTGAAAAGAGATAATTTGATCCACTAAAAGCCAATGCATTAACCATGGCCCCTCCATTTATTACTGCTAAAGTCGCCATATTTTTTTTTTATTTACATAGAAACATTTCTGGAATAATTCCTTGCTTGACAAGAAAGTCTTTCGTCGCAATTGACGCTGATACAACAGCAATTAGCTTAGCACTGTCTTCAAAGTCTAATCTGCTCAGGTCAGCTGATTTCATTTTGAGTAGATTTTTTCCTAGCATAGAGTAAGCTACTGCTAGTCCACTTATGACAGCAGAGTGATAGACAAGGTTCATTAAGTTCTTTGTGTCACTCATTTTCTAATGCAAGAAAAATTAAAATAATATTTTTGTTTACTGCATATAAAATGGGTCAACGGCTTTGGGTGTTACTGGTAATGTGGCGACTTCTGGTTTTGTTTTTGGAGTGTCTGATTTTTTGGTCACTGTACGAGTCTGTGGTTTGTATTTTTTTGTATAATTGGTAACCTCGTAACCAAATCCGACAACAAATCCAGCAACGATATATATTTTGTTGCTTGAGGTTCAGGGTCAGGGTTAGACTGGGTTGTTTGTCTCTCACTTTGATGAGGGTGTGATGGTAGTGATGGTCCTGACGGTATTGTCACTGGTCCTGATGGTCCTGACGGTGCTGACGGTGGGTCAGTTACATGAGCCTTTTCTGTTTGCGCTTGAAGCTGTAATTTTTTTTGCCTGTTCCATTCAGCCACTCTTTTACCAGCACCAACCCTGCCTGGACTTTTAGCCTTAGTCACAGTTTGAACCTGTGTCAAGACAGGGCCGGGGTTCGGTTGTGGAGTCGTCTGGGTCTCATCCATTTTCTTCTGCAGTAAAATTTATTTTTGAGAAATCAATATGGCTCCCAGTGACAAGCAAAGTTACCACAGGTGCAAGGTAATTTCCAAACTTGTAAAACATGACGCATGCTAATTTACCAATTGAAACTTGAAACAATAGGATTGCTTTCAAGGTCGTGTGAAAGACTGTCGGTGTCTACAGGTAGAAAGTGACTCACTGCTTTTGTGTATAGGCATACAAGAGATCGACTCAAATCACGAGTCATTAGTGAAGCGATATGATTTTCATATTTAGAATGTAGTTTAATTAGTTCATCAGCTTTGAGGGATTCTATATTATCTTCTGTCATGTATTGTTTTCCGAGATACGCTTTTGATTTGCCTGAAACAACTACAGAGAGAAGGTGCTGTTTTTTCAAGTCTAAATCTTTGTTTTCTACAGTGTTGATATCATTTAGAAGAAGTAATTCGTCTTGGTTCATTTTATAATAAAAATATTAATTTTAATGTCATTGAATTTGGAAATCTTTATTTTACCGAAAAAAATAAGGAGAAATCAAGAAAAATGGGCGGCGTGAAGGTGAGGAAGTATGTGGGCAAAAATCGTGGAAATTTGGGGTCTTTAGAAATTGTCAAAAAAATCTCTATCTTCCTTTGTCTAAAGTGTCGTTTTTTGCTTTGCCGGCGTTAACGTTATACAACACTTCCGCAGCTAATGATGCGGGCCTCTTGAATGAGTTAATCACCACAGTTTCTTATGTGCTGCTTATTTGCTCAAAGTACTGGTAACATTCTATTCCAAATGGACAAGAAAGCCTTTGCGGGCGTTTCCGTGTAGCGGCGCAACAGCAGAGATATAAATACTGAGTGGTCTGAACCAGCATTAACACAATGACTGAGTTAACCCCCTTGATTATAAGTTTTTGACCCTTCATTTTCCATGTCTCCCGCACAGAGTAAATACTATTGGAAGTTACCCCTAAATCATTATTATTTAAACAGCCACATTTTTATGAAAATCAAAAATAATACTTAAGGGGTTAACTCAGTCATTGTGTTAATAATACTTCAATCCACTCAGTATTTATATCTCTCTTAATTAGCACATATGACCGATGTCGCAATGCTACTATATACGTAAACACAGCCCGTCGCCAGTACTCTAGGCAGGACACGACGCGTTGCAAGCCAGCTCACCTGTGTTGCCTTATCGTTGCTACGCGCTGACACAGTAGCGCGCCACTAGACCTGACACTCTATGAATAAGCCTAAGGCTTTGTGAAGTCGACTTCATATATACTTATGACTGGTTCCCGAGAAATCAAAACGGAGGTCATACTCTGCACTAAAAACAGCCATTTGGAAAACTAACAAATAATATCTTACACACACACACACGCACTGACACACACATGCACACACACACACACACACACAGACACACACACTGTGACATGAAGAGACACACATACACATAAACAGACATACATACACCCACGCACGCACACACGCGCACGCACGCGCACGCACGCACACACACACAGACACACTCAGACACACTCAGACACATATAACTACACACACACACGCACGCACACACACACACACACAGATTGTAAGATATTTCTTTTGGGTGCATAACTGATGCCTGACTCGAGCTATAGTTCACGCGCCCGTGGGTGGTGTACATGTTTTAGTCTGTTACTACGCTTTCAAGCTGAAAATAGACACATTACTCACTGCTTTAAACAGACACCTGTCTGAGTACATAAACAACAGATCCTCAAGAGCCCCCCCCCCCCCCCCCCCCCCAAGACTCCAGGCTTGACTTCCGTCGTAAAACGTTTCAGTCAGGCTGTACTCTCAGGACTCACATTATGAGTAGACTGAGGGTCTTGACTGTGATCATAGGTTAGCATTTCAGTTTCGAATACTCTGCCGAGATCATAGGGCTCCAAGATTTATGAATATAATTGTCGACATAATTTTCAAGCGATAATGTCGTCGCTCTTTTGTTTGGCTGAATAGGCCTGTCGTCTGCTTACTAATGTTTGTGTTGTTACCCTTGGTACCGTCTGTAGGTAACATACATGTCTTCATAGCCACCTCACATAGAGAAAGAGGTCTGATTTAAAAGTCTATATAGATGTGCTATTACGTACCTGCCTCTTTAATCCAGTGTACAGTAACATGAAAAAGCTGAAGACTTGTTTGCCTACAGTGAGTCATAAACACCTGTCTGTCTGCACCGAGATTTTTCTTCCGGGTGCATACTGACTAAACGCGAGTCATTGAAAACCACCAGCCCGTGAGAGATAATAACTCTTATTCAATTTCACGCCCTGTGGGCTGGACTGGTGTACATGACTAGACTGTAAATAAGGTGAAAAGAGACACCTCAGAAAATCATACCTTGCTTTATACAGACACCGACTGAGTACATAATACAACAGATCTTTAAGATACCCCCCACACACACACAACACAGACACACCCAGACACACTGACACACACACACATGCACACACACGCACACACACACACACACACACAGACACACACGCGCACAATGGTATCATAACACACTTTTCTCAATCATGTCGTCCTAATGTTTATCCGGAATATGTTTACACCACACAGCCATCAATGCCTATGCCATACAAAGTCTTTGTGGCACTCCACCATTGCCAGCTGACAGCCCTGAATACTTGTGTGTACACCCATTACATTCACCCCTGTATGGGCGAACAGGTTTTGTTTACCGGCGTTCTCAGCTAGGTGCAGTGACACTACCCACGTTTCTATTCCAGTGCCATGTGTGTCAACTGACACTTTGAAAACATGCTATTTAAGCCAAACAGGTTTTGTTAGAGGTACATAACACACATACACACACGCACTGACACACAGACAAACACACGCACGCACTGACACACACACACACACACACACACACACACAAACACACAGAACATGTATACACAAACACACAGAACATGTATACGCCAATGCACAGCAATACAACTCAACTCACAGTTCAGTTATTTAGGGTTCACAGTGACGCTATGAGTCTACTGAACAAGTAGAGTAATCCCTTCTATGAAAACATTAAAACAAACAAACATGTTTTATTGTACATTTTCAGTAGCCCACTCGATCACAGATTCTTATGAGCATGGCGAGATTCTCAAGAGCCACTGTTTTTTTATTGGGTTTGAGTCAACTGTAAAGATTTCTGAATCTCTGCATAATCCAATGACACACACACACATGAGATATGTCACTGAGCTAAGCCTACAAATGTACATACCTGTACCCTTGCTACACACAAACAAAAACAATATCCTCAATGAGTACTCCATTGCAACACACTCACTCACAAATCAGTGACAAGGTCATTCTTGGGTATGCCACATATAGTCTATGGGAGACAAATCTGTATAGTGGTTAAATCTTCTAATGATTATGTCCCTTATATCATTGGCCATGAACAGAAAATACATGCTGGAGTGATGCAAACGTAAAAATTACTGTTCAGTTTAATTTCCTAGAAAACATGATTTTGCTTGATAACAATTTATACATTTGTTTGTCCAATAAAAATGACAGACGGACAAATCATACAAGTGCTTGATATCTCACACTGTTTCAAAGATGTTATGCATTTTACTGACTTAATATTACCCAAACAGACTAACATAAGCCTTTCAGCACCATCAGAAATATATGCTACATATAGTGTGACTTTGGATTATGTTGATGAGCATCCAGATGTGGAGCGCATGACAGTTGATTTAAAGACACCTACTTTTAAAGTTGATGATACCAACTATGGTTGGTTAGGGGAAGTTTGTTATAGCATATTTAAACAACTACGCAAACTAAATGTTTATATTGACAGTGTTACAATTAATAAAGTGGTATTACACAAGGTGAGCCAGCAGTAATATTTTTTCATTTATTATTTTGTCGGACAAATAAAAATGACGGACAATGTTCAAAACCCTGGCTCATCTAGTTTAAGAAATGTGTTTCACACAACAAACTTGCCTATAAGCAATACTAATAATGTCTATCAATCAATAGAAAACTCTTTTTCTGTCATACAACAAAATCTCCTTACAGGCAGTGTGAAGATTCAGATTGTTGCTAAAATCGAATTCACTAGGGTGGACGGTGAGGTAATTGTATCGTATATATCAACAAGACAACACACAGTTAACACAAGAAGAGAATTGGAGAACGTGTTCAGAGACAGACTATTACCAGACTTTCTACAGGCAATTGACAGTGCAAGAATGAAGGGGTCTGGCTGGCACGAAGGTCATGTACATGAACTACAACTAAAGCAGTCTAGGTATCATCCTATATTAGGTAAATCATGGTTGCCACTGCCAACAGAAGTAGTAAACAAAAAGGCTGTCGTCAACATACAGAACAATGACAACTATTGTTTCATGTGGTGTGTGCTTGCTAAACTACACTTTGTAAAATCAAAACCAGAACGTGTATCTAACTACACCAAATTTGTAAATGAACTCGTTTTTAGTGGCATTGAGTTCCCTGTTAAAATAGAGGACATAGATTTGTTTGAAAAATTAAATCCTGGTATATCCGTGAATGTGTCTGTGTGGGATAATGTGTCTGAGAACAAGTTACAGCCAATTAGAGTATCACCTCTGGCTCCAACCTACGGTCAGTCAGAAGATAAACATGTTGACATGTTGCTAATCGGAGATGACAATAACTTTCACTACACAATTATCAGGAATATGTCACGTCTAATTCACGGACATACAACAAAACACAATGGCAAACAGGAAGTTTGTAAAAAATGTTTACAAAGATTCTCCTCCATAAACGTAGCACACAAACATGTTTTACACTGCAGGTCACCTGATGATATACAGACTGTACTTAAGTACCCAGATCCTGGTAGTCAAGTGTATTTTAAGAACTATGGGAATCAGCAAAAGTTGCCGTTTGTAGTGTACGCAGATTTTGAATCACTGGTTGTTCCGTATGAAGGCCACGTTCCAGAGTCATTACCAAAGACTATAAAGTTGAGTGACCAAGTGGTGTGTTCTTTTGGATACATTATTGTTAGGTCAGACGGTCTTCATTCAGAACCTGTTATCTACAGGGGTGAAAATGCAGCTTGTCTGTTTTTAACAGAAATGAGACAACTGTATAGTCAGGTAGTACAATATCTCACAACATGTCAGATGCCTTTGGTGATGACAGAAGAAGACAAACTGAAATTTGATACAGCTGAGACGTGTTGGATTTGTGAACAACCCCTCCAGGGTGATAAAGTTCGTGACCACGATCACATAACTGGGCGTTACAGGGGTGCTGCACATAACAATTGTAACTTATTATTAAAAATAGATCCTAAGACATACAAGTTACCAATCTTTTTCCACAATCTCAAAGGGTATGATTCACACATTATCATGCAGGCTGTAGATGAGTCGTACAAAAACATAAGTTGTATTGCCCAGACAACTGAGAAATACTTGACTTTTAGGTTAGACAAATTAGCATTTTATGACTCCATGCAACATTTGTCTTCAGGTCTTGCTAGTCTAGCAGAAGGACTGACCGAGTATCCAATAACAAGTAAATATTTTGAACCAGACTTGATTAAGAAAGGTGTCTATCCATATGAGTACATTGATCATTGGGTTGTGTTTGAAGAAACAAGACTGCCACCAAAAGAGAAATTTTATTCTACACTAACTGGAAAAGGTATTTCTGACTCTGAATATCAACACGCACTTGATGCGTGGGGGAAGTTGGGGTGTCAAACAATTGGTGACTATCATGATCAGTACTTAAAAGCTGACGTTTGCTACCCCATCCGGGTCTGCCTTGGGGGACTTGGGTGGGGTTAGGTATTTTTTAGTTCCCAGGGTCACCCTGGTCAGCCCCACAGGGTGGGTTTTTCTCTCTATTCTGGGGCATGTGTTTCTGTCTACCCTTTGTCCATTCACCTGTATTTGCCTTTTAAAAACTCTCCCTACTGTCTGCACTGCCTGTAGCTCTTGATATTGGATGTGTGTTGCTAAATGGTCTTAGCTTTATTTAGGCCCCATGTTGTAGGTTTATTTAACGTATTTGACTGGCTGGCGACATACATTCAATTTTCTGTTTAGTTTTTTTTTTTTTTTTTTTTTTTTTTTTTTTTCACAAGCAGTGCAGGCACGTCCTGAGAAAGCCTTGTTGCTGTCGGGACGTTAAGCAATGTACAATCAATCAATACAATCTGACGTTTGCTTGCTAGCAGACGTATTTGAAAGTTACCGTGAAAAGGGTTTGTTACACTACAAGCTTGACCCTGCTTGTTACATAACTAGTCCTGGCATGACATGGGATGCATTTTTGAAATCCAGTAAGATATTTATAGACCTGTTGTCTGATCGTACGATGGGTGAAATGGTGGAACGTGGATTGAGGGGAGGGATTAGTATTGCAGCAAATAACTACGCCAGAGCCAACAATAAATATCTGGACGCTTATGGTGACCTTGGCCGGGGGTTTGACCCCTCAAGGTCAAGGTCATTCATTACCTATGTAGACGCTAACAATTTGTATGGCTGGGCAATGTGTGAATTATTGCCCTTGAAAAACTTTTGTCTGTATGATTTGTCACAGTATGATGTAACAGAGTCAGGGTTAACAAACAATATTATTAATCTTGACCGAAACGACGCGAAGGGTTGGATCTTTGAAGTTGACCTGGAGTATCCACACCATCTACATGATTACCACAATGATTATCCCTTAGCTGTTGAGAAAATGAGTATGACAGGAAAAAAAGAAGACACCAAACTTGTACCAAATCTGAATGACAAATTCAATTACGTTTGCCACTATCGCTTGTTACAGTTTTACATCAGACATGGGTTAGTACTAAAGAAAGTTCACAGAGGAATCCAATTTGATCAGAGTGCTTTCATGAAAGATTACATAATGAAGAACACAACCCTCCGTGCCAGAGACGGCAACACTGCATTTGACAAAGACTTTTTTAAGCTTATGAACAATGCCTGTTTTGGCAAGACTATGGAAAATCCTCATCACAGAAAAGATGTGAGACTGGTCACAACTGAATCGGGTGCAATTAAACTTACAGGCAAGCCACAGTACACAGGGTACAAAGAATTTCATTCATCATTGTATGCAGTGTCACTCAAAAAAAAAGATTGTAAACTGGACAAGCCAGTATTCATTGGTATGGCAATTCTTGAATTGTCAAAACTGTTGATGCTTGAATTTTATTATGATTACTTTAAACCAAAATATCCTGAGTGTCGTCTGCTATACACTGACACTGACTCTATGATCATAGACGTGTGTACTGAAGACTTTTATGAAGACATGAAAACAGAGTTACACATGTATGACACATCTGACTATCCTAAAGATCATCCACTGTTCAGCACACAAAACAAGAAAGTGCCTGGTAAGTTTAAGGATGAACTAAATGGTGTGCCAATAGTTGAGTACGTTGGACTGAGATCAAAAATGTATTCTATACTGCACCAGAAAGGTAGTCAGTCGAAAGCCAAAGGAATTAAAAAAACAGCAATAAAAAATAAAGACATACGTCATGAACATTACAAGCAAGTGTTAGATGGTGCATTAATGCCTGATTATCCAAACAAGTCACTGAGATCAAACAAACACAATCTTGAAATGATCCAAACACATAAGAAATCACTTGCAGTTGGAGACACGAAAAGAGTGTTTCACACTAAGGAAAAAGCTTATGCACCTGGACATTACAGGCTCAAGTTATCTGAAGACATTTGTGATGAACTGGTTGATGAACTAATTGATGACTTAGTTACTGAAATGAGTAACGGTGTCTGAGGGAATAATCTGTAATTCTTCTCTGACAAATGCCCTCTGGGGCGCAGGGTCGTACAGGTAATATATTGTTGCGTCTGCGCCGGGAATTATTTTTTTTATATTATGAACGGATGTTGACCAGATGGGGTCTGTTGCCCTGCGCTTTACGTCGTTCTCAGCCTCCCCTGGCTGATATAAATATCTTACCTGTTTAGTAAATAAAATTGTGTCTGGTGCAAGCGGTGCCTGGGTTGACATTGTTTTTGGCTCTGTAATTGTTTTCAATTTAATAGCATCAGCAGGCTTAGGATGTCCTTCGTTATTCATTGCTTTTATCACATGTGGTAATCTCTTTACCCATTCAGTGTTCCGGGTGTCATGCATGAGTTCCTTAGAATACTGGTAACTGAAAAGTCTTTCTGATAACTGTTTGTTAAAGTTTTCAACAATTGCCTGTGATCTGTGCACACCTGGAATGCCTCGTCTGACCAGTACACCATGCTTAGCAAATAACTGATTAACTGCGCCCTTAAATTCAGATCCATCATCAACTTGTACAAGTCTGGGGTATCTTAAAGGGCCTCTTTTATAGATACTAGATAAAGCAGTAGCAACTGTACTGGCTGTTTTGTCAGATATGGGTTCTGCGTCTTTATACCTTGAAGCAATGTCTACAACAGTCAGTGCATACTTGTATCGTTTCTTTCTTATTGTGTCATGTGGTAAGAACAAAAGGTCCATTTGGTGTGTGTCATTTGGGGTAGTGTTTTCAAAATGGGGTCTCGTTATCTTTCTTGGAGCAGGAAGATATATCTGCCAAATTGCCTGTCTCTGTAACCATTGCTTGACCTGATTGAGTGTTATATCTCCGCCCACAGCGGCATGTAATTTCTGAATAGCTGTTTGTCCTTTCCAATAGCCTGATGGCGAGTAATATATTTTTGATAGTTTATTTTCGGCTGCCATTTTTTCTAGCAATGAAACCTCCTGTAAAATAAACTAATGTCATTCCCACTAGAACAAAGATTATCTCCCCATTTCTCTGTTGTGTGCTTGGTTTGTAATAGTCACTTAGTTTTGGTTTCGGGATAGACATGTCTTCACCTGTGACAAGAAAATATTCCCTGATTGCTTCGTCTGTATTTGAAAACGTATTTTGTGCGTGACCTTCAAGCCTGAGTTTTTCATTGATGAAATCAAGTTTCTCAATTCTTTGCTTTTCATAATCCTGTTGGGCTTGAGCAAGTTTTTCAGATGCTTCATTATGACGTTTCAATTCTTCTGCAGATTCCTCTCTACCCATTTTTGAAAAGAGATAATTTGAGCCACTGAAAGCCAATGCATTAACCATAGCACCTCCAATCATAATAGCTATCGTCGCCATATTATTTTTATTTACATAGAAACATTTTCAGGAATAATTCCCTGCTTGACAAGAAAGTCTTTTGTCGCAATCGACGCTGTAACAACTACAATTAGCTTAGTGCTGTCTTCGAAATCGAGTCTACTCAAGTCTGCTGATTTCATTTTGAGTAGACTTTTCCCCAGCATAGAATAAGCTACTGCTAATCCACTGATTACGGCAGAGTGATACACAAGGTTCATCATGTTCTTTGAGTCATTCATTTCTTAGGCAAGAAAAATTAAAATAATATTTTTATTTACTGCATATAAAATGGGTCAACGGCTTTGGATGTTACTGGTAATGTGGCGACTTCTGGTTTTGTTTTTGGAGTGTCTGATTTTTTGGTCACTGTACGAGTCTGTGGTTTGTATTTTTTGTATAATTGATAACCTACGTAACCAAATCCGACAACAAATCCGGCAACTATTTTTTTTGTTGTTTCAGGGTCAGACTTAGTTGTTTGTCTCTCACTTTGATGAGGGTGTCCTGTCGGTGTCAGTCCTGACGGTAGTGACGGTCCTGACGGTCCTGACGCCTGGTCAGTCACATGAGTCTTTTCTGTTTGTGCCTTAAGCTGTAATTTTTTTTGCCTATTATATTCAGCTAATCTTTTTCCAGCCTCAACCCTGCCTGGACTTTTAGTCTTCGTCACAGTTTGAACCTGTGTCAAAACAGGGTCGGGGTTCAGTTGTGGAGTCGTCTGGGTTTCGTCCATTTTCTTCTGCAGTAAAATTTATTTTCGAAAAATCAATATGACTCCCGGTAACAAGCAATGTTACGACAGGAGCAAGGTAATTTCCAAACTTGTAAAACATGACACATGCTAATTTGCCAATTGAACTTGAAACAATAGGATTGCTTTCAAGGTCGTGTGAAAGACTGTCACTATCCACAGGTAGAAAGTGACTCACTGCTTTTGTGTATAGGCATACAAGAGATCGACTCAAATCACGAGTCATTAGTGAAGCGATGTGGTTTTCATATTTTGAATGAAGCTTGATTAGCTCGTCAGAGGTAAGAGATTCAATATCCTCTGTTGTGTATTGTTTCCCGAGATAAGTCTTTGACTTGCCTGACACAACTACAGAAAGAAGGCGCTGTTTTTTCGAGTCTAAGTCTTTGTTCTCTACAGCATTGATATCATTCAATAGAAAGATTTCATCAGGGTTCATTTATATTGTTATTTTAAAAAACAAAAATTAATTTACTAACTCATACCCTGTGGGCTGATCTGTCTTTAAAATGAGCTTTAGATGCTTAGTTGATTTCAGTTTATTTTTTACATCATCACGTTCATGCTTATTTGGTATGACATCATTCTCTCTGAGACAGTCTTCAAAGCTGTCACGGTCCTTACAGTAAAACAAACAGATAAACTTTAACTGTTCACGAAAATCTTTCAGTACAGCATTATATTTCTGAGTGAGAATCCATACACTGACATTTGCGTGTCTACCACTGAAAGCAAGTTCTGCTAGAGTGTTTCTCTTCTTGACAATGTCTTTCTCTGCTGAACAGTCATCAACAATAAACAATGTTGACTGTCCTTCAAATTGCTTGTAAAAATATTGTAGGTAGTCATTCAGTTTTTTCTCAGGGTCGACTAAGTAAATGTTGCTGTCAGTCCAAATGAATAAACGGTTGTGATAAGCTTTGTTGTGTTTTATTGTTGGACAAAATATGACAATGTTTTCAAAGTGGTGTATGTATCTTGTTTGTAATAGGTTAAGAACAAATTCAGTTTTTCCACACCCTGTGGCACCAACAAATAAGCCACAGTGTGGATCGAGTGTCATTAAGCTACGGTTCATTTTAATACACAATATAATTTTAATATATGTGTCCACTCAGTCTGCTTTCTGCAATATTGAGTTGTGCGTCATATATCAGGTACAAATATATGTTTATGGCTGCAGCAGTTTCAACCTTCTTTTGTATCTGAATTGTTATTCCATCACTACCATTCTCGACAGTTCGTCCTGACCCATGAAGATAATCGTCATCTGTACTACGAAGGTCTAGCCACAGTGCATACTTGTTTGTAAGGTATTGTCCAATCCTAACATCATACAGATGTAGATCTTTGCACGCAATGTTTGCAGGTTTATCTCTAATCCTTCCACCCGCAAAATACTTTGTGGTTTCGTCATAGTGTTGATAAGGCAGCATTCCTGAAGCGTACACTTGATTAGGGCGGCCTTCAATTGTACAGGACAAATGTGTAATCTTAGGATTGTAGAATTTTTCTGAATCCCGTTTGTATGGATCTGCTGGTTCAACAAACAACATAAGAATACCTTTCAGTGACCTAGCAGGTGTGTTTAAGTTTACGTTCCACATTGGGTCACTCTTGTCTTTGGGTATTAAACTATGTCTAATCACCCTGTCATAATAAATTGGAAGTCTTGACTGGTATTGATTTTGAATGAGTCTGGCTAGATCAATATGTGTGACAATTTCATATTCCAAGGAAATGTTAGAGATCTTGTATGTTGCATCTGTGGCAGATGATTTTATAACTTTGGAGTAGTCATTGAAAGTTAGTTCAAAGCTCAGACGGTCATTCAGTGCCCCTTGATAATAAGGCAAATGAGCTGTGAGGATTTCAAACTCGAGTGGAATGTAAAATCTAGTTCCATATGTTTCAGCTATAATAACTTCCTTTGGTACCCCAGTAGTTGTTTTGTCTCCGGCATTGATTCGAAGTTTACCAACATTATCTGGCTGTATGCCTTGATAAATATGATCTTCTCGTTCTTCTCTTGTGAGCCAAAGGTCTTTGTAACAGTAAAACACATCTGAGTCGTCAAGACTAAACACTTCCTGTCCTTCAAGTTTTACTTTAATAGTTCTAACAATTGCTCTACCAAGATTGTTAACTAGTGTTCTGTTTACGTCTGCATCTGATGTTAGTTCAATATTAAATGCTAGGCGTGCAGTGCCAGGAACAATAACGTCACTGGGACCTAGGTTTGGAAACTTGACTGTAAGTGTTTGATTCTGATCTATGGTACTTGGATTGTTTGTGATGACAATTGATTGTCTTATGCCCTTAACACCCAGAGGCTCACGTAGTTTTCTGTATGGGTCTAACTTTGATCCGTAAGACTGTGTCATTTTTATTATGCACAATAAAAAATAATAAATTAATAAAACAATGGCAGCGGGAGGATTTAATCATGAAGATTTTGAAATGGATGACACGTATGATTTTGGTAATACAACAGATATGACAGATATGGCAGATATGACTGGTACAAGAAATATTTACAGTTTACGTCATGAACTTTTAGAAACCAAAGTGAACTCATTTTATGATCATGTTGGTGGCCGCCCAGACAACGTAGACCCTAACCAGTTTGAACTTGATGGCAAGGGTCATTTATATTTAAATACTGTTGACAAAGGAAAAGTACTATTGACTAACAAAAAAGACCCTAGTAGGTTTAGGGCTTTAAGTACAATAAAAAATGAAGGTGGTGTTGGTGCCTTGCGTCAACTTGGTATTGGTGGGTCTCCTGTCACGCCAAGACTGGCTAGTGTTCTTCACGACATGCAAACAAAGTTGCCAACAGGACAAGAGATTGAAATGGCACCTGTAACAAGCCTACCAGAAATAGCAAACACAGTGATACAAGAAACCTCATTTACTGAAGGACAAATAAATGATGCTATGAAAACAATAGATGACCCACCTTTGTCAATGAGGGAGATTATGGGATTGGATAAATCACTGCAGACAATAAGAGGTGAGATGGTTAATAATCTTGCCAAACTAGGTGAGCTTGATAAACACATAGAACGTGAAAAAGAGAAACTGGCTACAGCAGACAATGGGAATCTTGACACAGAAATGAAAGAAAGAATACAACACAGATTAAATGATTTGCAGATAGAAAGATCAGGACGGTTAGAAACAATTAGTATTGGAAGACAAAAACTGAAATCACAGGTCAACAGAATTAGAGAAACTATTCAGAAAATACTTCACGAAGACACTACTCTGGCTGAGAGACTAAAAACACTTTTCAGAGAACAGGGTATTACAATTGCTAGTTTAATTACTGCTCTTGGGTTTATTATCAGCACTGTAGTGCTGGCTGTCTCCGGCAGTGGTGGACCCGGTGGTAGTCCAACACCGCCAGCCCCGGCACCTCCAGCACCACCAACAGACCCAAAAGATTTACAGTCATGGGTAAAGAAACAACTGTCTCACATTTCAGACTTGCTTAAGAAATTGGCTCTGAAAGCAGTGGACGCTTTGCCTGGCATTATAGGCACTGTTGTCAGTTGGCTGATTACTACTACAGCAAAGGCAGTAGGGTTTATGGCAGAGCATGTGTGGATCTTTCTGGTTACAGTAGGAGGGTTGATGGTGGGTTATTTAATGAAACAGATAAAGAAGTAAAACCCCTAATCCTGTTAGACCTATTACCAATGCAGTTCTTTCTGACTCATGTGTGTCAGGGGTTGGTGTTGACTGTACTGGTTGTATGGGTGCCGGTGATGGGGCTGGGGCCAGGGCCGGGGCCGGGGGTGTTACCGTCTGTAATGATTTTAATGACTGTACATGTGTGGTTGTTCCTCCTAAGTTTACAGATTGATTGAGACCGAGTTTTTGACCAACACCTGCAACAATGATTTCATTATTATAATTTGTTATTGTACCCATTTGGAGTTGAAGGTCAGATGGTAACATGTATAACCCGATGCCAACTACAAAGTCAACTTTTGATCTGGCATATCTGAGTACGTCTTGATAGCGTTGTATGCTTGATGGGAGATCGACTGTTGAATTAATTAAATCTTCTAGATTAGCGAGAAACTGTTTTTGTGCTTCAAATTTACCACTTCCATTCAAAATGTTTGATTTTGTTAGTGATTGTGCTCCTAGTAAACACCAGACATATGTTCTGATAGACTCATTGACGCGCTCGACTCCTGCTTGAGTAAACCCGTCACTTTTGTCTAAAATAAATGTGGTCCACGCATTAGTCTGCTTCTGCTCTATTGATCCTAACCAGACTTCAGATTTAGATGAGAATGAAGTGTACCCAGGGTAATAATCTTGTGGGTATTGTCTGTGACTCAAAGCGTAATACAATGTACCCATGCCTTTGTGATCATCAAGTTTTTGTGTGAAGTCATACTTAGTGCTTATGTTAAATTCATTACAAATCCGTTCAAATGCTTTCATATCCATGGGGTTGTTATACCTGTTGAAACTGGATTCAGTGGGCAGTGGTGTATGAAGTTCTGACAGTATTCTTCTAAGCTGGTAGTAAGTGTGGAAACGGTAGACAGATCTAATAAGTTTGTTTGAGTGATTCAAATGGTCTGTAAATGAAACACCACAGCCTGTAGTTGAACACAGTATTGCAAAGTTGAGTTGGTTTTGAAACATCTGTAGTGGACTTGAGGACCACTTTCTTGCAGTTGAGTCATCTGTTATTGGAGGGTTTAGGTAATGATCAAACGGATTTGGTACTTTAACTTGAAATAGATCTTGTTCAGACACAGCTATATCCAGTTGATTTAGTTGAATTATCTTCTGTTCATAAGTAGGTGCAACATTATATTTGGAATTCACATTAAATTGAAATGCGTTTGTAGTGGTAATGGTTGGTGATTTAAATTCCATCCTTTTTTATATGAGATAATAAAAATGTTTATTACCTTAACAAATCTTGACACAAGCAAACCAGTGTGGTTAACTAATGGGATTGATAATCGTGATGGTAGCAAGGCTGTAGCTATCCATGAAATGTTCTACACAGTAAAATGGTTTAATGTAGAAGATAACATATATAATAAAGTAATTTTTGATGGTAAGACTGAAGCTATACCTCCTGGGTATTATGACTTTTGTACTATAGCTGAATGGTTTCAAAGTAATTTTAAAATTAAAGCAACTTTAAATCCAGCTAACCTACTTGTTACATTAGAATTTCTGAAACAAGATTGGTTAAAAATTTCAGATAGATTTGCATATTTACTTGGATTTTATATTGATGAAGATTGGTGGAGATCAGATGATTTAGATGAAGCTATGTCTGGTATTATAACAATGAAGACAAAAAAACTTAAAATAACTGGAAAACGTCCTGTCAATTTGTCAGTACACACAGTGCTAAATGTTTATTTGAAAGAACTAAACACATCTGAGAATGTTCACAATGGAAAGCCTTCAACTTTGTTGAGATGCTTACCTACTGGAACTGCTCCGTATTGTGAAAGTGTAGTTGTTAGATTTCCTAATTTGCAGTTTAAGAAATTAGGTTTTAGTTTCTTTGAGTCACTGAGTATATCTGTAACTAATCAGGATGACAAACCAGTTCTTATGCATGATTTTTGTGTTGTGTTGGAAATTAAATAATTTTATTTTTGTTTATAAAAATGAGTGGTCTTGGTCCAAAGCCTAGAATCATACCAGTTGTGTGTCCAGTAACAGAGTTAAAAGATTTGGCAGACGTACAGGATTTTGAGAAGGAAGGAGAAATTGGAGAAATATATGGTTTTGAACTTGATTCAAATGGCATGTACAAGAGGAAAGTAATTGTTGACATGAAAGACGGTGAAAGACAGATTCCTAAACTTGGTCAGCTTCGTGATGTTACTGTACCTACTCCACCTGTAAATAATGCGCCTTACAACTTAATACATGTGGGTAGTAAGTGGGTGGTTTCACCTGTGCCTGTTCCACCACCCACAATTGACTGGGACATAAAGATTGAATTTATTAGTCCTTATGTATACACTGATGACGAAGGTGCCTTAGTGTTTATGAAGGTTGTTAACTCGGGGCCGCTTATTGTAAGTCTTGTTCCAAGCTTTGCCCCAGACAACAATAGCAGAGAAAAACTGAAAGTTGAAAATTATGAGAGACGGCGGTATCTTCTTACAACTAGAAAGGGTAGATCAGATACTTCTGTTGTGTTTATGCCAGCAAGCTTAGTCGTGGCTAGAGAAGTGACAATAGTATTTGAAATTATCATGAAATCTGTTGCTTCTGCTAAAGAGGCTCAAATTGCACAAGGAATTAAACTTACATGGAATGAAACAGTAACAGAATCATCAAAGGTCTTTATTGCCATTACAAAAAATAATGATGTTATTAATGTTTCAAGCAGTATTCCCGCTGTCAAGGTGGTGGTTGACAAAACAACTTTTGTTCGTCTAACTTACATAAACCTTGAACACATTGATCTTGTTGCATTTTATTATGCCAGCAAATTGTATACTTTTGAAGAGTTGCAAAATGTAATTGCTGATTAAATAAAAAAAAAAATATTTGTGAATAAAAAAAATGGTAAACTTCTATCCGCAACTACCAACGCTTGATCCGACTGAAACAAATGTGATGACTAAAACAACACTTGCGCCTGATACACAGGTGACAGCTGTGCCAATTGCATCAGATAAAACATTACAGGCAGATGCATTCAGATTAAATAATATTACAGAAGCTTTGAAATATTTGGAAAGTGAAGAGGCTAAGTACTCACGGTGCAAAAGGAGGTATAAGTCAGTATTTAATTCTGTTCAAAACATTTCTATGGCTATTGGTGCAGTTTCAGCTTCATGTTCTGTGGGGGGTATTGTTCTGTTTGCCACAGGAATTGGGAGTTTGGCTGGAATAGCAGTTGAGGGTGTTAGCATTGCTACATGCCTGGCTTGCTTTGGATTGGAGGCCTTGAACAAGAGGTTTCACACGAAATTACAGAAACATGAAGCATTGAGTACGCTTGCTGGTGCAAAGCTGAGCAGTATGAAACTTATTATCAGTAAGGCATTGAATGATAATTTTATTGATGACGAAGAATTTAAGAGAGTCCAGGATGATTTAAATAATTACAAGAAACAGAAGTCTGAAATACAGAATAAAATGCGTAGTCAATCACCCGTGAATGTTGAAGAACTAAAGGCTAGTTTTTTAGCAGAGGGAAAAAAGATAGGGTTACAGGAAACCACAGAAAAACTACACAATCTTTTAAACAAATAAAAATCAGATTTTGTAATCGTTTATTAATGTCATACACTTCACAGAAAAATGCCATGCCACTTACAACACTTGTGCCTGATTATTTAACCCCATCTGCACCACCACCAGAGTACTACTGAGAAAAAAAAGTTTTTTTATTGTCCTTGTATCTTGTCAAATCTGACCGAGTAAGTTGTGACTTAAGTCAAGTTGTTGTAAGAACTTAGGGTAAGTACATGTAAGAACTTATGGTAAGTAATTAATAAGTTCTTATGGCAACACACTTAAAGGTTACCTCTGCAGGTTCCTAAAAGTTAGTTGCAACTTGTTAATAAGTATTAAGTTTCACTTGGCATCACTTGATCAGGTTCATGATTAGGTTTTTATAGAGACAATAGTTATAGAGAAAGATAATAGGAGACCCGTAAGATAATCAGATCAATAAGGCCGCATCCGTCATGCTCGTCACTTTTTAAAAATCAAAGGGTTGATTTAGAATTAACGAGGGTAAAATTGGGGTCAAAATTTGATATTAAAAATGGCGTAAATTAATGATGGATGCGGCTCTATTGAATTCATTGTCTTACGGGTCTCCTATTATCTTTCTCTACAGCGACGCGAAAGCAGGCGGCAGCGATGCGAATGCGAGAACATAGATATAAAGAAGTGTTTCCATATGCGCGACGTGACTGCCACGAGATTGCAGAGCGACAGGCGACAGCCCCATAGAGCAATTCAAAGGCGATTACAGTGCGATTTTGCTGTCAATGGAACATGACTTTCAGCAGGCGACAACAAATCACAATACTAAACAAATTAAATAGAGGCGCGATGCAGCTTGTCGTGTCGCTATATAGAAATGTACAACGCAATTTTCCGCCTGCTGCTCAGCTACCTTTTTGCCGTGTCGCCCAGCGCGCCGATGTTGCATAGCTATATGAAAACACGGCTTATAGAGTATTGAATTTTCGAAAAGCTAATATACAAAGTGAATTGAATTGAACTAATTCGAAAGGAATTTAACTGCACGGAACATGAGTCGAATTCAATCGAATCGAATTGAAGTTATCTGACTAGAAATAAGCTGACTACTCCGGTCAAATATGTGCACGCCGCATGCATTTTTTTGCGTGTACTGTCATTAACCCCTTCTCTACCAGTTATCCTGAATTGCGCATCAGAAACGATTGCACACTGATCGAGATTCGCGTAAAGAACACAGATGACAATGAGACAAAATTACTTAAAAGAACAGAGCGACAGCGGGGGCTCATGAGGGTCTATGTCTCATGCAGCTGGGTAGCGCATGCCTTGCCCCAGCAGTTACAAAATGTGTTCTGCTATTTCTGATCTTTACATTTCCGCCTATTTTGCAGGCAAGCAGTCGCAGCTGTACACAAACACCAGAAAGTCGCAATGGATGTCCATGAGCAATGTGGCTGTCACGGACCAGGAACTGTCTACATCTGACTGGATTGTCATCGACAACAAGGTACGCGTATGAGGGGTCCTCATGAAATCCCGCACCCTACACGAAGCACTCCCTGGGTAGACCCACGCTAGGAGTATAGACCCACAAAGTACACTTATATTCCAATGATATGCTGAGCATTTCATTTGAATAGGAGTGTACTTTGTGGCGTACCCGGACCTGAGTGGTAGCTATTCCCGCAGAACTGCAGCTACGAAGTCTTCAGCTGAAGAAAGTCACGTTTTTTTTTTTTTTCTGTTTGCTTGTCTCATAGTTTTTCCTTTGCAAAAGATCATTTTTGGCTTTTATTGCTCTATAGTTTACATTTGGCGCTACTCTTGAACTACGAGTATCACGATCGATCCATCTCCCACAACTTATACAATAGTATAGACGCCTCACAAAGTTAAAGAAAAAAGTGAGAATTACTTCGCTGCCAAAGGACGCTAAATTATGTCTTTGAAGTAATAAATTCAATCCAAGTAACACGGATATGAGTAGAGCCAACAAGAGGTAAAGAACCTCATGAACATCCGCAACTGCGGGGGCTCATGAGGGTCTTTGCCTCTTGCAGTTTGCTGGTGTTTACATTTTTTCCAGCTGTGAAGGGTTTAATTTAATATTACCATTATGTCGCCATTGCTGAAATGAAGATTTAGGATTGCTGCCACCGTCTCAAAGGCGTACTATATAACGGCTCGACCGCGCAGACTCCACAGCATTAGGCCGGACACATCTTCTCACTGGTGTGAACTGGTGTAAATAGTCATTATATCGATTCGTCAGGATGATCGCACGGTGGTGAAGGAAGTGGTGACGGCCAAGTTCACATACGAGGTCCTGCCGTCAGTGGAGGCCAGCGAGCTCCCGGGGGTCACGTGGGTTCCAGGTGACCAGGGCGCGGCCAAAAGATCCGCCATGTGGCAAGATGGTCTCCTTATGCATGTAAGATTTTTCATTTAATACTATTGCACGGACAAATTGTCGGCGGTGTCTCAGTTATATGCGGCCATACTTCGTGCTCTGAGAGTTATCGTTCACTGTTTGCGTGAAAATAAAGACAAAGAATGCCTCTACTCTTTTTTTCTTCTTTTTTCTTTTATTCTGTTCTGATTGCTTCCCCATCCTCTTCCATTCTCTTCTCTTCCATTATTTCTCGTCTCTTATGTTTTCTTCCCTATTCTTCCCATCTCTTCCCTTCCCTTCTTTTCTCTTTTCTTCAGACTGAGACAACTTTATTATCCAACTTTATTATCTATTCTCTTCTGTTTCCTTTCCTTACTTCCCGTCTCTTCCAGTGTCTTGTGCACGCATCACATCTTGTCTCGTCTCGCCTCTCCTCGCCCTCCCCGCCCCGCCCCGCCTCGCCCCGCCCCATCTCATCTCATCTCATCTCATCTCCCCAGTGCGCAAAGGCCATCGAGACGACGTCGGCCCGATGACCTTTTGCGCATTGGGTCCTGTCCTCTTCCGTACCATTCTCTTTCCCTCTCGTCTCTACTATCCGCAGTCTTTGTTTTCTTTTCTCCTCTTTTCTTCTCCCCTCTTCTCCTTTTTCTCTCTTCTCCATTGTTAATTGCTAGATGCAGCTCAACTCAGCAATGTTGCGTTCACAGGAACGCGAGTACCGTCCGTGCAAGGACCTGCAAACGGCCTCTAAAAAGGGCTTGCTGTGGAAAACGTGCCATGAAGAAGAGCAAAAGGATGAAACGTATGACGCAGTTGATGTGCAGGAAATTCCTAAGTACCTAGTCGTATTTACCTCCCTTGCCGAGTCTCTTGCCAAGCTACATGAGCAAGGGTTCTGTCACCGTGACGTCAGAGCCAAGAACATCCTTATTGATTGTCAGAACGGGCGGGTAAGTCAGTCTGTATGACGTATACATTCCATGAGCTCCTGCAGCCAGTAGTGTTTCTGTGAATTGCCATATGCCTACAGACTCTCATATTTACAGACAGCCAAGAAGAAAGTGAGAGTATGTAAAGTACTAAAGTAGTATATTTTCTTTGCCCTTTATCTGTCGTTGGCGCTTTTCAAGGTGGTGATTACTGCAGGAATCATCGCGACAAACATCGCTACCGATGGCCAAGGGATTAGGGTGGAATGAATGAATAAATTTGTTATGTCTCTTCACATCTTGGTGATTTTGGACAAAAAGAGATATCTTTCGAAAATGTTGTTCTGTAGGAGTTTAATCCAGGTGTGTATATTAGAGTTACTAATTTTCTTGAACAAGCTGGAATATCACCTTTACTTTTTATTTATTTTTTTGGTATGGATTTTGTAAGCGCAGTATAGATTTCATATGTCGATAATGTCAGAATGTTATGTATTACTGAGTTTTCTCCCTTTTCAGCTCCGCTTTTTGTTATCTGTAGGGATTTAAAAAAATAGATATATTCGAAGTTTTTTCTTTCTTTTAGCAGAGTAATTTATCCAGGTGGTTTTGAGAAGCGCTGTCGGCGGAACATTATTTTAACCATTCAAGACTGAACTAGTTTACAAAATTTCGATCGACCATGATTTTCATTATAGTCCAAAATAGGTCATATCTTCCAGGCGACGCTTGCCCGCATTGGACGTATATGTCGGATGACGTCATCCCGGGATGGTCATCATTTCGTTGTCAGTGACGTGTTCCAAGACAGTTACAGATGGTAAGGTGTATTAACTCATTCGCGGCCAGCCGCGAATGAGTTAAAGACCTGTTTCTCCTCATACCTTATTTATCTGCACCTCAGAAAGATTATGATCCTGTTAGAGCTCCAGCAGCTACGTGTCCGAGTACAACACGTTTCGTATGTCTTAACTCCACTGTACGTATGCGGTACTGGTATATTCTTGTTTCTGAAATCTCGGCGACCAAAAGCCAACGCCGTCTAAGAAACATGGATACAAACTGGTCTCAGCAAGAGGCATAGATCCTTATGAACCCCCGCAGTCGCGGGGGACTCATGGTGATCTATGTCTCTTACCGTTGGATCGTGTTTAATTTCTTTCTTGGCAGTGAAGGGGTTAAAGATACTCTCCCATTTGTTATGCTTTGAAAAATTAACTTGTCCAGAATTTGCGACTTGCCAACAAGTGATGCCGACAGAGCATGCGTATGTCGTTTACGTTTTCTTACATACAGTAGAACTTAAAATTGAGCGACCACCTTTATAAGAGATCGCCTGTCATTAAAAATCATCAATTTAGTGGTTGAAACTATCTAAATGATGGTCTTTCTTCACAGGTGACTGTTTTGCCCTTCAATAGTTCTCTTAGAAGTTATCTGTCGTTTCAGAGCACCACCATAAAGACTATGTATGCATATAACGGTATGAATCAACTTTTGCTGATACTAAACCTCTGTCGTGCAAATGCATGACTTATTTCTGAATAGCTGGCCACTGTATGTACATTTTTGTTTTTGAAATCTTTGTTCATTCAACGACCAAAAACCAAAACCGTCCAAGAAACATGAGTACTATTCGTTTCAGCAAAAGGCATAGATCCTCATGAGTCTCCGCAGTCGCGGAAGCTCATGAAGATCTATGTCTCTTGCAGCTGGATTTTGTTCACCCATTCTCGGCAGTGAAAGAGTTAGAATTGCATGGATCAAGCTTTTGCTGACATCAACTTTTGCCATGCAAGTGCTTGACGTATCCTACTGAACAGCAAATTACAGGCTGCCTAATGAATATCTTCTTTCTTTATTAACATGATTACTCGCCAGCACACAACACACATTTTCGTAATCCGTTTTAACGAAAGTGTTTTGTTTGCCAGGCTTGCCCCCGAGGTGTTGATCAGCGGTCAGTACGGGTCGGAGAACGACGTGTTTATGCTGGGTACCACATTATGGGAGGCCTTTTGGACAAGGGACGTAGCCCTCAGGGACCCCGCCGCCACAGTCAAGAGTTATGCCCCTTGCACAGACATTCTGAAGGAACAGGTGATCTTTCTATTTATTTATTGATTTATTTATTTGAAAGAACAAGTGATCTTCTTATTTGTTAATTAATTAATTAATGTATGTATTTATGTAGGTATGTGTGTATAGTTGTTGGGGGTGGGGGGGGGGGGGGTGTTTGCGTTTGTTTTGTTTGTTGTTTTTTTGTTATTGTTTTGTTTGTTTGTTGTAGCTTTTTAAAGTTTGTTTTTTGTTTGTTTGTTTGTTTGTTTGTTTGTTTGTTTGTTTGTTTGTTTGTTTGTTTTGGGGGATTGTACGTTGTCGTTTTATGTTTTGTTTTTTGGGTTTTTGCGGGTTTTTGTTTTGGGGGGAGGGTCATTAATTGCACCCCCGTGACAAAAAAAAAAAAAAAAAAAACTCTTTATTACTACGCTCATACAGCCTAGACTAAATGAGTCCTGGTCTGTCATTTTGAACGTAACGGCTCAAAACCGAACGGCCAAAAACACAACAACAAAAAACCAGTTTATGTTTTATTGCAACTGAAGATAGTGACACAGTTCTTCACAGGTCAGCCTAAGTATACCGCTCTGCCTGGGAGCCAATATGTCAGGCCACGTTATCGGCGTCCGCTCTAACCCATACAGCCCTGACACACTACAGCAGCAGATGGGTCGACCATGATAATTCAAGGGTAGTGCCAGATTAGCTTGGCGCCTATCATGGTCGATCTGTCTTCTGCAACTGGTGCATAGTCATTTAGATGACGCCTCCAAAATTGGGGAAATAAGGCCGTTGGGCTGAACGAGTTAATGTGCTGTTATGCTTACACGGACGTGTGAGAGAGAAAAAATCAGCCAGTGAGCAAAACAGTATTCTGACCGACGTCAACCTGGCCTGGCCCGCGTAAAGCTGTAAGGCTGATGTCGGTCAGATTACTGTTTGCTCACTGGGTCTCGACTCAGGAGCCACGGTCCTTACCGCGTTAAATCCAATTTCGCGATATTCTGATGACCGTAATACTCAGTCCAGACCAAAATCCGTGAATGCCAAGCGTATAACATTCAGAGAATAACCCAACGAAGAAAGAAGAAAAGACAGACCAACGCAGTTTATAAATATTTCTGCGACAAACTAAGGCTAACTGATGCTGATGTATTGTCAAAAAAGATACAGACGAGCAAAAGAACTCCAATATTTTTGGAATCATCGGAAACACTAAATTGTTTCCGCTGATTAAAAAAAATGTGCATTTCTTTTACTCGTCAGTATAATATTTCATTAACACATCTCCCACGGTGTGTGAATGTGTGAAAAATATTTAAAGCAATATTAAAATGAAAGTGCATAAACTAAAATGTTGTAACTGATAATTTTTTGCTAATGACTGCTCTTCAGGTTCTGGAATTTGTGCGGGAGGACACGCCATTGCCCATGCCCGATGGGATGCCGAAATGGCTGTATGAGTTGGTTCTACAGTGTCGCCATCAAGACTCCGCCAAAAGGCCTGCCGCACGCACAGTGTGGAACACTCTAAAACAGCATATTACTTCTGACTGTGTCTCGGAGCCGTTCTTGTGAGTATCATCTGGAACTTGTCTATCTTTTCTCAAACCTAACTAATAGTTGTTATTGTTCTTTTTTATTTTGGGTATTTCTGAGTCTCCAAAATCCAGTTCTGGGAGTTTCCATATTCACTGCTTCCAGTCACTTACTTCGTGCACCCCTCTCTTTTCTATCTTTTTGTGCTTTGACCAAATAGTTCAATGGTCATTGGTCAATAATGCACAATCTTTTCCCCCTGACAGCGCTTTTACTGCTTCCTAAACTCTCAGCAGGGGCAGCTTCTTTTCGTTTATTGCAAGAGAACGGTAGTTTAAGACTGCGACTAAATGTGTGTAACCCATTGACTCTTACTGACGGTACCGCTCAGCGGAATAGACGGGTAACTACGCGTGTCTTCAACCGAAAGGTCTTGTCAGTAAGTAGTCAAAGGGTCATGGGAGTTAGAATCAGTATGAATAACCTAAATCTCTACATGTACTTGAATCAGGTGTGTGCTGGTCTGTGATTTTGGGTCTTCCACTAAGTTACAGCGCTAATCTCTGAGGTCCAAAATCACAGTAAAGTACATATGTCTTCTTGACCCGTTCAGTTCAAGGAAAATTTAACCACCACCCAACTGCAAGAGGTATAGATCCTCATGATCCCCCCCCCCCTCCCCCCCCCCCCCAACAAGTTGCGGGTCCCTCGTGAATATCTATGCCATTTGCTGACACCACTTTAAAACCATGTTTCCGCGACTTCTAGTTGTTGTTTTTTTGTTTTTGTTTTTTCTTGACGTAACGAAGATTGCAGAGACAGTCTGCGTCAGCCGGCACAAAGCGGGTTAAATATTTAGCACATTCTCCTTCAGGACCGAAGTCCCCAAATTTTGAAGTTACCCTCTGAAGGACTGTAATACAATTTTAGCGACAGATCGAGCATGCTAGTTCAAGGCTGATGCCGAAATAGCTTGGCGCCTATGGGCGCCAAGCTATTCGGGCACCACCCTTGAACTATCATGCTCGATCCATGTCTTGTTGTGGTGTGTTGGGGCTGAATGAGTTAAATAGTGGTGATTTGTAAGTTTCAAAATGAAATACATAATGTATCATATAATATATAATGTACAGATACAATACAAAGAAATACTCATCTCCACTCGCTGGTTATTTCTGTTTCAGCGAGGAAACCAACACAGAAGTAATGTTTGATGGGAAGGATTCAGACGACCTCTCGCCAGCCTTGCCCATGAGACAGAAGAAACCCAGGTTCACCCGCGATAGTTGGAGAACGTTCTGGAGCAGGTTGACGTGCGGGGGCAAGGGACAGACCTCAAAACGAAGGAGAGTGACTAAGGAAGAAATTCGCTTAGTTCCTAATGGAGAGGACACTGAGCCAAAGATTTTTGCTGAGGCGGCATCACCCGGCCAAGGCAGCCGAAGGAACGGGAATGGATACTTCCGAACAAACCGGAGCGAAAACCCTAACAGTCCGTACAAGAGCAAAGTCGTGTTTCAGAACTTGAACAATACAGTGGACGACCATGTAAGAACCTTACCTTGTGAAGACACGATAGTAAAGCGGGTACACCATGATGCTGATGAAAGCATCAAACCCAAGCACAGAAAGGACCAGGGGTTACCAACGATTCCTGGTCTTTGTCATCATGAAAACACTAAACCTGGCACGCAAAAGCACGCCGTAGGTGTCACTGGAGAAATGCATGAAAGAGATGTAGAGGCTGCGAAACAGAAGAGGCCCCGAGCTCCAAGTTCCATGTCCCGACCCTCTGAGCGCAAGCATGAAATCGGAGAATGTAACTTTTATAAAAATCGACGGCGCTCAGTTTCCTCCCTTGACACAGGACAGACGGAAAGCGCAGGGCACCGGTCCGGCCCACAGGTGACACAACTAGATCCCCACTCTGCGTGTACAGCTGCTGATACTGGAATCTGTGAACCGCCAAGGTGGACGTCAGGGGTCGAACAAAGTAAAACACCTCCAAGTCTGGGGCCTCTGCCTTTGAAACCACAAGGCCAAAATCATTTGTGTTCTGATCTGAAATTGCGCACCCAGAGTCGCTTTTGGCAAGGCTCGCCGATAAGTAATATTTCTAATGGGGTTGAGAAATTCCACAGTCTTGAAGAAAAGGCTGGTAAAGCTAGAGATGGGGCATGCGGGCTGCACCAGCGAAATGATTGCTCCGAGGATGATGACCTACGAGACTTGGAGCTGTGTCACAGGGATCCTGGGACAAAAACGGAGCAAGACAAAAGCTTTGTGACAAAAGCTGAATACGAAAACTTCTCGACTGAAACGCACGGAACCTGCGTTGCAGTCTGGGAGTTTACGAGTTCAGCATCTGTCGATGATGATTACCGCGAGTGTGCTTCAACCCTTCCCAGTAACTGTGCGATCCCTGTCAGCCGAAACAAAGACGACCATTCACACACTGTTGATCCTGATATGGAGAGCTTTCAACCAGCGGACAACGACACGCAGTCGGACCCATCATCAAGTTCACCCTTTGATGGTGCCAACACGTTCGCACTCAGACACAGCCATGTTCACCTTGCTCTTGCAAACTCTACGGACACAGCGACTAATCAATCAGTCGGCACTGGTAATGCCGCCGGCTCAATTCGCTCACTCGGTCAACTGCCTTCACTGTCCAACGTCGTCAACACCTCAGCAGGTGACAATGAGCTATACGATGATGCCTCGAGTCGAGACACCAACGACTACGACGAAATTGACGAAAACGACATTCAAAATTACACCCCTCTGATGAACCCGACTGAGAACGAAATCCGCGACAGGTACACCTCGTTGTCGGACTCGCGCATCTTAAATTTTCTGCCACAGCGGGTCGTAGACAGGCCAGTGTAAGTTTATTTCAAGCTGATTCTGTGTCGAGAGAGCAGTTCGTGTAGACAGGAAAGGAAGTGTGTGTGTGTGTGTGTGCGTGCGTGCGTGCGTGCGTGCGTGCGTGCGTGCGTGTGTGTGTGTGTGTGTGTGTGTGTGTGTGTGTGTGTGTGTGTGTGTGTGTGTGTGTGTGTGGCGGGGGGGGGGGGGGGGCTGACAGAGGATACATATGCCGTGCTGTGAAGGTAAAAGACAGTAAGTCCAGTTTTTTGTGAAAAGCAAGATTTTCATAGTAATACAATTAAAATCTTGCTTTTCACAAAAATTGACTACCTTTCTTTTGCCTGCAAGAGGCAGACACAAACCCATTTCGCCCAGACATACTACAACCGTTTATGGGTCGACCATGTCAGTTCAACGGTAGTGTCAGAATAGTGTGGCGCTTCTAGGGGGCCAAGTTGTTTTGGCAGCACCCTCGAGCTATCATTTTGTTTCCTCGTTTCAAAGGACAGCTGCCAATTTGGGGAATTTGGATCCTAAACTTTGACATTAATGTGTTAATGTGTTGATGTGCAGATATTATTTTGTTCCCCCTTCATTACCAGAGGGACCATTCTGCAATATTTGGTTAAAAGACATTCTGTTTACAAGGTGGTTGTGAAAGGACTAAGTTCTTGGATAAGCATGTCGCATTTCCAGTAATTGATTGTGCTAATATTCCAGGGCAGACATAGAGGGTGCAGGGACACTCCCAACCCTCCCCCAGCCACACATACTTTAAAATGCTACATCTAAGTTCTTGTTTGAAGCTTGGGTCTACCGAACTCTCCCCCTTCCCTTCTGAATTTTTCCGCCTGCGGTGATAAGGTTCACCCGCTTTCAAATTTTCGGCCACTGGTGGAAAGTTTCTCACATGCTTCCAACCCTCTCCCCCACCCACCCCCACCCCTTCCTCGCGTGCCTTGGTTTTTTTTTTTTCCGAAATGTTATCAGAAGGTCTCCCCTCCTGTTACGATTGTGGTTGTGTTATCCTGTGAGAGCATACATGTGTTATTCGTATGTAACGATCCGTTGTTTATTTGAGCTATCACGGTTACGTTTCACGGTTGTTGTTGGGGGTTTTTTGTGTAAGATTTTCTTTTGTTCGTGAGTACAGCCGATTTCGTTTTGTTAAGTTTAGTCCGGAACGTTCTAGAAAGGTCGCACTGTCTAGTGACATCGTAAGTGTCACGTCGGGTAGTTGGCATCGCAACATTTTCGCTACTTTTTGTTTTCCTGTGCGCGTGAATTGAGCAGCTTTTATTTTGTTTTGGGAATGTTCTCGTACCTTTTTGAGCTATCATGGAACGTGGTGATAGGGATACCATACTTTTGTGTGTCTTCATTATACTTTAGAAGTTAGAGCTGAAGTTAGCAGCCGAGTTTTTGTAGCCTGTTATAGTTTTCTGGAAAGTTTATTTTAATGAGCTTCGGCTGCGTGTTTTGTTCTGATTGGTTGCGTTGTATGATTTCCGTAGACGATTCTGGAATTTCGTAGTATTTATAAGGAGGGCGCTGGGAAAGCCCGGGCGTACATTGTCTTGCTTTGTCAGTTGTAGAGATACGTAGTTTATTGCGAGAGACGCTGTGTATGAGAAACTTTGTGTCGCTGTGTGGACATTGCAGAAGAGACTTTGTATCAGTAGTTTGTGCATTTGAAAGTGCATTACTGTGTGGATATCGCATCGCCGAATTAAATATTGTTGGAACTGTTACTCCAGTATTGTCTACATCCTTAAGCCACGTGTGACGGATTGCAGCTGAACGAGGTTTATTTTAAAGAACTTTACGTGCGTGCGTCTGGTGTGTTTATCATACTTCGACTACAACTCCACCACGTAACATTTTGGCGACCCCGACGAGACCTCTTCAGTTGGTTCAGTGAAAAGGGTAGCAGGAGAAAACAGCCAGCAGTGAAAAGTAGAGATGGCGACATCGGAGATGGAGACATTCCTGAAAATTGGAAAGGAATGTGGACTCGAAGGAACTCAACTCCTCGAGTTTGTAAAAGAGAGAGAGAAGGAGAAACTGGAGAGAGAGGAGAAAGAAGGAAAGAGACGAGAGAGAAAAGAAAAGGAGAGACTGGAGAGAGAGGAGAAAGAAGAAAAGAGACGAGAGAGAGAAGAAAAGGAGAGACTGGAGAGAAAGGAGAAAGAAGAAAAGAGACGAGAGAAAGAAGAAAAAGAGAGATTGGAGAGAGAAGAAAGAGCTAGAGAACGTGAAATCAGGAAACTTGAAATCCAAGCAGAAGAAGCAGAAAAACAACGAGAAGAGGCGGAGAGGCAGCGACAACACGAAATTCATCTGAAGCAGATGGAGATAGAGGCACAGAGCCAGAGAACTAATGAAGCAACAGCATTAGCGAGCAGAGAACAAACAGCCCGTGCGCCAAAACTTCCACCTTTCATTGAAAATTCAGATAAGATGGACGCTTATCTGGAGCGATTCGAGCGCTTCGCAAATAGCAACAATTGGAAACAAGAGACTTGGGCTATTAAACTGAGCGCACTTCTAACTGGCAAAGCGCTTGAATTTTACACCCGCTTACCAAGAGAAGAAGCCAAAGATTATACTCAGTTGAAAGCCGCCCTGTTGAGACAGTACGACTTCACTGAAGAGGGTTACAGGCGACGATTTCGGAACTGCAAGCCTGAAGAAGGAGAAACACCCGGCCTATTCATTGAGAGAATCAGAAGCTACCTGGAGAAATGGATAAAGCTGGCTGGCCTAAACAGAGAGTACCAAGACTTGTGTGACCTCATCATCAAAGAACAAGTTTTCAGCGCATGTTCTAAGGACCTGGCCGCCCACCTCAGAGAGCAAAAAGACCAGTCACTAAAGGCCCTGGCCGACTTCGCTCAAAGATACCTTGACGCTCACAACATGAAGTTCGGGTCCAGTAAGCCACAGCGTGTGTCTACACCAGCAGAGGAAATCCACAATGTCAGAGACACCCCGAGATACAAGCCGGTGGAGAACCTGACATGTTTTTCTCTGTGGAAAGAAAGGTCACAAAGCGATACGGTGTCCTTCTAAAGATGTTCCCCGAGGCGACAACATCAGAAGATCCAACCAAGATCGTGGGATAGCAGGCAGAAGCAGTACCACGTCTCAACACAGAGCTGCCGCTGTATTAACCAATAATGTGACGTCATCCAATGACTTTGAATCCAAAGAAAAGCGAGTAACACCAGAGCTGATTGAATCTTTCAAAAAGAATGGACGCATCCCAGTAGGAGATGGGGCTACATTTTTACCAGTCTCAAACATCGCGCTGCCTGAAAATGAAGTGCCGAACATGCCGGTGGTGTCAGGATTCGTCGGCGACACACCAGTGAGAGTGTTGAGAGACACTGGTTGTAGCTGCATCATAGTGAGAGAGGACCTAGTAGCTGAAGACCAGAAGCTACAAGAGTGGACCACCCTCATTTTGGCTGACGGAACTGTAAGGATTATTCCCCTTGCCAAAGTCAGTGTCGACACCCCATACTTGACAGGAGAGGTGAAGGCGTTGTGCGTGAAGACGCCAGTCTACGACCTCATCATCGGAAACATTGATGGTACCAGAAACGCAGAAGATCCAGATCCAGAGTGGAGACCTGAAATATGTTCTGTTACCACGAGAAGTCAAGCAGAGAAGAGTCACCAGACCATCCCTCTAAAAGTGGCGGACAACAGGGAAGCAGCAGCGGTGAATAAAGACAGGCTGGTGGAGCTACAGAGAGGTCAAGACAAACCAAAATTGGCGGAATCGGTGCGTCTTGCTGATGACGAAAGACTAGACGACGAGAACCTATTTGACCTTAATGAACTCCGATACAAAGAGGATGTAGAAGATATCTAGTTCGGTCAGAATTTGACCCAGACTCAACGTGAAGAACTGCGCGTCCTGACTCAAGAGTTCGAGCATCGGTTTACACCTGACCCAGGGACAACAGACACCATCCTGCACGAGGTAAACCTGACGTCAAACCAGCCAGTTCGCAGCAAACCTTATCGTCTTCCTTAAAACACGAGGGAAGAATTGAAAAAGGATATCAAGGAAATGCTGAGTCTGAATGTCATCACCGTATGCGTCCCCAGTTGTCATCGTGAAGAAACTCGATGGATCCAACCGAGTGTGTGTGGACTATCGCAGACTCAATAGACTAACAATCTTTGATCCAGAGCCTATGCCCACAGCGGAAGAACTGTTCCAGAAGGTCAGTGGAGACCGATTTTTCTCCAAAATTGACCTAAGCAAAGGGTATTGGCAAATCAAGGTTGCAGAAGAAGATATCCCCAAGACAGCGTTCGTCACACCCGACGGTCATTGGGAGTTCCTGAAAATGCCTTTTGGTATGGTGAACAGTGGTGCCACATTGAAGAGAGGACTGAAAAGGATCCTAGAAGATATGCAAAATGTGGTCTTTTACTGGGATGACCTTTTGATCCATACCAAAACTTGGGGGGACCACCTCAAAGCCCTCCGAGAACTGTTCCAAAGACTGTCAGATGCGAATTTCACCATCCGCCCAAGCAAGTGTATTCTTGGGGCTGACAACATAGACTTCATTGGACATAAATTGAGCGAAGGTTTAAAGGGGCTACACGACGCCAACGTGCAGAAGATCAGGGATGCCCCGCGACCTACGACCAAGACGCAAGTCCGCTCATTTATGGGCTTGGCAAACTACTACCGGGAGTTCATACCAAACTTTGCGGCAGTCACAGCACCCTTGACTGATTTGCTGAGGAAAGGACAACCTAACATAGTGAAGTGGGAGGAGGCCCAAGAGCGAGCATTCCAGGCGGTTCGAGACATCCTAACCGAGAAGCCTGTTCTACACCTTCCTGGCCCGTTCAAAACGTTCTTCCTAAGAACAGACGCCTCCAACGAAGGAGTAGGTGCAGTCTTGATGCAAGAAGATAACGGAAAACTCCACCCAGTGAGTTACGCCAGCAAAAAGTTGACCAGAGCTGAGAGAAACTACTCGACCATCGAGAAGGAGTGCCTAGCCATCATCTGGGGAGTAAGGCGATTCGAACTGTACCTTCTGGGAGTGACATTTGTTCTCCAAACAGACAATCAGCCCTTGAACTATCTAAACTCTGCAAAGTTTACAAATTCTCGTATTATGAGATGGGCGATGTTCTTGCAGAATTTGACATTAAACTAGTCTATCAAGGGTTCGCAGAATTTTGGAGCAGATTACCTGAGCAGAGCAGTTTAAATGAACATTTCTGTGTCCAGAACATGTGTATGAAACATTTCGATGCTCAGGACTTACAGGAACTGTGAGACGTTTATTTTAATTTGATTTTTGATGTGAAATTATATTTGTTTAGGGTTTTGTGTAGGTTTACACAGCCACAACACTATTTTTGAATTTTGAGAAGAAATTTTTGTGAAATTTCATTCTTAAGAGGGGGGGGGGGGGGGTAATGTTACGATTGTGGTTGTGTTATCCTGTGAGAGCATACATGTGTTATTCGTAGGTAACGATCCGTTGTTTATTTGAGCTATCACGGTTACGTTTCACGGTTTTTTTTTTAGTAAGATTTTCTTTTGTTCGTGAGTAGAGCCGATTTCGTTTTGTTAAGTTTAGTCCGGAACGTTCTAGAAAGGTCGCACTGTCTAGTGACATCGTAAGTGTCACGTCGGGTAGTTGGCATCGCAACATTTTCGCTACTTTTTGTTTTCCTGTGCGCGTGAATTGAGCAGCTTTTATTTTGTTTTGGGAATGTTCTCGTACCTTTTTGAGCTATCATGGAACGTGGTGATAGGGATACCATACTTTTGTGTGTCTTCATTATACTTTAGTTCCATCTTGGCCGGTGTGGCGAGCTAGTTGCTGTGCATCCTTTTAGGGTTAGGAGGATAGGGCGGTGGTCACTTCCTCCTAGCTGTGGTCCTACTGTTCTGCTGAGGCGCTTATGAACATCTTCAGTGCAAAGCGCCAGGTCCGGTGTAGTGGTGGTGACATCTCGTGCCATCTCCCCTGTGCCCTTGTGGAGAAGCAGAGCAGACCACAGAGCACATCCTCCAGGACTGTGGGAACCACCAGCCGCTGAGGGAGGAGATATGGCCGACGCCCGCCACTCTACAAGAGAAACTGTACGGGCCTGTGGAGGCGCTACAGAAGACCACAGATTTCATTTTGAGAGCCAAACTCCAAGTGTGACGGCGTTCGAGAAGAAGAAGAAGCTTATACTTTAGAATTTAGAGCTGAAGTTAGCAGCCGAGTTTTTGTAGCCTGTTATAGTTTTCTGGAAAGTTTATTTTAATGAGCTTCGGCTGCGTGTTTTGTTCTGATTGGTTGCGTTGTATGATTTCCGTAGACGATTCTGGAATTTCGTAGTATTTATAAGGAGGGCGCTGGGAAAGCCCGGGCGTACATTGTCTTGCTTTGTCAGTTGTAGAGATACGTAGTTTATTGCGAGAGACGCTGTGTATGAGAAACTTTGTGTCGCAGTGTGGACATTGCAGAAGAGACTTTGTATCAGTAGTTTGTGCATTTGAAAGTGCATTACTGTGTGGATATCGCATCGCTGAATTAAATATTGTTGGAACTGTTACTCCAGTATTGTCTACATCCTTAAGCCACGTGTGACGGATTGCAGCTGAACGAGGTTTATTTTAAAGAACTCTACGTGCGTGCGTCTGGTGTGTTTATCATACTTCGACTACAACTCCACCACGTAACTCCTCCCCCCTCCTAACCCTGGGAAGGAACTGGTTTGCCATGAAGTCGATGTACTCGTATGCTAGTCTTGATTTGTACCTTACAGGTCCAAGAGGTGAGGTCCATGGATCAGTTGCACGAGTGAGCTTAGTCCTGCGTCAGCAACTAAACAAGGTGCTCCGCTATCGCGGAGCACCTTGTTTAGTGGCTAGCACAGGGCTAAGCTTGCCCATGCATATGAGCCCAGAACCACATGATATCGTAAATGATGATGGCAGCTGCTCTATTATGATGCTTTCAAAAACCCGATAGAAACATTTCAAATTGTCGATGATTCTGGATCGTTATACAAACTAAATGGCACACGTGTTATTGTACATGTACACACATAAATGAACAGTTGAAACTTAAAACAGAAATTAGATCTAGTAAAAATTGTATCTGCATGTGTGTGCGAGTGCGAGCTTGCGTGTGCGTACGTGCGTATGTGTGTTTAACCTACTTATTTGCCTAGGTTCCTTATAATATTAAATCCCCCACCCGGGTCTGCCCTGGGAGACTTGGGTGGGGTTAACTACTTTTTAGTTCCCAGGGTCACCCTGGTCAGCCTTACAGGGTGGGTTTCCCTTCTATTCTGGGACATGTGTTTCTGTCTACCCTTGGCCCATTCACCTGTATTTTCCTTTTTAAAACTCTCCCTACTGTCTGCGCTGCCTGTAGCTCTTGATATTGGATGTGTGTTGCTAAATGGTCTTAGCTTTATTTAGGCCCCATGTTGTAGGTTTATTTAACGTACTGGACCGGCTGGCGACGTACATTCAATTTTCTGTTTATTTATTTTTTATTTATTTATTTTCACAAACAGTGCAGGCACGTCCTGAGAAAGTCTTGTTGCTGTCGGGACGTTAAGCAATGTACAATCAATCAATCAATTATAATATTAAATAAAATACTCTCACAATTCTTGAAAGTTGCTGCTCTGTTCGCATGCATGAATGAATGAATGAATGATGTACGCATGACTGGATGAAGGAAGGGAGGACAAAGAAGAAAGTAAAGAGTTAATTAAATTAACCCGTTCAGTGCAAGATAACGCAAAAGCAGACTGTGTTTCTGCAATCTTCGTCAATTCAACATAAAAAACCTAGATGTCCAGGAACATGGATTCAAAGTGGTGTCAGCAAGAGGCATAGATTCTCTTGAGCCCCCGCGGCCGGGGATCATGTGGATTTGTACCTCTTGCAGTTGGGTAGTGTTCACATTTTCTCGGGGCTGAACGGGTTAAATCGGGCGTAACAAAAATGCCTGAAATGTATCAGAAGTTTGTTATCATTAACCCTTTGACTGCCGAGAAAAAGTGAACACGATCCACCTGCAAAAGTCATAGATCCTCATGAGCCCCCGCGAATGCGGGGGCTCATGAGGATCTATGCCTCTTGCTGAGACCAATTTGTAACCACGTTTCTTGGACGGTTTTAGCTATTGGTCACCGAGTGTCAAACACAGATTTCAGAAACAATAATGTACGTGCAGTGGCACGGAAAGGGTTCGTTATTTGACACAGAGTGACCTA
>BTPG01000002.1:158766138-158856138 GCA_036245525.1 Semisulcospira habei
CAAATGTGGGCGGCCCGCAGACAGGCTTAGTCTGTTGATCACCAGTTGTGCCAAGGGACATAAAATCGAACCAGGGGTGTATATAGTGTCCCAGATCGAACTAATGAATACCTTAAAAATTGCTATATAATGCACCCTAAATTTTAAAATGGCTAGTCTCTGGTCATCTCTGATGCCATAGGGACAATAACCCTTAACTAACGAACGAACGAACGAATAATACATGAATGAATGGAGCTGTTACGTGTTTGATGTAGAAGGTCTTCAGTCAGCTGCAGTGTACACTTTTATCAAGCTTTACGCCTCAAGGTCTTTAAAAAGACTCTTTTTTATCACCGAATTATGTAGCATATCATTACCACTGAGCCCGATTAGTCCGCGACTTCATCATAGCCCAGGCAATGAATCCTTAGGACACACAAAGGGTCAGAGAGAGACAAAAAAAAAAAGAAGAAGAAGAAAAACAACTGCAATTTACGGCCAAGCTGCTCAGGATGGGCAATCACGCGTGACGGATCACTGACCGCACGCGTGACGGATCACTGACCTTGCCATCCTGCCATTCGCCATGCTCTGACGAATCGGACGTGCCATTGGCTCGCCAGGTGTGCAACGCGGCCTATACGCTAACGAGGTAGTGCTATCTATTCAAGTCGGTTTTACTTCTATTGATAGTGCGGTCCCCGATCACCTGGGTGCCGGGGGACTTAAAGCCGGAAAACGTAACGTAAAGCCCCGGGCATCAGCGTAACTGACAATCTCAAGCGCCCCTGCAGAGTGCAAGGGCTCGTGAGAAACTTATGCGTACATGCGGCAATGCACGTGTCTCACCCGTTTGTAATTTTAAGAGGTGGATTCGTGTCCAGAACGTTCGCTTTTTCAGGAGATCTATAAATTCCGCGGCTTGTAGGTCAAGAAATTGCCCCCGGTAGCTGGACTCACAATCCAGGGGGAAAAAAAACGGATTTGTTCAATAGCATGTCCGTTGCCGGAAAGGTCCTGGTTAAAATCAAAATTGCACAGTTGAAGTGCGCCTGAGTTGATCAGTGTTCAGGTCGTACTCCATAGGCAATAGATTTCCCTGTCCCCCATAACCCGCCCGTGCTGTGGACGTTAAACCCGAACTAACCAACCAACCATCAAGAAATTGCGGCATCAAAATGAATGGAGGTCAATCGTAAAATAAATGACTTTGCAGCAGTTTTCATGCGCCCACTTAATGTAAACAGCCGGTACTAAAGTGGTCACGCAACAGGCGTTTCATTTGCTTAGCCTATGAAACAATGGTAAGAGGAAAAAAATGGAAAAAGAAGTTGAAACGCTTCTTTTCTCCGTCAGTTAAGACATTGACCCAAGCTCGTGTCTGCCCACCTGCCCCCCCCCCCCCCCCCACCCACCCCCCTACTCTATAGAACACGGCAGCGACACACGACATGCCTTACTAGCAGTACATACAAACACAACTTTATTTTCTTTCATCATTAAAGGAAATGAAACATAGGCGTTATTAGTACATGTATCACACGTCACAGAGGTGTGAAGAGGTCGAGGTGTGAAAAGGTCGGCGTTCTGGTGTAATAAGCGCGAACACAACATTCATCCGTTTCCATCAAACCCCTCATAAACGGCCACATGTTTACTGCTGTCTTTTTTTAAAAAATGGGTGACCTATCGCAGAAGGTTCAGCTGTAGTACTCTACACAACACACCCGTAGGCGCTTATACACGCTACCAACATGTATACTCAATATTAGAACATGTTTCAAATGCTAGAGAAAAATATATATTACAAAAGCAGTCTAAGCCTTAATAAAACACCGTCGTTAAAAGCGGAACAGCAATGAAAAAATGAAATGCAAATGAATCTTCTGTGTATAAGTGAGAAACCAACCAACCAACCAAGCAATCAGTCAATAACCACGAAAAATAAAGATGAAAATAGCAAACAAAGGAGACGAAAAATAATTATAAGTGTCTTCGAATAATTCAAAGTGTTTCTACACCCCGACCCCCACCCCTCCCCCTTCCTCCCCTTTGGTTTACATTAATATCGATGGAAAAGATATTGGTGTTTTCACCGTCGCAACTTACAGCAGCAAAGAACATACTATGGAAACAAAATTGTATTACATGTAGATTTTTTGCGTTTCATTTTTTTCTGTGGGGTGTACTCATTCGTGCCAGTGTTAAACCTTGTAAAGAAGTACCCAACGGAGAAAGAAACACGCTTAGAAAAGACGGGTACAACACAATTTATTAATATTTCGGGTAAATACCCTTTGTCAAAATAGACAAACAAACAGAGAGATTTGCCACATTCCCCGCTTCTGCCAATGAAGATAAGTAGCGGCTAATCTCTCTGTTTGTTTGTTTGTCTATTTTGACAAAGGGTATTTACCCGAAATATTAATAAATTGTGTTGTACCCGTCTTTTCTAAGCGTGTTTCTTTCTCCGTTGGGTACTTCTTTGCATATTACACGCTTGGCAGTCACCTTTTGGGTCTGGATTGATTAAACCTTGTAAGACCCGCGCAACAGTAGAGATAGAGGAAGATGTGTTTTATTTCATCAAAGTGATTGCCCAAGGGCGGGATTTGACTGCTGAAAATTGCCGACACAACTAATTGATGTCTTACCCCAAATGAGACTTTTCTATCCTTCTTTACTCGCCGTTAGATGGCCTTAGTAGTCAGCTCGGTGTTAGCCCTAATAACCACCTCTACCATTCTTTCCCATCCATGGGACTGTAGGCACACGTACACAGAGGTTTTCATGTATTCATAACCTAGTGGGTGCTGGTATGTGATTCTGAGCATTTCGGCGAGTCTTTGGGGCTTACATTAAAACTATCACCTGCTCGCGCTTCTGAGTAAGGAATTTGAAGCCGTGAGATGAGAATCTCAGGTCAGCACTGATGTGCAGGACGTTTGAAAACCTAAAGCGCCTGTACAAATGTGTGCTAGTTTATGATTTCTTTCCTAGAGCTTTTAGACCTGAGAAAATGATTTGTTCTCTGATATGTGCGGATACACATTAAAATTTATTTGTACAGGGGCGGATCCAGGGGTGTCTCGACGGGGGGCCCGACAGTCCTCCCTCTCCTCCCCCTCCCCCGCCCGTCCCACGTTTTCAAAACTGTGTCATACAAAAGAAATTCAGACCAAAACAGTGACTATCATGCGAGCATAAATTCATAACAAGGAAAGAAACGCGCTTAAAAACAATTACAAATAAGTTGTGTTGACATTATTTTTGTTATTCTTTTCTTTTTGAGATTTTCTTTAAAATTGTACTATAGTTTTGTAACCGTTCTCTCTACGCGTGTTTCTTTCTTTCTTTCTTTCTTTTTTTTTTTTTTTTTTTTTTTTTTTTGGTTGATGGGGTTTTCTGAAACATAATTATTTAGAGTTTGCAGAGGTTACGATTTTTATTTGCTTAAAACGCTTGTTCTTTCATCTCGGGACACAGCACCTCGTTTGGCACTTTTTTTTTTTAAATTTTAAAAGGAAGGACTAATGATATCTACATGCACTTGTCCTCCTCCCGGTCCTCCACACCACCTACCTAAAAAAACAAGATTATTCGGGCACTTCTGATTCTTATATGGTGTTAATTTTCTTATTGAAAGGAATGTTCTACCTGGAGTTTCTGCAGGAGCAATCACCTTGTGTTTGACAACAACACTACACTACCAAGTACTCCTCCGTCTGATAAACAACACAGCCATTAAAATTTGTGAAAATTGTGATACTGTTCTATACACTCGCAAACTCCTCCATATGAGGAACACAGGGTCAGATCACAGAAATATTCATTATCACTCATGATGTATACAATGAGGCTGAACACAACCAGGGAAGAACCAATCTTGCTTGCTGGCACCCCGTTGGAGGAGGTGGAGTCCTTCACCTATCTTGGGAGCATCATAGACAAAAAAGGCGGCACTGATGCAGATGTCAGAGCACGAATCGGTAAAGCCAGAGCAGCCTTTCTCCAGTTAAAAAAAGTGTGGAGTTCCAGAGAGCTGTCACAACACACCAAAGTCCGGATTTTCAACTCCAATGTAAAAGCAGTTCTCCTATATGGAGCAGAGACTTGGAGATTGACAAAAACCACAGTCAACAGAGTACAGACCTTCATGAACAGTTGCCTTAGAAGAATTTTAAAAATCCACTGGCCAGAGAAGATCAGCAACGTCAGACTCTGGGACAGAACAGAGCAGAGAACAGCAGAGAATGAAATTGGGCGAAGAAGATGGGGATGGATCGGTCACAGCCTGAGAAAGCCAGCTTCCAGTATCACTAGGCAGGCATTGTCATGGAACCCCCAGGGAAAGAGGAAAAGAGGTAGGCCGAGAAACTCCTGGCGTCGAGACCTCCAAGCAGACATCAAGAGACTGGGAACCACCTGGAGTAGAATCGAAGGAGAAGCACAGGACAGGAGTTGCTGGAGGTCTCTCGTCGACGGCCTATACCCGGGTAGGGGTGACAGGCGTAAGTAAGTAAGTAACTCATGATGTATACCTCTTACTGACGATTACTTAAGGGTTAGTTCAAAGTTGATCAAAATCAAGTCATTTCACACATCCCCTCTGGTGACACGCATCAATGACCACATTGCTACTCTGATGGGCACTTGTGCATGTCCACGGAAGACAAAGCTATGCAATCTGTGTGAGGCTGGAGACCCACTGTGCTCAGAGAGTGTTGTGTGACAGGATTAGGGGATTAGCAATTACCTGTGACACCGGGGCCAGTCGGCTGCTCACCCCGGGGGAGACACTCACAGCGCAATTGATTTCTCACTTTCTGCTCACAGTTGGCGTGTACACCGGCGAAGACTTAACCCTAGATGACTGCCGCGTATAAGGATGCAATATCATTTATATGGCACAAAAAGAGGTAATGCTTTTCACGAGCCCCTGTGACTGATGGGGAACATGAAACTCTATGCCTGGCTGAGAGACTGACATGGACCCCAGTTCAGCAATGATCGGACACTTTTTCAAGGCTAGGGTTTGACCAGCAGTCAGCGGCTTATTACCAGATGGCTGCCTCAGTCTGAGGATGCAATGAAAATTGTATCGCACAGCAAGAGGCACTGATTTACAGGAGCCTCTGTGAGTGCGGGGTACATGGCACTCTATGTCTGCGTGAAGTACTGTGACAGGTGCAGGTAAGGAAGTGATGATATTTGACTATAGGTCCATGAACACACTATGCTCACCCACCGATCCCGTGAGATAATTGTAAAATACACCATACAAGAAAAGATGAAGAATCGAATAGTAAAACACAACTTCCCAAAATAACCATCCAAATTTTTTGTTGTTGCCAAGGCCTCGTGCCCCCCCCCCCCCCTGGATCCGCCACTGATGTATACAATATATGTGTATTTACGTGTGTGCCTGCGACAATATTTTTTAAATACATGAGAAGCTTTTTTTTTAAGGGTTAAACTTTTAGGACTTATTATCTTCGGTTAAACTCGAAGGTGATATTAAAGACGGGGCACCGAGTAGGGCTTGAACAAAATGTGACTCCGGCTGGATTTGAACCCGCGACCTTTCTGACGAGAGTTAAACACTTGACCACCGAGCCTACCAACTCCCCGAAACGTCATGCTAGCTGTAGCATTTATGGGGGAGGGTGTGTGTGTGTGTGTGGGGGGGGGGGGGGGGTGGGGGGAGGGGTCGGGGGTCGGGGGCGCAGTATGCGTACCACTGATTATAAAACAGTTGTGAAATGGACAGTTCAGGGGGCGAGTCCGAAATAGCTCAGGCGGTTAAACGTCGGAGCAGGAGAGCGAAGGGAATCGCCGGGTCGTGGGTTCGAATCCCGTCTCGGCCCCGGTAGCCGGACTCAAAATCCAGGGGGAAAAAAACGGATTTGTTCAATAGCATGTCCGTTGAAAGGTCCTGGTAAATCAAAGTGGCACAGTTGGAGTGCGCCTGAGTTGATCAGTGTTCAGGTCGTACTCCATAGGCATAGTTATGTCCCCCCCATAACCCGCCCGTCAGGGCCGTCCATTATCACTTCGGTGCCGTGGACGTTCGTTCATTCAGTTTACTGTCCCACTGGCACCAAGGTGATCGGGGACTAACATTGTTTACTTTAGATAACGAACACATAAAAGGGTAAAGCTTTCATTCTGTCCTTATTGTTATAAAATACACCACACTAGGTCTTCGCAATTTAATAGCCAACAACGGTCCTTATATATAAAAATGGTGTGTATAATTTATTTTCATATTAAAATCAGGGTTAAAGTTCAGGACCACTTATGTAGAAGGAATTAAGAATTCTAATTAAGAGTCTATATATATATATATACGTCTACTATAATTTCAAAAAAGGTTAAAACCAATTTAGACGTTCGCCATAAAAGTTTGGTCCTTGTATTTTATTCTTATCAAAATTAACATTTTAAGATAATAAGAGACGTGATTAAATAAATTGTAAAATAAATAAGAGACATGATTAGATAAGTGTTAAAGATCCTGGTGTGACCTGCGGCATCACTGTTTTAGATCAGTTGTGAATTTTTCACACTCGTCTGCTGATCCTACAACCTACCGACAGGCCACTTGGACCATAGGATAAAAAAGAAAGTTCCATTTTAAGACTGACTAAGATTAATAGTAGCATCTTTACATTAAGTGGTTTTTAAAAAAAAAAAAGGGGGGGGGGGCCTGAAGGTTAAGAGCGAGGGTTAAATCTATTCCAGCCTTACATAGAAACAAGATTAAAATACATAAAGAGATATTTATTAAAAAGATTACAATCAGAGACTGTGTGAATAGGGTGAAAAATAGAGTGCGCGAATCAACACGCGCGCCCTCAGATCAGTCTATTTAAACTAGTAGTCCCTAGAACCGCGCCGACCATTATGATGACATCGGTACTGGCCGATTCCAGGATGTCATGAATAGTAGTTACCCCTGGATACGACTCTCTGATTACCCTGCATTCTGCGGCGAAGGCCCCACACCCAAGAACAGCGTGATTGGGAGTGAAGCCCTCGCCACAGCGACAGACGGGGTCAGACCATCGCACAAGCCAACTATTTGTGCAAGTCATACTCCATAGGCAATAATAATTTCCAACGAGAATGGTAATTTATAAATACTGTGTTCTTTCTGAAGTCTATATGCTAGGACGCCCGGGTGCTCCCGCGCCAAAACTCTCTTTTCACTAGAATAATTGTTTTTAATTTGTTTCGCTATGATGATTCGTGTTTCTTTGGTAGTCATGCGGAGCCGCACGGGCTGAGCGCCAGGTACGTTTGCGGCGCCAGCCCGGGTGGCACCGTCTGCAGTTTCATTTCCAAGGATACCAACATGGGACGGGATCCACTGGAGGGCAGTGTCAATGCCTCTAATCATTAGCTGGTGTATACTCAGTTTTATTTCTAGTACTATATCTTGGCGACTAGACCTGTCCCCATGTTTTATGCTTTGCAAGGCAGACCTAGAGTCAGCGCAGACAAGGAACTGGTACATCTGCAGTGGCAGAGCCAACACGCATTCTAATGCCATCAGAATCGCAGTTAGCTCCGCCGTGCATACGGACCAGTCCCTGCCTAAGTTATAACTAATAGTTGTTTTCCCAGAGATGGAATAAAGACGCCACACCCAACATTTCCGGAATCATCAATTGATCCATCGGTGTAAGCTATAATAGCATGCGGATAGTTGGCGTCAAGATATTCCAAAGTAGAAACTCTTTGTATATGTGGATCGCTTTTTTTTTTTTTTTTTACTAATGCCTACAACTTCAGTCTGGATTGTTGGCGCAAGGAGGGTCCAAGGTGGTACAGGAGACAACGGTGCCGTGGACGTTAAACATGGAACTAATCAAAACAGTCCAATACCTTCCTTTGTTCACAATAAGACAGATTCACGTGAGCCCCTGCAGTGGCGGCGTTTGTGATGCGCTGTAGTCTAAAAGCGAATAATCTTAGGGTGCAAATACTTTGTACGACCTAGTTCTGCAAACAGGAGGAGCAAATTCAATTAATGCCCTGCGGTCCAAGTGAACTATGATCATCTATGACACTGTTAGCTGAACAGACTTGATGAGCTCATTGACATGGGGAGTTGGGAGCGGCGTGTGTTGTCTAGTAGACACGCCCTGACTATTTACGTCCCACTTGTCCATTCAACCGAATCTGTTTGCAAGAGGCACAGATTCGCATGTGTTCCGACGGAAGGGGTAAACATACTCTACGTGTCTTACTGGCGGAGATAGGACCCATTTGCATTCACCTAAGTAGAGAAGGTGGAGGCAATAAAAATAAATGGCAAACTCTCGCAATTGGGCGCAAACAACTGATACGTTTCCTGTACTAACATGCACTTGACAAAGGCACAGACAGACATAGAAAGGCATCTAGCTAGAGTATACTTATTGGTCAATAGTGTTTACATCTACTTCCTCTCTCAAGGGGAGGTCATCAGGTGTTTATGCATTTCAGCGTGCCTTTGACACGACAGTGCAAGGTAGTCACAAAGATTTCCACTTCACACAGTGCTCCTTGCTCACCTAAACAACATAGATGTAGCTAAAACCAACATTTACTTTAGATCTAAATAGACCTTTGACTGTTTTATGGAATAATGTTGGTCTACGTCTTTTGGAGAAGAGATAAAATTGGACTCTATTAACTTGAATATGTAAAGCTATCAAAGTTCTTGGCAGTGGGAGGACTTAGGAGGGTCCTTTGACACATTTACTAGTGTTTATATCTGTGTTTTTTAAACATGCATTATTTCAGATCATAAGGAATAGATGATTTGAGAGAATGCAATGTTAAAGGTGTGAGAGAGAGAGAGAGAGAGTGAGAGAGAGAGAGAGAGAGAGAGAGAGAGAGAGGAGAGAGAGAGAGAGAGAGAGAGAGAGAGAGAGAGAGAGAGAGAGAGAGAGAGATGCGCTGCTGTGGTTTGTATAGAATTTCTAAGACGTTATCAGCATTATGTATGCAAGGGTTTTGTAACTCAATATTCAGAACATACTACAGCTTTGACAGTATATCGCGATCCCAGAAATATCACGGTAGGGAACTTGGATCCCGAAAAAATGGATCCGATCGCGGGCGCAAGTGAACCTTTGTCACCAGCCCAAACCGCCCCCCCCCCCCCCCCCTCCTGTAACTTCTCTTCTTTACGGCGCGTACACCTCGCTACACACTAAACTCCGAATTACCTCCTTCAGATTAAGACCACAAGTGTAAATGATTATGGTTTTTAAGCGCAGAATCAATATGCAATGAACGTCTGTTGCCACACTCCACTTCAGCGGTTAAGATGCTCAGAGTGGCAGGTGGGACTAGATTGACACTGCACTGAACCCTCATGGACCTCTTCCACACGAAGAATATACATGCAGGAAAAGGCCCTGTGGCAGGCCAATGACATCTGAAAGTCTAGGTTTGTCTCAGGTAGAAGTTGCTAACTTTTGAGATTCAAATGCCCCCCCCCCCCCTCTCTCCCCCCCCCCAAACCTTGGAGATACTCTTTTCACTTATGTACTTATCATACCTCCCATCCATTCCCAGTCAAAAATGCTACGGGTTTCCTTGTGCTGTTTTGAACAAAAAGGCCGTTCGACACTAGACTTGACAACTTCTCCTTGCTTCAGCTTTATCTTAACACTTGCTAACGTGTTTTGTTGAAGTCGCCAACAGGGCCAGTAATCCGATTAAACTGACGGCCAATGCGAGTGAGTTACTTTTCACTTATATGAATATGGGAAAAAACAGGTGTGCTTGGGATATTCCTAATTAAGCAGCCTTTCTCAAAGTAGTGTTTTTACACTTAGCCTGAAAGGAATCAGACAGACCTACAGTTTTATAGCTAAAAACGGTTGTTTGTTGACAGATGACAAAACAGGATGTAATTGGGCAGTACTGATTCTTCTGTGGTGCTAATTTCCTGAATAAAAGAAACTAATTGCACTTTTAGTTTCTGAATATAGTTACTGTATTCTCCCAGTGTTGACTATTACATTTTAGAGTCCCTCGGTACTATTTAAGTGATCAGAGGCTATCAGAAATATTTTCGGAAAGTTTGATCGCTTGTATTAATTTTGATGTTTAGAAAGTGGTCTGAAACCGGTACTAAAGTGGAGGGGGAGAAAGAGCCGGAGTACCCGGAGAAAGAAGGCCTGACGGTCCGCCCGAATTAACGGTGACACGTACTAGAGGGAAAATTCCGACGCCGATACCCGATATCTTAACATTGCATTCTCCTGATTGAATCTGGCTTACTGTCCCTACTTACTATTGAAGCATGAGGGACTAGCTGGTTTATCTTATAAGATTGCATTCTCCCAAATCATCTATTCCTTATAAGGAACAGTGCAACCGGCTAACCACTACGCTGATACACCATGTGAATAATACCACAATACTGCGCTATATACCCAATATCCTTATGTGAGGAAACTGATGTAGATCAAATAAGCGGAGTCGTGGTCTCGAACGACGTATACACGGGACGACGACTACTGAAGGATTAGGGCCTTCAGAATACAACATCAACAAAACAAGCACATTTCACACATCTATCTGGTGACAATGCAGGTCTCGATGATTACAATGATGCTCTGATGGGCAGTGGTGCATGACCACTAACACTCACCGCAAAAGACAAAGACCGCACTTTGAGAGTGGCTGGCGATCCGCTATGCGGCTGCATTCAGTCGTAATGGGATTACCGGATTAGCAGCCCGTTACTAAACATCAAAGGACTTTATCATGGGTCGTGATCTGAGCAACGGATGATATAACTCCCGCCCCCGCCACCTCCCCACGATTTGTCCCTCATACGCTCATTAGCGTGAGTAGGGACGGTAAACTGGACTTCTGTTACCTCCCCACGAGTTACACCCGGCCGTCATCCGCTAACACCGCCGCCGGAAGGGGCACAGTGGACTTCTAGATTTCTGATTGATAATTGCAATTGCCTCAGTGGACGTGTCCACAATTGCATACTTGTACTTAGATGACTGCCTTGCCCGACGATACAATGAGGATAGTATCGCACAAAAAGCAGTATCGGCTCATGTAAGCCCCTGTGGCTGAAGGCGAACATGAAGCTTTGTGCCTAGCTGAGGGACTGGTCGGGGCACCAGATCAGCAGAGATTGAACACTTGCCCACTTTTCCACAGTCACCAGCTTATTACCGGATGGCTGCCTTTGAGAATGGTATGGCAATGAGGATGGTATCGCAAAGTTTCCTTGATGACTACATGTTTAATGATTGTACATTGCTTAACGTCCCGACAGCAACAAGACTTTCTCAGGACGTGGATGACTACATGTGCAAGGGGGACATAAATAGTAACTCGCAAAGTAAGAGGTACTGATATGTTAAATAGTATCAATCAATTACCTGAATCTCCCCATGTCGGACGATGGCCACCATAATTGGTAAATCCCTTTGGCTAATTCATAATCCAAGAACGTTCTACTGACACCATTAGAGCCAGCCACACATTCCATAGCTAACCACAAACGCGCATGCGCAAATATGCAAATATGTGGCCACATTCCTTCTTCAAATAAAGATAAGTAGCGACTAATATCTCTGTTTGTTTGTTTGTCTATTTTGACAAAGGGTATTTACCCGAAATATTAATAAATTGTGTTGTACCCGACTTTTCTAAGCGTGTTTCTTTCTCCGTTGGGTACTTCTTTGCATTTAACATGCTTGGCAGTCACCTTTTTGGTCTGGATTATTTATTGATTGATCGATCGATTGATTGATTGATTGGTTGGTTGGTTGGCTGGCTGATTGACTGATTGATTAATTGATTGATTGATTGATTGATTGATTGATTGATTGATTGATTGATGATTGATTGCCAGGGCTGACAGGGAAAAAACAGCCCTTCTCTGTCCATTTTGGTCCTAGTTTTGATCTATATTTTATGTATCTGCAGCAATGTTTACTCTTACAGTTTCAGATGCGATTCTTAAATGGTGTCTTCAGGCTTGTCTTAGAGCTTTCGGGATGTCTCCACTCCATAGCTTGTACGCTAAGGTTAGAAAACCATCTCTGGAGCTCTGCCGGGTCTTCCTCACGCTCAGCTATGCTCTTAATGTGAAAGACTGTCACGACAGTCCAGCTTATAATTACGTTTTAATCCTCTTTGACATTCACCCAAACGAATTTAAATGTTACGTCTTCTTCTTCTTCTTCTTCTCGAACGCCGTCACACTTGGAGTTTGGCTCTCAAAATGAAATCTGTGGTCTTCTGTAGCGCCTCCACAGGCCCGTACAGTAAATGTTACGTGTCCAACAACATTTGATGGCGGCCGGAGTTGAGGTCAAGGAAATGGAGAAAGCTCTTTTTTAATCACTAGTAAGCATTCATGCGAAACATTGTGCTTAGGGATGTGAAATGTCTTGTACTGTATGCAATATTTTATCATGGGCTGTCAGTTTGATGCCCTCAGGATCAAATGGCTAAGGAATCCAACTGTTCGTGCATGGCTAAGTGATTACGTACGTATACATGCCATGGTTTTAACTCCAAACTTTCTCATGATTCTAGGCAGCTTTGTTTGTAATCAAGCAACAATCGGACCCGTTCTGGGCGCAACGTTGGGTCATTTTGTATTTACTAAGTACACCACACAGTAGCTTGTGAAGCACTTGTGACGTATCCAAGCAAATTACTTAAATACAAACAACTGGGCAGAGTTATCGCTTAAGGTAGTTCCCTGCACAACGGGATTGCAGTATGAATCAGCAAGGCCAGTCATGAGCCATGTCGACTTAGTGCTAATATGTTGTACCAACACAACATCATGCTGCCAACAAAGCTGAAACTTCAGCTAATTAGTTAGTTAGTTAGTTATTATAGTTTTATAGTGAGCAAGCGACTAAGATGATCTTAATGGCGGCGCTGTCATGGATGCAAAACCTGAACAGTGTACAGAAAACACTACCTTCAGCAGGAAAAGCTTCACATTGGGAGTTAAAGACATGGTAATCAAGTTGTCTGGAATGCACAATGTTAACAGATGGAGATATGGCGGTCGATTTTGGTTGGATAACTTTACATGCGTGGATCTCGCAAACCAAACGTCTGAGCGTAACTAGATTCATGGGATAAAATAAAATGTTGCTGATTATTTCCAAAATAATTAGGGTGGTCATTGTGAAAGTTTTACGTACCAATCAGATCAAAATGGCTAAAAGAGTGAAAGTGTCAAACCCTGCAAATCATACAAGTAAATGAAGGAAGACTTGAAAATGTAACTCCAGTGTAGAAATTTCAGAAGTTTTTAAGTACCATCCACTCGACTTCCTTACTATATTTGTTCAAAATTTACTGCACTATGTATTATGGTTCTAAACCATCGCTGTAAAGGTGGTTGATACAGGCTATTATTTTTTTTTCCTCTGCATTGAAGACAACACAGTCTCCTCTTTGAATGCTGCCACCAACCAGTACCTTCGTTTGAGGGTTACGAGCATGGAGCAGGTCTTAAGCTACGGTTCCGTAAGCACCAATCCGATACGAATACGCAAACCCATTACGGTGATGCAATTTTTCTTAAAAAATGCTTCTTTATCGTTCAAAGTCGGATACATTGGGCATATAAAAACACACAAACATGATTAGGACTTGCACGAGCCTTTTTGTTTCGGACCCGCATCGTATTCAGATCGAATTCGTATCGGATTCGTGTTTGTGGAAGCGTAACTTTAAGCTACAGTTTCGTAAGCACGAATCCAATACGTCATCTTTGATCGAAGTTAGATGCGAATTTATTTCCCTAACAGGCATATGGAAACAGATAAAGATAAGGACTGGCACAAACGTTTCTGATTTGGACCCGCTTTGGATTCGGATTGAATTCGTGTCCGATTTTTGTTATGGAAGAATATCTTAAAGCATATGTTCTGTTGTCAAGCTACCAGATTTGCACAGGCACTGATCTGACTGGCCGATTCCGAACTTCTTGTGGAGATGGCAGTTCACTTTGTTATACCCTGTGAATAGTCGGAAGACGACCCTACGGGCTCAGGTGTGATCAACAAATGGTACATTTGTAACTGTTTTGCTGTAGATGGAATGTTCATGCGGCTACTTTAATCCAGACCAACAAGGTAACTGTCAAGCGTTTACAATGCAGAGAATAACCCAAAAGAAGAAAGAAGAACGCTTTGAAAGGACAGCTACTTTGTTTTCTGCTGGGCTGTTTTGACAGTTTTTCTTTTGCATAGGACAGTTTAGTTATTTGTTTGGATTTAACGCCGAGCAGGTCACTAAGGCCATATCACCGCGTGCATAGGACAGTGTTCTATCCACTTGAGTTATTGCGGATCTCTTCATTGCCAGTCTGTCTGCAGTTTTATTACCTCTCACACTGCAGTATATATATGGAACACAACTGTGTGCTGTGTGCAGATGAGAGGTTAGTCAAAGACAAAACATTCAAGTATTTATATCCGCGTGTTTATTGGTCCGCAGGATGGAGAAGGGCATCAGTGAAAAACGCAGTCGCATCAGATGTCTCTGGAAAGTTCTTCACTATGGTAGCGCCAGTCTTTAACCCGCTGTGAGATGGCCTTAGTTGCCTGCTCGGCGTTAAACCCAAATACCTAACTAACAGTCTTTAGGGCTTGTAATTGTGAACTGTCGTTGGTGGTGCACTTGCTGGTGGCAACATAGATCTCTGCTTCTCTATCTCCTGGGTATTGGATGTAGATTCCAGATCTTCTGTCTGTGAAGTCAGTTGCAGACGTTGGTCCAGACATTTTGTGGGTAGTAGGTCTGGATGTGATCTTTCTTGTAGGACTTGCGTTCTGCATTACACTGGGTATCCTTCTTCTGCTTCAGCAGGATTAGGTGTTCAGCTGTGTGATTCTGGGAAGGATTCTCTTATTTCTTTCTTCTCTTTGTTCTTGGGGAATCTCCTTTGGTTTGTGATTTAGGTGATTTGATTTCTCTGTTGAAGGATTCTGATCTGATGAACAAAGATGAAGTGCTTTACGCTAGCCTTTTTTTTACCCTGACATCTTCTGTCTGATCGGGTGATCCTGCAGTCATTTAAATAGCTAAAATGGGAACAGACCGTATATTTAACAGGTTTCAAATTTACCATTTGTTTGCTTGTTGTGACTCAGAACCGTCTACATTTGCGTTGATACAGCACTGTATTGTTTAAGACCATTTCTTGTTACTTTTGGAATCTTCTCTCCATTGATGTACAGATTAATTAGTTCATAACAAGAGAACACACATTAGCTGCTTGCGTTCATATGAACACACACACGAGCTGGCTCGATCCATACCAACTGCTGACACACACGAGCTGGTTGCATACATACGAACCGGGGACACACACGAGCTGGTTGCATTCATACGAACTGGGGACACACACGAGCTGGTTGTATTCATACGAACTGGGGACACACACGAGCTGGTTGCATCCATACGAACTGGGGACACACACGAGCTGGTTGTATTCATACGAACCGGGGACACACACGAGCTGGTTGCATCCATACGAACTGGGGACACACACGAGCTGGTTGTATTCATACGAACCGGGGACACACACGAGCTGGTTGTATTCATACGAACCGGGGACACACACGAGCTGGTTGTATTCATACGAACCGGGGACACACACGAGCTGGTTGTATTCATACGAACCGGGGACACGTGAATAGCAGCATCTTTTGAATGGTAATCAGTTCCCAGACACATTTATCATGCTTAAATACCAACATAAATGCATGTTATCAAATGATTTTAGCAAAGTTCATAACAGTTTATCTGTTTTTAATCATCGGCTACATCCATACAAACCGGGGACGTCTGATTGTATCCCTACAAACTGGGGACGTGTGTGTACAAAGTTTCATCATCTTAAAAGCCCATTGTTTTCAACTTCACAGCCCAGTACTAATATATTTGTAACAAATGAACATAGATCTATGTGCTAAAGAGGTTGAAAGCAAAATATCTTTTATCAGATCTTTGTATTTGAGCATGGGTTGTAACCATACGAACCGGGGACCCGTGTGTATAATCCTATAAAAGTGTGTGTCCAGATACACACACCATGGGTTGTAACCATACGAAACGGGGACCTCGTCAGATTTTGTTCATATTTCACCAGTAACATTGTTTTGAGTCATAATATACGTCGCAAATGATAACTCAAATCGTCTGGAACCGGGGACGTCCCCGGTTACAGGAGGTCCCCGGTTCGTGGGTGTATAACCCGTGTGTGTCCCCGGTTCACGGGATGTACATACTCACACACACACACACACACACACACACACACACACAGAGCAAACACATTCCATGTGCACGTATCATAGACCCTAATGGCCACACAGTCAATGGGAGCTGACGAGGTTCTATACGCTTCGTACTTGTCCTTCTTATACATTTATATATGCGTCCATCACGCAGAGCGGTCATCTGAGTCTTCAGTCTTCTACGGGATTAACCCTTTGGGTGTATGTAGCGGTTTTTGTCGCGATGATTCCTGCAGGAATCATCGCGACAAAAACCGCTACCGGCAGCCGAAGGGTTAACACCTTCGCTGCCCACGGACGCAAATCGTGTTTCTAAATGTTTTGTCAGTTCAACACCACAGAGCCTCAGCCGTCCCAGGAACACTCGATACAAAGTAGTGTCATCAAGAAGCATAGATCCTTATGAGCCCCGCAACTGCGGGGGCTCATGAGGATCTATGTCTCTTGCAGTTGAATTGTTCAGTTTTCCTCGGCAGTGAAGGGGTTGAAGACGTGTCGAGACACCTAGAGATGCAAAGAAATAAACAACAGACAAAATGTGTGCTTTTATCTTGTGCTTCTTCTTCCAAAACTTATTTCTTGTTCCTTTCCATGTTCACTGTTTCTTTTCTTTTCTTTTAGCATTATTATATTTCGCACACTTGGGAGTAAGTCACCTTTCTTTTGGGTCTAGACTTGTCAGTGAAGGCTGGGTTGTGCAAACTGCTGCTTACGGGGATTGACTGCATAACAGCGTGCAAAACATTTGATTTACACAATAGTTTGCTCCAACTTTTGAATGTTGTGTGCATGCGTGCATGCATGCATGCCGTTGAAGATCTCGACACACAGACACAAAATGAAAACTACTCACACGTGCATTAGAACACCAAGTTCGACGTTACAAATTTCATGATGCTCGCCAAAGACTGCATCGCAGTTCAGGAATCAAATCGACCGTGATTGTCCGAGGGCAGTACCGTAATAGTTTTGCGCTTATAGGTCTATCCCAAATTTTGGAGTAGTTCTCTATGAAGACTTACAGTTCGGGAGACATATCCACCATGACCGCTCAAGTGTAGTGCCAGGGTATGAGTACCTTGTCGCATCAAATGTTCTACGATGATAGTCCAAGGGTAGTGTCAGAATCACGAGCACCTCGGCACCTCCAATGATCGACCAAGATGGCACAAGGGTGCCAAAGTACGATTACATTGACGGCTCTATTCATAGACAAAAAAAAGATAGTTGAAGCCTCTAGGCGCAAAGCTATTTCGGCACCATCCTCGATATATCGTTTGATCCATCTCTTTGTCACATTGTGTCAGAGTTGACAGGTGAAAAAGAAAAATACGCGTCATCGTGTGTTTTTCGTGTTTAAAACGTGTATTTACAGTCATATTGTTTCATTATTCGGCTTTAGCTGGTGCGCCCTTGTTTGCCACAGTAAAAAGAGAAAGAACAGTTTTAAAATGTTCGTTGACTGGCAGCGAAAACAAACCGCGTCTTTGACACCATTGAAAAATCAACGCCGAAGAACTCAGCCCATCCAAGAAAAACACGGACATTAATGACGACAGCAGGCGGAAAAGAACCTCATGACCCACCTCATCGGCAGATAATCATGAGGTTCTTTACCTCTTGAAGTAAAATTAGCGTGTGTTCACCTTTTCCTAGCAGCGAAGACTAATTGTCAGCGCGTGTATTGGTGTGCTTAACGCTGCAACGAGCAATTAAGCCGAAGTTTTTTGCCGAGAAAAAGTGAACTCAATGAAACGGGAAGAGACATAGATCCTCAAGAGCCCCCGCGACTGTGGGGGCTCGTGAGGATCTATGCCTCTTGTTGAAACCAATTTGTATCCATGTTTCTTCGTCGGTTTTGGCTTCTGGTTGTTGAATGCACACAGTTTTCATGGGAAAAAAGTACGCGTATAGTGGCAGGGAAGGGGTTAACACTGATTTCCCAAATACAATCTGCGTCCACTTGTAGCGAAGGGGTTAAAATGTGTAAACCTAGTGCTGCTTTGCGTTGCCACAAAGAAAACAAACAAACCAACCAAGCAAGACAATGACTTGTTGAAAGATTGATACAAAGTGCTTTTGAACATTCAGCGTGCGTTGGACGGTGAAAATGTGTGTACTTAGTCCTTTACTATTCTCCCGCGGTCAACAAACCTTTTTAGTATCGTGTGCTAGTCTGTGATTTTGAACCTTGTCTAAAATAACAGACCAGCACCCCAGGCCGTGAAATCCAAAATCAGACGATTGCACATTGTATTCGTTTGACGCTTTGTGCCTGAGTGCGGTTTCGGCATCATGGATTTTTTTGTTTGTTTGTTTGTTTGTTTTTTAAGTCCAGCTCTAGTCTTAAAACCCAATCACTCCCTGGTGTGAGAGGCAAAGATGTAAAAAGAAAAGCTCTATATGCCTACACTAACAAACAAACGCTGACAGATCCTCTTCTGCAATAGTTATTTATTCACGTGAGTACGGGTGGCGACAGAGAAGCAGAATAACTAGTAAACCGTTTCCGAACTTGTTGATCTGAAGTAGTTTTTCATTGTTGGTTGTTGGATGAACTGTTAAATAAAGGATCGCACGCAAACTAATGCAATACGGCCCGTGAGATAGAATGAATACTTTTAAACATCAGACTTCATGCATTTACAACAAGCGGAAAGTTTTATCCCTTTTAAAGGCAGAATCAGCCGCGCTTATGTTTCCCAAGCTTTGCGGACAGAAACTCGGAGACCAGAATAATTTCCTCAGTGTTATCAGTGATGTAAATGGACCTATCTCTGCCAGCAAGAGGCACAGATTCTCATGAGCCCCTGCGGATGCAGGGGCTCATGAGAATCTATGCCTCGCGAAACGGGTCTGGCTGATTGCTAACGGATCCTGCTAATGGAGGGTACGTTCGATACGCTCTTGTTTGACCGCTCGTGATTGAGACCCAAGTGCCCGTTGTATGCATAATGGAAATACTGGGATTTTTGTTAAAGCGATCTGCTCCACAGCGGGCTTTTGATTGAAACAAATTCGCTGATTAACGAGTTCGCAATGTTGTCTTCATTGCCTCATCGAAGACTTTTCTACCCTTCTTGTCACAGTTAAAGTGAAGTGAGTACGTAAGCGTAACCGATGCGTGCTACTACTCCTTGCGCACGGGGAACTCAACACACAAAGAAGAAAAAGAGCAGAAATGTCTTTCATTGTACGACATTCATACTTCACAAGTTAAGGTAGCCGTGACATACTAAGATCATTTACAAGTTAAGGTAGCCGTGACATACTAAGATCATTTACAAGTTAAGGTAGCCGTGACATACTAAGATTATTTACAAGTTAAGGTAGCCGTGACATACTAAGATCATTTACAAGTTAAGGTAGCCGTGACATACTAAGATCATTTACAAGTTAAGGTAGCCGTGACATACTAAGATTATTTACAAGTTAAGGTAGCCGTGACATACTAAGATCATTTACAAGTTAAGGTAGCCGTGACATACTAAGATCATTTACAAGTTAAGGTAGCCGTGACATACTAAGATCATTTACAAGTTAAGGTAGCCGTGACATACTAAAATCATTTACAAGTTAAGGTAGCCGTGACATACTAAGATCATTTACAAGTTAAGGTAGCCGTGACATACTAAGATCATTTACAAGTTAAGGTAGCCGTGACATACTAAGATCATTTACAAGTTAAGGTAGCCGTGACATACTAAGAACATTTACAAGTTAAGGTAGCCGTGACATACTAAGATCATTTACAATTTAAGGTAGCCGTGACATACTAAGATCATTTACAAGTTAAGGTAGCCGTGACATACTAAGAACATTTACAAGTTAAGGTAGCCGTGACATACTAAGATCATTTACAAGTTAAGGTAGCCGTGACATACTAAGAACATTTACAAGTTAAGGTAGCCGTGACATACTAAGATCATTTACAAGTTAAGGTAGCCGTGACATACTAAGATCATTTACAAGTTAAGGTAGCCGTGACATACTAAGAACATTTACAAGTTAAGGTAGCCGTGACATACTAAGATCATTTACAAGTTAAGGTAGCCGTGACATACTAAGATCATTTACAAGTTAAGGTAGCCGTGACATACTAAGATCATTTACAAGTTAAGGTAGCCGTGACATACTAAGAACATTTACAAGTTAAGGTAGCCGTGACATACTAAGATCATTTACAAGTTAAGGTAGCCGTGACATACTAAGAACATTTACAAGTTAAGGTAGCCGTGACATACTAAGATCATTTACAAGTTAAGGTAGCCGTGACATACTAAGATCATTTACAAGTTAAGGTAGCCGTGACATACTAAGAACATTTACAAGTTAAGGTAGCCGTGACATACTAAGAACATTTACAAGTTAAGGTAGCCGTGACATACTAAGAACATTTACAAGTTAAGGTAGCCGTGACATACTAAGAACATTTACAAGTTAAGGTAGCCGTGACATACTAAGAACATTTACAAGTTAAGGTAGCCGTGACATACTAAGAACATTTATAAGGGAAATTTTACGAACTATTAAGCATTTATTGCCTGTAGCCGGTCCCTTTAAGAGTATAGTGTGCGACATCGTATGTGAATATGGCGGTTAACATGGCATGTACCCTCTCCGCCTCGATCTCGATTTGCGACAGGCACATTTCCTCGTGGGCCTAGGCAAACCTCCTTTACAACACGAGAATCTATGTCTCCATTCGATAGATGTAACTCTGATTTTGCCAGGTCAAGGCGTTGACATGGCAGTCACTTGATTACGTCATAAACATGCATATGAGATCGTTACACGGTAGTCATTTAACCAACACTAGTGCGCACACAATTCACAAGCCTAAATCAATCAGTCAGACAAACGATACGCATCATCCTCTGCCATCGGGCTCTATGATTACTCGTTTAAGAGGTGGAGCAAGTTTTAGTCTATCACTATAGGCTAAAAATACTCCTTTCAGCTGACCGCCGTAGACTAACTCAGAGGGGGTGTTTACTAGCTAACTTAATGGGAGAAAGGCACGAGGCATAGATCCTCATGAGCCTCCGCAGACTGCGGTGGCTCATGAGGATGTATGTCTCCTGGTCTCCTGCCGTCGAATGGTGTTCTGAAAAGAACGAGTGCGAAAATATTTAACGACAAAGTCATTACAGAAGAGTGGAGCCCCCCCCCCCCCCCCCCCGACTACATTGGTTATTATTGTTTACTAGCTAACTTAATGGGAGAAAGGCAGGAGGCATAGATCCTCATGAGACCCCGCAGACTGCGGGGGCTCATGAGGATCTATGTCTACTGCAGTCGAACGGCGTTCTGAAAAGAATGAGTGCGAAATTATTTAAAGACAAAGTCATTACTGAAGAGTGGAGCCTTTACCCCCGCCCCCCCCCCCCCTCCCCCGCCCCCGATTTCATTGGCTATTATTTCCCACGAGTCTGGTTGTCATTTGATCATTTAGGACAACAAAGACCGGCTGCACGTCGAACTATTTCCATTATTTTCGTCCCTGTTTGAGTCGTGCGCTTTCGTTTGCAACACACGCTGTGGCAATGCTTTGCGGCCGGTTGTGTTGGCAGGACAGAGACTGCAAACATGTTCGCTGATTTTGACTGTAATTGAGAACTGCAGCTGCTTAGTTTGAATGTATGCATACTTGTATCGTGTCTTGTGTTGGTTCTCACTGGAGTGTTGCTGGAAACGCGTACTGAAAACCAGTCTACCATATCTTATGTCGGCTTGTTTAAAACAGCAGTTATAATGGATTTATTACTGTAGTCTGTATGACAGTATGCCTGGTCAAGTCTGAAGCACCAAAGAAAAATCTCGAATCTCCGAGGAGAAACTATATTTGAAATCGAACAACAGAAAAGTGACAAATCAGAGGAAAGATTGTGACTTCACATGAGACAACTCACGACTATGTTAAAACTCCTGAAAATCAAGATGTTTTCGCCTCTTTTAACGTTTTCGGTTTGCGTCTTTATTTTATCCCGATCTGCAGTTTTGGGGGAAGTATTCGCGAACAGTTCTGCGTTTTATAAACTGCAAGCAGAGATCCTGAAGGGGTATTCCCCTTCAGTGCGGCCTGTGCGCAATGTCTCCACTGTAACCAACATTACTGTGAAATTTTATCTCCGTGCTATAGAGGACGTGAGCACCAGAGAGCAGAAGATCGGTCAGACGTTGTACCTGTACATACGTTGGCAGGACGAGTTCTTACAGTGGGACCCGGATCAGTACGATAGTGCCATTGATATAGTGGTCAAGCAGAAAGAAATCTGGGTCCCTGACCTCGTCTTTGGTCCCAGCACGTCGGGGTCTTCTGGAAAAGTGGGCTACGATGACCAACCAGTGCGGGTAATGCATAACGGTAACGTGATGTGGACCCCGGAACAATATGTTGAAACATGGTGTCCTTTGTCCATCGTTAACTACCCATTAGACAAACAGACGTGTGGCTGGGACCTATACCTACTGGTGTCCGACAAGCGGCACGCTGACATCTTCTCAGTGTCTGACCCCGACACGCCGATTATAGCCCCAGATGTGGAGAACGCGGAATGGAGAGTCGTTGAGATTTATGACGATCGGTGCGACTACACTGAAGACATCTTCACTTACTCTTGCCTGGCTTTCACCTACACGCTGCATCGGCGGTCGTCGTTCCTGGCGCTGACGGTGATCGTGCCCACGCTGTTGCTGGCCGTGCTGTCCACACTGGTGTTCGCGTTGCCGGCGGATTGTGGCGAGAAGATTTCGCTGGGAGTGACGCTGATGTTAACCTTCGTCTCCCTCCTGTCCATGGTCATGTCCGTGCTGCCGCAGTCCTCGCTCCAAACTTCGGTCTTCGTCGTGTACCTGGTTGTGATGTGCGCATGCTCCGCATTGTCCATCCTGCTGACAGTCCTGGTTATCTCCCTTCATCACCGACTGGACTCTGTCCCTTTGCCGTCGTCTGCCGTTACCTTCGTTCGTCTGCTTCATTCTTGTGGGCGCATTCGACTGAACGAGGAAGTTGGAGAAAATCGGTACCAACACAACGCAAAGTCGTCCGTCTCGCCTTCGGACACGCAACAAGGTCAGAATGGCGGTGACGTGAACGGAGAAAGGCCAAGGTCGTCAAAGGGCCGGAAGCCGGTGATTACGTGGCGTGACGTAGCTGTCGCGTGCGACTACGTTTTCTTCAGACTGTTCCTCTTCATCGTCTGTCTGGCGACATTTATCTGTTTCTGCATAATGGCCGTTTAACACGTTTTTGTTCATATAAGTCTGGGACTCGAGTGTTCCAGGTTTCATCCATCCCACCGGTACTGCTTACAGTAAAGCTCAAATGGGACTTAGCTACTTACACTTACACGTTGAAAGTCGTCTTATCACTTGTAAATAGATCTACTTGTAAATAGATCTACTAAAAAAAATGCGCAAAATTCCCTTGGGCCGGCGTCAGCCGCCGTTGGCCCGCGTACAGTTGTGCGCGGGCCAACGGCGGCCGACGTCGGCACGATGACCTTTAGCGCACGTCTGATTAGACTGGCGCTTTTCCTTGCTCCAAGCTAATCAGTCACGGCTCAAGCGTTCGTGGTGAACCTATATCTCCTGGCGCAATGTCAGGAATTAGAGAGTAACATAATACTTGATACATTTTCTTTTCTTATTGTAATCAACAGCTCAGCAGATGTTTGTAGTTTGAATTTTAATTACTTTTGCCTTCTGCAAGTGAATGTGATTCAATCACAGTTTTGTGCCACCATGTTTATTTATTGGTTGGTTGGCTGGCTGGTTGGTTGGTTGGTTGGCTGGTTGGTTGGCAGGTTGTTTTTAATGCCAGAATGTATGTTACAGGCAGAAATATTCAGACAATATCGTTAGACAGACTTCCTGGAAGAGACGTAGGCCTATTGGGTGAAAAATTACCACCACTGCTCAAAGTCTCTTAACTCCCTAGTGCATGCATTAGCCAGTACTTTAACGGTACCGCCGACTGCATGCAAAAGACCGTTAATCATACACTTGACATGACAAGCGCTGTTATACATTTATTGTACGGCGAATTCCCTGCGCGGATTGTGGGTTTGGATTTGATTTGATTTATTTAGCTTTGTCTCAACATTGATTCGATCTAATTTCGATTGATTCAACGCATTCCGATTTGCTTTGATCCTTAGTTTCATCCTTTTGATCCTTAGTTCCGGAGAAAGACATGGGTTATATAAGAGACCTGATCCATTCTTATTAGGAATGGAAATGATTGTCTTATTCTATACCTATATTATTCTATACCTGCGTATTTCTCTGTGGGCTGGCGATTGGGTGCCTGATAGGCGGGGGCAGGGGATCTAACTGTTGTCTGTCCAGCGCTGTGATTCCCCTTGGTTTGAGTACTGACAATTCTGCCAGCGCTAGCCTCACCTATCTGGTTTGTGAGTATCATGTATAACTCGAGGCAAAATTTGTATCGTTACATTGTTGTGTAATGTTCTGTGCATCTACTGTGGGAAATCAGGGTATTTACCCGACCACATATAGTAGCGCACCTTCATGTTTGTGTATGTATGTTTCTCCTGCCTACTTCCTAAGTTCCGGAGAAAGACATGGGTTATATAAGAGACCTGATCCATTCTTATTAGGAATGGAAATGATTGTCTTATTCTATACCTGCGTATTTCTCTGTGGGCTGGCGATTGGGTGCCTGATAGGCGGGGGCAGGGGATCTAACTGTTGTCTGTCCAGCGCTGTGATTCCCCTTGGTTTGAGTACTGACAATTCTGCCAGCGCTAGCCTCACCTATCTGGTTTGTGAGTATCATGTATAACTCGAGGCAAAATTTGTATCGTTACATTGTTGTGTAATGTTCTGTGCATCTACTGTGGGAAATCAGGGTATTTACCCGACCACATATAGTAGCGCACCTTCATGTTTGTGTATGTATGTTTCTCCTGCCTACTTCCTAAGTTCCGGAGAAAGACATGGGTTATATAAGAGACCTGATCCATTCTTATTAGGAATGGAAATGATTGTCTTATTCTATACCTGCGTATTTCTCTGTGGGCTGGCGATTGGGTGCCTGATAGGCGGGGGCAGGGGATCTAACTGTTGTCTGTCCAGCGCTGTGATTCCCCTTGGTTTGAGTACTGACAATTCTGCCAGCGCTAGCCTCACCTATCTGGTTTGTGAGTATCATGTATAACTCGAGGCAAAATTTGTATCGTTACATTGTTGTGTAATGTTCTGTGCATCTACTGTGGGAAATCAGGGTATTTACCCGACCACATATAGTAGCGCACCTTCATGTTTGTGTATGTATGTTTCTCCTGCCTACTTCCTAAGTTCCGGAGAAAGACATGGGTTATATAAGAGACCTGATCCATTCTTATTAGGAATGGAAATGATTGTCTTATTCTATACCTGCGTATTTCTCTGTGGGCTGGCGATTGGGTGCCTGATAGGCGGGGGCAGGGGATCTAACTGTTGTCTGTCCAGCGCTGTGATTCCCCTTGGTTTGAGTACTTAGTTTCATTTGACTACATTTTGTTTTATTTTGTTTCGTTTCATTTAATAACAAATGCCGTATTACAGCAGTGTCGCTGACCACCGTACAGCTTTTACTTAGGAACACGTCTGACAACGAGTTTAACTCTTTCGAGACGTGGCGCAACCGGATTCGCGGCTTAAAGCCGCGAATCCGGATGCGCCACGTCTCGAATGTGTTAAAACACTGCGTGTAGACAAGATATTATCTAGAATAATTAATCGGCCAGACTACGCTGTATCAGGCAGAAGCAGAAAGCCAGCGAAGGCGTTCCACCAATATCCCTCAGACTCGGTTCCACCAGACGTCCATTTGACGTACACTTGTTCCCCTTCGTTGACGTGGGTCGCAGCAAGAGCCGACCCTTTGTCGTACGAATTGGGAGCACCCTCTGCCGTGGTTCTTGCAAGCATTATCCCCTCTTTCATAATAGCAGCGCTTATGGTAGGTTTAGACACAAATACCATAATTTGAAAGTAGAAGACGTAGAGTCCAGAGACAGGGAAGTGAAGACACCTGTGAGTGGGTTGTAGCCATTCCCGATGTTGGTCGTCACTTCGTCATAGACGAATGGAGATATCGTGCTGATAATGACTTGAAACCTTGACATGTGTGCTGTGAAGGCAACTGAAACAGGCATAATTTTTTGAGCGGGTATGTGATTTTGGACCAGGGGCCAGTTACATGAGCGAACTTAGTCCTGCGCCAGCCACTAAGCAAGGTGCGCCGCTATAGCGGCTCACCTTGCTTAGTGGCTGGCGCAGGACTAAGCTCGCTCATGCAACTGACCCTGACGGCTAAAAGTAAGTTTCCAAATAAGAGCCGGACAGACTTACGAGTCATTCTAACAGCTGCACATTATCATTGATGAGTAAGAAATAACTGAGAAAGACACCCTTTCCGGACAAGGACAAACTTTGAAGTAAAAATTCACAGACACACGATAAGTATTTGTACGTTATTGGTTGCTTGTGCACTTTGAAAAATGCCAAGATTTCGGAAATGATTTTGTCCAAGTCCACATAATATTCCAAGAAAGAAAGAAGCACGCTTGATTCAAGCGGTTTTGTCTCCCTTTGTTGGACATTACGGACTTTAGTTTAACACAATTTCACTTTATGTCTGTTTTTTTCTTTTTCCACTGGTAACTAGTAATAAATATTACGATTGTACAAGTGCAGAATGGACTGAAGTCAAATATATTGCAACTGCAAATGGCGGCATACACGCACTACGCAGATAAGTGAGGTTACGTTTAAAACGAACGACTCGCAAACACCAAGGAGAGGGAAATTAAGGCGGACAAGCAGATTCTTCCATAAGTGTAGACAACACTCCAGACATCTCCAAAAAAGCATAGATCCTCGTGAGCCCGGAGCACTCATGAGGATCTGTCACTCTTGGAGAAGCTTGGAGTGTTGTCTATGCATATGGCATGATTATCCGCCCTGATTTCGCTCTCGTTCGCTGTTGGGTGTCGCTCGTTGCAAACGAAACTTCATAACAGAGAACGTATGACTAGTTAAATGAAATGAGGTATGACCAGTTGACCACAACAACACAAGGTTCCTAAGTTACTGAGTATAAAACAATCGAATTTGCATTAGTGAAAATGTACATGTACACGAAATATTTTAGCCTGTTCAGTGCCACCCCAATGCGCAAAAGGCCATCGTCCCCGATGTCGGCCCGATGGCCTTTTGCGCATTGGGAGTTGACGCAGACTGTGTTTCTGCAATGTCTGTTCATTCAACACCGAAATGCGCAGAGCTGTCCTAGGGCCATGGATACAAAGTTGTTTCAGCAAGAGGCATAGATCTTATGTATGAGCCCCGCAACTGCGGTGGCTTATGAGGATCCATACTTTTTGCAGCTGTGTGGTGTTTACTTTTTCTCGGCACTGAACGGGTTAAACGTCTGCCACACAAAGACATGCGATTCAAAAGCACAGTCCAGAAACGGTGAGGTTTTCTACCTGCTAAAATTGAGAAAGAAAACAAAAAATCATACAACGGATTCTCTATCTCTCGTGTCATCGGAACTCTAGTGCGTACAAAGGAGAATAATGCTTTCATATTACGATATTCCCATTTCACAACGTGCTTCCTTTTCCCCATTAGCAAAACGTCTTTGGGCCCACGACGGCCGCAGTGGGCACGCGCACTGCCGTGCGCGGGCCCACTGCGGCCGTCGTGGGCCCGAGGACCTTTGCTTAGTGGGTTTGTGCAGCATTATTGTAGGTTTACCAGAAACATTTCTACAGCAGATATTGGAGACATTGGCTGCAGCAGGTTATTTTTATCATCACACTGAACCGCAAATCTGAGTTCCGTTAAAGATTTAAAAACAACAACAACCCAAAAAACATATCACGTGCCACAAATGAACATTGAACTCAATAAGCAAAGGGGCCTCGGGTCCACTTCGGTTCAGTGGACTTTTGCTTACTGAGATATTATACAGAGGTATACACACCAGCCTTCCTTTGGGGGGTGTTGTTGATGTATTCTTGCTGCTGCGTTGCCAGCTTGTCCATTCTAGCTTCCATTTTGGTCAGAGAGTACCCGGTGCTTGCGGCGCTCGCCTCCAGTAAAGCCAGCTGGGCGCGGATTCCGGTCATTTCCGCCTCACACGATTGGCTGTGAGATGATAAATATCCAATAATATGTGTAGGTCACAATATGGATGGATTAATAGATGGATGGATGGCTAGCCGCTGGCTGAGCGGCTGGTCGAATGACTGTTTTGTTGGTAACGTTATTGTTTGACTTATTGACTGACTGACGACTGACTGGCTGCAAGGCTGGCTGGTTGGTTGGTTGTTAGATTAATTGATCATTTGATTCAGCAGCGAATCAGTTGCCTACCGAAGAGGTTTGTTTGGGACCTTCAACCTGAGAGAGATGACACTCAGGGAGAGCAAACCTTCCTTCCCGCTGGCCGAAAAATAAACAGGGGTGGGCGGCAAGCGTATGAATACACCTCTTGCTCTTGCATATTCCCGCCGTTCTCCGAAATCTCGAAAAGCAATGGGAGGGTGGGGGGGGGGGGAGGGGAGTTGGGATAGAGGGGGCGTGTGGGAGGTGGGCTTTGTGGAGGCACATATCTACATTATGTTGGAGAAGAAACTCTGCCGCAGCGGTACACACAAGGTAAGAAAGTCAGTCATGGAGTCTCTCCATGTATTCTTTACTGTACCACTACATGTAAAGGTCCCATATACGCATGCGCTTCTGCATTCCATGAACGTACAACTCGCAGTAACGCATACTTGTTCGAGTAGAAGGCATGACGCACATGCAATTGTTATTAGAGCAATTGAAATGCATGCGGACAAAATGGTCCGTACACTTATGTACTTATGTGCAATGCACAAGGACCATGCATATAGAACAGCGACCGCACAAGTGTGTGTGTGTGTGTGTGTGTGTGTGTGTGTGTGTGTGTGTGTGTGTGTGTGTGTGTGTGTGTGAGAGAGAGAGAGAGAGAGAGAGAGAGAGAGAGAGAGAGAGAGAGAGAGAGAGAGAGATGATGATGATGATGAAACTTTATTTTTCAACGGTAAAAAGTTTTGACAGAAAACAAATCGTCATTTTACAAACTTGCCGTTGCTAACATCTACAGGATAAAAAAGAAGGGAAACTATAAAATATATATGTACATACAAAACCCAATAGCATCATTATATACAGAAAAAATAATAATACTCATCACACACACATGCACACACACATGCACACACGCACGCACGGGGCGCGCCGCTCACACATACACCCACACGCACAAACAAACACGAGCGCACACACATATAAAAACCATCTGTATGAAATACATGAGGTACAGGAAATATTACAGTACCTGAGAAACGTACTAAGTCTGACTCATCAGGCAATCAAAAAGTTTTGTTTTAAAACTTCCTGGTGAGGTAATAGTTTTCAAGAGAGAGAGAGAGAGAGAGAGAACGAACGAACGAACGAACGAAACTTTATTTTCCAAGGATTGAGATATTAGGCGCGCAGGCCTTTCTTACAATCTGTCCTTGCTAAGCTACTTAAGGAACACCAACCAAACAACAAAAACTAACTAATAATAAACGTCACACACACGCATACACACACGCACACAGACACACATATACATGTACTCGTGCACATGCGCACTTTTGTACATACATACACACACACGTACGTGCGCACATAATTATCTAACATATAAGTAGGTATGATATTTTTTGTACTATCAAAAACAAGTTAGAAAACTGAACAAACAATTTGGAGGCTAGATGAAAAAAAAAAAAAAAAAAAAAAAAAAAACATGAAGCGTATTATGTCGAAAAACAAAGAAGAAGAAAGGATCAGCATAACGATGTCTTGGAAAGGTAATCATGTACTCTACTTTTAAACAGAGAGAGGGACGTGGGAGGAAGGGAATTCCATAAAAGAGCACCTGAATAAGACAGGCTAGATTTGAACAGGTCTATACGGGGCCTTTTTATAGAGAGACTGTTCCTGGAGGTGCTGTATTTTTTTTCAGTTGGCGAAAAAAGCCTAGATAAGTAAGGTGGAGCTTTCCCGTTAAGAATTTTGTGCATCAGTACACATTTGTTTAGTGCGAGGTGCTTAACCAAAGGGAGAAGTCCGATGGCCTGCAGCTTGTCATCAGTGGATAAAGACGGATCAGGGAGGATAAGTTTAGCAGCGCGCTTGTATAATGAGTTTATCTTCTTGAAGTGATTTTCACTGCAGCCATCCCATATTGTTGAGGCATAATCAATGTGTGGTTTAATGTAAGCATTAAAAAATAGTTTGCGTGTCTTAAGGTCAATGATCGTCTTAAGTTTGGAAAGTAGAAACAACTTTTTGGACAAATGTTTTCTCATATAATATAGGTGGTTATGCCAGCTTAGATCATCATCTATTATTACTCCAAGCAGGCGGTGTTGACTGACCTGCTCAACTGAGATGGAGTCCAAAGAAAGGTTGAGTGATGGAGGTTTGAGCTGATGTTTCTGGCGGGTTGTGATAAGCATGCTTTTTGTTTTTGTGGGATTTACAAGCATGCGATTTTCATTACACCACCGAGAGACTTCATGAAGACTCTCTTGAAGATTATTTGCAATTTCAGGCACAGTTTTACCAGCGGAATGTAATGTTGAGTCGTCGGCAAACATGTCACACTCAGTCTCACTACACGTTACATGTAACGGTAGATCGTTAACGAAGATACAAAACAGTAGTGGGCCTAAAATAGACCCCTGGGGCACTCCATACTCCACAAATTGTTCAGAAGAACATTTTCCATTGACATAGACTGTTTGTGTTCTTTTTGTAGAGAGAGAGAGAGAGAGAGAGAGAGAGAGAGAGAGAGAGAGAGAGAGAGAGAGAGAGAGAGAGAGAGAGAGAGAGAGAGAGAGAGAGAGAGAGAGAGACAGACAGACAGACAGACAGACAGACAGACAGAGAGACAGACAGACAGAGAGAAACACAGACACAGACAGACAGAAAGAAAGAGAGAGATGCTGATGATGAATCTTTTTATTCAGGATAAAGCTATTAGGAAACTCAATGCATGTCTTACAAGCTGTCCTGTAAACACAACAGGAAATCAAACACAGCATACCCAAAAATCATGGAAAAAGAATAACAAACACAGTAGGTAAAAGAAAATGTTAATGGTATTGGAGAATCTGTTACTGCCACCGATGCAAAAAGCAATTGAAATAAATTAGTGCATAGCATTAATATTAATACACATCTAAGACAGTGTCATAGAATCAGCAGCATCAATAGCTCACAGCGACAGCGACACTACGACGTTCAGTTAGCAAATGTATGGAGAAAGAGAAAATGTTTGACGTTGACGTGTTATTAGCATTATTATGTTTATTAGGCGAACTGTGAAGTCACGCTGACTGGAAGTGAGTGGGCAAAGCACGTTTAAAATGAAAATGATTTAATGTTTAAAGGCAATGACTTCCAGAAAATAGTAGGCTAGATTTGTAGATATCTTTACTGGGGCGGGGTAAATGGAGCAAGCAAGCCATTCCTCGTGTTAAACTGATGCCTAGGGCTGAGAGATGGTCAGCGGCAGGTCGTGCAGCTAGGGCGTCGCGTGGGAATTTGCTCTTCACTATATGAGCGGTATCGGGATTGATTACACCAGGAAGTGCAAATTGTAAGTTTCAGCACCAGGTGAGGGTGTTTGTCTTGTGTACTTATTCGTCTGTACACTGCGTATGCAAGTATGTGCACGTAAGTTTGACTTTTTTCAGTATCTTTATACTTTTTCAGTCCCTTCTATTTATAGAAGAGACTTTTTAGGATGGGTCGCCGGCGGCGAATTTAATAGCATGTCCATGAGGTCAAAGGCGGGCAGGCCTAATCCTCTGACAGTTGAAGTAACAAGATAATAATTACGTCATGTCTAGTTACGCCAACCTCGCTGCTGAAAGTACATTTGGCGGGAAGCGTCGTACGGGCATGTGTGTGTGTGTGTGTGTGTGTGTGTGTGTGTGTGTGTGTGTGTGTGTGTGTGTGTGTGTGTGTGTGTGTGTGTGTGTGCGCGCGCGCGTATGTAAACACGATAGTCTCCTATATTGCTGTACGCACAGACTTGAAACTTGGCGAAATACTTTCTTCAAGGGGTGGCTAAGAGAGCCTCCGAGCATATTGTAACGGAGTGTCTCCTGGAAGACATAACAGACAATTTATAGAAAGTCAGTTGACCCAGATTAGTGTCCGTAATTTTTGTCATATTTATTTAAAAGTTTGAATATAGCTAGTTTGGATAAAGACATTGGATGAGTTCATTAGCCAGATTTGTACCATTTCAACTGCTTCAGTAAAAATTAATTCTTTTCAGAAAAACATATTAAAACAGTCAAAAACCTTGACTTCTGAAGAAAGACAGACAGTGGCTGTGACGTAAAAGAAGCAACTCCGTCACCATGCAGACATTGACGCAACACTCTAAATATGACGTAATTATCTCTCTCTACGAGCTCTCTCTCTCTGTCAGACACGTGCGCGCATCTCCAAGAAGCATAGAGGATCTATGCCTCTTGGAGATGTTTGGAGCGCGCGCGCACGCACGCACGCACACGCACACGCACACGCACACAGACACACACACATTGACGCGCTTTCAGAACAGCATGCAGGTGTACTTAGTATATCATGTAGCTAGATAAAGTCAACCTGATTTCACACAAGTTATAGCAAGACAGAAATCGTAACGTGAAATTTTAGTTTTGTCACCCTTTTCTCAAGTCTTAAAGCGAAAGTAAACTCATAATATGCAGTAAAATATAAACTTACGTAAAAACAAACAAAAAATACGTCATGACGAATAACGTTTGACAAATCAATGATGCGTGTGATCTGCGCCCTTATAGAGCTCACTGACGCATTGTCAGATCTGCAAAGCATTTTCAATTGGAGATATTTCAACATCTGATTCAGGTCAAAGACGAAAGGTAGAGACCCTTGACAGCGAGGAAAGCTCTCATATAGAAGGGACTTTGTGGGTTATGGTTCATCCCATCTTGTTCTCATTGGCCTGGCCCTATTCGACTTTTTTTCTCTGGACACCCGTTTCTAAGGCAACCGGGGTCTTCTTGTTGCATGTTACCAAGGTAACATGTGATAAGTAGACTCGATTAGTACATGCTATGATGACAACATTACTTTCTGAGCAAAGCGTTTTCCCCCAAATACTTCTTTGGCAATCACGGTTCTCAGCACAGTCATACCCTACTCATTTAGTCAAACCTCTAAACAAAAATATGCAAATAAATAAATACTTTAGGGGGTTACACAACAGAAAGAACTATATGTAGCGTTCTGTGATACCGTTGGTACCAGTTTTATACAAAAATAACTGAAAATCGGATAAGTTAGATAATTTAAACGACAGGAAAATTCAAGCAAAGACCCTATGTTGTATATACTGACCGTAAGCAAAACAACGAAGAAACAGCATGCTGGATAAATAAAAATTGAGGGGGTAATGCAACAGAATAACTATATGCACGCGTTGTGTTGGGCCTATATTACCACTTTCTTACAAAAAATTACTGAAAATGTGTTGAATTTTTTTTTTTTTAAACGTAGAGAAAAATTCCAGGCGAATGCAGTTCGCGCGAGGTTGTTGACGGAACGTCGAAAGTATTGAGATTTGCGTCCCTTGCATTTCTACGCCAAACGCACACAGCGTTGGGTTATATGCTATACATCGCGCTTAATATTGTATACAGTTGAAGACAAAATCGTTGTTTTATGAGTTAGACTTTGTCAGTGATTCGTGTTGCCTCGAGGGTCCGATCAGGTGGTTCAGTGTCAGAGGTAAAAATCTCGAGCTAAAGCCCTCGACTTTCACCTCCGACATGGAACCCCCTGATCGGACCCTCCAGGCGACAAGAACCACTGGTCAAGCCTAACTCTTAATACAAGTAATAATGTATACGAGGGTATGTAATTGTTGTCATATAAAAAATATTTACCCAGAACGAGCCACATTGACTTTTATGTCGGGATCGCTGCTGATGACTACACTATGCCGACCGTTCTCTGTTCCCTCACTGTGGCTGTTTGACGAGTCACGCAGAGGTGCAGTAGTGACATTGGTTACGTGAGCAGCTACCTGAGCCACAGCTAGGTGTGAGACGACGACCAGGACACGCAGCATACCTGAAACAAAAAAGATTAACTCATTCGAGACAAACGGCATCCGGATACGCGGCCGGATTCGGTTCGTATCGAATGAGCTACGGTTGAAATTGAAGAATGGCAATTTAAGTTGTGTGTAAAACTCTGAAATAAACAGTGCTTAGACAAAGGGTTAAGTGAATTATACTTTTTTTTTTTAAAGTAACCACTTGTCCACCTCGTATGTTATTTGATGGAGACGGAAATGCCAGCAGAACACGCCGGTTCCATCTAGTAACATACGAGGTGAGCATTGTTTTCTGCAATCCAGAAAAAAATTATAGTTTAGCTGTTTTATATCATTTGCCTCTTTATGTTACTTACTATTGTTGGGGTGCAAAAAGCTTATCAAGTTGACACGGAAATTTACATCTGACCGGACTCATAACTTCCGAGTGTTCTTTCACAGCAAATAATGCAGATCTCTCTACTACAGTGTCTGGTGTTCAAATGAAAAAGAACAATTTAAAATATATGCATTTTACTGTACATACGAATTAATCCGCCACATATTTCTTTCCTAAAAAGAAACAGAAAACGAGAGAAAAGAAGGTGCAATTGATGATGTGATGTGAAACTTTATTAGGTCATGGTCTCTAGGGGTAGACATTTCGTTGCTAAATACATTCTTTCAGCACCCTTTAAATTCCCCGCGAAATAACCGTATATAGTGCAATTGCAATGCCCTTTAACCATTTGTTTGTGCAAATATGATTAAAACAATGATGAGTCTTTGAAATGTATTACCATCAACGAGTTTTATTCTTTTTCCTGTATAGGCGACTCGACTAATATTTCATACAACAGTGTGTATATAATTATATATGATTGCTGTTCGTCCCGGCTGTTGGGTTTAATTATGTCCAGTTGTGAGGCTAAGAGTCTCCAAGTACCTTTTCTGCTCTTGTCATACGTAAACTTTCAACATTAGCATCAATAACGTTCATCTCACAAACTAACGTGGATAACGTGGTGTCTGAGTCTCCCAAGTCATGTGCACGCACTGATGAAAGAACTCTGTATTCTGTCTAACGCACTTCAGAGAGGAACTAAGTGGGTTTCTAAACCTGATTATGCTCCTCGTACGCGGTGCAGTTCGGCAATAGTCATTCTCCTGAATAGGCGGACCGGTAGAAATGTAAGTCAGCACCCCCGTTCTTCTGCAAGACTATGACTGCAGTAAAGCGTTGTTCGCGAGCGTTGCAAACTCAACATATACAATACTTTAACTCATTCAGTCCCACCACACCCCAGCAAGATATGGATCGAGCATGATAGTTCAAGGGTGGTGCCAGAATAGCTTGGCGCCTATAGGCGCCAAGCTATTCTGGCACCACCCTTGAACTATCATGCTCGATCTTTCTCCTGCAATGTGCTGCAGTCCTCAGGGGACAACTCCAAAACGTGGGTATTGCGTACCTGGGGCACACAGGGTTAAAAATAAATGCACCGCTAAATTTTGTCATTAAAAAATAAAAGGAGACCCAGCATGCCTGAACTTTAACTCATTGACTGCCAACTGAACAAAATTCAACTGCAAGAGACTGCAGCTGTGGAGGCTAATGAGGATCTATGCCTCTTGCTAACACTACCATAATGTATGTTTCTTAAACGGCTGGACATTTGGGCGTTGAATTACAAAGATTTCATAGCAAAAACTGCTTCAACTGGCAGAGAAAGGGTTAACGTGGCTGCTAGGGTTGTTATTGAAGAATGAGAAACAAAATCATTTGTTTTTAAACCCCTGACATAAAATTGTAAAAGAATAGTTTAGCGGCAGGGCTGTTATTGCGGAATGAAAATCTGAACTGTTTGTTAATTTATGAAGACAAAGCTTGTTATTGATGACTGAAAAAAAAAATCACTCTTATGATAACGAAAAAAAAATACTATGAGAAAACAAATCTGTCGTTAATATCTGTTTTGGAAGAATAGTTTTATAAAAAGTTCACTTGTTTGTAAAATATTGTATATTCTTTTTTTTTTTAAAGCAGCACTGTCCACCTTCGGCAGTCACCCTATTGGACTTCCTGGTTGTTTCCAAGCAATTTGATTAACCCATTCAGCCCTGACGCACTGCCTTCAGCACTGCAGGAGATGGATCGACCATGATTATTCAAGGGTAGAGCCAGAAGAGTTAATCTGGCACTACCCTTGAATTATCATGGTCGAGCTATCTCCTTCAACTGGTACATCGTCGTTGGGTGACGCCTCCAAAGTTGGGAAATGCGACCTTGGGGTTCAAAGATACCTGGAATGTACATCGTGGCTTTGAAATGATCCGCTAGGGTGAAATAACCTACCTTTGAACGACTACCTAGCAGATTGTGCGATTCTACTGCATGTTACGATAGGAATCAGTTTTAAGTAGCCACCTTTTTATTTTATTATTATTATTATTATTATTATTATTATTATTATTATTATTATTATTATTATTATTATTATTATTATATTACTGTCGGCGCCAAGCTAATCTGCCACTACCCTTGAATTATCATGGTCGATCCATCTCCTGCAACAAGCGCATAGTTGTTAGATGACGCTTCCAAAATTTGGGAAATAGGTGCGTCGGGTTGAATGAGTTAAGCTTGATGTGCTTTGTGTTTTCGATATTGCTTTGTTAACTCTTTGCTGCCAGTAGCGATAAGTTGTGTTTCTGAAGTAATTGTAAAATTCAATGCCTAAATCCCGTCTAGTCAAGGAACATGGATAGTGCCGACAATAAAAGGCAAAGACCCTTGTGAGCTTTCGCTTCTGCTTTCGCTTCCAGGGATCACGAGGGATGGTTTTCATTTCAAAGCCACGTTGTACATTCCAGCGCTTACAGCCTGCACTGCAAGGGAATTGGCGCTTTACAATTATTATTATTATTATTATTATTATTATTATTATTATTATTATTATTATTATTATTATTATTATTATTATTATTATTATTATTATTATTATTATTATCATCATTATTATCATTATTATTTTATTTTATCTCAGCAGTGTCATATTTGTCCATATGTTGACAATACAGCAAATGGAGGCCCAATTGCTGATTTTATTTCAATGTTGGCCCACTTTGTATATAGTTTGTCAATAAACATTTTCGAATGAAAAGTCAAATAACATTTTTTTAGTACCCAGAAGAGGCCAATTTTTTTTTAATGTGAGCCAACTATCTGATTCACCTGAATACTTGTGCGAAGAGTAAAAAGCAGAGATGTCCTCGAGAGTAGGGTAAAGGCGGGCAAGGAGCCCACCTTAAGCAAGAATTCCAACCATTCCTCCATTTGAAGCCACAGACAGCTCCAAATAGGTGCGATCTATTGAGGTGGGCCTAGGCTATAACATATCACAAGCATACCGGGGTAGAATAAAAGAAAAAACACAACAGGTAAAAAAAACAAAAATTTTATTTTTGGCCTTCTTGCCCTATGCCCTGGGCAAGAGGCCTATTGAGAGCGGGCAAATCGCCCACCATGGGCGTTTTGCCTTACAAGCGAGGGCATCTTGCCTCTTCATATGCAGCACATCTACATTTTTAGTAATAAAGTTCATAACAAAGGATAAAAGTAACAAAATGTTGTATAAAAGTAACATTTGTTGAGTACACACTTGACTAGGGAAGTTATTGCAACATCCAGTGCATATTCAAAGTATGTTGAAGGTTCAAACCTGAACACTGTAGGCTATATACAGTACAAAAGTTAAAAATTGAAAACTTACTGAGTTATGCTCAACTAGAATAAACAGTCCAGTGCATAATGCAATTCAAAGTATGAAATGTTCCCTACTTAGGCCTCTACATGGGGCAGAATAACAACGGATTGTTGATTGTAGGGGAAAATTTGATGATGTCATGCACTAGACTAAAGGGGACATCTGAATTAGTAAACACGTAATGTAAATAAGCAAAAAGTAGGCCTAGGTCTCTTCTTATTCAGTCATTCTTCTTATTCAGAGTCATCAGAGTGACAATTTGGACAGATGAATTGAGCCGTCCCTTGGGTGCACTCCTCATGGGCCCAGAGGAGACAAACCTGGCACTGGACCCACACATCTCGGGGTCTGCTGTTGCGATAAGGCTCACAACAAATGAGACATGGCCAGTCCTCTTCTTCCTGGTCTGTTTCTTCTTCAGGTTCATGACGCTTCCTCTTCTTCTTTGACTTGCCTTGGCTTGCCTTCTTTTCCTGTTGCCTCTTTTTTCCTGTTGTCTGTTTTGAGCGCTTTTCTTCCAGCCTGGCTTTAAAGGGAGAAGAAGTCAACACTGTTGCAGATTCTGCCTTCCTTGATCTCGGTCTCTTGGACTGGATCTTTGGTAGTGGAGAAAATCCATGGATCAGTTCTGCAATCTCTTCTCTTCCTGAGGTTGAGGCCTCGGGGTCTGTCCTCTGATCTTGTGGGACAAATAAAGATGAGGGGTTAGGGTGTGTCTGCTGATCTGGGGTTGGGAAAGCAGTTGGGCGTTGAGGTGAGAATGAAGACTCCTCAGGGATCTCAGCTTGTGATGTAGGACCTTGAGGTTCGTCAATCCTCTTGTCTAACACACAATCGTAGTGGCCAACATCCTGGCCAATGTTCCTAAACTGGACGACCAGTCTGGGAAGGGTGTCTTCTCCGTAGGTTTGGATCACCTTGCTGTTGGCGCCCAAAACCACAATTTTTTTCCCCAGGACCTTGCTTGTCGCTGCGAGTTCAAGTTCACCAGGTAGGGATTTTGGCTCGGCCATGGTGACAATGCGTTCATCCATGGAACCAAAGCGAATCCAGTGCGGTAAATCTGCGTTGATTGTTTCAATATCAAGATCTTTGTATTCGTCGTAATTCTCCCACATGAAAGAGATGACCTGTGCTCGGAGACTATCTGCCTTGCCAGTCTCTACGGCATGCAGAAGTGTGCTCAACAGTTTGCCATGCTCATTCCTTTGGGCAGTTTGAAGCCTTCTGTCCATACCTATCACTAGACTTTTAAACAAGCACCGGCCGTCTCCTGATGATGTAATGAGCTCAATGTCTGCCTGATGAGCTGTAGTCTCTACATTGGCAGTCTGTTGATCAGGGGTGCGGTCAGTTGGCTGCTTTCTGACTTCTGGAGGAACACCATTTGCATCTTCTTGCTAAGATGAAGTCTCATTGGCAGGGCTGCAGGCAGTTGGGGGTGTGACCTCTGGGGGATCTTCTTCAGTCATCAAGGCTGCCTCAAAGTCGACGTCAGTGAAGACGTTTGGGTCATATGGCCAAAGACCACATGTCCTGAATCCCTGGACTGCCCTGTCAGGAAGAGCTGTTCTCATGAAGGCCTTTCCTGACAGACCAGCAATGTCATGGATGGTGACTCGCTTGCCGGGATTTGCCACCATCCAGCTGTCCATCTCCGTGTTGAAAGCTGTTTTGAGAGGCTTGAAGTAGCTTCTGTCCAGAGGCTGCAGCTTGTGTGTGCTATGAGGCGGCAGTGTCAGAAGTTCTATGCCATTTTCTCTGCAAAAGTCAATAGCTCCCAGTGTTTTGTGGCTGTGATGACCATCTAACAGAATGAGATGACGGTTGTCACATGAGGTGTTGGTAAACTTTGCAAAATGTTCCAGCCACCTCACAAAGAGGTCAGAATCTGTCCAGCCACTTGCACTTGCATAACCTACTGCTTGAGTTGGGGCGTCTTTCATGAGGGAGTCCACCATTCTCTTTCGAGGAAAGATGTACATGGGTGGTAAAAATATGCCAGCTGCGCTGCATGCACACACAAATGTTACCAAAGTCCCACGCTCACCACTGGTCACCTTTCCAACTTGTCGAGCACCCTTTGGAGCCATGACCTTCCCAGGTGTATGCGCAGTTGTGAGTCCCGATTCGTCCATATTCCAAATGCGTGAGGGTGGGTACTCATGCTTGTCCAGGAGTTCTTTGTATAGACCAAAAAATTTCTGGACTTGCTCTTTATTGAACCCCACTGCACGGGAAATACTTGTTGCTTGTGGCTGCCGAATGCTAATGTTATGCCGATCGAGAAAGCTGTGGACCCAGGCAATCCCAGCCAATCTTGTTTCTTTATTGAAAGGATGACGAAGGCCTGTCTTTTCAGCGATTTCAAAGGCAAGGCGCTGTAGATCCCTCACTCTGAGCCCGTGCAGGCGTCTTTGCATACTAACAATATGCTCCTTCAGCTGGCACTCTATCTTAGTGGGAAGGGCCTTCCTGTATCGTCCGAAATTCAAAACCCCAGGTTTAAGCACCTTTTTGTCCCTGTGACGACGAAGTGTTCGTGCAGGCACACCATACTCTTTGCTGGCTCGGATTAAAGGAACACCGTTGCTGACTGCCTTCAAGGCTTCAGACAAATTGCTATGTCCATATTTTCCCCTCTCTGTCTTTCTCTTGTACTTCGTCACCATATCTGAAAACAGTAGCATAACAGTACTATTATAAAAGACCAGAAAGCATCTTCATACCAAGCAATTTAATAGCAATTTACCCCTGTGCAGTACATAGGGAAAAAGTAAAAAAAAAAAAACCCTAAATAGAGTTGGTGGTTTGGTGTCTATAGCCTATGTTCCTATTAGGGCATAAAAGCATGGTATAACTTGGGATTTTACTCTTGTGGAAAATAAAGTAAAGGAAAATAGTGAAACCACTTCATATAAACAAGCGAGGCATAACGCCTAGTGTTTGAGGCAAAAAGCCCACCAGTAGGCCTTTTGCCTTGAACCCAGTATGGGCCTTTTGCCTTACTATGACTTAGTGAAGATGTTTGGCAATAGTGCGGGAACATGGCGACGTACACTGCATCAACTGGCATTGATAGGTGCGTCAATGATTCCTCTAACACATAAATGAAAACATTTAAGAAATTCATCTATTGCTTGGGCAGTGTCACAAAACATTCTCAAGACAAAAATTATAAAAATAGGGCCTAAATTTTCAAAATTCTATAAAAAACGTACCTTTTGCATGGAGGCTTCGAAACCCTTCGTGCTGCAGTTTCAGCGGGTAAAGGGAAGCTATAGAAATGCCCCGAGGTGGGTAATGTCCCTTGGGTTCTGAGAAGTCGAGGGTGGGCGTTTGACTTTGACTGGGCCTCTTGCCCGACCCTACCCTAGTGCAAGATCTCATGCAGGCTCCGGTACTAGTTTTAACACATACTACCCCAGGACCGAAATCCCCCAATTTTGAAGCTGCTCTCTGAATGACTGGATTACAATTCAAGAGACAGATCGAACATGATAGTTCAAGGGTGATGCCAGAATAGCTTGGCGCCCATGGGCGCCAAGCTATTCTGGCACCACCCTTGAACTATCATGCTCGATCCATGTCTTGCTGTGGTCTGTCGGGGTTGAATGAGTTAACTGCGCAAAATCATCAAGTACCTATAATAAACCCATTTGCAATAAATGTATTGCGTTGTAAAATCTTAGTTATATTCGTTTATAACTTAATCCGTTTATCGCTATTTGGCGCAGATTGTGTCTCTGCAATCTTTGTTAGTTCAAAACCAAAAAGCCCTAACTGTCTCAGGAACATGGATTCAAAGTGGTGTCAGCAAGAGGCATAGATCCTCATGAGCCCCCGCAAATGCGGGGGCTCATGAGGATATATACCTTCTTTCAGTTAGGTGGTGCGGGGTCTCATGATCTATTCCTCTTGCTGGCCCTATTTGTAGCCATTTCTTAGGACAGCGGGAGAGGGGAGGAGGGGGATTACGTTGAATTAACAAAGATTTCTGAAACACAATCTGCAATTAATGACAATGAAGTGGTTAACCCCCTGGTGCGTGCAGCCACCTGTACTGTGACAAGTAGCGTAGCCTGGATGCCCGAGGGCTTGATGTACGAGTACTTACTGAAAATGTTTTCTTCAAGAGAACCAGGTTGCCGGTGTTCCAGAGTCTGTGCTTGTTTCCAGGCGCTGAATCAGCGAAAGAATATAACAGTTGCGATTATATATTTCAGTCGATACTGATTCTGAATGGGCCTTTTGTTTGTGTGTGAGTGCGTGTGTGTGTGTGTGTGTGTGTGTGTGTGTGTGTGTGTGTGTGTGTGTGTGTGTGTGTGTGTGTGTGTGTTTACGTGCACGTGCACGTGTACGAGTGAGTGCGTGCGTGCTTGCGTGTGTGTGCGCGCGCGTGTGCGTGTGTGCGTGTTTGTGTGGGTGTGTAGCTCCTAGTTGATAGTGATCGCGTGAAATCCGTAATAACATGGCGATATCATCGCTAAGCTTTGTGTCAGTGTAAAATTGAGGTGTGAAGTTCTCGCAGCGAAACTCCAATGGTAGGGTCGGTCAGGCATGTAGCATCCGGTACTGCTTTTAGCAGGCCTACCCGCGGCTGGGTGTTAAAAACGACCTGCTCCAAGCGATACCCCAGTGCGCTAAGGACAACGGGCCGGCGTCGGCCCGATGGCCTTTTGCGCATTGGGACAGGGTTATTGTCTTTTGACCACTCGTTACACTTAATTGTTCTCACTGGGCTAGCTCTGTTTGCTCTTTTTCTCTGGTGAACCGTTCTCAAGGCAACGGGAGCCTATATTTTACTCGTTACCGAGGCAAAAGGTGATCTATCTATCTATCTATCTATCTATCTATCTATCTATCTATCTATCTATCTATCTATCTATCTATCTATCTATCTATCTATCTATCTATCTATCTATCTATCTATCTATCTATCTATCTATCTATCTGTCTGTCTGTCTGTCTGTCTGTCTGTCTATCTATCTATCTATCTATCTATCTATCTATCTATCTATCTATCTATCTATCTATCTATCTATCTATCTATCTATCTATATCCCGTAGTCTCGCCGACCGTTGGGGCACCACTGATGACTTGGCAACCAGCTCCCTCCAATCCTCTCTGTTCTCTGCCATTCTCAGCGTATCGCCCAGCTTCAGTCCTGTCCACTCTGAGATATTGTCCTCCTATCTTTTCCTCTGTCTTCCTCTCCTTCGTCCTCCTTGCACAGTGCCTTGCAGGATTGTTTTGGCAAGCCCTGCTGAACGCGTGACATGCCCACACCACTTCAGTTTGCGTTTTCTCACAATGGCTAATAAGTCTTCATAGGGCCCGATGACTTGCCTGATTCTGCTTCCCACTTCCTCGTTTGTGATGTGATCTCTGTATGAGATGCCAAGCAGCCTTCGAAACATCTCATTTCAGTGGCTTGTATCCTCCTTTCAAGGTCTGCTGTGAGGGTCCATAACTCGCAGGCATACAAGAACACTGAGATGGCTAAGGAGCGCATCAGTCTGATCTTGGAGCAGAGTGTGATGTTTCTGTCCTTCCATATGGTCTTCAATCTTGTCAGTGCTGTTGTTGTCTGCGCAATCCTGGACAGTATTTCTGGTTTTGATCCCTCATCTGTCACAATGGCTCCTAAGTATTTGAATTTCTTAACTGTTTCCAGTTTTTGGCCTCCAACCATGATTTCAGTGCCAATGCCACTGGCCTTATTGGTCATCAGTTTGGTCTTCTCTGCGCTGATTTCCATCCCATATGCAATGGCTGTACTATCCAGCTTTTCCACCAGCTGAGCTAGCTCCTTCTCTGTTCCTGCAAGGCCATCAATGTCGTCCGCAAAGCGCAAGTTCGTGATTGTTCTGCCTCCAATACTGACAGTTCCTTCATGATCTTTCAGAGCGTCTGTCATGATTCTTTCCAGGAAGATGTTGAAAAGAGCAGGTGAGAGCAAGCAGCCTTGTCTTACTCCAACTGTAGTTCTAAAACAGTTTCCTATTTTGCCGTTGAAGCAGACTGCGCTAGTGGCCTTGTTGTAAAGGTTTGCTATGACTTTGATCAGGTTGGCATTGTTGTTGTATAGCTTCATGGTGGACCAAAGGGCTGCATGCCACACCCTGTCAAACGCTTTTTTTAAATCCACAAAGACATGATAGATGTCCTGCTGGTGCTGGAGGTATCTCTCACATAAAACTCTCAGGTTGAAGATCTGCTCAGTTGTGATAAGAAGTCTCAACTTATCACACGTTGGACACGCTGTAATGAAAACGTAACTGCTAACAAAAATAAAAGTTGTTCTCATAAGACGATTGGCCAACCACGTTTCTCACGACACATACGCACTAAACAACCTTCAGCCAAACCAGTCAGCACAAAACTGCAGACAAATACAGTTTTGGGGGTTACACAACAAAAACAACTGAATGCATGTGTTATGTAATATCTTTGGTACCAATTTTATAACCCCCCCCCACACACACACACACACACACACACACACACACACACACACACACACACACACACACACACACACACACACACACACACACACACACACACCCACATACACACACACACACACACACACAAAGTTGAATACATGTAATATCATGTCACAGTGCGGTAAATTCAAAGCGTAGACACCTTCCAAGTACGCTACTGTACGTAAATCAAAACGGAGCCACCAAAAAAAGCCGGGTAAATACAATCTGAGAGTGGTTATGCAAGCAAACAAAACGAAATTATGCAAGCGTTAATTTCTACCTATGGCACAAATTTCACACAAAAGATAAGGATAACTAAGAAATGTGAGGTTTTTATGCCTAGGTTGCTTAAGAAGGTAGTACGTGAGTGTGTTAAGTATAATCTTTTCCAATGTACGAATCCGTGTATGGCGCATGCGTCATGTTATAGGCCGTTTCAGTGTAGTGACAGAATTATGGCGTGTTGCGAAAGTAGTTCGTGGTATGAAGCACGTGTGTGTGAATGAACTTGTGAGAGTTATTTGTGTCAGCCAGGTTACGTAAGATGCCTCACCTTATCCAAGTTGTGTGTTTGTTGCAAGTGTTATGATGTCAGGACTTTGTGTCCAGAGTTCTTGTGTAGAGCGGAGCGACGTGACGCCGAGACTACCGCCAGAGGGACCTATAGTGAGGTCATTTCACCACTCGAGGAGTGAGCGACCGATGCCTAGACACCCGGGTCATCAGAGACTGCACTACAGGAGCAAGTCAGGAGGACGTCCACGGTACGAGAAACGGGGGACTACTCAGAAGCGTGCGACGCGAAAAACTACACGCCTAGACATGGAAGGACAGAACGTTACAGAGCGATAACACCAGTAAAACAGGTTGGATTGTGCGGACAATTACCTAGCCTGGCTTTTACGTTGTGTATGTGTATGCGGTGTTAATGTGCTCGTAGTGAGAAGTGTATTGTGTAAAGAATCTTTTGAGTTTCCGTTATTTGTTTTGTTAAGAGTAGTTAGGTAAAAGGGACATATTGAATGAGTTCGTTAACCAGCATTGTATCTCTAAAACTTTTTGAGTGATAATTAAATAATTTGAAAAATATATTTTCACGATTTTGGGATTAATTTCACGAATTTTATGGGTTAATCTTAAAACAAATGAATCTTTTTTTACGAAAAAAAACAACTGTCTTCTCATTAATTTTTCAAAAACAGTGTTTGCATAAGCCTGCTGCTTGTCCCGGCCCTGGGGTAGGATTAGGTCAGATTGTGACCTGTAAGTTCTAGGCATGAAAATCAGCAAGACAATTGCAAAGTTGATCCTTTGATACGTGAAATGTTAGTACTGCGATGATGACGTATAACATCGAGTCGTCACTATGAACACGGCGTCGTGGGGCTAATGATGCCATGACGTGAAGCTTGAAGTGACGTCATTTCGCTGCTCGTGCTTTTCTTTTTCTTCAGAATAGTTATGTTACGTCAGACCACAGAGCTTACGAATGGCGGGAAAGGCCGTGTGTCCGTCTTTATTTCTGTGTGCCAGTGTGTTTGGAACAGAGGGTGTGCTGGTGTAGAAGGAGATGGAATCTCTTTCGGGAAGCGCCGTGTGTCAGTCTTTATTTGTGTGCGCCGACGTGTGTGTTGATCAGAGGCTGGCTTAGAGAGGAGGGAAAATGGATCAGCATAATAAACCTAAACAGATGAACAACTCTGATTGTTCCTAAAAGATAAACGCATCTGAGCTCTAAACAAAAGGTAGACTTTGGGATGAAATCCTAATCTTGTTGAAATTGAAGACAAAAACGTTGTATTAAAATTGTATCGTAAGATTAACTGCTGTTTATACCACACGGAGACGCTAGTGTGCATGTGTTGTGGCATAGTAGGAGGTTAAGTCACTGGCAAGGTTAGCGCATAACTCACCTGAACACATTCAATACACAGTAGCCGGCCGCGCACTGGATTGTCTACTGAGTGACGAGAACTTACACAATTCTAGAAAGGCTAGCCACGCAAAGCCGCCAGGACCAGACATTCAAGGGATTGCGCGTGTGTGTTGGATGTAGGGCCCTCAAAGTGCGAAAAGGCAATCAGGCCGACGCCAACGGCGGCCGACGTGGGCCCGATGGCCATTTGAGCACTGTGCTATAAGCGGCGTTCTCTAGTTGGTCAGTCGCTCTGCTGCAACACGCGAGAAACCGGTCTGCTCATAGACCATGTACATAGTCTTGGTCCGCTACGGTACCGAAAAGTTGTATCCGACTGCTAAACGAACACGAGACAATTTTTCTTTTGCTCAGGGGAGAAATGGTTTTGGATGTCTAATGTGTCCGGGCGAAAAGTATGACGCCATTTTTTTTTTTAATCTGTCGCATGTTCTCGCGGCATTCTGCTCTTTTTGTCATATTAGTGGTTCCATCAAAGGCGCAATTCGGGCGGGTATGTGAAAACACGCTGTACGAATTGCCGGTATCAGATTCGCGCTCGTGGATACGTGTTTCTTGTCTTCTGTCGGGTCCGATCAAGTTTATGTCAAAGGTAAAAGTCTCGGGCTAAAGCCCACAACATTTACCCTTAACATAAACTCCCTAAAAGAAACCTCGAGGCGTCAAGGCCCTTCTGGTAATACAGATAACAATAATTTGCAATAAATCCTTTAACTCATTCAAGACGTGCCACCTCCGGATGCGCGGCATCAAACCGCGTATCCGGAGGCTACACGTCTAGAATGAGTTTTTTTTAATAAAAATCTTAGAATGTCATACTATTGCTGCACACAAGGGCTAACATATAAATGAAATTTGAATGCCGTAAAAAGAAGGGCTTAAATTGTCTGCTCTTTTTTTTTTTTTCTACGCAGGAGAGTTCCCCCAACGCGTGCAAGGAACTCCGTAGAACAACCTCTGTTACGTGTACCTACGTATGGACTAATGGGAACAAAACTTAGTTGAAGAAAGGCAGCATTGGGAACCCGCTGTATCATCGAACTTTAACGACTGGAGCAAATCGCTTTAAAAGTAAACTGTGCTTGAACAGAAAATAAATTATTTATGAGCAAAAGATCCTCGGACAGAGGTCTGAGTGAGTTGGCAGCACACAGCGTTCAGCCCAAGGTCATTTTTCTCATTTATTTCGTTCTGGCTACTCTGCAAGAAAGGTGTTAGAACAAAAATAGGTAACATCTGTCAAGTTGACAAAAACGGTTTCCATCAATATTACAGGTCAGCCTCCGTATATCGGTGACATGGAGACATAAAATCAGACCGCGTTATTCGCGATCGCTGAAGACAAACCACTTGGTAAGCAAAAAGTCATCGGGACGATGTCAGCCTTAGCACGGGCTAGCTAAATCTGACGTCGGCCCGATGAGCTTTTACTCACTTTGAATCAGATCTTCTCAACTGATCAATTTTTAACTAGTGCAAGAGGCACAGATCCCCATGAATCGCTTGCATGTGTAGGCCTCATTTTCAACTGTTTCTGAGGATACAATAGAAAGCGTTTGTAATAATAACGTGGCAGTTCCTGGACTTGTCGTCAGCGAGCAACAGAGTGATTAGTGTGTGGTTGTACAGGCAGGGGCGGATCATTTACCTCGGGGTGTGTGTGTAGGGGGGGGGGGGGCGGTTCCAACTTCTTTTTTCTCGGACCTTCAATCTGACACAAAAGGCCTCCTCGACGCTAGACCTTCTTCCAGTGGCCGAAACGTCAAACAACAGGGGGAGGGAAAAGGGGAGGGGGGGGGGGAGGGAGAGGAAGAAGCCGTGTGTGTGTCAACACTCTCTCGCCACTCGCCAAAATATCAAACAGGGGGGGGGGGGGGGGGGGGGGAAAGAGCGTGTGTGTGTTGTGTCGAAACTCGCCAAAATATCAAACAAGGGGTTGGGGGTGGGCGGAGTTGGTGGGTGGGGGGAGTAGCGTGTGTGTGTCGAAACTCGCCAAAAAATCAAATAGGGAGGGGGGGGGGGGTTGCAAATACCGCAAAAAGGGATTTTTTTATAGCATTAAAACAGTTTTAGGTCGGGGGAGGTAGGGTCTGGAACGCCTATTATCCCCCACCCCCACCCCTTCAGATAGGATCCCCCCCCCCTTCAGATCCGCCCTGTACAGGTCATAATGCCCCCAAACACACGATTTTCAAACAAATAAAAAAAAATAATAATAAACTATTTACAAACAAACACAATCACACAAACAAATAAACACACACACACACGGTTTATATAAGAAACGATCTGCTCGTTTGTTTGCTGCATAAATGCTTGTTTGTTCCAAGCATATCGTAAAAGACTCTTAACCCAATGTGCAAAAGGCTATCGGGCCGACGTCGGCCCGATTGCCTTTGCGCACTGGGCTCGTGGTTGGTGGACAGGTCTCGTGGTGCAGTTTCGAAGGAATGTCTGTGCGCGCGTGTGTGTGTGTGTGTGTGTGTGTGCGTGCTAGCGTGTGTGTATGTGTGTGTGTGTGTGGATGTGTGTGTTGGTGTGTGTTTGTGTGCGTGTTGGTGTGTGTGTGTGGGGGGGGGGGAGATGTTATCCAGAAATGCATAGTATACGTATGTACAATGACACTTCAAAGAGTTAAAAGAAATTTACTGGGTGCAAACTGAGCACCACAGCTGAAAATATTTTAACACGTTTCAACCATAGACCACATTTCCCAAACTTTGGAGGTGTCACCAAATGCCTGTGTACCAGTTGCAGGAGACGGATCGACCATGATAATTCAAGGGCAGTGCCAGATTAGCTTGGCGCCTGCTGGCGCCAAGCTAATCAGGCACTACCTTTGAATAATCATGGTCGATCCACCTCCTGTTGTAGTGCGTAGGGGCTAAATGCAATACCAGTGATTGTGTGCATAAAGGGGCATAATCATCCACTTAATCATGTGTGCGTGTCGGTAGCGGTTTTCTTTGTGATGATTCCTGTGGAAATCATCGCGACAAAAACAGCTACCGACACCATAAGGGTTAACAATCACACAAGTCTTGTTTGCACTCTTTATTTGTGAAACGGCCATTTCACTTTGCGGATAATAAAGTACATGTACAATTTATTCGGGTCAGATTGGTCTGAATCATATGTAATTAGTCTGTAATCTATAACATATACTAAACATATGATTAGAGTTAATTCGATATAATTAGATCATTTGATTTTGATATGCTCGTGTCTGTATTTAATAGTTTATTTTATCAGCATATCGATTTGTTTTTATTTCATTTTTATCAACTTTGATTTAATTCATCATTTTATTTTAATAACCTATTCCGTAGTACCGCAGTATCATTTGTGTGTGTGTGTGTGTGTGTGTGTGTGTGTGTGTGTGTGTGTGTGTGTGTGTGTGTGTGTGTGTGTGTGTGTGTGTGTGTGTGTGTTTTGGTGACAGTGAGTTTGAAAACATTCCGCCGCGGTGCGAAATAATTTGCTAAACTATGCGGCATCAGGCACCAGCAAGAAACCAGCGAAGGCGTTCCACCACTGTCCCTCGGTTACGGTTCCACCAGACCACCACTTGACGTACACCTGTTCTCCCTTGTCGACGTGGGTCGCAGCCAAAGCCGACCCATGGTCGTACACATTAGGAGCGCCCTGTGCCGGAATTGATGCAATCATTGTGCCCTCTTTCATTATACCAGCGTATATGGTATCCTCGGACGCATGTACCATAACTTGAAAGTAGAAGACGTAGAGTCCAGACACTGGAGCAATGAAGACGCCAGTGAGTGGGTTGTAGCTGTTCCCGATGTTGGTCGTCACAGCGTCGTAGACAAATGGCGATGTCTTGCTGACAATGACTCTCCCGCTTGACATGTGAGCCGTGAATGCGACTGAAACATGCATTATTTGTGTGATGGTGTGTGATTTTGGGCCAAATGTTTTAGACCTAATGTTGTTGGTGTTGTTGTGGGGTTTTTTTGTTGTTTTGTTGTTTGTTTGTTTATTTTTTTGTTTGTTTTTCGGAGGGTGTATGGGGGCGTGGGAGGGGTGGGGGGATAGCGGGCGGCGGAGGAGGGGGGGTTAATATTACTTGCATTTTACTGGCTGTTATCTTTTTCTTTTTTTAGTTTTCCCATGATGAGTAGTCGGAAAAAGTACGATTAACTCAGAAATAAATGACTTCTATATATAGAATCATTAGTCTATTACAATATGTGTGCAACACCTATGACACTAGTATGAACAGGTATTTTCCACGTATCTATTGTAAGACATGGTGTCAAGAGCATACATGTAGACCTATTGACAAAAGAAACGCACAAGCCAGATACACATACAAAGTGCACAGTACAACAAAGGTATTCTTTCAAAATGGCATGATTTGAAGATTTCATGACGACTACATGCCAATACGTCATTAGACAACATGTTTATTACGTAATACATGTGTATTTCTATATATCTGGTTCGTGCGTTTCTTTTAACCCCTTCACTGTTAGTAATCACGAATTTCGCGTCTGAAACGCCTGCACACTGACCGACATTCGCGTGAAGAAGACAGATGTAAATGGAAAACAATAGGCATAAAGAAAATAGCTTACAACTGCGGGGACTCATTAGGTTTATGTCTTGTAGATGGGTAGAGTTTGCTTTGCCCTGGCAGTGAAGGGGCTAAATGTGACACAAGTAAACACTGATTCTAGCTGTCAAAAGGTCATCAGGCAGGACGTAGGCCGCAGTCAGCCCGATCACAGCCCGATGTACCTTTGCTTACTGGGATACTAAGCAGAGGTATACCCACCACTAGCCTTGCTGTGGGAGGCGCTGGCGATGTACTCTCGCTGCTGCGTTGCCAGCTTGTCCATTCTAGCTTCCATCCTTGCCTCCAGTGCAGCCATTTGGGTGCGGATTCCGGTCATTTCGGCTTCACAGGACTGACTGATGAGATGAAAAATGTGAGATAAATATATATATACACAGTTATATGGTAGGCAATTGTCGGATGGATGGATGAAGAGATGGAGGAACTGATGCATGCACGCATGGATCCATGGATTCACGGATTAAGCGTTCTGTGTGCGTTGGAACACATGAGCCCTTGTACTTGTAGGATCGTGAGGATGTTCGTATTCAGTTCCATTCAGTTCAATAAACTTTATTCATCCCGCTAGGGGCAATTAAAGTGGTCCGACAGTGTTGTGCAGTTACTGGTATGTAAGTGCTTTCTTGCAAATGTGTGTGCGTGCGCGCGCGCGTGTGTTTGTGTGTGTGTGTATGTGTGTGTGTGTGTGTGTGTGTGTGTGTGTGTGTGTGTGTGTGTGTGTGTGTGTGTGTGTGTGTGTGTGTGTGTGTGTTTAAATAGTACTCGTGTGCGTGCGTGTACTTATGTATTTTTTTCTCTTAATCGTTATGTTTACTCAGACGGAGCCACTTTGATTTCGATGACGGAATCGCCTCTGATAAATACTTAATGCCGACGGTGCTCTGTTTTTTGTAGAACTCTCTTGCCATTTGACGAGTCTCGAGGGGGTGTGGCAGTAATATGGCTGACGTTGGTCACGTCAGCAGATACATGGGTCACAGCCAGGTGTAAGACGATGACCAAGAGCATACCTGGAAAAAAAAAACGAATACTGCTTAGGGTTATAATCAGATATACGTCAAAATTTCAGTTTCGAAGCAAACAGTGAATTAGATGCACGGACAAACGTGCAATATCCCATTTATCCGGGCTGCTAATTTACTGGAAACGCGATTGTTTTAAACCTCATTGGGCACCTTGTTAACCCTTTGAGTGTCGGTAGCGGCTTCCTGCAGGAATCATCGCTACTATAAACCGCTTCCGACAATCAAAGGGTTTGCTACGATTGTGGTTGTGTTGTCCTGTGAGAGCATAAATGTGTTAATCGTAGGAAACGATCCGATATTTATTTGAGCTATCACGATTACGTATCACGTACTTTTTCAGTGAGATTCTTTATCGTTCATCCATGATAGCGGTTTTGGCTTTGTTATGATACGTTAATTTTAGTCCAGAAGCTTCTAGAAAAGTCGCACGGAGAAGAGCGGTCGATTTTTGTTTTGCGTAGATTAGTTGAGAATGAACCAGAACATTCGAAACAGAGTCGCGCTGTTTAGTGACCTCGTACTTGTGACGTCAAAAGAGTAAGTTACTTTTTTGTAACATAGTAGCAAAGCTGCTGGTCATAGTTGTTTACTGTGCGCGTGAAATTAGCAGCCGTTCTTTGCGTGTTGTGAAAAGTCGTAAACGGTTTGCCATATTTTTGTGTGATATCATTACATACTGGGATTTGGGGCTGAAATGAGCAGCCAAATTTTTGTAGACTATTTTAGTTTATTCCAGAAAGTTCTTCTTTTATTAATATTTATGATTTCAGTTACGGGTTCCATTCCGATTGGTTGCGTTGAATGATTTTATTGGATTATTCTAGAAAGTTGTCTTACTACATAACGTTGGTGCTAGGAGAGCGCGAATATACATTGTCTTGCATTGTCAGTTGTAGAGACACACAGTTTATCGCAGGTACGTGGCCCGTATAGGGTGTACATTGTGAGAGACACAGCGTAACAGTGGTATACGTCGTGTGAGGAACTTTGTGTCGCCAGTGTGGACATTTGCAGAAGAGACTTTGTATCAGTGTTTATGCATTTGGAAAGGCATTGTGTGGAGATCGCATCGCTGAATTAAAATATTGTTGGAACTGTTACTCCAGTATTGTCTACATCCTTAAGCCACGTGTGACGGGTTGCAGCTGAATGAAGTTTATTTTAAAAAAAACTTACGTGCGTGCGTCTGGTGTGTTTATCATACTACGACTACGAAACCACCACGTAACAGGGTTAAAGAATGACAATTTCACTTATGTGTAAAATATGACAGAATTCCGCTATTTAAGTGTGTTAAGAATGAAACTACGAATACGGGCATAAATGGACGAACTTTAAAAAATGAATGCTAGGTTTAATATAGAATGAAAATAGTTCACTTGTTTGTAAAACCCTGATATAAAATTAGTATACAAACATACTACTGAAGAGTTTTAAAAATCTGACTTGTTTGTGAAATTCTGAAAGATAGTCTACCGCAAATGTTTTTTTATATTATCACTATTATTATTGAAGACATAAAACAATTGCTTGTTTGAAAACCCCTTATAGAAAAAAAAAGTTTATTAAATGCAAACAAAATATGTAAGTCTGCCCCTAATGTTTGTTCTTGAAGACTTCAAACGTTTTATTTCTCTGTTTAAACGCTACAATATCACCCAAAAAAGTTAACCGCCGAAGTTTATTTGAAAAGATAAACTTGCTTGTAAAACCCTGTAGAATTAACGAGACACGCTTTGTTGAGTTTCTTCAAATATAAAGAATTTTAGCAGAGGTATGGGATCATAGTTGCGTAATCGACTACAGAGTCAGTCTTCGAATCCCTTTACAACAGGAAGCAGGAAATTGTCGACAAAACCACACATAGCAACTTACTTACTTACTTAGCCCCGTTGCCCCTCTTGGAGAATGAGCAATCGACAACTTTTCTCCAGCGTCCGCGGTCCTGGGCAATGTTCTCCAGCTCTTCCCAGGTGTGCCCATCTCCCAATCAGCAAAGGGCATCGGGCCCCAAGACGTCCGCAGTGGACCCGCACAGGACAGGGCTTGTCTGGTGATGTCTGTGATTGGTTTTCGCAAGATGTGCCCTGTCCATCTCAATTCCTCTTTCCTCTTTCTTGCTCTGCAGGAAGCTGGTTCGTCCTCTGCCATAAGTCGCAATTGCTGATGGTGACTGGCCAGCGGACCCGAAGGAATCTTCGAAGGCAGCTGTTGATGAAGGTCTGGATTTTCCTGATATTTGTTTTTGTGGTTCTCCAGTTTTCTGCTCCATTAAGAAGGACCGACTTGACGTTGGAGCTGAAGAGACATATCAGTCTTGGTGCGTGTTGTGAGCTGGCGGGAGTTCCACACCTTTATCATCATGAGGAATACTGTTCTCGCCTTCCCGATTCTTGCCTTGACGTCTGCGTCTGTGCCTCCTTGTGTGTCGATGACGCTCCCCAGATAAATGTGAACGCCTCCACTTCTTCTTGGGGGCTCCGTCTAAGCGTCACTGGTTCTGTGCTGGTTGCGTGGATTTTCCGAATTTTGGTCTTTCCTTCGTGGATGTTGAGTCCAAGTTGGGCTGAGAAAGTTGAGAGGTCAAATGTTTCTCTTGCATCTGCTGTCGACTGTGGGAAAGTAAGGCACGGTCATCAGCAAAATCCAGGTCGTCGAGTTGGTTCCACAGTGTCCACTGAATTCCATTTCTCTTCCCTGCTGTTGTCTTCTTTATTCTATATACGTCTGTGTGGTAGTCCAGTAAATGACACTTTCGGGTATATTGAGACAGATTTTTAAGTTTACAGGCCGCATATCGAGCTTTTACTGAATGCGAACACAACTCGGCCACCGCGTGAGCAACCGGCCACCACACAAACAATACTATAAAACCGCTGCGCTACCGCGTGCACAACCGGTCAACATACAAACGCAGTACTATAATACCGCTGCGCTACCGCGTGCGCATCCGGTCATCACACAAACTCAGTGCTGTAACACGTGTGTGCAGCCATATTCACATGTTCTTGTTTTTGGAGTGGCAATGGAACTTTTAGGGTGCATTTGGGTCGCAAAATGATGTAACTAATTGAATATGGGTCTTCGTTCTGCTCAGATTATGATAAACTAAAATATATCTGTAAAGATAAAAATCGCTGATTGGTTCAGTTTTGTCAGAATTATGGCTCGTAGGGCTTTCATGCAAAAGGTAACAAGCACTACACCGTACTTCACGTGCACTACAGTGTGACACCACTAAATTAAAGCACGGTTCTCTGATCAGTAATAACTGGTCACCCCCAAACGTTTTCTTACACGTGGTCTACACGCTCGGTAGTCACTCTTTTGTGTCCTAGAAATATAATTTGATCAAATTTAATGTGCTTCGCAGTTTTTAATATTTACTGTACTAAGAGCTTTGCTACCAGTGACGACAAGCTGTGCTTGTGAAGAGATCATAGGCCTATAATTCAACGTTTAAAAGCACATAGATCTATGCAAAGTGGGGCCAGGATGAGGCCTCATGGATATTCGCACCAGTTGACGTTTACGAGGATTGATCTTCACTTCATCTCGGCAGTGTCATTTTCATGTCGGCAACATGGCAAAAGGGGACACGTGAAGCTGTAATTGTTGTTGTTTGGTATTCGTGTTGTTCTTGTTGTTGTTGCTGCTTTTGTTGTTTTTTGTGCTGTTGTTGTTGTTGGAGTTGTCTTTGTCTATCGGTATGCCTCCTTAAATATTGTTAGTACGTACTATGCAAGCGAACGTAAAGGAAAGTATTTGAGGTATAAAGAACCCTCAACAATGAACAATGCTCCTGGATGGTGACACTTAGCGAACACTCAACTATTCATGCAGGCTCTGGTGTAGAGAGTCACCAAGTCTAATAAAATAGTTTAATAAAAAAAAAATATTGTCAATAATTTATTAGAATGTAAAATCTATATTAACCCGTTTGGTGCTGAGAAACTGTCAACGCTACCCAACTGCAAGAGGTGTAGATCCTCATGAGCCCCCGCAGTTGCGGGGGCTCATGGGGATCTGTTCCTCTTGCTGACACCACCTTGTATTCTTGTTTCTGGGACAGCTAGGGTGCTTTTGGTGGCCTTTGAATTAACGAAGATTGCGGACACACAGTGTACGTCAACTGGCACTGAACGGGTTAAGTTTTGTTTTCTCGCTTAACCCTTCCATCCCGGAGCGTAGTGAACAATACCCAACTGCATGAGGCATAAATCCTCATGAACACCCCCCCCCCCCCTCTCTCGTGCAGGTGCGCGGACTCATTCAGCAGGATCCATTCCTCTTGCTAACCCAAAAGTGTGTCTATATTCCGATGGCAGCGGTGATAAATTTACAAAGATCATTTCAGAAATAAAATCTGCAATGACCGGCAGTGAAGTGGTTAAACCCGCTTGTGCGTGCAACCAAATGTAAAGTGACAAGCAGCTGGGTGAAAGAGGGCTTGATGTATGAGTACTTACTGAAAACGTTTTCTTTAAGAGAACCTGGTTGCCGGGCTTGCAGAGTCTGTGCTTGTTTCCAGGCGCTGAATCAGCGAGTGAAGACAACTATAACCGTCGGGATTATATATGTTTCACTCGATGTTGATTTTGAATGGCCCGTTGATAGTGATAATGAACGCGTGAAATCTGCAATGACATCCTAATAACATCACTAAGCTTTGGCGTCGGTGTAATACTGAGGTGTGAAGTCCTCGGACAGAGGTCTGAGTGAGTTGGCCTGCACACAGCGTTCAGCCCAAGGACATTTTTCTCATTTATTTCGCTCTGGCTACTCTGCAAGGAAGGTGTTAGAACAAAAATAGGTAACATCTGTCAAGTTGTCAGAACCGGTTTCCATCCATATCACAGGTCAGCCTCATTATATCGCGGTAAAAGGGAGACATCGAGTCAGACATCGTTATTCGAGATCACTTTCATGATTGTAGGGCTGAAGACCAAACACTTGGTAATCAAAACGTCCTTGGGCCGACGACAGCCCTAACGGATGTGCGCGGGCCATCTAAGGCTGACGTCGGCCCGAGGACCTTCTACTCACCGGGCATGATCTTTAGAGACATGTGCGCGTTATATGTATCGTCTACCGGAAGTTGACCTGTATACTGAATTACGGAGTGAGAGAGTGGGCGAATGTGTGCATCCTGGTAAGTGCTGTATTTGTATCAAGGATTTTATCATTGCTTTTGAAACACAGATTCTCAGCAGATCAATGTTCAACTAGTACAAGAGGCACAGATCTTCATGAACCCGTGTATATGCATGGGATCATGAGGGTCTCTGCTGGCAGCATTTTTTTTCAACTGCTTTTCTAAGGATATAATGAACAGAAAGCGTTTGTAATAATAACGTGGCAGTTCCTGGTTTGGTCGTCAACGAGCAAGCAGAGTGATTAGTGTGTGGATGTAATGTCATAGTGCCCCCAACAAACAAATGATATACAAACACACACAAAAACAGATTTACAAGCCCGAAAAAAAACCCGATTAGAAACACGCACAGAAAAAAAGATTTTGCACTCAAACAAAGAAGCGATCTATACAAATACTAAACACACATATGTATGCTAATAGTCAAAACGTAAGGGCCACGCCACTTTTTGTGTCATTGTTTATCGTTGCAAGTACGCTAATAAAATACAATGTTCTTTCGTTCCAAATGGGTTAAAAGTTGACCTTACACAGTCCACTATATAGGGAACAATAGACAACAATTCATCAATTTCTACGGACGTGTGAAACATCGTCAGTTTGTGTGAAAAGCTGTGCGATATTGGCAAGCGTACCAAAGGCAGGCAGGTGGAAAAACTCGGTAAAGTCGTAATGCACGTGCTAAAGGCGTCAGTCGTGAACACTTCACTTCTGTTTAGCTACAAATACCGGTACAGTAGTGGCATAATTGTCACTTTTCTAACCATGCCACCACGACGAAGCCTAACGCCAGTAAATCAAGGAACGATTTCAAGAAACTGGAAGGGCAGAACGACGACCCTGCTCAGGACGCCCGCGCTGCATCAGCAGAAGGGAGGACAGATACCTCTGTGTGACGGCTCTGCCGACGTTTGCGCCAAATTGGCCTGGATTCATGCAGAGCAGCAGTGAGAATACCCTCACTCCAGCCCATCGCAGAGCCCGGGTTGCCTGGTGTCGTCAACATGTGAGGTGGAACAGACTTCAGTGGACTCAGTGATCCAGAGGCTGCTGGCACGATTTTTTTAAAAAAACCTGGAAGGGCAGAACGACGACCCTGCTCAGGAAGGCCGCGCTGCACCAGCAGAAGGGAGGACAGAGACCTCTGTGTGGCGGCTCTGCGCCACCGAACTGTCACGTCAACAACTCTGCGACGTCAACTGATGCAAGCTGCAAACATTAACGTCAGCATAAGAACAGTCTGCCGACGTCTGCGCGAAATTGGCCTGTCTTCATGCAGAGCAGCAGTGAGAATACCCCTCACTCCAGCTCATCGCAGAGCCCGGGTTGCCTGGTGTCGTCAACATGTGAGGTGGAACAGACTCCAGTGGACTCAGGTTCTGTTTACTGATGAGTCACGGTTTACTGTGTCTTTCAACGACGGCAGGGTGAGGGTCTGGAGACGCCAGGGCGAGCGATTCACGGATGGATGCGTCCAAGAGGTAGATCGCAACGGAGGAGGCTCAGTCATGATCTGGGCAGGCTTCAGCAGGGAAGGCAGGACCCCCCCAACCCCCCCCCTCCCCCTTCCATGTCATCCGAGGCACCCTGACTGGACTGCGCTATCGGGACGAGATTGTGTAGCCCCTCATCCAGCCAGCTCTCCAAGCCATAATTGACAATGCTGTTCTGCAGGACGACAACGCTCGGCCCCAACACTCCCGTGTGGTGGATGAGTACCTTGAGCAACGGGGCATCATGAGGATGGCGTGGCCAGCTCGTTCACCTGATCTGGCTCCCATCGAGCACCTCTGGGACGTGCTGGGGCAACGTGTAGTCAGCAACCATCCCCCACCTCAAGGCGTCCACCAGCTGACTCAGTTCCTGCATCAAGAGTGGGAAGCGATCCCACAACATGTTCTCCGAACCCTGGTGAACTCCATGTGTCAACGCTGCATTGAATGATTGGCTGCAAACGGTGGCTACACTCGCTACTGACTGGACCAGTTTTGTGTGATTTTTCAAATGAGGGGTGGGTGAACATTCTAACGTACTGCTGTTGTTACAATTGCTTGATTTACTCAAAACTAAAAAGAACTTGTTACTGAATAAATTAGCAAGGTACTGACGCCAAGTATTGTTACATTATTTGTGTGGTGTTGTCGGTGCGTCTGCGATAAAAGGTGGCCCCTTTAGTTTTGACCATTAGTATATATATATATATATATATATATATATATATATATATATATATATATATATATATATATATATATATATATATATATATATATATATATATATATATATATATATATATATATATATATATATATATATATATATTAAAAACGATCTGCTCGTTCGTTTGCTGCATAAATCTGGTTGTTGGTTTCTGTACGGAAACGAACAACCAGATGTATGCAGCAAACAAACGAGCGTACGGAAACGAACAGCTACAAACACAACGAGGTCACGGAAAAGAACGGTCAGATTCATGCAGCATACAAACGAGCATGCGGGAAAAAAAGTCATGCAGCACACAAAAGTCCATAACGTTTTATTTAACAAACTAACAGACAGAGTCACTTTAACAAATGGATACTTTTTAAGCATCATGATAAATAAAGAGTGCATATGTAACTGAAACTGGCCAGCAAGAGGTACAGATAGTCATGAGCAAACTTAGTCTAGGGTCATAACGGCCATTAAAATCTTCCCTGCCAACAGACGTACATTTGTTTCTGAAATCTGTGTTCAAGGAACGACCAAAAGCCAAAACTGTCCAAAGAACATAGGCACCAAAAAAGTGTTCCCACCAAAAGGGGCTGCAGGGGCTCATGAGGATCAATGGCAAAAAGCCTTTTTCAGTTAGATCACGTTTACATTTTCTCAGCAAATGGGGTTAAATTAGTGTTCTCTGTCAGTATGACTCAGACTGCGTTCTCAAATCTCTGTAATGTTAACACCGAAGAGCCTAAGACGTTCTAGTAACATCCATACAAAGTGGTGTTAGCAAAAGGCGTAGATCCTCAAGAGCCCCCGCAGTTGCGGGGGCTCACGAGGATCTACGCCTCTTGCAGTTGGACTGTGTCCACCTTTATCTCTGTTGCACAGGGGTTACACAGCGTTCTCTGTGTCTCAGCACTGAAGAAGTAAAACAAGAAAGTAGCTATAAAGTATTTTTTAAATGTTAATAATGTATGTATACATTTAAAGTCCGTCGCACGTATTCATGCAGTCCGGTCCCTTTTGCTTTGTATGTATGCAGCATGCATCATACATGACCAGCAAAGATAGAAACACGATTTTGGAAGGTTAAGCACAAAAATGTCTTTGTGTTCGTCTTTTCAACCGTATTTATCTCGTGCTGGTTGTTTGGAAGCATTTTACTCGCTTAGACTAGTCATATATGTCGACCAGATTTTCGTTGTATTCACGCGGCATCAGGTGTGACCAAAGTGCCAGAGAAGGCGCTCCACCAGGACCCCGTGAGGCTTGTTCCACCTGCGTCATGCTTGACAGACACCTGCTCCCCTTTGGTGACGTGGGCCGCGACCATGCAAGATCCTTTGTCGTAGGTGTTTGAGCCCCCCTCGGCAGTCGTCATGCCAAGCGTTGTGCCTTCCTTCACTATGCCTGCATGAATGGTAGGCCCTGAAGCGAAGTCCATTATCTGGAAGTAGAAGACGTAGACGCCAGACACAGGAGCCGTGAAGACACCAGTGAGGGAGTTGTAGCCATTCCCGATGTTGGTCGTCACAGCATCGAAGACAATAGCTAATGTCTGGGCGATATTCACGGAGTCTCTTGTCATGTGTGCTGCGAAGGCAACTGAAAATAGAATGACCAATTTAGCTCAGACGCCCTACAGCGGGTGTTGGATCGACCGTGATAGTTCAAGGGTAGTGCCAGATTAGCTTGGCGCCATCAGGCACCAAGCTAATCTGGCACTACCCTTGATCATTGTCGATCCATCTCCTGCAGTTGGTACATAGCTGTTAGGTGACACCACCAAAATTTGCGGCCTTGGGTTTAAATAGGTTAAACAGAAAGTAATATCACAACAGTAAAAACTGAAAGATTGATGGTCGTCACGTGATAATGCTATGCTCATATCGTTTAAGACCTTCAGTGGTGTTCACTTCACCCTCACCATCACTTCAGTATTTGTTAATTTCACGCCAAACAGACCTAGCCGTCCAATGACCTGTTGTTAGCAAGAGGCATACATCCTCATAAGCCCCCGCACCTGCCTGAGCGCATGAAGATCTCTGTCTCTTGTAGTTGGATCGTGTTCAAGTTTTTTTTTCTCGGTAATGAAGGGGTAAAAATAAACGTGTGCCTCGAGCAGTATGGTCAAAATGTATGGACCAGCCCACATCGGAAAAAGATTTGTCTATCGGTGGAATGGATTTGATCAAATTTGGACCCCACTTCTGTTACCGCAGAAGTGAGGTACGAAGTACAAAAGATAAAATGACAACGGCAAGTCTACCATCACAAACTATACTAAAAAAAAATATTTTCTGACCAAAAAATTAAGTATTGACTGGTAAAGGTGTCATCAACATCAGCGATAAAAACTCAAGATCACTTCTTCACTGCCGGCAGCTGGAAATAGTGTCTGAGACCAGCCACAACCTAATTACACAACGCTGAGGAGCGGGCTTGTGATTATAGAGGAATAGATTCTCTTGAGCTCCCGCAGATGCGATAGCTTATGAGAATCTATGCCTCTTGCAATTGGATGTTGTTCGCGGTGTCCGGTGGTTAAGGGGTTAAGAAATAATAGTGAGGATTCTTTTGCGACGAACGACTCCTAACAACGAATGAGAGCGAATTCACAGCGGATAATTAGCTTGCACTATAAGCAGAGGGAACACTTCAACATCTCCAAGACGCATAGATCCTCATGAGCCCTCCGGGCTCACGAGGATCAATGCATCTTGAAGATGTGTGGAGTGTCTCTCTGCTTATGGTATAAACTGGTTATCCACGGCGACTTAAAACTCGTGCGATGTTGAAAATCGTTCGACAAAAAAGTTACCTCACTAACTGAAAGAAGCAAACGGAACCAAAATGAGTGCCCTATTAATTTAAGGACAACTAGCTTTGATCTGTAATGCACAGTTTTCTCCTTTATCGGTGCTTTTTCCTAACTACTAAATAATAAAATAAGACTAAAGCTAAGTAATAAATATAGTAATAAAATTAAAATAAAATGAGTACGACTTAACCAACATACCTTGTGTGTGTGCATTGGCAGACAGCTGCGAGACAAAGTTCTCCAAGGTGGCAAGCTTGGTTTCCAGTGTCTGGATTCTGGCTGCCTGATTTTGCACCACGGTTTGCAAAGGATCAACATCGTCCGAGCGTTTCTGCACGGAACAGTGCGCCCGAAATACAACGAAGACAATGGCGAATAGAGGCAAGAAGACCTTGGGTGGTGCCATTTTCAGCAACATTGTAGAGAGTCGTAAGGGTGCCCCGTTTATAACTGCAATGCACCTGGGGCCAGCTGCATGAGCGAGCTTAGTCCTGCATCAGCTACTAAGCAAGGTGCACCGTTATAGCGGCGCACTTTGCTTAGTGGCTGGTGCAGGACTAAGCTCGCTCATGCAACTGGCCCCTGAACCTGCTCCTGACAACGAACGAGAGCGAAGTCACGGCAGATAATCAGCTTGTACCATAACAGTTACCTCCAACTTATAGTTCAGGACCTTCAACCAGATACAAAAGTTACCCCCTCCCCCACGCCCTCACCCCCCCCCCCCCCCCACCTGACGAAAGACCTTGCTTCCCAGTGACCGGGGAAAAAAAGCGGAGCGGGGGGGGGGGGGGGGGGAGAGAGAGAGAGAGAGGGCGGGGGAGGTAAGGCGCGCCAAGCGTGTGTGAGAATCTTTTCCACCTACTCAGCACCTGCTGAAATATCGAAAAGCGGAGATGGGGTTGGGGGGGGGGGGAACTTTGATATAAACGTTTTCCCGGGGGGCAGTGGGATGGCGTGGGGTGGGCGGGGGGGGGGGGGAGGAGGGATTCCAGGTTTTGGAAACCCCCTCTCCCTCCCAACAATCCCCTCGCCCCCGCTCACGCTCCCCCTCCCTCCTCCCCCCCAACCTCCCCCCTCCCTTCGCCCCCACAAAAAAATAGAACCTGCCCCTGACCCCCTTGTAGATGTTTGGAGTGTTGTCTATTTTGTATGGTACAAGTTCTTTGTCAGTCGTGATTGCGCTCTCGTTCGTCGTTGAGAGTCGTCCGCTTCAAACAAGACAGCGTAGCAGTCTCCATTTTCTTTTCAAGATTTAGTGTGTTTTATCAGTCCCAACCAGCAATATATCAACCAGTAAATAACCCGCGAGGCTTATGGTGGACACAAAATTGAAAGTCACCAAGATGTGGGCTTCTACTTATCAAACATGGCTGTTCAAATAATGTGCACATTGCATTACTTTAAAATCCCACGAACTCTCTAAAAGTGAACACGTTCCTAATAATCACTTTCACGAAGAAGGCTGACTTATGAACGTCAGCCCAACTTAAATAAATAAATAAATAAATAATAGCTCAGACCAGCAAACGCTGTTGCTGAGCAGAACTAACTTTGGAACAGCTGTTATGAAGCAAACAAAAGGTTTATGTTTGATGTCTACTAAGCATAAGTAAAATAAAGGAAGGAAAATGTGACAGCAGGGAGAGAACTATCACAGATTTCTCCCTTCCTTACTACTACCAACGGCAGCCGACGTCGGCACGATGACCTTTGCGCACTGAGCACTTATCATAGGGTGACATCGCCGTTTCCTTCATTACAATATAAGTTATTGGTCACAGGGGTTTGCTACAAGGATCCGTGCTGTAAGCCCCTGCTACCAATAAGGTATTCGTTTTCATTCCTCCACTTTTTTCGTAAAAGAAATCAAGAAGACATCTTCCGACCTGGATCACGCCAGACATGACTGACGTCAAAGAAATATTCATTATACATAATAGACTTATGACGTAATTAAAAATGTTTCATGACGTTGCCGTCTCCAGTACTGAGTGTGCTTGTTGTTTTGAACAACACTAAGTAACGTTTTACTTTAGAACGTTTCGGTGATCTTTTATAGAACAAAACTCGAACCCAAAATGCGTCACAAAGAGGGCCACAAGAAGACCGCCATTTTTTGGCTACAAGGGTTTTGTAGCTCGGTCATGTGGTACAGTTTACGCTAAAGGAATTGGTCGTGTGACGTAGGGATGAAAACAATATAAGTTATTGGTCGCAGGGGGTTGCTACACGGACCCTTGTAGGCCTGAGGGAGGTCAAAGGAACCATTGTACCCCGAAGGCCGAAGGCCGAAGGCCTGAGGGGTACAATAGTTCTTTTAACCTCCCGAAGGCCTACAGGGGTCCGTGTAGCAAGCCCCTGCTACTGATCCGCCGTGAGATGGCCTTAGTCGCCTGCTCGGCGTTAAACCCAAATAACTAACCCTGCTACTGATAACGTATTTGTTTTCATTCCTCTACTATTTTCGTAAAAGAAATCAAGAAGAACGTCAAAGGAATATACATTTACACATAATAGACATGACGTAATTTAAAATCTTTCATGACGTTGCCATCTCCAATAGTGTGCCTGTTGTTTCGAACAACACTAAGAAACTTTTTACTTTAGAACGTTTTGGTGATCTATTATAGAACAAAACTCGCATCCAAGACGCGTCACAAACAGGGCTACAAGAAGTCCGCCATTTGTCGCTACAAGGGTTTTTGTAGCTCGGTCATGTGGCACAGTTTGAGCTAAAGAGATTGGTCGTGTGACGTAGGGACGAAAACAATGGTTTTTGTTTTCTTTCCTTACACCAGCAGTCATCACTCTTCCTTTGAAATGGATATCACCTGCACTGCAGTAATCTGTCCCTTTTATTACATTCAGTTATTACTTAGTCAAGACTTTCCCGCACCGTTTGCGGGAGTATCCCCGAGGTACACCAACTCGGGGAGTATGCCACAAGTACACATATATTCAAATGAGATGCTTAGCATCTCATTTCAATAAAGGTGTGCTTGTGGCGCACTCCCTCGAGCGCCTCTATCTGCGGACTTCCACCGCCAACGGTACAGACTAGTATGGTGTAGCACGATGTCAAAATTTCACAACGAGATACAGTGGTGTTTTAAATGTACGCTTTAACCGTTCACGTGCCCTGATGACTTTCATTGGAGCTTAACTGTTACTTCAGACTGGTTGGTTTATACGTTTGCTGGTAATTACAACTAAACCCTTGCTACCATGTCCAGACATTGGTACATTGCGTTACTATTGTCGTGTTTTGCTGTTTTGCACGTCAACTGCACGGTACAGAAACGGTCGGACGATGTTGATCTTATCAGCCACCACACCCTGGTGCAAAGCCAGGCAGCGAGAATCCAGACATTGGAGGCTGAGCTCACAGTATTGAAGAACACTGTTTCCCAGCACGCAACGAATCTTGGCTCCATCAACAAACGCTTTGAGTCACCAGGTGCGTGACGATGACTTTAGATATTTCACAGGCAACCCGTTCAACCCCAACCAACTGCAAGAGATATAAATCCTCATGAGCCCCCGCAGTTGCGGGGGCTCATGAGGATTAATAACTCTTGCTGAAACCAACTTGCATAATAGAGTCCGAAATAGCTCAGGCGGTTAAACGTCGGAGCAGGAGAGCGAAGGGAATCGCCGGGTCGTGGGTTCGAATCCCGTCCCGGCCCCGGTAGCTGGACTCACAATCCAGGGGGAAAACGGATTTGTTCAATAGCATGTCCGTTGAAAGGTCCTGGTAAATCAAAGTGGCACAGTTGGAGTGCGCCTGAGTTGATCAGTGTTCAGGTCGTACTCCATAGCAATAGATTTCCTGTCCCCATACCCGCCGTCAGGCCGTCCATGATCACCTCGGTGCTGTGGACGTTAAACCCGAACTAACCAACCAACCTTGCATGAATTTTTGAGGCGACTGGGAATCTTTGACATTGAATTTCTAATGACTCTAAAAACACAATCTGCGTCCACTGACAGTTAACGGATTAAAAGTTGTGATACATTAACCCCCTTGTGCATGCAGCCACCAGAACTGTTCAAACTACCGGTGGCTGCGTGTACAAGGGGGGTTACAAAGAACTGTGGTTCTATTTACATTATACAACGTAACGACGTAACGATAATTTCAAATATTTAACAGGCATTCTTGAGTTTATCGTTTGAAAGCTGTAATTATTACTTCGCATTGCAGAATCCACAGCACGCAAAAGTTACAAACAGATCTTTTTTGCAGGGATTTTATCTTCCAGGATCGTTCATTTTGACTGACTGACTCAGAATCAGGTTTTTATGTGAGGTCTTCTGTTGTTTCAGTCGCCTTCACTGCACACATGTCAAAGGAACCCACCACTATTAGCGCCTCGTCACCCTTTGTCTATGACGCTGTGACGACCAATGTCGGGAATGTCTACAACCCCCTCACTGGTGTCTTCACTGCTCCAGTGTCTGGACTCTACGTCTTCTACTTTCAAATAATGAACCACGCATCCGATCCTGCCGTACGAGCTGCCATCATGAAGGAGGGCACGGAGCTTGCACTCCCACGGGAGAGGGGGCACCAGATATGTACGACCATGGGTCTGCCCTTGCTGCTACCCACGTGAACAAGGGAGAGCAGGTGTATGTCAAGTACTCATCTGGCGGAACGGTCACCAACGGTAACTGGTGGAATTCCTTTGCCGGGTTTTTAGTCCTCCGTGATGCTGCATGAGTCTCAACCCCTTTACTGCTAGTTAACCCTTTGAACCCTGAGTAAATAAGAAGTGTATATACCTTTCAGCCCTGACTTTATTTGAGAAATTTCTGTTGGAAATGGGTGTGCATTGTAAAATATTTGTAAATAATACTTTACAACAGATATCCCCATATAGGTATATATATGTACAGATTTGCCATTGGATGGACTACCGTTTTATGGATTTGACCACACTGTGTCACATGTGTGGTAATGCCTGGCGACAAAAATAGTGACAGGTAACAATAAACTTGAAAAAAAAGTCTTTCGTGCATGACAGGTCGCTAGTACTTAACATGCATCATTAAATAAGGCGTCTGTTACTGTGACACGTATGTGTCCATGCATTTCCAGCATGCCGATACAACGTAAGGCCCCTACCTTGTCACCAGATGTCAATGTTTACACCTGCCACTGATAATGTATATCCACGGTCTAGACAACATGTAATAAACGGCGTCGAATGATGATCAGTGTGTCTGTGTTGTGTCTCGTACACGATCGGATGGAAGTACCAGTGTTGTAAAGACTATATACGTACTACACATGTGACCAATGTGTGTCGTTGGTGTCCACACCTACAGGTGCACCAAGGTGTGGCATAAAAAAACGGAATATCAATTAGAACCTCTGAATTCAGCATCAGAATCAAGCTGTAAGTAATTGCCGTTGTCAGTGCCTCAAACGGCGATCGCTCCAGCTGACACTGCCAACACGTGGTTATGCTGCCACGCGGTAGGTAGGTACACATGTCCCAATGTGAAGCTATCTGTTATTGAAACCATGACTCCAAACACAAAATTGTATCACTCCGAATATCTACACATCCACGCGCCATTCCGACCTTAATTCCCATACTAGCGTCGCAAAACTGACCGCATACCACAGACGAACGTACGTGACCCTGTCAGTGTAAACAGGATGTGTCAGTGCGAAGGGCGAGGTCACCGCACGCGCAGCGAGGCTCGCGCGTCACCGGGCACGCGATACAAAACGCCTGAACATTGTTAATTCCACACCAGAGCCCCATCCGTCGCGAAACATGGATTCAAGGTAGTGTGAGCAAGAGACATAGATTCTCATGAGTCCCCTCACCTGCGAGGGCGCGTGAGGATCTATGTCTCTTGCAGTTGGATCGTGTTCACTTTTTCTCGCCAGTAAATGGTTTTGATACATGTATTTGTGTTTGAAACGTATATGCGAAGACATTTAAAGAGAAATACAATACAAGAAAGTTAACAGATCTGAACAATCCAAACAGGAACGTTATTGACATCATGCTCGGTATAGGTGCAGATACATGTACGCCTGATCGAGTTTCAGGACCGACGCAGCTTTTTAAATCAGTAAGGCGACGCAACTTGAAAAATTACCCCAACATTGTTGAGCGGTTAGTTTGCTAAGATTTATGGCTATGCCCCTAGCTGATGATTAAGCCCAACGTGTCATCATCTCTTTAAACGTTGCATGGCACTGGTTATATGTTATCTTCTATAACAGAATAAACTGGTCTGCCTTTCATTACACAGATGCTCTCTATATTGTTCTTCAGCAGTAAGTGACGCAATATTTTGTCCTGTTGCGCAGCCACAACTGAAAAAAATCATGCTTCTGGGTTTTCTTGTTAGCAAGTGGTAAAATATGGTGTCCTGTTACCCGCTGTGTGTGTGTGTGTGCGTGCGTGCGTGCGTGCGTGAGCCGTGCGCGCGCGCTCGCGCATGCGTGCGTGTGTGCCCTTAACTTTAAAGCGGGCCGAATGTACTATGAAATGTACCTGGGAAACTGAACTTTCAATAAACCCAAACCTCCCTTTCAAGCCGCATGGAAACAGCAGCCGCCGCGGCAACTAAATAATTATTTTGACCATTTCCAATAATAAGTTTTGTCCCGTCGAAGGGTTCACATTAAAATTCCCTGTATGTTCGGCGCGCTTTAAGCACCCTTGAGCTCCAAGTTTCCGTGGAGAAAAAAAAAAGCCAACGGGCGGATGTCAGCCTTTATTGGGTATAGTATCACACGGCCATGAGCCAGTCAATACGGACTACGAAGGCACGCAGAAGTTTTTGCTTCTTGGGAGAGGTAGATGGTTCTGACGCGAAGCTCTAGCCTTTCGCAGTCGATCCAAACTATCTCTCGCTGAATGAGTGAAATTAACCCCTTGCCAGCCGAGAAAAAGAAAATAAGAACTGCAAGAGATATAGATCCTCATGAGCCCCCGCAGTTGCGGGGGCTCATGAGGATCGATGCCTATTGCTGGCGTTGCTTCTGTCTAATCCATGTTCCTGGGACGGCTGGGGTGCTTTAGCGTGGAAGTAGCCAAGATCAGAAGCACACAATCTGCGTCAACTGGCAACAAAGGTATTGTTCACGAAATCAAACTAGAAACCTTGTTTCTCACACTTTATTGCTTGTAAAAGCAGAGGAACAAAAAGTAATATGCACACACGTTCGGTATTTTAAACAACAACAAAAACCTCCGTCGCACAAAAGCTTCCACTCATTTCATGTACACATGTCAGTCTGTGCCACACAGAAGCATTTGAACTACAGGTCAGCCTCAGTATATCGCGGTACCCCCGCGAGAACCATTAATAAAGTCAGTCAGACCGCGCTGTTCGCGATCGCGCCGGCTATTTGTAGCGCTGACGTTACACAGTGCAGGAAAACCACTTAATAAGCAAAAGGTCCTCGGACCGACGTCAGCCTTAGCTGCCCCGCGCACAATTGTGCGCGGGGCAGCTAAGGCTGACGTCGGCCCGAGAACCTTTTGCTCACCGGGCACCCTCGGTGGGAGAAGCCAGAGACCCGATGCGCGATCTATATTTCTTACACATCTCCTTCTTTGCTGCCTTTCAGCGGAAAAACTGCATCACACACAGCTAGGCTGTATCACACGTAAAACTGCATCACACACGTGCGTGATACAGCCCTGGCGTGTGAACGGATACGTGCGCACAATATCGTCTTGTAGAAAATCTGGTCAACAAAAAGGTATCAGCACACAACGATGTTGAAACTTGACCTACGTGCAATGACGCCATTTCATAGTGACGACTGGCAATCGGGCGTCATGTATTGAGCTAATACCGCATCATGTAGGTACTACATATGTCTGACATCCAAAATGTTCACGTCACATTACAAAGTAAATTACGTCAAGATATTTGCCACCACAAAATGGCGGCTGTGTTGTGGCTAGGGGTGTGCCAAAAACCAAATCATATTCGATGTATGCATAGAAAAAGATGAGTAAGAAATATATTCTTACATAGGTGTTTGGGTGATACTGTGAGTCTCACTCTCGTGGTCTTGAAACCTTATCCTACCCGCTTTCGCCCGTAGGATAAGGTTTTAAAACCACTCGTGTGAGATTCGCAGTATCACCTAAACACCGATGTAAGAATCTATTTTTATTATATGAGATATCGTGGTGTGTTGGAGCGCGAAATACTGAGTCTGACCTGTACAGACCACAGGTGAAGCAATCGCTGGTATTGACACAATATATACTAAGAAGCAAAAGAAATGCGACATTTTTGAAATCATCGGAAACACTAACTGAAAGTGTTTCCGATGATTCTAAAAATGCCGCATTTCTTTTGTTCGTCAGTATACAAACTAAGAGTAATCCCTGACGCTTCACAGACAAATAGATAAATCCTTTGACAGCGTCCTTATATGAGGAAGGGGTCAAACGACTACATGCGTGTTTGTCCAAACCGTAAATCTATGACAGTACTATAGACAAGATTACGCGTCTCTACACAGTGGTGAGTTTGCATTATACCGATGTCGTATTACGAGTATGGTGTATTTACAAGTCAGTGTACAGAGCTGCAGCACATATGTTTACAAACTCTATGTACAAATCAATGAAAAAATAGGATTTGTTTATATACTAACAATCAAGATGTCTTATGTTAAATAATTATTTTTTACATGGAATATATAAATTTACTAATTATCCAAAACTGATGGGTAATGATTAATGAACTGAACTGAATTAAACTGAACTGAACTGCACTGAATTTAACTCAATCGAACTGAATTGTATCAAACTGAACTGAATCGAACTAAACTGAATTCAGTTAGTTATTAGGGTTTAGCGACGAGTTTAATTGACTTCAGGTAAGTTTGGCCAAATCCAGTTCAGTTCATTGTATTCGACGTTTGGCAGTATTTGCAGTGATTAATCCAAGTATTTACATTAGTATATGGGTACAAACTCGCAGTTCACATACATGAATAAATTTATAAATACATATTTGAATGCAAAATTAAATACATGCATGTGATTAAATACAAAGCACTGAAATTTGGGCATACGTTAAAATTACAAAGTAATGCATTGTGACGCACTGATGTGGATATTATATTGACTGTGATGTTCATGTGCATTGACAAAAAGAATATCCCATTGAAAAATCACAAAACATTCAATACTCATTTATAAAGCAAAGTTAACATGTACCCAAGATATAAAAGTACCGCTTTACAACAACAACAACAACAACAACAATAATAATAATAATAATAATAATAATAATAATAATAATAATAATAATAATAATAAATATAATAATAATAATAATAATATATCACTCGCAGTATCCCTTACAACAAGGCTCAACCCAGCAAGCAAAGGTCCTCGGGCCCACGACGGCCACAGTTGCGGGCCCACTGCGGTCATCGTGGGCACGAAGACGTTTTGCTTCTGTTCTGGGGAAAGCGCAACACCGGAAAAACAAGTAGAAATACACACAAAGATAAAACAGACCCCCCCCCCCCCCCCCCCAAGAAAAATAAATAAATAAATAAATAAATAAATAAATAAATAAATAAATAAAAAATAAAATAAATAAAATAAAATAATAAATAAAATAAATAATTAATAAATAAAATAAATAATAAATAAATAAAAATAAATAATAATAAAAAATAAATAAATAATAAAAAATAATAACAAATAAAAAAGCGTAATGCATGTGCTGACGCTCAACACTATCTACAAACACTTCCACACACACACACAGCAGATAATTGGAAATATTTACAGAGTACTGTGAGAAAAAACACAGACACACACACACGATCCATCACGCTGCTGTGGCGGTTAACCCTCCTGTGCAACCGGTCACCACTACCATCGCGGTACATGTGGCCACATGCACAGGGGGTTAGGGTATGTCAGATGATTCAAGCAAAGGCACTGCAAAACAGATGAGTTTTGAGGTTGTGCTTACCCCTTTGCGTGTCGGTAGCGGTTTTAGTCCTGGAGGAATCATCGCGACTAAACCCGCTACCGACACGCAAAGAGTTAAAGACTGGAAGTAATGAATGAAGACTGACGTATGTGAGAGAGGAACGCATTCCAAACCCATGGTACCTGGTAAGGAAAAGACCTTTTACCAAACGTCAGCTTCACGTAATACGGCCATGTATTCCACATCCCAAAGCATTTAAAAGCAGAATCGTGTAGGGAAAAAAAAAGATGCAAAATTTATATTGGGATGTATTTTATCGAGTCGTCAGTTAGCAGGCCTTCAGAGATCAGAATAAAATGTCAAAATTAAACGTGTTCCGACGAAAAGAGTGAATTAAAAGCCCAGATAAAACATGCGATATCGCATGCTTGCCCGGAGTTTTAATCTACTGTTTGTGTCAAAAGAGACCTAGTGTTAGACCTACTTATAATTTTCGGAAATCGTCTATTGTGAAAATGTAACACACCAACCCTTAAAGTCCTCTCGTGCATGCAGCCACCGGTAATGTAAACAGTACCGGTGGCAGCAAGCTCAAGAAGGTTACGACATCACAAATAAAGGTGGATTGCCCGTAGTGCCAGAATACCGTGGCGCATGGCAAGTCGCCAAGCGAACCTGGCACTACGCTTAAACTATCATGACCAATCAATCTCCTACACTTAACCCGTTCAGTGCAAGCTGACTCAGACTTTGTTTCTGCAATCTTCGTTAAATGCAACACCAAAATACCCTCGTTGTGCCAGAAACATGGGTCGAGTTGCACGTAATTTTCTATAGCTAGTCGTAGTCCTAACTGCTTGATTTGCAGATATTTTTAGTCGCACGCACGTGAAACCCTCTCTGCAATGCAGAGAGACAGTTGGTTGGCAGTTGACTGGCTTGGAAAAGCTTCCTGCAACTGGTGGATTGATTCAAAGTGGTGTCAGCAAGAGGCATAGATCCTCATGAGCCCCCGCAATTGCGGGGGCTCATGAGGATCTATACCTTTTGCAGGTGGGTGGTGTTCAAATTTTGTGCTCAGTTCAGATCATTTCACTCTACTAAACTTCAGTTTAGTTCAGAGCGGTTCAAGATGAGACCTCTGGAGTCTAGGAAAAGCCGTAGGATGCTCCGCCGCGTTTCGCAGAAGTTGTCGGCCACGTGAACGCTTTTGATTATGGTGACAGCATTAGTCTGACTTACATCGGATCTGTCATATAATCATATCAAAACATCTCACACAGCTGCTACAGAATATATTAGAGACAGCTCCTATACATGTGTAAGTCACCATATATTATCTGCGAATTTTTTTGTCTGGCCATAGTCAGCAATAATGTGGCAGCCATAGACCCGACGCTTCTACTGAAAAACTCCGCACCAGGGCTCAGTTGCATGCGGGTGAGCGTGGCGCTCTGCAAGCCAGTAAGCAAGGTGCTCCGCTATAGCGGAGCGGCACCTTGCTTAGTGGCTTGCACAGGACTTAAACTCATTCACGTAGCTGAGGCCAGTTGTTATAGAGATTCCAGATTCGCTATGTAAGTTTAAGGGCAGACCCCGATTCGCTGGGCGCTCGTAGCTCAAAAGTTAGTTCGTTTGTTATTGACGCCGAGCAGGCAACTGTAGGCTATCTCACGTTGGAGGTGGGTGGGGGTCAGAGGGGGTGGGTGGTGGTGGAGAGAGGGGGGGGGGACTAAAAGGCCCAAAATCACACACCAACGTTTTTTCCCCGACAGTACCACTTCTTGTACTGCACAAGCAGGCAAAGTTAGCTGTGATAACTGGCTGATTTCTCGGCGCTTGTCTTTTGCTATTTACTTGACTGTGTGGTAGCATCTTTTGTTCGCCGGACCTCAGTTCCGTGAATGCACTTACATCGTGCGTAAGCCACTATGTAATGTGTTCATCCTCACTGCACTCATAGTTGTTTCTTTGTTTGTTTGCTTGTTTGTTTGTTTGCTTCGCTCTGTTTTCATATCTGTACCACTTAGTTTTCATCATACCAGCATCGCTCATTCAAATTTTGTTCGCACCACCTTTCTGATTCGTCTTCCTTTTGCAGTTGCGTAAGTGAGCATAGTCCTGCGCAAGCAACTAAGCAAGGTGCTCCGCTGTAGCGGAGCACCTTGCTTAGTGGCTTGCACTGGATTTGCTGCTGGTTTGTACCTGTAGGAACTCATGAGAATCATGCGTCTGTGATCGACTTTTTGCGGGGGCGCTCGTAGCTGGCCGGCATACTCATCAGCCGATCGCGAGGTTGAGACGTGAGCTTGAAGGACTCGACTATTGCGATCTCATCATACACGTGGTCCTCGTCTTCGTGCTCGTGAACGCTACACATAGGGTCCGAGCGAGTCCTCTCCCTCTTCTCAGGATGAAGGTGAGGGGCCACCCCGAGAACGGCAGGTCCCTCGCTGCGACTTCTAGTGTAGACCTTTGTCTTTGTGTTGCCAGGGTCTTGGTTCACGCGGATGTCCACTCCAGAGAATTTAGCGACAGTCAGCTCGACCGGTTCGCTCCCTTTAGCCGGGAAAAGGGTGGGCAAAGTCTTGCGTCTCCTTCTCTCTCCGGGAGGAACCATCTCAGGTTCGATGGCTGGTGTGAGGTATGTCGGCCCGTCCCTCACGTCTACGGACGAACGATGCAGGACGTTCTGACTCGACGAGGCGTATGTCAACTCCCGAGGGAGGGAGCCGGATTTGTCGAAGACCCGCCTTGTGCCCTCACTCAGGTAGATTTTGACAGGGTTATGACGCTTGGGAAGTTCTGGCGGGTAGAATGGGTCCAACTGTCGTTTGGTCGACTCGATGGACGTAGGTCTTGAATAGTCAGGAGGGCTGAAAATGAGAGAACATATATTAACCCTCTTGCACATGCAGCCACCAGCATTACCAAAGGTGTTAAACTGGGTTGAATATTGAATGCGAGAATTTGAAAATTAAATATGAGGCCCAAAAGATGTCGTGCAGAAATTTAATAAAAACTAAATTTTATCTGAAATAAACGGATGGATGTATGGACGGCTAGATGGATGGATGGATCGATGGGTTTGGGTGGGTGGGTGGGTGGGAGGGTGGGTGGATGGACGAAGGAACAGAGAGACGGATGCGATAGATGGATGGATGGAGGAGTTCGGATGGATGGAGGGGTTCGGATGGATGGAGGGTGGATGGATGGACGGAGGGACAGAGAGACTGGTGGCATGGACTAACGGACAGACGGATGGATGGATGAATGGATAGCGCTTAACAAATCTCCTTTATTATTATTATTATTATTATTATTATTATTATTATTATTATTATGGATGGATGGATGGATGGATGGATTAAAGGATGGATGGGCTTGAGTGGTGGGTGGATGGACGGAGGGACAGAGAGATGGATGCGACGGATAGATGGATGGAAAGGTTCGGATAGATTTAGGTGTGTGGATGGACGGAGGGACAGAGAGACGGACGGATGGAGTGATGGATGGATGGGTTTGGGTGGATGGTGGGTGGGTGGATGGACGGAGGGATAGAGAGACGGATGCGATGTGTGGATGGATGGATGGATGGATGGATGGATGGATGGATGGATGGATGGATGGATGGATGGATGGATGGATGGATGGATGGATGGATGGGTTTGGGTGGATAGTGGGTGAGTGGATAGACGGAGGGACAGAGAGACTGGTGGGATGGATGCATGGACAAACGGATCGACAAGTATAACCAACTCACGGTTCAGAGTAAGTAAGAGAACCAATGGAACCAGTGGAGATTCGGTCCGGCGTCAGTGCACTGCGGGTCGGTGTGTGTTTCAGCAGCACATCGATGATTTCCCTCACTGGTGGGCGCTCGCTGGGCTCCGGGAAGCGGCACTTGAGGATCACCTCATACAGCCAATCAGGACAGCCTTTTGGTTGGGGTAAGCATGCGCCTGATCTCACGAGGCGGACTACCTGTGATGCAAAGACCCAATCAATATATAACATACGTGCTCTGCATTGTGTGTTATGACGAGTTCTTTGTGTGCACTATATCGCTTTATCCCTTCACCGCCGAGAAAAAAACTGATCGGGATGAACCTGCAAGAGACACAGATCCTCATGAGCCCCCGCAGTTGCGGGGGCTCATGAGGATCCGTGCCTCTTGCTGACACCACTGACTTTGTACCCACGTTAGTTGGATGGCTGGGACTATTTGTCGTTGTCGAATCTTATCAGACTTTTTAATTGATTGAAAGGCCACATTGCGCAGTTGACTGTATAGAGGAAGTCTGCCAAGGGCTCCTCAGGATTTATATCACGTGTCACTTACGTCAGCCTTTTCGTGGTCTGCGAAGGGGAGGAAACAGGCTTCTCTGGCGGCAGGGTCTACTGCAGTGATCTCCCTTGCGCGGAAAGCTTCCCAGAATGCAGTGCCCATCATGAAGACGTCGTTTTCCCGCCCGTATTTTCCTTCTAAAAGTACTTCTGGCGCCAGCCTGAAAACGCATAATGAAAGGTGTACTTTCTACTGTACGTTCTGCTACTTCACCTGAACTTACGTCACTATACTTTTTATTTCTTGTGTCTATTTACTCTGTGTCCTTTCAGATTAACTTTAGCCGGTATATCAACTACAACTATACTACACTCCCACCCGATTGTACAGGTCATATGACCGATGACAAATCTCTTGACTTTGGTGCCAGCTTGTCTTATTACGGAAAGACGCGCAGGAACACAGATACAGATGATGTCAGGACAGAGTTGTGGCAAGAAGCATGGATCCTCGTGAGCCCCCGCAATTGTGGGGGCACGTGAGGATCCGGCCATGCCTCTTACAGCTGAGTTGTCGACTAGGTCTGCCGGTCACATTTGAAGAATTCATTGACGCATAGATCAAATTATTATTTTAGTTTGATCTTGCTTTTAACACTACACTACAGTTCTATAAGCATGAGCCGCGTATCCGGAGACGGCACGTCTCGAATGAGTTAACCCATTCAGCCCTGACGCACTACAACAGGAGATGGGTCGAACATGATAATTCAAGGGTAGTGCCAGATTCGATTGGCGCCAGTCGGCGCCAAGCTAATCTGGCACTACCCTTGAATTATCATGGTCGGTCCATCTCCTGCAACAGGTGCATAGTCGTTAGATGACGCCTCCCAAATTGGGGAAATACGTGCGTCGGGCTGAATGAGTTAAACACTTTCAGTGGGATTAGTTTAAACCTGACGCAATGTTATTGTTATCAACATCTGACTTAAAGCGATCTGTTCCAGGACGGACATCGATTACTAATATTCACCGATGCAAACGAACTTTCAATGTTGTCTTGTGTGAACTTGACCAAGACTTTTTTAACTCTTTTTTTTTTTTCACAGTCCATGTGAAATGGTACACGTAAAAAAGATTTTCTACTGTCCATGATCCGAGACAGCTACTTTCATTTTACGACATTCAAACTTCACAAGTTAAGTCAGCACTTTATCCAGCACTGCTGTAAGACATGCTAAGAACATTTACACAAAAACTTCACAAGTCAGCACTTTGTCCAGCACTGTTGTAAGACATGCTAAGAACATTTACACAAAAACTTCACAAGTCAGCACTTTGTCCAGCACTGTTGTAAGACATGCTAAGAACATTTACACAAAAACTTCACAAGTCAGCACTTTGTCCAGCACTGTTGTAAGACGTGCTAAGAACATTTACACAAAAACTTCACAAGTCAGCACTTTGTCCAGCACTGCTGTAAGACATGCTAAGAACATTTACACAAAAACTTCACAAGTCAGCACTGTATCCAGCACTGTTGTAAGACATGCTAAGAACATTTACAAAAAAACCTTCACAAGTCAGCACTTTGTCCAGCACTGTTGTAAGACATCCTAAGAACATTTACAAAGGAAATATTTCCTATCAACCCAAAGCCTGGAGCTGCTCGCTTTAAAGTCAGTACCAATTTATGCTGGGTTTCGTACCATCTCCGGGTATCTTCAAAGACCTCTTCCACGGCTGCTTCGAATGCTGGTGTCACTTGACACATGCGACCAATGCGCATGAAAGTTATCTGCAAAACAGGTTTATGACCAATGATCCTCTATGAACGTTTACGTATCTTTTTCTAAGTAATGAAAAAATCCATCATTCATGCATATTATGGCTTAAGAACAGAAAACATAGACTGACAGATGCAAGGAACAATGCATGAATCAACTCTGTCCATATTTTCATAATGCGCCAAGTTGAATTGTATCATATACCTTAACTCATTCTACCCCAGACACACCACATCAAGATAAGGATCGACCATGAAAGTTCAAGGGTGATGCCAGAATAGCTTGGCGCCTATAGGCGCCAAGCTATTCTGGCATCACCCTTGAACTATCATGGTCGATCTGTGTCCTGCACTAGAGTGCAGTCTTCAGAAGACAACGACAAAATTTGGGGATTTCTGTGTTGGGGTAGAATGAGTTAATGAATAGACGTTCTAGAAATCAGAAGCAGGTTAAACTGCACGTAATTAGACGAAAACAGGGGATTAATAGCTCGGTCAAGCATGCGATATCGCTTTTAATCTGCTGCTGACGTCAAATGACGCGCGACCTGTACCTACCCTCCCTCCCCAAACCCTCCTCCCACCCCCACCCCTATCTCCCCTCCCCCCACCCACCCCTGCCCCCCTACGCACACACACACACACACACACACACACACACACACACACACACACACACACACACACACACACACACACGCACACACCCCACTCCTTCCGCTTATTTATATTTCGTCCACTGGAAAGCAAGATCTGGCGTTGGGATGCCTTTTGTGTCAGGTTGAAGGTGCCAAACCCAAAATTGGACCCCCCTCTCCCCACTCCCTTATCGGCATTTTTCTCCGTCCCTGTAGTGCATGTGTTGATGTGACCTTTACTTTTTCTAGTTTATAATTTAATTGTGTTCTACATACAAATTAGTGATACGGTAGCTTTAAGTTTCCCTGAAGGGATTAATAAAGTATTTTGTCTTGCAACAAGAGATGGATCGATTATGACAACTGACGGATGATGCCAGAACAGCTTGGCGCCTCTAGGCGCCAATCTGTTCCGCACCACTTTTCAACTATCCTGACCGATCTGCCTCCTGCGCCGTAATATAGTCTTCAGACGGTAATAATGTCTCCAAACTGGGACTACTTTTTTAAATTCCGTCTACTTTACTTCACGTTACCTGACTGGTCTCGCGGTGGACAAGAATGGTCGCCGCTCTGACGTCACGGTGCAACCAGCCTCGCTCGTGCAGCTCCTGCAGTGCACGTGCAATGGAGACGAAGACTGCGACGTAACGATCGGAACCTAAGCTGACGTAACCGTCTCCGTCATTCATCACCAGTAGTCCTCCGATGGACATTTCCATTAGGGACGTCATTGCCAGGTACCGGCGCTCCTGATTAAAAAGAAGAAAAAGAAACGCTTGTATGGTGTACAGCACGTGCAAGTGGGCACACATGCACCCACTAACGAAGGCTTGGGTCTCAAAGTTTTAGATGTGTATCGTTTGTTTGAAATTGTCTTCGTTGGCTGCAACCAGCGTATCATAGGAGCAGCTATTTCATGTACTTTACCTTGTTTCAAATGTGCAGTGGCTAGGGACTTAAATGAATAAGTAAATGTCGGATTCCTTCTCACATAGATGGGTGGATGGATGGACGGATGCATGGATGGATGCATGGATGGGTGCGTGGGTGCATGGGCGGATGGATGATGGATGGATCGGTGAGTGGGTGGGTGGGTGGGTGGATGGATGGATGGATGGATGGACGCATGCGTGCGTGCTTGGATGGGTGGGTGGGTGGATGCATCGATGCATGATTGGATGCATGGATGGATGGATGCATGCATGGATGAACGGACGCACGGATAGATGGATGAGGGACTCAGGAACTTTAATCTGAACTTGCAGTAAGAACTGATCATTCCTATACACACTTAAACCACTCAAGTGAACTTAGCGATACACATTCAATCCGTTCAGTTCGTTCCTCTCCCAAGACCATGAATACAAAGTGGTGTCAGCAAGAGGCATAGATCCTCATTAACCCCGCAACTGCGGGGGTTCATGAGGGTCTATACCTCTTGCAGTTGAGTGTTACGATGACCAAAAAGTTCCCGGCACTGTTAGGGTTAAACTTAAAGACAGAAATAATGAAAGTTAAACTTACATTAACCACGTGGTCTTCGCTGTCTATCTCGATGACGGGTTCGTTCTCAGGATCTTTCAGCCAGTCGGTCACCCCCGCCAGCTGACTTCCGGTCTGCGAGGCACTGGCTTCTAGCAGTGGCAGGCAGTTCTCTCTGAACGTCCGCGAAATCTTTTCCCGCACTATCGTTAATCCGTCCTGTGTTCATACAAAAGGAACAGATTAACCCCTTGACGGCTACTGACTGTTACTACCGCTCGCAAGAAAAAAAGACGCATAACCAGAAACCCCTTCAGTGGCGGAGTTGCATGAACACGTAAATGTTCAAAATGGAGAATGAGCCCCTTTAGCTGCCGGGGCAAAGCGAACGCTACCCATCTGCAAGAGACATAAACCCTCATGAGCCCCCGCAGTCGCGGGGGCTCATGAGGATTTATGTGTCTTGTTAGTCCTACGTTCTTGATGTATATTTTGGGGGGTCCCACTTACATCGTCTTCTTCACGTGTGCAGTGGTTTCAAACGCGAAATTCATAATCATCGGCACTGAAGGGGTTAAATTAAACGCGCAAAGATTTATGAGTAAATTCAAAATGGTACAAAAACGCTCAAGCAGACAGCTGGGAAAGTTGGCGCTGTCAAACAAACACCCCCCCCCCCCCCCCCACAACACACACACACACACCACCACCAACAACAACAACAACAACACCAGCACCACCACCACCACCACCACCACCCCAAAAAGAAAATCCAAAAAGAAGGAGTGTTCGTATACATATAGCCATAATTAAGCAGTTGGTCATACTAAGGAAAATGTGTAAAATGAAATATTCTTTTTACGCTTGTCACACGATCAGCGTAAGCGTGCAGTCAGACGAGTTCCAGGTCGAAACGACAGGTAATATTGAGTATTGCCAAATAGTCAACTGACCTGAATATAGTATCGTATCCACTCCAGCGTGTATAGTTCAGACTCGGTAGCCAAGACGATATGAGACGAGTCTAGACTGTCCTCACAAGAGCCTGGATTGTCCGCACACGAGTCTGGATTGTACTGCTGAAACTCGTCCTTCTCTGCAACAAACATATAATGTCATCAGCATCCAACATCCAATGTCATGTCTACACGCCAAATTTAAGATTCCATCCCGTGAACTCGGCGCATCCCAACCCTTTTTTTTTTTTTTTTTTTGGGGGGGGGGGGGAGGGGGGTGTGTTTTGTTTGTTTGTTTGTTTGTTTATTTGTTCTAAGTTAATATGGCAATCGCCAATAACATAACGAAAGGAGTTTCTGCCTTTTTTATCTTCCTTTTCATTATCTTTCTCTGTTGTGTGCCCATCACTGTTATAACTTTGCTTACAATAGACAGTAGTTCAAGAGTGGTGCCGAAATAGCTTGGCGCCTCTAGGAGCCAACCTGTTTCGGCACCACACCTGAACTATTATGGTCGATGTGTCAAAATGTCCTCAGAGGACAACTCAATAATGTTCAGAACGTCCACCTGAGGGTTAATTGGGTTAAATTTACCACTGGATATCAAACGCTCAAATAAGAGTCACCATCGGTACGAATAATGGCAGCAAGAGCAACACTTACTGTAGACGTCGATCAGACTCTGTATCTCCACAGGAATGCCCTGGAGAGAAATCAAAACAAAACTCAGTTTACCAGCCAAAAAGAAAATGTGAGAAAGTTATTATTCACTGAACGCTAACTAACGATACCGCTCGGTTAAAAGACGCGTTGTAGGCTACAGCGCTTTTTTTCCGCCGAACGGTACCGTACAAGGATTTCATGAAGCACATCGTGCTATCGTATTCGACAAAGGATGAAGTAAGTTACCTACCCTTTCCGGGACGTATTTCCGTTTGACCTGGTCGTCCATGATGGCTGGGTATTCCTGTTCAAACGTTCCAGCTGCATCAATCCTGCAGTCGCCATCTGTTCAATGACGTAAATATAAATACGTAAATAGAAAGTAAACCCGAAACAGTTCGAAAATCCAAAAGTTGTACGTCCCTGACATGCTCACAGCATCAATAGGATGTTTATAGTATACCAACTGACGTTCAGAGCCCTTGTTAGTGGATATAATTCGGTTTCCTAATCCGGTGGTAAAACGGGATAAATCTGATTTTTTTTTTTTTTTTTTTTTTTTTTTTTTTTTTTTTTAGCTGTCTGGACATGTCACATTACCAAGTCTCGATGAGCGACAACGAAAAAAGGGAAAAGGAAAATACACTTCACCAAAGTTCAATACTATTAGTTTACCTCTTTGCAAATGCTGCTCCCGAATGGAAATGAGCTTTTGCTGTACATTCGACAGGCTGGGTCTTCTCTCTGAGTCAGAGCTGGTACAGTCCTGGATCAGACGGTATACATCCTCTGGGATGCAGGGCCAGTGAATCAGCATAACGCTGTCTGGCATCGTCAGCATCTGATTTGGGAAGTATGGTGATTGAAACATTCACTACCGGAATGTGTACAAAGTAATGCAAGTGGCATAGATCGTCATGAGCCCCCGCAGTTTCTGGGGCTCATGTGGCTCTATGCCTATTCTTAACGCATTCAGTCCCGACACACCACAGCAAGATATGGCTCGACCATGATAGTTAAAGGGTGATGCCAGACTAGCGTGGCGCCTATAGGCCCTGGAGGCGCCACGCTATTCTGGCACCACCCTTGAACTATCATGGTCGATCTGTCTTCTGAATTGTACTGCAGTCCTCAGAGGACAACTCCAAAATGTGGAGATTTCGTACGGCCTGGGACTCGGTGAGTTAACACCACCTCGTATCCACGTTTCTTAGATGTCTTAACCCATTCAGCCCTGACGCACTACAGCAGGAGATGGGTCGACCATGATAATTCAAGGGTAGTGCCAGATTAGCTTGGCGCCTGTCGGCGCCAAGCTAATCTGGCACTGCCCTTGATTATCATGGTCGATCCAACTCCTGCAACTGGCGCATAGTCATTAGATGACGCCTCCAAAATTTGGGAAATACGGCCGTCCGTCTGAATGAGTTAAGTTGTGTGGTCTTGATTGAACAAAGATTTCCGAAACACATTCAGTGATCAGAGGCAGGGAAAGACGTGTCACGAGGCTATTTCCAGCGTATCCGGATGCGGTACGACTCGAAATAGTTAACCACATTGCTTACTGATTATCGCATTATCGGATCGGATCAGTGCTATGTTCTTGTACTGCGATCTGAGTGATGTCTTGTGCACAGTAGGACTAGATAGTTTTATGAGCACACCTCGAGTCCTTTTCCTACGGATTAACTCATTCAAGGCGCCCTGCAGCAACGTTATACACAACTTTCGCAGCTATTGCTGAAGGGTATCTTGAACGAGTCAACCTCCCCTTGGCTCCTCCTACATAAACCAATAGATCCTTTGGCCATACCACCTTAATTTCACACGGTGTGGGGCAGTTCCGTAAGAAATTGTGACATTGAACCCCGAACCGTCCCCCCCCCCCCCACCCCTCGCCCTCCCCCCACCATTCACTGATTGGTTTTCAAACAGTTTGTCAAACACATCCTCTAGAACGTCTCCTACACAACTGCATCTGTCATCCAGAATGAAGTCAGTTTATCTGATAACGCTTTTTTATTTACTCATTCGAGACGTTCTACATTCGGATACGAGGCTTTACTGATGCCGCGTATCCGGATGCAGTACGCCTCGGACGTGTAAAGAACGTCAGAATCGGATCAGAGCGACTGGAGATTTTGTTCTAAGTCTGCGAGACAAAACAAGAACCACAGCAACAACAATATCAAGAGACGCCGACGGGAAAATTACCATTCTCAGTGTGTCCGCGGTGGATTTGTGTGGCGTGGTGAAAGGCTGTACCCCGTGGGTCCATAACTCGTACAGCACCGCACCAAGACTGTACACCATTGACTTGTCCGAGTACTCTCCCTTCACGAAGCCTTCACGTGGCGTCCACAACACTGGGATAGGACCTTGTTCTGTCACTGAAAATAATAGAAAATGCAAAATAGAAGACCTATGTCAGCCACGGGGTTGAAAAGTTGACGCCTTTTTTTGTCTGAGAAGTGGAGATGTAAAGTAGAGGTTATCTCTAAATCTTTAACTCATTCTACCCCAGACCCACCACAGCAAGATAAGAATCGACCATGATAGTTCAAGGGTGATGCCAGAATAGCTTGGCGCCTATGGGCGCCAAGCTATTCTGGCATCACCCTTGAACTATCATGGTCGATCTGTGTCCTGCACTGCAATGCAGTCTTCACAGGAAAATGGCAAAATTGGGGGATTTCGGTGATGGGGTAGAAATGAGTTAAATCAGCAGAGATTCAATAGATGCACTGGATTCTGCCAGTTTTCTTTATATTATGCAAAAGTCATGTGTTCTCATGCGTGTTTGCAGGCGCTTTTTGCTGGCAAGAAGCAGACTCGATCATTCTGGTCTGTGAAGACAATAGACAACAAGTCAATATTTTGTGAAAAGCGAAATTTTAGTTGTATCATAATTAAACTATAGCTTTTCACAAAAATGGACCTGCTGACTTCTGCCTTCAGAGGGCAGCATTTAATCCCCATTTCGTGGTAATCACACGGGGTCAACCGTCCGGCTGTTGCGCAACGACGTTGCACTGGAGCAATCGATCAATCATTTACCTGCAAAGAATAACCCGACAAAGAAAGAAGTAGGCTTAGAAAAGTCACTTACAACACAAATTTTTGATATTTCGGTTAAACAAACCCTTTCAAACAGACAAACAAGCCAATATACAATTCTCTACTTATCTTCTCAATTCGAGACTTGTCTTATCAGTGTGAAGAAACAAAGTGGCAACCATAGGTTGCCACTTAGCTTCTTCCCACTGACAAGATAACTAGCGATAGTAGTATTAATAAATTGTGTCGTCTTTTCTAAGCGTGTTTCTTTCTTCGATGGGTTATCCTTTCCATTTCATGCGATTGGCAGTCACCCTTTTGATCTGTACAACAAACCAAGGGGAATTACTCAGCTCTGGACAACAGTTAGATCCCCTGCCCAGCGCTGAGTAATTCCCCTTGGTTTGTTGTACAATTCTGCCAGCGCTAGCCTCACCTATCCGGTTTGTGAGTACCCTTTTGATCTGGATTAAATCATTTACCTGTGCGGAGTTCCCCACTCTTTGAGTCCGGATTGCGGTACTGGTGCGCCAAACCGAAGTTGGCCAGCTGGATGGTGAATTCCCCCGACGCCAGCACCTCTATTATCTCCCCTGAAGTACCCCCACGCCGACTTCTGCCCAGCACCGTCATGTCGTAGGCAGTGACGTCGCGACTGGCAATATGGCGGCTGGCCAGGTAATCAAGGGCAGACTGAATGTCAAGGGCAATGTCGCAGAGAGTGGAGGTGTCCAGCCATCGGTGGGCCGCCCGGTGGTTCAGTAATTGTTCCAACAGCCGACGGTCCTTTGAGACACACGCAAAAAAAAAAAATGTGTGCTGGTCTATGATTGTGGATCTCACGTTCGTAAACATGTGCTGGTATATGATTTGGCGCCTTGCAGGAAACCAATCACAAAGGTCTTAAATTACAAACCCGCACATCAAGGTTTCGGTGTTGACCTTTTTCCATGAATGACTTCCGTGCCTTCGATGCAAGTCTGTTCCCTTAGGATCAAACGAAACCTTTTCATCTTTTTTCTTGCCAGTCTGTTACACACCAACCATTGCTAGGTCCTGAGCTTCGGTACAAGTAGTTCCCGTATTTAAAATCTACATATTATTGGATCTACAGTGCTAACCGTTTTCTATGTTCAAAACTCGGTTCGATTATCACTTTCATTTTTACGAGGAAAAAAGCTTTGAGTTGCCTCAGGAGTCACTCAATCAAACACCTCACACCTGCGGTCACTTGCAAGCGAATGAGACCAGAAATTTGTGGGCGAAGCCTGGGACGTGGAAATAGTTTGTGTTAACGCATTCTGCCCCAGGACCGAAATCCCCAAATTTTGAGGCTGCCCTCTGAAGACTGTATTGCACTTCTAAAGACAAATCGAGCGAAATAGTTAAAGGGTGGTGCCAAAATAGCTTGGCGCCTATAGGCGCCAAGCTATTCTGCCACCACCCTTGAACTATCACGCCAGCTCCATGTCTTGCTATGGTGTGTCGGGGCTGAATCAGTTAGTACCATCTAGTAAAAGTCAGGCTTTCTGTTAACGGAAAATTATCGGTCAAATTTTGACAGGGACGAAAAACTGGAAGGCCGTCCATCACCGAGACGGACAAATCTTGAGGGAAACAAATTTATCCCTGCCGTGTTTCGTGTACGCGACGGACTGTAGAGCGCCTGCATATTGTTTACGTCATGCTGTCCCTCCCGTTGACGAACAATTGTAAATCCTTGCGGAAAACCTTAAAGTTCATTTGTATAGCGCATCAACACCCGTGGTGACATGCTCATGGCGTTTTTATATACTCTGTGTACACATGCATAGCTTTTAAATGCACAGTGTATACATGTATGGCCGAGTAAAAATACAGAATGAGCATGACCCGCCACTTTACCTTGACCTCCTCAGTAGCGTAGAAAGCGAAGGGAGTGTGCTGGTAAGCCAGCAGCCTCAGTACGTTCTCCGGGCCACACAGTTGTCTCAGCGTGTCCATGTGGCGCTCGTGAGGCTGTAGAGTGGTCAGCTTGCTGTGACTGCCTGTTTGAAGACAGATTTTAAAACGTCAACGGTGTTCGCGCTAGAGTTCATGAAGATCGGTATTTTCTTCCATTAGTATCTGACCAAAATAACGTCCATGTCAAAATCGGTCATTCCGAAACACAATAGGTTTCGGGGTGTGTGTGTGTGGGGGGGGGGGGGTTGGACAGGGGCAAGGGGGGTAGGACATGGTTTTAGTTAGACCTCATAAAATCGGGGAATGGAGGAGGAAGGCGGGAAAGGTAGCATGGTTTCAGTCAGGCCTCAGTGAAATCAACGGGGGAAGTAGGAAGAAGAGGTTGTTTTTTTTTTTTAATTTTCGCTGTCACTGAGTCCGCAATTCTAGCCAGTGTCGTCTATCGGCTGTTTTTTCTTTCCAATATTTGCTCTCAAAAAAGGTTAAAATGCCACGAATTACCGTTAAGCCATTCAGCCCCGACACACTAAAATGCGATATTGATCGACCATAATTCAAGGGTGGTGCCAGAATAGCTTAGCGCCTCTTGGGGCCAAGCTATTCTGGCACCTACCTTGAATTACCATGGTCGAAGCATCTCCTGACATCAAACAGTAATGTACAGTCTATTTAAAGGAAAACATTCAATGTACACTGCGGAACTGCTGTCCCAGAGTTCAACGCGATGCATACCATGCAGACAGTCATAGTGCGGAGCTTTGGCTGTGCAGCTCGCCATGTGTACAAAAACTGCTCCCTCTGCTTGCTGTCTCTGCCCGAACCGCCCGCGGAAGCTATACCAGGCGCAGGCTGATGAGTTGCCGTCGGGGCTGTGGGCTTCCTGCAGAGAAGCGGAACTTCCTGTAGTGGAAGTCAGAGAAGAGAAACTTCCCGTAGAAGAAGACAGAGAAGCGGAGCTTCCTGTAGTGGGGGGCGTCACGTGGAAGTCTGCCACGACAAGGCCGTTTTCGATGAAGTCCAAAGCGAAGTTCATCCTGACCTGAAGAGGAAGTTTAAGTATGTAACCCTTTTATTGCCGGTGGACGCCGATTGTGATTTTGACAATCGCAAATTCAACGCAAAGATCCCCAGCCGTCAAAGAAACGTGGATACAAAGGGATGTCAGCGAGAGGCACAGAGGCAAAACTGCGGGGACTCATGAAGATCTATGTCTCTTGCAGTTGGAAGTAAAGTTATCTATTTAAGAGGGGTTTTGCCGGATCTTACAATTGATAGTACAAGTCTGACACAACGCAAAGAGAAATTCTTGATGACCTTACAACAAATTGCAAAATTGTCGTTTCTCATATTTCCGCCTAGCTTTCTTACTGTGCAGAAAATTCTAGACAGTCACCACCCCACCCCACCCCCCACCCTCCCCCACCCTCCCCCACCCCCCCCCCCCCACCCCACCTACCGCCATCCCCCCTCCCCCCCCCCCCCACAAACAGACACACACAACAAACTAACCTGCCCCGAGTCCGGCAGTAGGTTGTTGACGACCCCAGTGACCAGGGGCGACTCGTGGAACAGCAGATTGCTGACATCACGTTGGAGGTCGTCTGCCTGGGTTTTCTCCCCTTTCCGGATGACTTCCACCAAGATCTCCGCAGCAAGCTTGGGGTGGTCGTTGGTTCCATCTCCGACTTGCTGCCTCACTGTGCAGAGGTTTGGATTTTTTTAACTCATTCAGCCCGACGCACGTATTTATCCAATTTTTTTTTTAGGCGTCATCTAACGACTATGCATCTGTTGCATGAGATGGATCGACCATGATAATTCAAGGGTAGTGCCAGATTAGCTTGGCGCCGACAGGCGCCAAGCTAATCTGGCACTACCCTTGAATTATCATGTTCGACCCATCTTTTGCTGTAGTACATAGTGCGTCAGGGCTGAATGGGTTAATCATTACAAGATCCACGTCCAAGATCCCCAGCCTAATCAGATAATCATAAGATAATCCTAAGATAATCAGCCGTCAGAAAACATGGGCAGGCAGCGGTGTCAGCAAAGAAGCGTAGATCCTCATGAGCCCCCGCAACTGCGGGGGCTCATGATGATCTACACCTCTTGCAGCTGGGTGGAGTTTCTTTCTGCAGTGCCGCCGTGAGATGGCCTCAGCTGCCTTGCTCGGCGTTAAACCCAAATAACTAACTAACTCTTTCTGCGGTGAAGAGGTTAAACGGCAGTGAATCTGTGATAGTTTCTGAGCCCCTGAGTTTAGCCGTTCGCAGGGCACGGTTAACCCCTTAACTGCCGGGGCAAGGCAAACGCCACCCATCTGCAAGAGACATAAGGGGTTAAAGGGAGGCGCGTGCTAAGGATTGGGTGCGGATCACTATCTAAGAGTTTAAACAACGAATAAAAATCCCAAGAAAGAAACATGTTTAAAAAGGACAAAGACAACACAATTTATTAGTAAATTTTCCGGTCAAAAAATATTTCTCAGAGACATCAAATAAATTTAATAACTTGTATTGTACTCGTCCTTTCTCCGCGTGTTCCTTTTGTAGGACTTTTTTCATTTAACTTGCTCGACAGTCATCTTTTTTTGGTCTAGGTTACGTGTTAGCGACATATCGGCATGTAGCCGTAACTAGATGCAGTCGCTAAGCTGTATACGCCCGAGAAGAAGGAAATTATCAAAATGGGACACCTTTAGCGTAAGTGGTGTTGAGCAGAACCATAAGTCCACGGACGAACAGCATGTCCAGTGC
>BTPG01000002.1:158858638-159008737 GCA_036245525.1 Semisulcospira habei
AATGAGTACATCATACTTACCTCATGCAGCACTGAGAACACCGAAACAAACTGTTCCGCCACAGAGGCACGTGAAAACTTCTTCCTGTCTCCGCGAAGCGTGGCACCAGCAGATACCTTAAGGTCCTTCAGGCGACGCTCGAACTGATCGTAAAACACATGCATCAGCTTGAGCAAGTTCTGCTTCACGACGTCGCCGGATTGTTTCTTGGAGTACTTGGGCCAGGCGGTGATGGTCTTCCATTCTCCTGTTGTAGGAGGCCTTTCGCTATGACAGATGAGAGCTGCGACAGCGAGCAGATGGATGTGGCCCACAATACGCAGGTGATGGTCGTCGAGAGCATACTGGCTGGCGATAATGTCTCGCGTCTTCTGGGTGACTGCTAACAGTTGGTGTGTCGCGTTGGTCAGCTCGCTGAAAGAAACACAACGGCATTGTGTTTAAGATAAGATAGTTTATTGCCATATGTATCCATGTACAAAACAATAAAAAAACATTGGAATTTGTCTTGATGTCAGTTACTAAGACTAAACACACACACACACACACACACACACACACACACACACACACACAGAGAGAGAGAGAGAGAGAGAGAGAGAGAGACAGAGAGAGAGAGAGAGAGAGAGAGAGAGAGAGAGAGAGAGAAAGAGAGAGAGACAGTAACATCTGATTCAGTTAAAAGCTATTGAGTCCATAAGCTAGGAAGGTCTACCGTGCACCCCCCCCCCCCCCCAGTACTCAATAAGATGGGTTTCAAAGTGTTCCTTAGTATGTCCTGAGATGTTTAAGCCATGTTCCCCGAAAATCCTTAGGAACACACCAGAGATATAGCCGATGGCGCAAGGGTACCCCCATTCACGCTCTTCGCAGGTGCTAAAATGAGGTTGAGAAACACTTTCCTCTAAATAAATCAGAATTCATTCCAGAAACCCAAATCAGGCAATATTATATCAAGGCACACCTTCTGCATCCTCTGCAAAAAACAGAATGAAAAAATATTGAATCTCTGGCTCACAGTGAAGGTATTTGTGCACCCGGTAAACGACCATTTCCGCGAAATCGCAAAAAAAGACAAAAATAATGTGTCAGATGCCTTCAGACATTTTCTATAGCACTGACAGTCCATTTTCAGGTTTACATCATTAAAACAGGATGTCACAATTATTATAAACTTGACTAGGTGATGCTGTGATTACTGTGAGTGCCACAGTGGTTGATTTTGTATCCCTACCCCCAAGTTGTAAAAATACACAAAATTAATTAGAAAAAATTGCTTAAGTTATTCCATTTTATTTTGACCTCTCTTTACCTATTAAGTTTGAATAATGTGAGCATAAAGTGCAAGAAAATAAGGAAAGTCGGCATCCTTTACGGTATGTTCGTGGTGAATGATAGCTTTTTCCCATTTAAAATTGCCGAATTGGGAAACGTACGTTGTTTCCGATGCCCTCAGAAAATTTGTATACAACTGATAGGTCTTTTTTTAGGTTTTATTGTTTAGGAAAGAGTACCACAGTTACTCCCAACCTGATTTTATGATGCTGTGATGCATTTAGGGGCCACAGTGGCTGAATCTGCTGCCCTACCCCCATTTTACCTGTACGCAAAGGAACGAAAAATGATCATAACAATTGCTCCTCTGATTAAATATGTTTGTTGCCAGTTTTTTTTAACAAAATATGCATATTGAGCATAAACATTTGTGATGATTTCATTAATTTCAATGTGACCCATCAATTTAATTGTAATTCTTTTTATTTAAAGCATGCTTAACAAGGGCTGCCGCTGAAGCTTCTATCGTCTGCACATTCAGCACTCTTGTCAAACTCGGGGAAGGTGTACCTCAGGGAGATGTTGTGTCTGATGCTGTTTTTGGTCTACATTAATGACATCAGTACAACAGTACCAAGGTTCGTCTCGAACATCCTCCATGCGGATGACTTTGCAGTGTGGAGCGCAGCAGAACATAAAGAAATGGCATCCTCCAGAAAACATAAAAAATAGCATCCTCCAGAATCCAGGATGCTGCCAATACAGTCAGCAGCTGGACTGAAAGAGGCCACCCAAACTGAGCTAGACCATCTCTTTCAATCAGACGGAAGAGGTCACCTCAAAACTGGAGACCTTCGAGTACCAAAGACAGACAGGCCAACTGGCAACAAATAAATTACTGGATTCCCGTGGAGGCCTCACATTGAAGCCATGGAAGCTAGAGCTGCAAAAAAAAGTCTCTGATGAAGAAACTGGTGGGGACCACATTGGCGCAAATTACAGCATCCTGGCACAAGCAAACACCTGCTCGGTCAGACCAGTTGTGCGGTACCAAGATACATCGACAACATGAAACACTGCCTGCAAAACCCAAAAAGCCAGGCTTGACAAGATGCAGAACATGGGTCATTCTCATGATGCAGTGACATTCTTAGAGCCATCTGGAGCAACCCAATTTAGGAGATGGAGGACATTGGAGCCACTGGAATGCAGAACAGCACACACGACGAAGAAACTTACTAAACACCGACAGCATGGGAGACTACAGGAGCAGACCAAGAACCGTCAGAAATGTCCAAATCTGAACCGCCCAAAATCTGAACCGCCAACTGAAGGTCATGCAAAGGGCTAACACTGACGTCCTAGAACCAAGCCCAAAGATGTGTGAACAGCTCCCTTCAGATACCTGGACATCTTGAAAGAGCCTTCAAGACAACATAAACAATGTTCCAGGACTCTTTGCCAAAGGTCACGGCACTGCACAAAGCCATCTTGCTGGAGGTTGTGCACAAGCGCTACCCTCACAGCAGCTGTGATACCACACAAGATGCCGTGCGGAATGAAGGAAGTGGCGTGTACATCTGTTGTGCAGACCACACTACTACCTCCCTCTCCTTACCAGCTGGTGGTAGCAGCTCCAACTATCGTACAGATCTGCAGGTGCTGAACACAGCAGCAGAGCACTAGCTAGGGAAAGGCAGCAGCTTGATCCACTGATCTCACCAAGATAGACTGGATGCCCTGTCCACAAAATAGTGCTGCAGTGGATTCCAGTGCATTCTGGACTAGCTGGGAATGGAGATACTACAACAACAAAGTGATTGGCAACAGCGGAATGGCGGCTGCAGCCCGTGGGCAGATGACATCAACAAGCTGAACAGGGAGAGTCAGGCCACCATCTTTCATCTACGCACTGATTACTCTAGACTGGGTCCATACAGAAAAGCAGGAACGTTTCACAAACCCAAAATGAAGCCTGAAGGTTTACACACTTTAATCAGATCACTCTGCATCAGCAATTATTTGAAGCTTCCTTGCCTAATGCATGAAGAGATACCAAAATAAAAGAACGCTTAGCGAATGGCGGACTTCGGTAGAAGTGTAAACAACCAATCAGAATTTTCGGCAGAAAGGCCATGCAGTCACTTTATGATCAGAGCTAAATATAGATCACTTGCAACCAGCGTCTGCACAATCGTTCGCAATGGAATAGTCACAAATTGGGGGAGGAAAAAAAAAAAGAAGTAGACAAAAGTCTGCCAGCACGTTGTAATTTTGTACAAACTTTCACAGACTTTAAGGAAAAGGACTGAAATTGACAGACTTTCCAGGGCCCTGAAAATGCCTTGTAATTTTTTAACAACTTTCACAAATGTTCACAGACCGTAAGGACCCTGCTGGACTCACCTCGTGAGATTGGGTCATGCGGAAACAGCCCTATGCGAATTTGGCGTAGAAAATCAGTCTCCTTAGCACATTCTCCAAACATGTCCATACACAGAAGCGGTCTGCTGGCAGTTCTGACCAGAAGACACGCCCCTATACACCAAACTCTGAAAACATGCTGCCTAGCTCTTGACAGCTCACTTATTGGCAGCCAAAACAATATAAGATTTAAAGACGGCCATACAAAATTGAACGTTGCAGAAGGTGGAAGTGAAGATCTCGTGGTCGACATGTGGAAACTAAGTATTTTGATAACATTGTTTTGGCTATTAGGAACCATGAAACTTTATTACGCATTCATATTTACACATTTCTAGATGAAAATAAATGAAAGGAAAAGGGGAGACCTTACTAGACCCACCTTACGCTAGGTAAAATATCACCTAAAAGACCAGCCAGTTAAAAATAGTTACAATTGATGGGTTACATTGAAATTAATGAAATGATCACAACTTGTTATGCTCAATATGCATACTTTAAAAAAAAACTGGCAACAAAAAATATTTAAACAGAGGAGTATGACGTAAGCAACTTTTATGACTATTTTGCGTACAGGTAAAATAGGGGTAGGGCAGCAGATTCAGCCACTGTGGCCCCTAAATGCATCATAGCATCACAAAATCAAGTTGGGAGTAACTGTGGTACTCTATCCTAACCAATAAAACCTAACAAAGACCTATCGGTTGTATACAAAATGTCTGAGGGCACCGGAAACATACGTTTCTCAATTCGGCAATTTTAAATGGGAAAAAGTTATCATTTACCATGAATGTACCGTAAAGGATGCCGACTTAACTTATTTTCTTGCACTTTATGCTCACATTATTGAGTACTGGGGGGGGGGGGGGGGTGCACGGTAGATCTTCCTAGCTTGTGGACTATATTGTAAGTTATTCAGTTGTGGTAGCATAATTATGCAGGTGTATGTATGTACTCAAACCAAGGGGAATCACAGCGCTGGACAGACAACAGTTAGATCCCCTGCCCTGTCACTTTATGATCAGAGCTAAATATAGATCACTTGCAACCAGCGTCTGCACAATCGTTCGCAATGGAATAGTCACAAATTGGGGGAGGAAAAAAAAAAGAAGTAGACAAAAGTCTGCCATATGTGTATGTATGTTTATGTTGCTTTCATTAGCGGGGTTTTTAGCTAACGTTATTTCAGACCATCCACAGTAAATCAAACCAGCCTTAGTGTGCTTCGACAGGAACTCAGGGAAAACTTCTGATAGATCGTGTGCCCCACGTGCTACCATTTCCGAGCGCATAAAACTTGTTTCGAACGAACTAATCAAAACTGACCTGAACTGATAAATGTATCTGTTTCAAACCTATGTCTGATACAAACGTCAGGTTTAACCAATTACATCTTGAGGATGATTTTTTTTTTAATGTGCTTATTGTCCGATGAAGGCTATATTACAGATTACAAGATAGATCAACCATTTGAGTTCAAGGGTGGTGCCAGAATAGCTTGGCGCCTGAGGCGCCAAGCTATTCTGGCACCACCCTTGAACTATCATAACCACATTTATTTCCAGAATAGCGTCTCAGGCTGAAATGGGTTAACTCAGTCTACCCCAAGACCGAAATCCCCAAAGTCCTCTGAAGACTGCATTGGAGTGCAGGACACAGATCGACCATGATAGTTCAAGGGTGATGCCAGAATAGCTTGGCAAGATATTCTGGCATCACCCTTGAACTATCATGGTCGATCCATTTATTGCTGTGGTGTGTCTGGGGTAGAATGAGTTAATCAAATCTGAATATTTGTGCTGGTGTATGACTGTACATTACGGCCTACGGTCAATAGGTCTAAAATCACAGAAAAATCACAAATTGAGAACCGCCTACTAGACAGTGGAATATTCCCCGGTAGCAAAACGTCTTCGGACCCACTGCGGCCGGCTTGGGCCCGACCATCTTTGCCTACTCGACTGTGACCACCTTGTGGAGGTGTAATGGAAAGGTAGCCTGCTTTGTTCGCTTCGAAATTACCGTGCCATTTCTGAGACGTAGTCCTAGATAAGGCTGTAGGGAGACTAATGGAAAAGGGGGGAGGGGATCTAAATAAAGAGGGACATCAGTGGAGCAGAGCAACGCGCACTGCTTATAGAAATCTGGTCGACTATGCAGGCTTGACAAGTTTGTGAGTCTAACTTTATTTTTTGGGGGAGTCAAGTTTGAAATGCGTGCTGGTCTGTGATTTTGGACCTTACGGCTTTCAGAAAACAAGACTGTGTACCTATATTTCGTGGTAACCAGCAGCCTCTCCAACCTGCTCGCCGCGTCCCTCTGTACTGTCGAATTGCTTGCCGTCAGGCAGTCCGCTATGGCCCACAGCTCCCGCTGGTAGTCCAGCTGCGGTAGGGTATTCGTGAGGAGAAGCTGAAGGGACTTTGCCCCCTCATTACGGTCTTGCAACTTGTCCAGGTGGTGGCGCAGATCGGCGTGCGGGGATATATCTGATTCTGAGACTAAAAGAGAGAGGAACGTTACATCGTATGCCTACTTGTATAATACCTCTTTAGACGAGAACAGTCATACGTTTAACCGCTTGATTTCAGGAACGGGACAAACCGAGTGAACGGGGAGGGGGGGGGGGGGGAGGGGCGTGTCAGTAACTGTTTTTGTCTCGATCGCGCCAAAAACCGTTACCGGCACGCAAAAGGGTTAACCATTGGTCCTCACCGGTGGATCTCAGCAGAAGGTTGGCAGAGAGGCGGACGCCCCGGTTGTGAGGCGCTTTGGCGGGAGCGAGTGTTACGGCGTCCACGAACCCCATGAACTCCGGCTTGGCTCTCTTCTTGACATGTATCATCAGGCTGCTCTCAACCTTCTTAACGGGGTCCTTGGTCCCTGTGACAACGATCAATTAAACCATTACATCCTGAGGCTGATTTTTTTTTTTTTTTTTAAATTTTCATGGCCCTGTGACTGCTACATTACAGACTAGGAGACAGATTAACTATTTTAGTTCAAGGGTGGTGCTAGAATAGCTTGGCGCCTGAGGCGCCAAGCTATTCTGGCACCACCCTTGAGTTATCATATTCAATTTAATTTCAAGCAGTAGTGTATCAGAATGAAAAGGGTTAGTCCCGTCTTTCACTGCCAGCTGGCGCAGATTGTGTTTCTGCAAATCATCCTTAACCCATATCATACTGAGGCTAAAAGCTTCAAATTTGTACACTGCCATATGCAAGCTACATTATAGTACCTACAGATAAGGATATAGACCAATGGATTTAGCTCAAGGGTGGTGCCAGAATAGCTTGGCGCTTAGAAGCGCCAAGCTATTCTGGCATTACACTTGAACTATTTTAGTCAAACTTATTTCACACACTGGTGTATTCCGAATGATATGGGTTAACTAAATTGTAAATAGACCCAGGGGTGGTGACAGGGGCAACTTCGGTACATCTAGGCATAAATCTACCCGGTGTGAATCTACACGGGGTGGAAATCCAAACGTGAATCCACCCATACGTGAATCCACGCAGCGTAAATGTGCACTAGATCTCACTCAGTGTTAATACATCCTACGTTTATCCACCGAGAGTGAATCCGCTCAGGTGTGAACCCACCCAACTGAAATTTCGGCAGCACAGATTTACGCCGGGTGGATTAATTAATACCCGAGTAGTTCAAGCTGCATGTCGATTTTCGCTGGGTAGAGTCACCTAATTTTTGCAAAGCTGACCCAAAATAGTATGCTGAATGTGTAGTCCAGATTACAGATAACTGGTATCGAACTTTCAATTAACACATTGACACCCAAGATCGCAATTCTCAATTTTGCCCTCAGAAGACTGTATTTAGGAGACGGATCAGCCATGATGTAGTTCAGGAGTGGTGCAGGAATAGCTTGGCGCCTGTAGGCGCCAAGATACTCCTGCACCACTCTTGAACTATCATGGTCGATCCCTATACTGTTATTGTAGTGTGTCAGGGCTGAATGGACTAACACACTATATATATATATATATATATATATATATATATATATATATATATATATATATATATATTATATATATATATATATATATATATATATATATATATATATATATATATATTTACCTCTGATGTCATCACTGCTGCTGTTAGAGCTGCAGGACGACCTTTTGGAGCCGTCAGAAGGCACGTCAGTCTTGCCTCCGCTTCTGACGTCATCGGTGCTGCCGGAACTCAATAACGACCTTAAGGAGCCGTTTGACACGTTGCGCTCCGAGTCATCAAGGCTGATTCCAGAAGAAGCGCTGTTCCTCAGCGACCCACTGCTTCCTGAGCTGCGGATTCCACCGGACTCCATGCCAGAGCTGCTCATGCCAGAAGATGATCCGGCTGAGGAAGCGCTCACCCGTGCGGGCAATCCCTTGATTTCGTACTTTCTCACCTCATATGATTTGTCGATTTCGAAAGACTTCCTGATCTCGGAACAACTGTTTTCTCCCGTAGATTTCCTATAGTCAGATGACCTATTTTCGTGTGACCGTTGGCTGCCTGAGGAACTTCTGTGTTCCGACTTGAGATCTGACGATTTCCTGAGTTCGTGTGATCTCCTGCTTTCCGATGCTCTGTTTTGATCTGAGGAAGCATCAGGGTAGCGAAAAACACAGTCTGCGGGCTGTGATCCGAGACCCAGTTTAGGTTTTGGGGCGACCAAAGGAGGCTCTTTGTACGGTTTGCAGTCTTCCGTCGGACTCCCCAGTGTAAACACAACGCCTCCCTTATCGCTGTTCATTGTCATATTTTCTTCCTGGTTGTTGTTATCAAAAGCCAGGCCGCCTAGCTCTCTATGGCACGTTTCACTGTTACGCTTACTGTTTTCCTGCGACATGTTTTCCACTTATTATCTTTCATACAGGAGCTCTAAACACACATCAGCGGGACCGCGACCATACCTTCCTGGTTGAGCCCTGAAACAATTACAAGTAGGCAATATATCATACAGTGCATGTAGTAACCCACTTGCGCATGCGGCCACCGGTACTGCAAGCAGTACCGGTGGCCGCATGCGCAAGTGGGTTAAATGTCTCCAGCGTCTTATCAGATATATCTCCGTGTTTACACTGCACACGTACCCAGGGAAAAAAGACGGGCTTGTTCCATAGCATGTCCGTTGAAAGGTCCTGGTAAATCAAAGTGGCACAGTTGCAGTGCGCCTGAATTGATCAGTGTTCAGGTCGTACTCCATAGGCAATAGATTTCCCTGTCCCCCATAACCCGCCTGTCAGGGCCGTCCATCATCACTTTGGTGCCGTGGACGCCGAACTAACCAACCACACGTAGGCGCATTTCTAAACGTTGCAAACACTTTTGGATCAATATATGTACGGATCATGCGTTCGTGTCACGTACTGAAATGTTCTGAAACAACAGTAACGTATTTGTACACCAGGAATGTGAAACCAAAGGCACATATAATCTCCGAATTGCATTGTATTTTTATCCACTCACGCAAATTCGAATCCTAAAACCTGATAATGTGCAGGTGATAAAACCAGTCACATAAAGACGCAGTCAAACAAAAACAATCGAATACACAAATTCAAAATATTGTGAGCTAGTTACGTATGAATGTAATGTTCAATTGCTTTTTATCTTAATCAATACTTAAGTTATTTTTAATCTTGACAACTCTGGAAAAACTGCCAAGAGCATAGGTGGACCCGGTGGGGGGGGGGGGGGGGTCCGGGGGTCAATGGACCCGCCTCCCCCCTTCCCGACCTCAAATTTGTTAAACTGCTATAACAAAGTCCCTTTTTGGGGGTGTTTGGATCCCCCCCCCCCCCTCACCCCGTCGTTTGATATTTGGGGAAACGTCAAAGGTGTAGTCCCTGGAAGCAAGGACTAGTACCTTTCGCCGCTGACCCCTTCGTAGATTTATTTTTCTGCGGGTAGAAACAAGCAAGGTTCGTCGCCTACCCCACCCCCCCACCCCCACCCTCACCGTTTGATTTTTTGGCGCCTAGAAGCAAGCAAGGTCCGCGGCAAGCAAGGTTCGCCGTCAACCCCCCCCCCCTCCCCCCCACTGATTTTATTCGGCGCCTAGAAGCAAGTAAGGCTCGCGGGCTACCCCCCCCCCCCCCCCCATTTTTTTATTTTTCGGCGCCTAGAAGTAAGCAAGGTCCGCCGCTTACCCCGCCCCCCCCCCCCCCCCCCCCACCCCACTGTTTGATTTCTCGGCCCTTTTGGAAACAAGATCTAGCGTGGCGGAGGCCCTTTGTATCAGGTTCAAGGTCCCAAAGAAAAGGTTGGACCCCCCCCCCCCCCCCGCTCTGAAGTTAAGTGATCCGGCCCTGAAGAGAGCAAACCGCAAATAAATTCGGAACAAGAAAAGAAAAGACGCTTAGACAGGGAAAATACAACAAAATGTATTGTTTTCTGGTTATAACCCTAAAACTTAACCTATTAAATCGTGTTTATAATTATCCTTTTGGGTGGGCTCACGTGCGATAGCAAATGTGAGTCTATACAGCATATTGGGCCATTAGTCACCTGTCCGTCGTCTGTCATCCGTCGTCTGTCTGTCGTCTGTGGTCAACTTTAACGTTGGCGTTTTCCCGGAGACTATTCATGTCACAGTCTTCAAACTAGGCGCAATTATAGTTTGTGACAAGATCTTTGTAGGCATACCAGTTTCACTCATTTTTTAACCTCTCTCAAAAGTCAAGGTCCCATGGGGTCCAGAAACGGGTCATAAATAGTCGTATTTTGGTTGTTTTCTCTCAAATACTGTTTTCAACTTCAAACTCAAACGTGGTACAGAGACACCTGATGGTAAGACCTTTCAATGCATACTAATTTGGAAAGGTCCAGGGTCACAATCGATAAGCAAATGTCTGAAAATGCCTCTTTTTATTTTTATTTTTATTTATAGAATTCTACTTTTTGTCATTTGCAAATGTGTCTATCAAATTTGGCACAGAGCTACAGCCCCTAATAATGAGTTAGTCAAGCTTTTAATTGCGACTGTGTTTACGAAGACAATTCATGCACTTTCTGTTTGAAACATCCGAAGCTGATATTCGGCCAAGGGAAGCAAATACAAGGCAGAGTCGAATACAAAGCAGACGTAAATAGTACTGTCTCTTGGAAATGTATATCTGTGCCGATCTATGGACAGGGTGAAATACTTGGATTCGTCGTGTGTGCGGGGCCAGAAAACATCGGTAGCTGCCTGTTATTATCATATGGAAGAGATAGCAGAAGTATGGAAGAGAGGCCAGAGCAAGAATTACAGGTTTGTAATGTGAACTTCAGTTTTTCTCTCCGAAGTGATAGGCCTTCCCAAAAAAATGGCTGAAATTTGGGGACATGGAAAACAGCACTTTCAACTTGTCAGTCTGTTGCTGTCTCTCTTTTATTAATGTAACATATTTGACTTTCGTTGAATTTAATATGGACTCTCCAAAGTACATTGGCACTGTCTACCAGCACCTCTGACCATCGGCGTGCAAAGTACACAGATGCTAATGAACAGACCCTTAAAACCGACAGTGACACTAAGTCTCGGCAGCTCGAACAGCAAGAGGAAAAGTAAACTGCTAGTCTTCCTCGACTATCATAGTCTAATGACGTCTGCCGAATTAACCCTTTTAGCCCCACGGGTGCTTTTCCCAAATTTTAGAAATGTTACTGAACGAATATGTACCAGTTGCAGGAGATGGATTGATCTTGATAATTCAAGGGTAGTGCCAGATGAGCTTGGCGCCTTCAGGCGCCAAGCTCATCTGGCACTACCCTTGAATTATCATGATCAATCCATCTCCTGCGGCAGGGTTCTGGGGCTAAATTGGTTAATAACGTTTGGTCGGAATTGAAAAATAAGATGAGATTGGCTTACTGTGAATCAGTATAACTTCGATCGGATTTTATCGCTACTTGTAATCAAGTGCCGATGGTGGTCAGCAGGATACTTGGTGATCAAATTCCCCGTTTCTAAAAGTACTGATAATAAATGACTATGTTGCCAAATACTAAAAGAAGTACCCAACGGAGAAAGAAACACGCTTAGAAAAGACGGGTACAACACAATTTATTAATATTTCGGGTAAATACCCTTTGTCAAAATAGACAAACAAACAAACAGAGAGATTAGCCGCTACTTATCTTCATTGGCAGAAGGAATGTGGCAACATTGTCTATTTTGACAAAGGGTATTTACCCGAAATATTAATAAATTGTGTTGTACCCGTCTTTTCTAAGCGTGTTTCTTTCTCCGTTGGGTACTTCTTTGCATATTACACGCTTGGCAGTCACCTTTTTGGTCTGGATTGCCAAATACTAGTCTCCCAAGCGCAAAATTAATTGTAGGAGAGCATTTCAAACAATGGTTACCGATAACTTTAGAGTCGCTGCCTTTGACTCATTTACTAATATGGGGCTGTATCTGATGATAAGACCCTTCCATGCATGCTAATTTAGTTATTCCTCTGCACGTGCCTGTGGTCACGGGAAGGTGTGTGAGTGTGTGCGGAGGGAGGGGATAACAAATGTGTGCAAATGCATAAATTGTGAGGGGTAAAAAAAAAATTGCTGGTTCAAAAGCCAACCCTTTACTTATCTTAAGACACTTAAACACTTTCTCATTTCAGTGACCTGTTGAAAAGGTAAAGGTTACAGCGGTCACACTTATTGTCCCCTTCCATGCCGCTCTACGTACATTGCTGTTTGTTCTTTTAACGTTCAAAACCAAAACCGTCCAAGAAACATGGATACAAATTGGTCTCAGCAAGAGGCATAGATCCTCATGAGCCCCCGCAGTCGCGGGGGCTCATGAGGATATATGTCTCTTGCAGCTGGATTATGTTCACTTTTTCTCGGCAGTACCGGGTGTTACGATTGTGGTTGTGTTGTTCTTTGAGAGCGCGCATGCATAAATCGTTAAAAAAAAAAAAAGATCCGATATTTATTTGAGCTATCATGATTACAAATCACCTACCTTTTTAGTGAGTTTCGCTATCGTTCGCGCAGAAAACGGAATTGGCTTTGTTATGATACGCTAAGATTAGTCCGGAAGTTTCTAGCAAAGTCGCACGGAGAAGAGCGGTCGATTTTTGTGATGCGTAGATTCGCTGAGAATAGACCAGAACGTTCGAGCAAAATCGCGCTCTGTCTAGTAACCTCGTATATGTGACATCAGTCGGTCGGTGTGTATTATGAACGATCGTGAAAAGTTCCAGAAAGTGTGGGCATGGTCGTGAACTGTCTGCCATACTTTTGTGAGACGTCATAACGCGCCTGGATTTCTCAAAATAGTGGCTGTAAATAGCAGCCAGATTTTTGTAGACCATTCTGGTGTATTCTTTTTCATTAATATTTATGAGTTTCGGTTACGTATTTTATTTTGTATGAATTTGCTCGATTATTCTGGAAAGCATCCTTAACTAGTCCTGGTCTACATCCTTAAGCCACGTGTGACGGGTTGCAGCTGAATGAAGTTTCTTTAAAAGAACCTTACGTGCGTGCCGTCTGGTGTGATATCATACTATGACCACGACTCAACACGTAACACAGGGATTATGCGGATAGATCATACACGTGAGCAATAAGGGCATTGCTATTCGTGTTTGAAAGTAGACATATGGATAGAAATATTTAAAGCTACTCGGCTGCATCTCTCGCCACAAACAGATGTAAACAGTCCATTGTAATTTCTGTCTGCATGTTTGCCTCAGCGCCTGATCAGTCAGTTTTCAAAGGGGGAGGGGGGGGGGGGTGGTGCTCAACTTTTATTTCTTCTATTGCCAGGGTCTAGTATATATCAAAACACCACAACCGAAACTGTTCTTCTGACGTTTTTGAAACTTTCTAACTGGTGTTACGTACGGCACTGAACCTCAAGCGTTACAACTCAATTTTAAAAAATGTAAAAACACTTATTTATAGTTTGATGCCAGCCGAGGGGAGGGGGGGGGTTGTAGTACCAAAGCACCCCCCCCCCCACCCCCACCCCTGAATCCGACCCTGTGCCTGTCCTTTCTATGCGTGTGTTTATCTCTGTTGGGTATTTCTTTGCATTTTACACGCTTGGGCAGTCACTGAAATGGTGCTATTCAAGTTTTTTTGGGTTGGTTTTTTTTTACTTAGCCTACACCTCCGCAAAATCTCTTCGCATGGTTTATCGTCTAAGCTGACGTTTGCAGACACCTACTTGCAACCAATCAAGCCATGCACAGGTAATCCAATGCCACAGACACACCTGTACATTCCACTTGCGTCAAATATGAATCAAAACGACTGGTGACACGACCTTCAACCAGAAAATCTAATATAACTGAAAGAAACACAAAGATACAACAATAACAACAAAGCGTTTCTTTTCCATTGCGTTTGTCTATAATAATATACTGACGGGCAAAAGAAATGCGACATTTGTGGAATCTTCGGAAAGTGTCGCATTTCTTTTGCTCCTCAGTATATATGAATGAAGATCAAAAAACGTGTTACCTCATTAAGACGACTTAGTTTTTACTTTTAACCGGCAGGTCTCATTTTGAAATTGAAAAATATGCTTCAACAGTTTGAACAGACAGACCCGTCTTCTGTGGTTAGAGGCACTGTGGACGACATTGATCACGATTCAAGCGTTTTGAACCCTTATATGTGACCACATAGAATTATATGACTAGAATTGTTCTTGATCGATATGTCTCGCTGTGCAAGATACGTGTGCTGCTCTGTGATTTTGGACCTTACAGCTGTAGCCGTAAGATCTAAAATCACAGACCAGCAAATATACAGATCTTCCGAGATCATAAACACCCCAGTGACCCAGTCCACTGTGAGATGCAGATGTAAATGGGAGCTCGAACAGGCATTGAAAAACGTGACCTATCTGCTTTCAGGGGCCTGGGTGTGGAGATGGGGGTCTGTGGGGGCGGGCTTGAACTTCTTTCTTTCGCTGTTCTCTGCAGAGGTCACAAGCAGGGGTTGACGCGAGAATGATACGAAATTCAGTTCACTTTACCTCGTACAGTACCCGGTGAGGGGGGGGGGGGGGGGTTAGTTACACATCACCCCTGTAGGAAGCGGGGGGGGGGGGGGGGGGGGGGAGGGGGGGGGGGGGACATTTGTTTTGTTTGGGACATAAATTTAACCTGAGACACAAGGCGCCCAGATGCCAGACCTTGCTTTCCGCTGGCCAGATTTATTTATTTATTTATTTATTTTAAGATTTTGAAAGTATTTTGGGGTGAAGGGACGGGGGGAGGGGAGGGGAGGGGGAAGATGTGTCCAAAACCCCTGGACCTCTATCCCCAAAATAAATCCGCCCCTACCCAGTAAACAAAGGTCCTCGGGCTCACGACGGCCGCAGTGGGCCCGCGCACGGTCGTGCGCGGGCTCACTGCGACCGTCGTGGGCTCGAGGACTTTGCTTACTGAGTATAGTAGACCATTCGAAGTATAGTGAATTTCAAACCCTTTTTGCGTTGACCTTTGTCTGTGGCAACCCGGTTAGCGAAGTGCGGCTCGGGCCGACGTCGGCCACAGTTGGCCGGCGCACAACTGTGTCGGCCCGAGGGTCCTTTGCTTACTGGAAAAAAGTGTACAAGCAGGTTGAAAGCTGTCGTCAAGATTTAAAAAAAAAAGAGAAGTGTCGGCTTCGTCGATGAAAGTCCGGGTGAATTGATTGATAGCATAAGTATTTTATCAAGCAGGAAGTAAATAAGGGAATCAAAATACACCCTACACTGAAATACGGCCAGGGCAAAGGCAAAGTGCAACTAAAAAGACGCAATACATTATGATTCAATTTTTTTCAAGGTGTCCTTCAGTCAAGGAAAATTTGTTATTTTTTGAAAGACACTCGCATAATTTCCTTGAATGTTATGCAGTGGTGTTACCTTCCTTTTTATAAATTTAGTTATTTTTATTTAAAGAAAGTTCATCTCAATGCAAGTTTTGTTTTACTCTTGATTGTGTAAAAACGTTGATTTGAATATAATTAACTTATATTTTAATCACAAGCGATTAAGCAGTTTTTGTGGGTTTTTTCTCAATGTGCTCAATATAAAACTAAAGTTTAACTACATGTCAGGTAGTTTGAAAGTTTCTTCTTACTATCTTCATTTGAAGCAACAGTCATGTGTGCTGGTCTGTGAATTTGGACCTTACGGCTATTGGCCGTAAGCTACTAAATCACAGTTCAACACACAAATTTTGTTGGAGGTGTTTCCCTCTTCCCTTCCCTGCCGGTGAACGTACTTCTTGTTTCTGACATCTTTTTTTCATTTAACGGTCAAAAAGCCACAAGCACCGCAAGGAACATGGATACAAATTGGTCTCAGCAAGAGGCATAGATCCTCATGAGCCCCCGCAACTGCGGGGGCTCGTGAGGATCTATACCTCTTGCAGTTGGGTGGTGTTCATTTTTTCCTCGCCAGTGAAGGGGTTAACTAACAGTAAGGACGTCTTGAAAGGGGAGGGAAACAAATTAGGGAGGGGGGAGGGGCGCACGCGGGAGGGGTTTGGTGGGGGGGGGGGGGGGAGTGAGATAGGTATAGTTCTCTAAAGTAGGTCTGCACAATCGGTTTACAATTCAGACTGTATACAAGTGTAGTGTCTCAGTTTACGGCGATGATAATATACGACACCAAGTTTATAACCAGGATGTGAAAGTGAGCGAATGGAAATCTTTGCTAAACAAGTCAATGCAGCCAATGTAGGAACGACTGAAAGGGAAGAGGTAGATCGGTAAGCAAAGGTCCTGGAGCCCACAATGGCCGCAGTGGGCCCGCGCACGGCTGTGCGCGGGCCCACTGCGGCCGTCGTGGGGCCCGAAGACGTTTTACTACTGGGGTAGATCCACCCGGTATTAGAGCCCAGGATAAACCACAGGGTGAGGGAAATCTGTTTTCTGCCATTCGTTTCGTGCCCTGAGTACTGACGCTCGGAGCCAGTCAGGGCACGAAAATCTTGACAGAAAAATCCGGCTTCGACTCCCTCCCCATGTGGATAAACTAAATACACACTTAAGAATCACTGGCTACGTTCAAGAAACGCGTTCGTTCACGATTCAAGCTGTATTAATTTACATTATCTGCCTATTTTGTTCCACAATCAAAATACAGTGTTATGAATATCGGATATAACAAAGTGGCAGGTGACTTATTTTATGCTATCTAGTGTTATTTGTTGATTGGTATATTGACAAATTTTGATCAATATTTGATCGATATATATATATATATATATATATATATATATATTATATATATATATATATATATATATATATATATATATATATTATATATATATATATATATATATATATATATATATATATATATATATATATATATATATATATCACAGGCACTAAACTCACCTCACACTACACATGGACTTAATAATAATAATAATAATAATAATAATAATAATAATAATAATAATACCGGTTATTGTATAGGCGCTTTACCCAATTCTGCAAATCTGCTCAAAGCGCCATAAACTAAACCCAACACGCATGCTCACGTGAAACATACGCATTTACTCTGAAGACAAACACAGTAAAAGACAACAAACACAGGGCATTCACGTGCTGCGAAGGGTCAGATCAGCTACTGGGGTTTCCGAAATTTTGATCGCTTGTGTTTGTAATTTATAAAGTGGCTTGAAACAGATACCAAAGTGGAGGGGGATGAAGAACCGGAGTACACGCAGCAAGAACCCCCGACGGTCCGCCCGAATTAACGGTGACACTTACTAGAGGAGAAAAGTCCGACGCCGGAACCCGGTATCGAACCTCGCACCTTTAGCATTGGTGGCAGGCGCCGGCTTTACCACTGCGCCACGGACCGAAAGCAGGACTACCTCTGATCAACACAGTTCAAGGGTATAGCTAAGTGCCTTTATAGGCGTCTGACTACTCAAAAACTGCACTTGAACTGTCATATATCATGATCATCTCTTGCACCTAATAGTGTGAGGACCCGTCAAAAATAAGGTCAATGAAATTCAGCTCACCGCTATTTTCCTCACTTCCGTCACAGCAAGCACTTTTCATAACAAGAACTGAGCCTTCAGTGTTAAAAAACGGCTCAGAGAACTATACTGACGAGCAAAAGAAATGCGACATTTTTGACATTTTAGTGTTTCCGATGATTCCAAAAATGTCGCATTTCTTTTGCTCGTCAGTACATATTTGTATTATCGTCTGTACGCAAACGCGCAAGCCGACATGACATCCCGAGTGTGAGTTAAATGAAATTTGTCTTCGTGCGACGAAACAAGTCTATCATATAAAAAAAATAGTCGTACAAATATTGCAGGTCTATTTACAAGGACACACTATCACTCGATAAAGCACATCTGCACCTTCGGAATTTATTCAAGGTGTTCTTTGAGACAAATTTGACAAACTTTTGTAAAAGCTGTCGAAAGTGCGTCTGACTGGAGACCGAAAGGTGTGAGGTTCGACTGATCCCCGTCGGCAGGAAAAGGTCATGGCAAATCGCAGTAATACCTGGTTTATATAGATAAGAAAATACCCGAACTGGTATCAGGAATGACGGCAAACTTGGCAGAAAGGTCTAAACTGGGAAGAAAAAAGTCAAAGGCTAAAGGTAAAAGACAAGGCCTGGCTACAAAAAATGTCAATACAGGTCAACCTGGCTGAAGTGAAGGTGGAGAAAGGCCAATTTGGCTTAAGTGAAAAGTGACCGGATGACTGAAAGGAGGACCTGCAAGGAGGTCTGCATGGGGCCGAGCGGACGACGGCGGATGCTGGACAAGATGGATGTGTACAAGGGCAGCAGTACACCAGGTAGACATGACAAGTGAGAGATATGGACGAGATGGAGGGACCAAGGCGTGGTATGGACAAGGTGGAGCTGACCTATGAGAGGTATGGACACAGGCAGATGTGAACCACAAGTGGGCGTAAACCGCGAGGAGATGCGGACCAGGTAGGGTTGACGGGGAGGTATGGACCAGATGCACGTGAAAACGGTGGGTTTTTGGGTTTTGCTTCTCCTTTCTTCTCTCTTCCCCCCCCCCCCCCCCCCTGCTTTTTTCCTCCATTATTTCCACCCAGTAAGCAGACGTCGGCTTCGGGCCCACGACGGCCGCAGTGGGCCCGCGCACAACTGTGCGCGGGCCCACTGCGGCCGTTGTGGGCCTGAAGACGTCTTGCGACTGGGGCATTTCCTATGGCTATCGGTAACGCTGCAGGAATAAGCGTTCCGACAAACATATTGCAAAAAAAACAAAACATTCTGCACCACCATAGTGCCGCGGTTATGAATATGAACAGGTAAAATAATTGTTATTGTACGCGCATGTATTGCAAGTATTAACTCAAACCAGGATGTAATTTAGACTCGCCTATATTATACAATCATTAGTCCAGCACAATAAAGGGTAAAGACAGGGGTCACTCCAATAGCGCTCGGGAAGCTGACGTCATCACGCCAGTCGTGGCGGCTATCTTGTGAGGATACGGCGGGGACTAAGAGCTCATAGGGAAATCGCTGTTTTTGTAATGTCAGGAAAGTCCTGATGTGCTACAAGCAATAACAGCACGTCTTGCCATCACTGTAGGAAACCGCGCACCAGAATCTGTTTTTGTTTGTGTCCAAAGAGGAAGAAACATGAAGAAAAACGTGTTATAACACTATTTCGCTACTACTGCTGATGACTGTGGTATCCTCATAAGATGGCGGCTGATGCACCGACCCTGCTAGGCAAAGCGGGGAACTTCCCGAGCCCTATAAAGAGCAGAGATAAAAAGCGACTGGTATGATCAGTCCGCACAAAAAAATTTTTTTTTTTTAAAGAGCTAGCAAAACCAGCCACTCAGCAACGAGAGAATATGCATTCAGTGGATTCATCCCAATGACTTCCTCTAATGAAGGAACACAGATGTAAAAACAAGAGGCCGCCAATCCATATCAATATACGGCACATGCAGTGTCTTGTGAAAAATTGCGCTGTGCTGCTAAAGTTCAAGGGACTAAGTTCTCTTGCAGGTGGAAGGCTACGAAGGGCTCGCTGTGTTCCAAGAGTCGTGTACGGGACATGAATGGATTAAACATGATACTTTAGATGGTTTGAAGAAACACTTTACAAACTTGCCGGTAACAGTATGCAACGTTTCATAAACAGGTTGTGTCACATAACATTTTCCTTGCACACCAGGGGTCAGTTGCATGAGCGAGCTTAGTCCTTCACCAGGCACTAAGCAAGGTGCGCCGCTATAGCGGCGCACCTTCATACTTAGTGCCTGGTGCAGGACTAAGCTCGCTCATGCAACTGGCCCCAGTGGACTTTCGCACGGTGAAAACTGAAACCTTTAACCCTTCCACTAACAATGTTCGCATATTATGTTTGAAAAATATTTTTTAATTCTGTTTGAACACCAGAGCGGGGCCCGAGCTTTCCAAAGAATGTGGACACAAAATGGAGCCAGCAAGAGGCATAGATCCTTATGAGCCCCCGCATCTGCGGGGGCGCATAAGGATTTATGCCTCTTGCACCTGGATAATGAGTTGTTTTTTCCCCCCTCGAAAGTAAACGAGTTAAATTCATAACAGAAGCTCTACTGTTAATGAGGCATGCACTGTTTACACATACTGCCTTAGGTTGCAGGTAGGTATGATTACCCTTACAATTGCTCACAGTAGAAGAGATAAGCCCTGTGTGGTCAGCAGCTGCATGGTATACTGTTGTCTGGTCGTTTCTTCGATCTGAGGGAACGAGGAAGGAAAATCAGCTTTTCACCCGGACTTTAGCCCAGTAATCAAAGGATTTAACTGCCAGTGTAAATGAGTTGTGTGCAAGTGTCTTGCTTTGAGAGTGCTTGGCAGTTTCTCAATCTGAATTGAACTATTGCGCAGTTTAAATGATAAGCCATACAGCGAAGCCACATGGTGTGCGTGTGTGTGTGTGTGTGTGTGTGTGTGTGTGTGTGTGTGTGTGTGTGTGTGTGTGTGTGTGTGTGTGTGTGTGTGTGTGTGTGAGAGAGAGAGAGAGGCGTTCGTTGTCAAATGTGAACGTCCATTGTCGAAATACATGTAGCAAAGTCTGTCGTTTCTTGCAAGTTGCCCGCCCCCCCCCCCCCCCTCGCCGGGGGAGAGGTGGCAGTGGGGAGTAGGGGGGGGGGGGCGGAGTAGCAGGGGCAGGGGGGGGGGGGGGGGAGTGAGAGAAAAAAAGTGTATACTGAATTAAAATCGTAAAGCGTAACTGTTATAATTTCAGTTTTCGTTGTAGAACTAGTGATCCATAATTCGCCTTACAAAGAGGTCACATGTGTTTTTCTTTTAGGAACATTCAGAGTTCATGTTCATATTTTTAAGCTTATCCTTCCGATCCATTTCCCTCCTCCCTAACCCAACCTCTGATCAACACACACCGGCGCACACAAATAAAGACGGGCACATGGCGCTTTCCGCCATTAGTATGCCGCTTTGTGGGCTGATGTAGCGGCAGGAATTCTGAAGAAGAAGAATAGCACGAGCAGCAAAATTATGTCACTATAAGCTTCAAGTCATGGCATAGCTAGTCCCACGACGCCGTGTACACAGTGACGAATTTGATGTCAATTCAGAAACATTGTATAACACTGACAGCTGGTGCTTTTCGGCAAATTGGCGCATTTACGTCACCGTCACTCTCTGATCCTTCTCTAGAAGTCGAGAATTCTTACTTTTTAATTTTTTTCTGCAGTGAATTAGATTTTACGAAAAAGTCGAAAAGGTAAAAACGAACTCATCCAATGAATATCTCCAAGCCCTCTATATCCAAAGTTCCAAGTGAATAGAACGAAAATACGGTCTCAAATGCGGGTCAACCGACTTTATATAAACGACAGTTTTTCTCTTTAGCGAATCTACCATTTAAAATATGTTCGGAGGCTCTCCAAAATACATCTCAGTTAAAGCATTGCCTAAAGTTTCAGGTCTGTACGTACACAAACCCCGGAGATACTCGTGCCTACACTACACTACACACACACACACACACACACACACACACACACACACACACACACACACACACACACACACACACACACACACACACACACACGGCGTTTCCTGCCTTATGTTCGTTCAACAGCGCGGTTAGCGTAGCTGGTATGACCATAGGGGCTCGTTGACAGTAGCTTTGAATAATGCAAATCCACTGCGCCACCAGGTGCGCGCCACCGCCGCCTACTAATGCTCAAGACAAAATACAATGGAAGAAACGAAGTCGCCCGTGAATCGACGAAGCACTCTGATTCCAGAGCAGTTTTCAACACTCAAAGCAACCATCTGCCTAAATCCTCGAGCTGAACAGACTCGGTAGATATTTTGACACAAATCTATAACAGCCTTGTCCTCCAGATCAAAACTGATAGTTTAGTATCAAGGCTTTTTGCACAGTCAAGCATGATCCATAGCAGACATCCGAGTCAGGGTTTTAGATGTGGCCGGAAATACGCCGCAAGCTCATTTTTCATTGGTTTATGTAAATTAGCATATCCAATGAAATTAAAACAAGAGTGCAGTACTCAATAAGATGGGTTTGAAAGTGTACCTTAGTATGTCCTGAGATGTTTAAGCGATGTTCCCATAAAATCCTCAAGAACACACCAGAGATATAGCCGATGACGCAAGGATACCCCCATTCACCCATTCACGCTCTTCGCGGATGCTAAAATGAGCTTGAAAAACATTTTCCTCTAAATAAATCTGAATTCATTCCAGAAGCCCAAACCCGGCATTATTATGTTAAGGCACACCTTCTGCGTCCTCTGACCACCCCCCCCCCCCCCACCCCCCCCCCCCCCCCCCCGCCCACCCCAAAAAAAAAAAAACAGAATAAAAAATATATTGAACCTGTGGCTCACGGAGAAGGTATTTATGCACCCAGTAAATGGCCATTTCCTCAAAATCGCAAAAAAAGACAAAAATAATGTGTCAGATGCCTTCAGACATTTTCCATAGCACTGTCAGTCCATTTTCAGGGTTACATCATTGAAACAGGATGTCACAATTATTATAAACTTGACTAGGTGATGTTGTGATCACTACGAGTGCCACATTGATTGATTTTGTATCCCTAACCCCAAGTTGTAAAAATACACAAAATTAATTAGAAAAAAATACTAAAGTTATTCCATTTCATTTTGACCTCTCTTTACCTATTAAGTTTCAATAATTTGAGCATAAAGTGCAAGAAACTGAGGAAAGTTGGCATCCTTTATGATACGTTTGTGGTGAATGATAGCTTTTTCCAATTTAAAATTGCCAAATTGGGAGACGTATGTTGTATCCGATGCCCTCAGAAATTTTGTATACAACTGATAGGTCATTCATTTCAATGTGACACATCAGTTTAATTGTAATTATTTTTTGTTAAAGCATAAAAAGGGGGGAACGTCTGTAAATAGGGGCTGCCGTTGAAGAACTTCCTCTTTAATAAAACAGCAAGACTGTAGTAAACGGCACATTCAGCAGTCTTGTCAAACTCAGGGAAGGTGTACCTCGGGGATGTGATGTGTCTGATGCTGTTCTTGGTCTACATTAATGACATCAGTACAGTACAGCAGTACCAAGGTTCGTCTCGAACATCCTCCATGCGGATGATTTTGCAGTGTGGAGCGCAGCAGAACATACTGAAATAGCATCCTGCAGAATCCAGGATGCTGCCAATAGAGTCAGCAGCTGGACTGAAAGATGGCCACTCAAACTGAGCTAGACCATCTCTTTCAATCAGATGGAAGAGGTCACCTTGAAAACTGGAGACCTTCCAGTACCAAAGACAGACAGGCCAACTTTACTGGCAACAAATAAATTACTGGATTCAGGTGGAGGCCTCACATCGAAGCCATGGAAGCTAGAGTTGCGGGAGAAAAGTCTCTGATAAAGAAACTGGTGGGGACCACAATGGTGCAAATTACAACAACAACCTGGCGCAAGCAAGCACCAGTTCGGTCAGACCAGTAGTGGGGTACCAAGATACTTCGATAATATGAAACACTCCCTGCAAAACCAAAAATGCCAGGCTTGACAAGATGCAGAACATGGGTCATTCTCATGATGCAGTGACATTCTTAGAGCTATCTGGAGTATTTCTTAACATTGTTTTCCCTGTTAGGAACAATGAAATTTTATTACGCATATTCATATTTACACCTTTCTAAACGAAAATAAATGAGAAGAAAAGGCCATACTAGACTCGCCTTATGCTAGGTAAAATATTTCCTAAAAGACCAGCTAGTTTCACTCATTCAGTCTATCATTTTTGCCTTTTTTCTCCAACAAACAAACAGCAAACAAATTGATTGGTCACATTTTGATCAGAATACAGTCCAACGTTCCACATATTTTTACGGACATTAAAGGGATCGGAGACATGACACCTCCCAGAGATACATCTTCCCTGAGTTTGACAAGACTGCCGAGTGTGCCGTCGACTACAATCATGCAATTCTGTTGAAGAGGAAGTCTTTCAGCCATCGGTACATCATGCTTCCAAATCCAGATGGTAGAAGATTTAGCAGCAGCCCCTGTTTACAGACCCCCCCCCCCCCCCTTTATGTTTTTAATCCAAAATAGTTACAATTAAATTGATGAGTCACATTGAAATTAATGAAATGATCACAGATTTTATACTCAATATGCATACTTTGTTAAGAAAACTGGAAACAAAAATATTTAAACAGAGGAGTATGACGTAAGCAATTTTTTAAAAATCACTTTGCGTTCCTTTGCGTACTGGTAAAATGGGAGTAGGGCAGCAGATTCAGCCACTGTGGACCTAAATGCATCACAGCATCATAGAATCAGGTATCCTAACCAATAATTTTTTTAAAAAAAAAGACCTATCAGTTGTATTCAAAATTTCTGAGGGCATCGGGAACTTTTTTTTCTTTTTTTTTTTTTTCTTTTTTTTGATTTCAGTCGCGGAAATGGCCATTTACTGGGTGCACAAATACCATCACTGTGAGCCACAGATTCAATATTTTTTTAAATTCCGTTTTATGCTGAGGACGCAGAAGGTATGCCTTAACATAATATTGCCTGATTTGGGCTCCTTTAATAAATTCTTATTTATTTAGAGGAAAATGTTTCTCAAGCTCACTTTAGGAACCTCGTGAAGAGCGTGAATGGGGGTACCCTTGAGCCATCGGCTATATCTCTGGTGTGTTCCTAAGGATTTTAGGGTAAACATGGCTTAAACATCTCAGGACATTCTAAGGTACACTTTGAAACCCATCTTATTGAGTATTGTGGTGGAGGTGGAGGTGTGTGTGTGTGTGGGGGGGGGGGGGGGTGCACGGTAGCCAAGCTCAAGTTATGGAGTATTAGATACGTAGTGATACGCCGTATTTCCCCCAGCCCAAAAAGGTCTAATTCAAGTTAATGGAGTCCGGTTTAAACACTGCTCAGTTGTCAATATCTTTTCGAGTAATTCTCCCGCTTCGACTAGAGTAAACACGTCAGAAAACAATGGATGCACGGCAGTGCATAGGAGCCTCTTTCACGGCTCTCTACTAAAGGGTTTAACGTTCAACTCTAGATTTTGAGAGAGAGGTCCGTGCATGCTGGGATACTTCCGGCCACATCTAAAATTTCGCGGGCGACTTCGTTTCTTCCCTTGTATTTTGTCTTGAGCATTAGTAGGTGGCGCAGTGGATTTGCATTAGTTAAAGCTACTGTCATCGAGTATTTTGTCTTGAGCATTAGTAGGCGGCGATGGCGCGCACGCGGTGGCGCAGTGGATTTGCATTAGTCAAAGCTACTGTCACCAGTCATCGAGCCCTTATGGTATGACGTAATTTTGTATCGTGTTACTTCGAGTCACTCAGTGTCAGTCTGACTGTGTCCGCCTATGTTTGTCATCTGCGTGCAACGGCCGGAACGCGCTCCGACCAGCCCCATCCGGCTCAGTACTAAAGTCTATGGCCGGCGTATTTTCAGTACAGTAGACAACTGAAAGAGAACTGGCGGCATGACCGATCAAACGCCGATGATCTACCACGACTTTGACAAGGCGGTGCCTCTCAAAGTGACCAAGGCGTGAATAAATCTACAGCTTTAACTGGTTGACTGTCGGTTGCGCCTTTTTGTCACGATAATTCATAGGCAGATACTAAAGCGCAAAACGCGCTACCGACAGCCAAAGGGTTAACCCTTCAACCCCCTTATGCATGGATAATTATTTTAATTCCGTCCTTGTGTCCCAGGTACGAAATACGCAAATTTTGGAGTGGTCCTCTGAAGACTGCATTACAATTTAAGAGCGGACAGATCGACCATGATAGTTCAGTCAAGGGTGGTGCCAGAATAGCTTGGCGCCTATAGGCGCCAAGCTATTCTGACCTCACCCTTGAACTATCATGGTCGAGCCATATTTTGCTGTTATGTGTCGGGACTGAATGTGTTAAAGCTCACTGTTAAACTTTGTAAGACTGTATAATCACCTTGTGCTTTCAGCCATTGGTTTTGTCAACAGTCCCGGCGGCGCATGCACAAGAGGGTTCATGCGAATATGGATATTGTCAACTGTCCTCGGCGCCCTGGGATTCCCCAATGATTTACACGTCTTCATTCGGAGTCACGCGTCAGTGACAATCCGGAACGGAGGTGCAATGTAACCCAATGAAAAACGACTTGAACCAACTACAAATTGTCCAAGGAACTTTCGCGAGCTGGAGATCAGTAAATAGTAGTAGTAGAGATCGGTATGTAGTGATTTCTAGTACTGTGATGATATGGCAGTCAGAAACCAAACTGACACTTGCCAATCACAGCTTCGGTGGATTAACTTGAGCCGCCGGCAAAACTTAATTAATGACATTAACAAATTAGTAGCCTCAGAAGCATATGTTAAATAAACACACCTCATGGGGGAAAAACTGCGATAAGAAACAAATAAAGTAAGGACTTACGGGACACTTAAGGATTTAAACAAGTACAAGACTATTCAGTTCAGTTGTCCTCGTTTTCCTGGTCGTTTTATCAGAGTGTCATTATTGTTACACTCTTCAGGCAGTCTGGATTTCATGTTTGACTACCAAAACAATAGCCATTGAGGTATACAAGAATACTAAGCCATTGAGGTGTCAAAGAATAGTGTTTCAGTGAAAACTGGCCATTCAGTCTATGTCTTACAAGTGAGTTGGCAAAAGCTTCGTCAGTAAGTAAGCCCAGACCAACGAAAAAATAGAAACATTGCGGAAGAACACTAAAGACACAACAATAATAATCAACGAGAAGGACTGAAACACGCTTCGCTTCGCGGGACCGGCTGAAGAGCAAGTACAAACTTAACCCGTTGGGTCAGTGGTGGTAGCGGTTTTCAGTGTTCGCGATGATTCCTGTCGGAATCATCGCCACTAAAATCGCTACCGACACCCAACGGGATAACCAGGCTGTTTTGCCCCTTTTGTTTCTAAGCGTGTTTCCCTTTTCACAATGATATCCGCCTTGCATTTTACACGCTTGAGAAAACAGTTTACCTTTTTGGTCTGGATTTTGTGGTCACTGAACAGAATGGCGTCAGCTTGTATAGTTTTGAGTCAACAGTGTGCACCCACGACAAGCAAGTCTTGCTCTGCTGTCCCTTTTCAGTGTTGTTATACGGCCCAGATTGGTCTACCCGTTAGACAAGGAAGTAAAATATCGTCTTTCTGTGCAAGGCAGGAAGCCTTTTTTTTTAACCAGGTCGGTGGGATAAGGAAGGGAGGGGGTGTGTTGAGGGCGGGGTGGGGATGGAGGGGGGAGGGGGTTTGGGAGGGTGGGTGAAATTGGTGCGATGCATGTTTTCCGTCCATTTTCGACTACCTGATCAAGAATAGTATGATAATCCGAAGCTCCACATCACCACCATCACCTATTTCTACGGGAGAAAAAGGCAGTGGAGAGAAGAAGACCAGAGCAGATGAAATGCGGCAATCACGCAGGAAAGCAGTAGCACACACATATACATAGCTGTAAGACAGCAGAATCATTGTCCATTTTCTACTTTATATCTGTTTAGTTTCGATCACAAACACTACCTTGTATTAGACAAACAAAAACAAAACATACAAGAAAAAAAACAAAAGGAAGAAGAAGAAGCTAACGTTACTATAGTCTTGAGAAGCAAATCCACATTAACCCATTTAACCCCATGGCCGTCTTTCCTAGCTATAACGACTATGTACCAATTGCAGGAGATGGATCGAGCATGATAATTCAAGGGTAGTGTCAGATTAGCTTGGCGCCATCAGGCTACTGAATTATCATGCTCGGTGATCCATCTCCTGGTGTAGTGCATCGGGGCAACGTATGGGTTAAAGACTAGAACGAGTCCCCCACGCCTACCTACCACCCCGAATTTTCTGTTGTCTGAATTTTACCTGTGCGACTGTATATGGGGCATTCCGGTGAAAGGTAGAGTAGCCACGCTGAATATAGAGATTACGTTATGCCGCCTGAACTCCCGATACGCCAGCAAAACTGATAAATCACGAGTGCGCAGTTCGACTTCCGGAAAAAAAAGTACATGTACAAACTTTAGCCGGCGAGCAATTTACTGGTGGAACTGAGCCGCGCGAGTGATTTATTTTGCGTCAAAGGAAGTTCAGGCCGCATACTATGATCCCAACGCTCAAGCCGGAGGACATCATCCGGCCGACCCGCTGTCGACTGACCGGATGGCCGCCTTTGCGCAGTTGGGATGTGATTTATTTTTATTGCCATGCGCCGGCACAGATGCGAATCACTGCCATAGCGGATACACTGATCCAAATTACAAAGTCGCAACTAGATAACTTGACGGTCAAGTAGAGGCGCCCTGCAACTGAGTATATAGTATGGGTGGCTTTGTAGTCAGGACTATGACGAGAAGACTCCTGTCAGTGCCTTTTTTCCCCCCCAGAAAAAAAAAAAAAAAAAAAAAAAACACTTGGTGTAAGTATTACCCCAAGGCACAAAGGCCGCCGTCAGACCGATGTCGGCCACCGTTGTCCCGCGCACGGCAGTGCCGATGGCGGCCGATGTCGGCCCAATAGTGGCCTTTTGCGCTGGCCGTTTGGATTGCTTCAGTGACTGACAGCGCGACTTTTTGATGGATGAAGGGACTCATCACTTCTAGACACCCGGCCTTTCTACCGTGACTGCAACGACTTTTTGAACTGAAGGATAGCCTGTTTATTTATTTATTTATTTATTGGTCCGGAACTGAGCCGTGGTGCGGTGCCACAGCTGGGTTAGACGTTTACATCGGCCTCAATAGCCGATCGCTGCGTGGCATCGCAGCGAAACAGTCAATATATCCTTGTTTGGACCAAGAATGTTATTGTTGGTCCGTGATATATCGGTTAGTACGGCCGGGAAACCGTGACCGCACAATGCACACGTCACTATGCCAGCCTTGCAAGACTTGTCTGGCCGGAATGAAAAGTGTCCCTATGATATAAATCAAGCCCAGTCAGTCCAAGCTCACACCAGGGCACATAAAATTATCCCATAGAGCCACTCCCTTCAGGGCCACGATATATGAGCCCACATTCACGCACACCCATCACAATCACTTTTTATTATTTTCACTGATGACTGATGATGATGGTGACTGATAATCAGTGGTGATGACTGACTGTTCAGTGTTGTTGTTATCAAGTTGTTACGACTGACTATGATGATATTATATTTGTTATGAATATTGTTATCTGTTTTGTAAATAAGTTTCTGTTATATTTTTTATCATTATTAAAAACCCGTGCAATGCTGAAATAGATTTTTGATACTTTGATACTTTTATCTTCACTGCGGAATCACCGCGAGTCGGCATCAGTATGACCACTGACCCAGCAGTTTGAACTGTTGATTTTGTGTGATGCCGTTGCTTCATCAATTTCTTTAGCAAGATGATCCTAGCAAACTTTTAATTGGAACGCAGTCGTTGTCACGTAACTAATCCGAGATATCAGAAAATCCGGGAAATACAGACAGAACATTAAGCTTGACAAGGCAGGACATTGAAGCACGTCGTCTGCTACATGCGTCCACATAAAGGGAAGTAATAAATTTCAGCCAATCGTGGCTTTCTTTTCGCTGCACCGGAAGTACAATTCCGAAGTGTGCTGCCTGGAAGGTTTATAACACAACAAAAGCCACCAAAATGCTGATCAAAGTGAAGGTAAGAGAATTTAGAATATGTTTTTGTGGAAAACGTTTATATTATGTATATGTTTACAACGATTTCATAGAAGAATGACTGAACTCTGACATAAATCAGTTGGCATTTTCGGTTTTCTCTTCTATTAAGTTCTATTCTTATTTTGAGGCATTACTATACTGGACTGTCTACCAAGTTTTGGGATACTGTGGCAGGTATCCGTACATTTGTTTCCGAATCAAATTATGAAAATAGAGAATGTCAGAGTGAAAATACCATGCCGTTTTACCGCCCTGGGAGCTGTTTTACCCCCAAGACTGATATTCAAACTGTTATGTTCAGTTGTTGTGTTCTCGTTTGCAGACCCTCACAGGCAAAGAGGTTGGTATCAAGTCCCTTTCCTGCCAGTGGCCAAACATGAAGTGTTAAAAACATCACAGACTGCTTGAGGAATGTGGATTATAAATGAGACGAGCCAGGGGCATAACCTACATGAGCCCTTGCAACTGCAGGAGGTCGTGCATGCATGATGTCCATGCCTCATGTAGTTGGATTTGTTGTGGTTTTGAGTGGAAAAGGGATTAACCCCGTTGTTTCTACAGTCATCAGTACTGTTTAAAGTATGGGTTACTGTTGACACAAGGGGGTTAGAGCTAACAACCCACAGTCAGGTTACAACAATCCACTGTTGGGGATGCTTCATCGCTGACAACTGGGCATGCAAATTTGAAATGCCACGCAATACCCATGCGCTGTTAAATGCCAGTTGTCCTGTTAAAAGACAAGTTAAAAAAAGTCACACGGTTACTGCATTTAGACATACCATTTTTTTAAAAAAATTTAACAGTTGCTATAATTTATCTTTAGTCTTTTGCTTCCATGAATAGGTTGAAAGAAATAAGGGAAAACTGCAGCTCATGCAAGACCAGGTTCTTATACTATAGTTATATAGCAAAAGCATAACACTGTTGTTCATTTACAAATATCAGACTAATCAGAGTAGAAATTGTGACTTTAAAGAGTTATCAGGATCAAGTTTATTATTGTGTTCTTCTTTTTATTATGTAGATCTACCGGTTTCTAATCTAATGTAATTTTACTATCAATTTGTCTTGCTTTTTCAGATCGAGATTGACATTGAGCCCACAGATAAGGTATTGTGTTCCTGCTTATTTCTTTCGTTTATGTGTGCTTGAATGTGATAGTGACAATTGACATTGCAAATGCAAGATGATGTTAACAATTTTTCAAAAATGACGTTGATCTTTACAAATTTTAATTGTTATAATAAAAGTGTCATTGCATGTTATACCAGAAGAAAGAAGAGTACATTCCAGGCTTGCTTCATGCATATTTCTTTCTTCAAGTAATACTCATCACAGATATAGTATGTCAGGGCATTTACACCTTTGTACCCTATTATTACAAGCTATACATTCTGTTGTTTAACTGTTTTAGGTTGAGCGAATCAAGGAGAGGGTGGAAGAGAAAGAAGGTATCCCACCCCAGCAGCAACGACTGATCTTCAGTGGAAAACAGATGTAAGTCATTTGTCAGGTCTTGCGCTTTTGGCATAAATTTTCACAAGTTATTGTGCTGTACATGCATGCCACAGTAGAACCTCCTATGAACAGTCACCCATTGGTGCAGTAACGCTGTCACGTGCATATCTGTCAAGTTTTGAAAATGGAAAATCTGGAGATTTTGGGGCCTTCTGGAGTTTTCTTACACATGGTAATTACTATCAGCATAAAACGTGTGCAAACATTATTTTCAGATTATTACTTTTGTATGAGTGTTTGTTGCATTTTTATAATGAATTCACACAACACCATTAAATATTCCTTTTTATGTGAAAATCTATAAAAAAAAAATTATGTGATTTTATTTGAACTATTTAAAGTTTCTGAATCTGATGCTGCTATCTGATGTGCACACTAGTAAAACTAGAACATGCAATTAAAGAGAACATCTCCAGTAACACTGATACTACCAGAAAATGTCAATACTGAGACTAGAAACAGTTTTCCTTACATTCATGATACCTGTATTCAAATTATTCTAAACTGATTGAAAAGGACATGCGTGCAGTTTATATGTCGGCCTACTGCTGCCTGCGTTCGGAAATGGGCTCCCCGTAAGACCAAAGACAAATGCCTGTAGTAATACTTGCTGTTGGGTACTGCACTCTGCCCTGCGTATTTTATTAAAAAAAAAGCGATTCACACGTTTTACTTAGTAAAATCTGCTAGTAACTGGCAACGATTTGTTTACTCACTCTTGTCTTTCACTAGATCCATCTGCATTTTGCCTTTGTCTTTTGAGGAATACAGAAGATTTCTTTGCTTGATTAAAACCAGAAGTAACTGGAAGTGGAAACAACCAGAACAAGTGGGTGATCTCCCTTCGTTCCGAAATGGCTGAAAGAAAGCAAAACTGAGATATGCGTTTAAAATTTTCGAATGTTCTCAAGTCAGGAGAATCGGGAGGAAACGTCATGAAAGTGGGAGAAATCGGGAGGTCTGGAGAAAGCAGGAGATGGGTTGCAAAGTGGGGAATCTCCCACCGAAATCGGGAGACTTGACAGGTATGCTTGTGATGGGTCCATGACTGCTTGCTCAACACCTCGCCAGCGGCAGCACACATTAACAATGCCCAGTACCATGTCATTGTTTGTTGACGGGTGTTTGCCATCTCCTTCATTATTCTTTACATTATTTTGTTGTAATTGGATTACTTTACACACAGCAGGGCAACGAACTTGCACTGCAGGAGAGATACACTACACTAGCACTGTAGTAGCAGGTACATCGTGTAGATTTACTTTTCTGGGTGCTTTGGGTTCCATTTCTGTTGAGCCTCTCATAGCTGGTCACCTGCTGTTTTGGGTCACTTTAATTTTGCAAGAGTCATATAAGGTTTTACTGCATTATAATTTATGTTGTCAGTGTTTCAAAATGATTGACAAAATGTTTCTGTGGTGCCGTTGGCATGCAAAATTTACCCATTCAACCCTAACTCTAAAAGTAAGACAGTGTACTATAAGTATCACATAGGGTGGAGAACTCTCCTCGGATCCGAGATTTTCCAAGGAAAGGTAGCATCACTTCTGAGAAAATGAAATAGAGTTCCGAGAAAAATTCGCGAAACACATTTTCTCCAAGCCTCAATCCGAGTTTAAAAATAGGATGAGTTCAGGTCCGTGTCCAGCTTTTACTTTCTCGTCACTGAACGTCAGTGGCGCCCCAAGTGTAACATTGTATGCACTTCCCAATATAAGTATAAGGCTTACTCACAGGGCTTCCGTTTTAGTGCGTCTGTGCGTCTGGCTCACTAAAACTCAAAATCACGTACTGAAAATGTAACTAAAGGGTAGTCAGACGGCACTAAAGTGCATCTGCTTCTGAGACACATCATCCTTGCGCCACCGTGCGTACCCTAACAGAGGTCAGTGAGTTCTACTTTTAGTGATGACTTGGTTAGTTTAGCCGCTCGCTTGGTCACGGCTGCGTTCACGGCTTTACAAGCCAGTGCTGGTGCTTAACACTTAGTTTGCTTCCATCTGCCAGAGAGCCGAGGCGTGGCGAGGTCAAATTTCACACTCGCGCATTCATTCTATTTATATCGCACTTGCAACTGTTCAGTACAAGGCGTGCCGGTGCACTGCCGCTATAACGACTACATACTGGTTTGTATTCATAATACATCTCTGCCTAAAGTGACTGTGGTGAAAGCAACATCGTTCAAAAGTTGAAATTCTCACCTACACACCGATACCAAACATGACAATATTACGACTTACACATGAGTAGCAGGTTATGGTGAAAATAAAGAGAATGATGTAGATGATCGTCTTGTTATATACCTGCGTATTTCTCTGTGGGCTGGCGAATGGGTGCCTGATAGGCGGGGGCAGGGGATCTAACTGTTCGTCTGTCCAGCGCTGAGTAATTCCCCTTGGTTTGTTGTATAAAGAGAATGAGAATTTGATGTACGATGTCGGTGTTTGTTGTGAAATTGACAAAGTTCCCACAGCCATAACACAAAGACGCTACTTTTCCCAACGAAACACACTTGCATGCATAAGGGTCAGCATGCCTACAGTAAGTATCAATTACCGGATTTTGGTTTCATGGTGGGGGACGGAAGCAGTAGGATGGTTAATTAGGTCACTGACAAGTCGCGTGTTCTGGCATTTCTCGCCCGCAGTCTCGGTACCTTGCAACTGTGCCGTACAAGGCGTGCCGGTGCACTGCCGCTATGATGACTGCCTACTGGTTTGTATTCATAACACATCTCTGCCTAAAGTGACTGTTGTGAAAGCAACATCGTTCAAAAGTTGAAATTGTCACCTACATACTGATACCAAACATGACAATAATACGATTTACACATGTGTAGCAGGTTATGGTGAAAATAAAGAGAACGAGAATTTGTTGATGTACGATGTCGGTGTTTGTTGTAAAATTGACAAAGTTCCCACAGCCATAACACAAAGACGCTACTTTTCCCAACGATACACACTTGCGTGCATAAGGGTCAGCATGCCTACAGTAAGTATCACTTACCGGATTTTGATTTCATGGTGGGGGACGGAAGCAGGAGGGTGGTTAATTAGGTCACTGACAGGTCGCGTTCTGGCATTTCTCGTAGTCCCGGTACTCCACAGATTGCTAATGCCCTCCGTGTATTAAAATCCGATTAGTCAATCACAGGTCACAGTATTCAACAGTGTTTTTAAATATACATTGCGGTTCAGCACATTTGCTGACACACTAGACATAAGAACAATACTGAGTTTCTGTTCGGATAGTAAACAAGACCGACGCCGGTTAAACTTTACAACGTTATTCAGTAAGCATTGTGCGGTCGGTTTAGTGCCGTCTGATATTTTTCTTCCTCCTTTGTAATTGTCAATGGCATCTGCAGTTCCTGGACAGGTAGAAGGCCGCTGGGTCATTTGATATGTGGAGATGTGGCTATATCGACACCCGTTTTTTCAATGGGTGAAATGGCTGTTTCATGCGTCTGCTTGGCTGGTGGAGATGGGGTCCACACTCTTTGTAACGGCGACGTTTGAGCATTGACTTTGCATGGCGTTTTACGGAGAGTAGACATCGGGGGAATGAAAACTTGTATACCACTATCACCTTCATTAGTGCTGTTATTAGAATCAGTGTTATGAGTGTCACTGTGACATTCCACAGATCGGAAACGGTCGTTTCTTCCCATGTGCACCCTTCGCCACTGGTCGTTCTCCTTTACCTAGCTGCATGAAATGAACACAGGCGACACATTCTTCAACACTCGTATTTGGATCGAACATGGTCCAAATGTGTTGTGATGAGGCAATATCAGATGCCGCATTTCACGTTGTCTCCGCAGACACACGTGTTTCAGTCGCCGTTTCATCCGACTATAGCAACTACTACACATTGTTTTGGAGTACATAAGGTCCGGCTTTGTCTTCCTGGATATTAATTCCAAAATACTTGTGGATTAAGTGTTCACATTTGATACAAAGATATGACTATTTATCACTGTGTTTCTTTTGTGATCTCCCGCCACATATTCCGAGTCTGCACAATGCATTTCATCGCCAGCATGGAACACACCTAGCTGTGTGCACACAGACTGTATGCGTTTCATCAGACTCCATCATGATCAAAAGTTAAATCAAATGTACATGGTACACTGTTAGTGTTACACTATTTCCCGAGAAAGAAACGTGACTATCTCCTCAATAATATCCGTGTAACTAAGCCCTCACTTTTCCTGGATTCGGCCGGGAGTGTACTAAGAGAGGCGCCTGGTACTTGTCTGTCGACACTTGTCAGTGACCTCATTAACCACCCTCCTGCTTCCGTCCCCCATCATGAAACCAAAATCTGGTAAGTGATACTTACTGTAGGCATGCTGACCCTTATGCATGCAAGTCTGTATCGTTGGGAAAAGTAGCGTCTTCTTGTTATGGCTGTGGGAACTTTGTCAATTTCACAACAAACACCGACATCGTACATCAACAAATTCTAGTTCCCTTTATTTTCACCATAATCTGCTACACAAGTGTAAGTTGTAATGTTGTCATGTTTGGTATCAGTGTGTAGGTGAGAATTTCAACTTTTGAACGATGTCGCTTTCACAACAGTCACTTTAGGCTGAGAAGTGTTATGAATACAAACGTGTAGGTAGCTGTTATAGTGCAGTGCGCCAGACACGCCGTGTACCACACAGTCGCAAGTGCGATATAAATAGAATGAGCGGGCGAGAGTGGAATGTGACCTCGCCGCGCCTTATCTCTCTGGCAGCCTGAAGCGAACTAAGTGTCAGCTGCGGTAAAGGCGTGCGTTCAGAATCGCCCTGACTCCGGGGTCCGTGTGAGTGTCGCACTGGACGGGCAAGTTTGCGCCCGGTGTGGTGTCAGCAAGTTATTACAAAGTGTGCGCTACATGTTGAACGCGTTACTTGCTGAGACGTCACTATTTATACTATTATGGGATGCGGCATTGCGCGTTTCACTTTCGATCTTGAACGAAGTTGTAAATGGCGGAGCAAAAGCAAAGGAAGCTGGAATGCTTTGGATTCTTCAATCCGCCACCGTCTGATCAGTGATCTTGATAATCGCTTAGAAGAAAGTTCCACTTCGACACCGCCATCTCCATTGACAAGCGACAGTACCGGAAATGATAGCTCTGGGCCGTGTGTGGCACCGCCGCTGCGACGCAGTTTCAGAGTTCACCATGGCTGCATGTATTTCCGTGGCTAAAGCACGATGGCACACGGATGACAAGCGCAATATGCATGGAGGCAAACTAAAAAAGCAAGTCCAGAAATTTGAACAGAAATAAGTTTGTTAGTTTTTTTTATCATGGTCGATCCATCTTCTGGTACACAGTTATTAGGCAAAAGCTCGATCTAACATTGGAGAAATAGGTCTTTTGGGTTAAATGTGTTGAAATCAACTTTTAAGTACATTAGTTCACACACACACACACACCATCACACACACACCATCTCACACACACACACTCTCTCTCACACACACACACACACACACACACACACAGAGAAAGAGTTTAGACAAGTCAGACTTTGGTTGTCAATCTGCATTCAGCAGAAAAGGCTATATTCTCAGTTAAAATACATTATCAAATGATCATACAAATAAATACAGGCTTTTGCACGACAGCTCACCAATTAAAGAATCAGTATCATGGAAAGGACACACAGACACTGTCACAACAAATTTAAAGAGGAGAGAGCAAAATGAGTTAATTTATTTTTTAAAGAACATACAGATGATGCAGTTGTTCTTAAATAAATTTTGCGGACCGTGTATTATGCTCAGATGGGGGTCTGTGTACCCTAAAATTTATACCTGGGGGTCTACAGACCATTTAACCTGTTGTGAAAACAGAAGCCCTGTTAATAAATACTCATCACCTGATTACAGTGGGCGATAACGATGTTGAACGTTTGGCGGTTCACAGGAAGGTCAGTCCGCTGTGTCGGCCATTGTTAGTCTATTGTGATACTGATCAATAGCCTACCATGTTGTGCTTTTCACGAGTGATTAACCGGGGAGACCCTTTGATGATGTATTTGTTTTCTCAAAACACATTACCGATGGTATTACATTGTGGAAAAGCCCTTAGCTAGCCTAATTTTAGCCAAAATTTGGTTGTGTCCGTATAAGGGAGTGTTGGCAGGAGTGGGGCGCCATAGACCAGGTCATGACCCGAATAGCTTCCCCTTATTCCCACCCTGTACGAGAATACCCGTCATCCCCCAGTTTAGTTCTTAGCTAGCACTAGGAAGGTTGTGTCTGTGCGTGCTCTGCGTTTTTTTATCTTGAACCGGTCGCCCGACCTTGGTTACTGTGAGCTTGGAACTTTGGAACGTGTGAACTGTGGAGCTTGAGTCGTTTTTGGGACGTCTTGTACTCTCTGCTGTGCCGGTTCTCTTTCGTCGACTTGGGGTTCACTTGCCGACGAGGGTTTGGCGGTTGGGACTTCGAGCTCACGCGACCTGCCGCGGTGTTGAGACTTCGGAGCCTGCCCGGTCGTGACTGGCGACGAGTTTCAATGACCGGCTGACAGTGGTCCCACTTCAGGGGAGAGACGTGGGTTTGCTACCTTTTTCCGCCATGGACAGGTAATATCTCAGTGAATGCCCTCGACCGGTGCTCTAGGGTGGGAAGGAGCGCCGAGCGTAGGCACGCGCTGTACTCGCCTTCGAATTCGATAATGTTTCATCGCGCGCGATTTATTTTGCGTGACCTCGGAGGCCACGCTCGCTCGTTCTTCATTGTACCCTATTGTTGCAGATACCAGGTTCATACCTGCACGTTGTGTGGCGACTTTCAGTGGCCCTCGGACGTGCATGCAGTCTGCCTACCCTGTGCTGGTTGCGATTCGACCCATACGTGTGTGGTGTGCGCCCCATGGCTGGAAGAAAGATGGTCGCAGCTGTGGGGGTTTTACCGCCGAGAGCGACCGACTCCTGTCAGGGACCGACTGACAGACCCGGTGCGGACTACCAAGGCGGGGACCAAGCCGGTACCAGTGGCTAATACGTCCCGACCAAGTAAAGCTTGTAAGTCGCAAGATATCGCGGAGGGCCCTACTAAGGTTACCCTTACCGTGGCGACCAGGAGATCTGATACTGAACCCTTGGCAGCGGAAGGGGTGACGCTCAGTACGCCTATGGAGACGGCAGAGAAGAGTGATCCTTCCCCCGGGCTGGCGTCGGCAACCGAATCTACGACGCTACCAGTCCAGAAACACATGACGGATCGCAGACATGACAGGCAGAAACGACCACGTACAAGTAGTCACACGGTGACACACGAGTCTCGGGTACAACGGGACACGGCCTCAAGAGATGTCCACGCTACCGCCCACCGTGGAAATGGGACGGACGGACGAACCAGATGCCAGGGCTCGCTCCTCGTCTAGGTCACAGGTTAGTGGACGCATTCCGATCTCTTCCTCTGTTTTGGTTAGATACAGCCCAGTACCCAGGCACAGCCCGCAGAGACCACGCTCTTCGCCTCGTAGGGATCCTGGTCGCCGCTACCGCTCTCAGGCGGTTAGCTCGTCGGACTCGAGTGGTTACACTGACACATGCAGAGACAGATTACGCGTAGCGAGTCAACGTCGGTTTACCGGTACTGTGGGACCAAGACTCCGTGACAGTCCTCACTCTTCCTTTCGTGGTTCCTTGTCTCGGGACTGCCATCGTCGTAGACGGTCGCCCTCGCGGGCTCCTCCAGAATCACGTCGGACCCGACCAGCCTCACACAGCTCCCGCTCTTCGCGCCGCAGCCGTTCCCCGCGAGATCGCTACCCCGTCGCTCGCTCTGACTCTCTCTCTTTCGCTGCGCCGCAGAGGTCACCTCGTCGACTCAGCGGACGCCGACCTACACACCGGACAGCCTCTCCTCCACTACGCCCCATGACAGCTCCGGCACCCGTTGGTCCCGCGAAGGCTCCCGATACCTCGCTTCTTCCCGCTTGTGTGGATGACGCCATCAGCCTGGCCCCGGAGGACTCAGTGTCGGCCTGGCTGGAATCCTCCCCTACCCCTCGCTCGCAGTCACCGGAAGATACAGAGATTCCCCCCGCTTCACTGGGTCACAGGACGGAGACCATGCGCGCCCTGGACGAAGCTGCTCGGCTCATCGCGGCTGCTCTGCCTGCGGAAGATTGTCCTGCTTCTCCCCCTACTAAGAAGAGAGCATCGGCGTTCGTGGACGTCGAACTTCACGCTAAACACTTCAAATCCCTGCCGCAACCTCCTGGGTTCCGTGACATTCGCGAGGCCTTCTCCGCTCACCTGCTTCAGGGATCTCTCAGGGACGCCGGCTTCTTTTCTGACAACAAGTGGCCTGCTGACCTGGCGATCGCGTTCCGGCAGAGTTGGTACGCCGGACATTCGCAAGCCTTCGCATGCCCGCTTCCAGCGGTGGATCCCCCCGCGCTGTCATGTGCCAGCCGGTTCCGACAAGCTGTCTCCACCCCGGGCCTGAATACGACTGCTACACTCATCCGCAATGCCCTTGCGTCAGCAGGTTTCTTGGACTTGGCGACACAGGCCATAGTACGACGTGTTGAGGAAGCATGGAATCCGACCATCGCACCCCTTTTGGCAGACATCCTAGCCTTGGCGGTTTCTGGTAATCGTGCAGCCTACCATACCTCCGTTAACGCCATGGCAGCGGCGGCGAACTGCGACCTCATGCGTCGAGATGCGGTATTGACAGCCTGTAACCTACCTGTTGAAATTAAGAACCAGCTTCGCCGGGCCCCTCTCGGCAACGAACTCCTCTTCAGCCCACACTGGCAGTCCGTCAAGGAGTCAAATAAGGATTTGTGGCCTACCCGCGTCGCTCCGCAGCGCTTTCCTCCAGCCCGCAGGCCTGTGGGTCGAGTCTTGCGGTCCTCTAGACCCCCCGCTCGCCCCTTCACCAGTCATGGACGTCTCCCCCCCCCCCCCCCCCCCCCCCCCGTAAACCCGCCTTCAGTCGACCCGGTCCATCGAATCCCGCTTCCTCCGACGCCCCCGCCCCCGCTTGGCCTAGACCTGCCCGACGTCCCTTTGGGCGGGGTCGGGCCCGTTGACTGCACACCGTCTCCGCCTCCGCCGATCGCTCCTGGGTCTCCTGTCGGCAGAAGGCTAGCACTACACAGCGTCGCGTGGATGGCGCTGTTTCCCGACGACCCGTGGATCCTGTCGACTGTCTGTCAGGGCCTTCAGCTGTCCTTTCGGTCTCCCCCTCCTCTGCGCCGGTCTCCACTCTGGACTGCGGTGCCGACCGACCTGCTCAGGGCCGACGCGCTACGCAACGATTTGGACGCTCTGCTCCGGAAGAACGCCACGGAGGTGGTGCTACGACACGACACCCCAGCCTTCTACAGCCGTCTGTTTGTCGTTCCCAAGCCGGGGGGCAAGTGGCGTCCAGTGATCGACCTTTCTGCTCTGAACAAGGTCATAGTCGCCCCGGCTTTCCGTATGGAGACCGCTCGAGCCCTCCGAGCCGCGGTGCAGCCCATGGACTTCGCCGTCAGCCTCGACCTGTCAGACGCTTACCTTCATGTTCTGATGCATCCGACGGCCAGACGCTTCCTTCGCTTCGCCTTCGCCGGAGTAGTCTACCAGTTCCGCGCCCTCCCTTTCGGCCTCAACCTCAGCCCGTGGGTGTTCACCCGGATCATGGACGCCGTCGTTGCCAGGGCCAGACGGACAAGCTCAAGTCCTACGTTGAACTACCTCGACGACCTACTCCTGAGGTACCAGGTAGACTCCACTCTGGAGAGGGACAGAGACGCATTCCTAGTCCTCCTCGACTCTCTCGGGTTCATCGTCAACATGGGCAAGTCCGACCTCTCGCCGTCCCGCCGCTTTGTTCACCTGGGAATGGAGTTCCGTACCGACCTCAACGAAGTGCGGCTTCCGGAGGCGCGTATCAAGAAACTCGGCGATCTGGCGCGGCAAGTGGCACAACAGGTCAGTGTCCCTGCTCGCATGTGGTTACAACTTCTGGGGTTGATGAGTGCAGCAACCGACCTGCTTCGCCTAGGACGACTCTACTCCCGGCCTGTGCAGCTACACCTTCTACTGCATTGGCGACCCTCGAAGGACGACATCGACGCGCTGGTTCCGGTGCTCCCGATGTTACGCCCTCACCTCCTGCGCTGGGCAGACCCTATCTGGCTGGCGTCAGGAGTCCCGCTTTATACGCCACCTCCTCACCTGTCTCTCTGTGTCGACACAAGCCTCACCGGTTGGGGAGCTCACCTACTACCTTCGTTCATCACAGCCTCGGGTCTTTGGCCTCGAGATCTTCTGACCCGACACATCAATTGGTTAGAGCTGAAGCGGTTTGGCAGGTCTTGATGACGTGGGACTCGCAACTCCGGGGACAGGAGCTCCTTGTGCTGTCCGACAACTCCACCGTCGCCTACCTACAGAAGCAGGGCGGGACCCACTCTCCATCACTGTGCATCCTCCTTTACCAACTGCTTCGCTGGTGCGAGGATCGGGGCTTCACCCTGCGGTCCAGACACATTCCGGGGCATCTCAACGTGCTCGCCGACTCCCTGTCGCGACGATGACAGCTTCTCCACACTGAGTGGACACTGCGGCCGGACATCTTCCTGATGATCGGGGCCAAATGGGAGACTCCCATGATCGACCTCTTCACGACCCGATGGAACCACCAGGTACCGCTGTTCGTCTCACCAGTGCCAGACCCGCTAGCTTGGGCGGTCGACGCGATGTCCATTCCCTGGGACGGGCTCGTCGCCTACGCGTATCCTCCGTCGGTGATGGTGCCCAAAGTCCTCCTCAAGCTCCGCGGCTGCAACACGATCCTTTTCCTGGTGGCTCCTTTCAGCTGGACCAAGTCGTGGACTACGGACCTGTTGAACCTAGCCACGTGCCTGCCACTACAGCTCCCCTGTCCGCGCACGATGCTCAAGCAACCACGTCAACCACTGTTCCATCCGTGCCCAGAGCGGCTCCTCCTTCACGCCTGGAGGTTGTGCGGCAAGCCCTCACCAGCAGAGGCTTCTCTAGTGCGGCAGTGGAAGCTATCGCTGCTGCACGCAGACTCCACCAGACGAGTTTACGAGGGAAAGTGGAGAGTGCTTTGCTACTGGTGTGGTGACAACGACCTCCCCCCTATGGCTTTGACGACACCCCAGTTGGCGGAGTTCTTCCTCTGGCTTTTCACCTTCCAGAGATTGGCGCCAATTACCATTCGGGGATACCTTGCCATGATCGCTGACACCTACCGTCACCTGGGCCGGCCCGATCCTGGTGGCTGCAAAGACCTTGCTGATTTGATGGCACACTTCGGCTTACAACGCCCGGTGTTGCGTTCGCTGTTGCCTAGATGGGACCTACCTTGGGTGCTGACGTGGCTCAACTCCGTCCGGTTTGAACCCCTGCAGTTGGCGCGCTTGCCGGACGTTACTCAAAAGACGTGCTTCCTGTTGGCCCTAGCCACGGCGTCCAGGGTCAGTGAGCTTCACGCGCTGTCCACACGCGCAGATTGCCTGCAGTTCCGGACAGACGGTTCCGTGCAGTTGCTACCTGAACCATCCTTCCTGGCCAAGACGCGATCGCCTTTGACGAACCCACAGATGATGACCATTCATCCATTACGTACGACAGACTCCACCCGGAAGACCAGACAACAGGACCCGGTGAGAGCCTTACGTGTTTACCTGCGCAGGACCAAGCCGCTGCGCCGAGGACGTTCCCGCCTCTTTCTCACTTTGTCTCCAGGTAGACTCGACATCTCAGCACAGACCATCTTCTCCTGGATCCGTTGGGTGATCCGCTCCGCCTATCAGGACCTCGCCCCAAGTGCAGCCCAACTTATGAACATCAGGGCACACGAGGTCAGAGCCATGGCCACCAGTCTCGCCTTCGACCGCAACTGTGCAGTCAAGGACATTGTGGCGGCAGTGGGATGGCGAGCTGAGACCACGTTTGCTAGATTCTACCTGAGAGATCTCTCCACCCAGAGGCAGAACCTCGCGCTGGTGGGAGGCATCGTGGCGGCTCAACACTCCCTCCCGGCGCCATAGGCGCCGTAAGTATCTTAACTAAAATTATCGGGAGTTTGCTCCGGGAGGGCGGGTCTGAGGGTTGGTCTGTTGGCAGTAGGGGCGTTATAACGGCACCCACCTCCTCTTCGGAATTCCACAATGTAATACCATCGGTAATGTGTTTTGAGAAAACAAATGAATTTTTCATTAAAATGCATTTTTTTAAAAAATACTTACCAATGGTATTACTCGAAGGTCCCTCCCACCTACCCCGCTTGCCTCTAGTACGCTAAGGAACTAAACTGAGGGATGACGGGTATTCTCGTACCGGGTGGGAATAAGGGGAGGCTATTCGGGTCATGACCTGGTCTATGGCGCCCCACTCCTGCCAACACTCCCTTATACGGACACAACCAAATTTTGGCTAAAATTAGGCTAGCTAAGGGCTTTTCCACAATGTAATACCATCGGTAAGTATTTTTCAAAAAAATGCATTTTAATGAAAAATTCATTTTACTCTGTAATCTTGAGTTTGCATGTAGTCAAATTTGCGCCTTTTCTGTGTGCTATCTCTCACAAGAAGCCAGAATATTTACCTCTAAAAATGAAAAATATCGATTTTTTTTTTTTCCAGCCACTTTTCAGAGATTTTTACTTGACCTTGTTCTCCACCCTGATCACATTACTAGGGTACGGCCAGGACAGCTTGACATATGGAGGTGCCAAGCTATTCTGGTATCACCCTTGATTTATTATAATCAGTCAATCTCCAGAGTGAGCACACATTCTTTAGAGATCTCATAAATTTAGGAATAGTGACTACCACAAGTTTCTCACCTGTTATTTCATGGTTTTCTTTAGTACTTATTTTGCTCTACCCCACATACATGTATTGTATGTGAAATCTTGTAGTGCGACGTATTGTGCGCATACATTTATTTGGCATATCTGTGGTAAGAAAGTGAGTAGGTATACAGGGTTCATTTTTGGAACACGACCCGCGCCAATTGACGCATCAATTGAGTCTCATGTTGGCCCATTGCTTTTCCGGGGTGCATGACATCGGGTGCATCTTTTTTACGTACACGCGTGCCACCTGTGTGTTTATTTCTCGCACAACTCTATAATTGATGTTTGAAACAAAGCAGCTAACCACAACTGGCTTAGACTGAAACTGAAAAAGGTACCCTGACAATTCGATCGGTGCCGTTCACTGTGATCACTGTAGGAATGTGTCAAGGGTCATCATGCAACTCAACATAGATTCTAGGCTACAATTGATTAACTCGTTAACTATTCCACCAATGAGAACCATCATTCTATAAGCCGACCTAATTCTCAGAAAACTTTTCACTTTGAAAGGATTGTCTCCCTATTAGATTTACGCCGATGAATGATTGACCAACTGCTCAATGAATTGGCCCATTGAATTTTGACTGAGTGGGCCAATTGGCCCACATCCTATTTTTAGAGAAATAAACCCTGGGTATAGTGAGCCATCTATAATCAGTCTGCCATTTGTGGAAGACTTTAACCCCTTTAATGCTGAGAAAAAGTGAACATGATCCAGCTGCAAGAGGTATAGATCCTCATCAGCCTCCGCAGTTGTGGGGGTGCCAGAGGATCTGTGCCTCCTCCTGAAATCGCTTTGTATCCATGTTCCTGTGATGACTGGGCTCTTTGGCATTGAATTAACACAGATTGCAGAAGAACAATCTGTGTCCTCTGGCAATGAAGGGGTTATTGTTGTTTTCACTTTATAATCATTATCTGTTTGACTGGTTTACAGTAACACTATATGAAACTAAACAGATGACAGGCAGATGATTATAAAACAAAAACGTTCAGCTGATATGTGTTTTATTATACTTTCAGGAATGATGAGAAGACAGCACAGGACTACAAAGTGATGGGTGGCTCCGTTCTCCACCTTGTGCTAGCATTACGTGGGGGTGCCTCTTAGTGCCAGCTACTGCCGTCACATTGACCTGCATACCAGCACTACCATGCCTGAAGTTCCATGAAACTGCCACCATGTAAAAGCCATTGGTTGCTGCTTTTTTCAGTTTAACACATTTTGCATGCAGCCACTCATTCATACTGCAAATTACCAGTGGCTGCATGCATAAAGGGGTTCACTCATTCGAGATGTGCCGACTCCGGATACGCGGCATAAGCCATATATCCAAAGGCAGCACATCTCAAATGAGTTAAAAGTTGCCTGCAGTCATTTAGAAATTAAAATGCAGTCTCTGTGCCCATATTCAAGGTTGTGTGTTTGAGGCTGTCATAAATGATAACCCCAATCAAAACTGAAATTTGGGCTGAAAGTCCACAATCGTGCAGTTGATCATGGGCCTAAACTTGTCCATGAATTTTAGACTGCTGTTTATGTAATTCTAAACACAGCGTTGAATTTTTTTATGAACAAAACCCCATTGTGATAGTGTTATTGTACCACTTTCCTTCAATAGCTTTATTATTGAATTTCAGTTTAGTAGATTTATCATAAGGAGTTCAGGAAATTAATATACAGTGTACAGATGAACAGAAAAAATGCAGCATCATTGGATTCATGGGTTATACTGAAGTGTTTCCAATGATTCCACATTTCTTTTGTTAGTCTATACATTTTTCATCAAGAAAATGATGAGAGCAAACTTTGGACAACATGTTACATTTGTCAGCTTTTTATGCGACTTTATCACAGAAATTTGATGGCATTTCCTGTCAGCATATTAAATTTAAGTTTTTGGGTTGTTGTTTTTTTCCGAAACAGATACATTGAAATTGATACTAGTTTTTGGGCGTAGGTTAAGACACTGGGAGTTGGCAAAATAAATTAAAGTTTGCTATTTTCTGACAAGTTTGAAGATGGTTACAAAAAATATGGTGATGCAGATATGCCGCTTTGTACAGTGTTCGTTCATCTTGTGTTTGATGTTTTGTTGTACATGTCAGAAACGTGTCAGAATAAAGTAAATGCCTTGTGCAACTAGTGGCTTTGGTAACATTATTGGCTCACGTGTGGAGCAAAAGTGTATGTTCTGGACCAGTGGTCATCCATCCGTCCGCCGTTGTCCGTGGTAAACTTTAACATTGGCATTTTCTCAGAGACTATTCAGGCTAGTCTTCAAACTTGGCCCAAGGATACTTGTGGCAAGACCTTTCTAAACATACCAATTCAGTGACCTCTCACAAAGGTCAAGGTCACAAGGGATCATGATAGATATAAAAATAGCTATATTTTGACATGATTTATTTTTTCTAAAATACTGATCTGGTTGATCTCTCGGAAAGTCAAGGGTCACAAGAACTCGGGAAATAGGTCCAAAATAGCCATATTTTGTCAAAAGATGTTTTTTTCTCAAATACTATTCACTACTTCAATTTTTGTTATAAGTTCAAACCCAAACTTGCTACAGAGCTACCTGATCGTAAGACCTATCTATGCATACTAATTTGGATGACCCCTCAGAAAGGTCAAGGTCACAAGAGCTCAGGAAATAGATAAAAAATAGCGATATTTTGACAAATTTTTTTCTCAATTGCTATGCACAACTTCAAACCCAAACTTGGTACAGAGATACCCGATTGTAAGACCTATCTATGCATACTAATTTGGATGTCCCATTGGAAAAGGTCAAGGGTCACAAGGTTGGCAAATGTGTATAAAATGCCAATTTTTGATAGAATTGTAGTAATTATCAGCATTTTTGCAAACTTATCAATCAAATTGGCACAGAGGCAGCTGATGATAAGACCTTCCTATGTATACAAATTTAGTTGACTCATCGCAAAGGTCAAGGGGGTTTGACAGATGTGTGAAAACTGACTAAATTTTGAGGAAACATGGATTTTGTTGGTGCAGCAGCCATCCCTTTACTTATTGTCGCATGTGTGGATCGGTCATACATGCGAGCCATAAGGGCTTTGCTTTCTTGTTTACAATGAAAATTTTACACTTTGTTAGGCCAAGAAAAAATGTGGTTTCCGACTGACCAAAGATTGTAGTTCCCAATATATTCAACCCTTACAATGAATGTGAAATAAAGGCAACACCTGTAAGCCATTGCCCAAAAATATAATATTCAACCAAATAACTCCCTTTTTTAAAAAGATTTTATCTGCTTATTTTTTCTTGGTCATAACATTTATTTGAACATGTTACTGTTTATGCAGTAGCGTAAATATTCTCATACATCTGCAACAAGTAAAACCATTTGCCTGAATCATATGAAAGATATTAGTCTTGTTTCTGTTTATTTGCACGCACAGTTTAAAAAAAATATAAATCATGCAATGAAAGTGATCTACACCATCAAAAAAAAAAGGAAAATCAAAGAGAAAAGCATGGCCGACAAAAACAATTTGATAAACTGGTGTAAAAACACCTTTTAAAAACACTAAGTTAACCCAATTAGCCCCAAGGCACTACACCAAGAGATGGAAAGACTGATAATTTAAGGGTAGTGCCAGATATGCTTGGCACCTGATGGCACAGAGCTAATCTGGCACTACCTTTAAATCATGATCGATCGTTCTGCATCTGGAACATGGTTGTTACAGGACACTTCAGTAATTTGGGAAAAAGCAGCCTTGGGGCTAAATAGATTATTAAACACTTCAAAGCTATATATTGTGCCTCAAGGTTTATGACATGACAACATCACATTACATTGTTTTTTTACTGTCCCGTACTATTTCATGCAAAAAATGGCCATTTAGAGCACAAATAAGAAAAGTTACTGTGAAAAGTAACTTCCCCTTCATCAAAGATAACTTTTCAATAAAAGCAAAATAACACATTTTTAGAATGCAGTTCTACATAGTATAATTACCAGTCACAATTACAATCATTTTGACTGTTCTTTTCAAAAGCAAATCAGCTGTGCTGCAGTAATAAATGATAATTTCATGTGCAGTCTTTAAACAATTTGGACTTGGAGGTCAACAGTATGATTCCTGAAAAAATAATGGTAATTATCTCGAGAAATAACATGCATTATCAAGGCACAAAGTTGTGCACAAGATTCATCAAGTGATAAAACTTTCCCATAGGTTGCGTACAGTGATTCGTTTACATACAGACTACCCATTATACATGTGCTTATCATGAAGCACTTTTTTATTGCTGTGAACAGTTTTGGAAAACTGGCCTATTGCTAAATGAAACTGCACTTTAGCCGAGCTGTTTTACAGGATGATGCACTGCAAGCGCTCGAATGCCTGACAAAAGCAAGACTCCACACAAGTGCATTATGATTATGTGCTCACAGTCACAAGCATGATTTTGCAGTGTTTCTTGGTGCTCTTGAGCAGATTCAATAAGCATTGCTTGAATACAAGTTCTCCTCCATGGCAGTACTTGCTGACCCGCTAGTTGTATCTGGATAAAGGGCATTTATTCATTTACTCAATTGAAGTGAACCAAATGGAGCTGTTTCCCCTTCACGCGCACTCTTCGTGAAAGAATTTGATTGACAGAAAGCAAAATGACCGGAAAAGTGTGATAAAACTGACAATGTTTATCTATACAAGAATGAAAGTTACATATCTTAGTGCTGATTAGCTTCAGGTTTTTACAGGTCAAAAGGCATTTTGAAACAGCTGTGTACAAAGTGGCAAAGGAAACATTTGACCTGATAAATCACCAGCCAGTTTATCTTGATCATGGTGATGCGTAGATTGGTCGCCATCCTGAAAAGCACTTGTTTTTCACAGCCTGTTTTATAACATTGAGCAAGATGTATTAATGTTCGAAGGTTTTAATTGATTGATTGTACATTGCTTAACGTCCCGACAGCAACAAGGTTTTCTCAGGACGTGCCTGCACTGCTTGTGAAAAAAACTAAACAGAATATTGAATGTATGTCGCCAGCTGGTCCAATACGTTAAATAAACCTACGATATTGGGCCTAAATAAAGCTAAGACCATTTAGCAACACACATCCAATTATCAAGAGCTACAGGCAGCGCAGACAGTAAGGAGAGTTTGAAATAGGAAAATACAGGTGAATGGACCACGGGTAGACAGAAATGCATGCCCCAGAATAGAGAGGAAAACCCACCCTGTGGGGCTGACCAGGGTGACCCTGGGAACTAAAACGTAGATAACCCCACCCAAGTACCCCAGGGCAGACCCAGGTGGGGATAATGTTCGAAGGGAGTGTTTTGGCCCATAAAATGCGCAGCAGCATAATGTATTGAAAAAAAATGTGTTGAAATGTTGTTATGATGTAAATTGCTGCGAACACATGAAATACACAAAGAGAGATATGTGACGGAAGACTGATGTAAGAAATGTAGATGAGGTTTTACTGGGACTAAAAGTGCTTCAAAGTAAACACAGGTAGTCTCAATATTACATACATAAAAATATCGCAGATGCTGATACATAGGTTTGTGGCTCCTAACCTGTAAAACCCTGACATGCTAAGACAGAATGGTTGTACATTGCTGAACGTCCCGACAGCAACAAGACTTTCTCAAGACGTGCCTGCACCGCTTGTGAAAAAAACCCAACTAAACTGAATATTGAATGTATGTCGCCAGCCGGCCTAATACGCTAAATAAACCTAAGACCATTTAGCAACACACTTCCAATATCAAAGAGCTACAGGCAGCGCAGACAGTAGGGAGAGTTTAAAAAATGAAAATACAGGTGAATGGACCAAGGGTAGACAGAAACATATGCCCCAGAATAAGGGGAAAACCCACCCTGTGGTGGGGCTGACCAGGGTGACCATGGGAACTAAAAAGTAGTTAACCCCACCCAAGTCCCCCAAGGCAGACCAGGGTGGGGGGGGGAAGACCATGTGGATCGACCATGATAGTTCAAGGGTGGTGTCAGAATAGCTTTGTGCCTATAGTCGCCACGCTATTCTAACACCACCCTTGAACTATCATGGTCGATCGGTCTCCAGGACAGTGATGCAGACCTCAAAAGATATGTTTAAAAAATGACGGTATCATCCTCGGGAGGTATGAGTTAAGTAGATGCACTAACTGAACAAAAATAGAATTTCAGATTACAGGCCAGCTCAATTGTATTGCAGTACCTTGGAGCCATTTAGTAAGATCGCAGTACCTATGTCCACATTAATCCCTTCAATGCCGAGAAAAAAGTGAACACGATCCGACTGCAAGAGACAGAGATCCTCATGAGCCCCTGCAACTGTGGGGCTAATGAGGATCTATGTCTCTTGGTGAGACCAATTTGTACCCATTTTTCTTGGATGGATTTGGCTTTTGGTTGCTGAATGAACCAAGATTTCAGAAACAAAAATGTTAAGTACAGTGGCAGGGAAGAGGTTAATGTGGTATAAACTTAGACAGGTGTGTGAAGAAGAGACAGTTGAGTTCTCTGTTTGACTTGGCTTTAACCTTAGTTGGCCCACACAAGGCTGGAGTCAGCTAGGGACTTTTTCATACTTTGATTGACGTTGACTGCCCGGTTATATACATTTGTGTTTTCTGGAGTACAGCACTTTATAAGAAATATTTATTATTATTATATATGACATGATAATCAGATCTATCAAAATTGTACAAGACCTTGGTGATTCTGAGCACAAAATCATACAAAAATTGTACTTTGTTAGCAGATGACATTACAGTGAAAATGAGATGTATACATTTACAATCAAACAAAACCATCCACCCAAAAAATCTACTAATGCAATTCATCGTAACATTGAAGAATCCTGGCCATGCCGTTGTTTCTAGAGGTCATGAATTGCACAGATGTACATTAGAACCTGTTTTGAGCGACTATCTATTTTGCAAGAACAAAAGTGGTCTTAAAAGAAGTCTTGAGGGGCAAAAAGTGTCGACTGTCATTGAAGACCATCATCTAGGTGGCTGCAGCCACCCAAATGATTGTTTTTAATGATAGGTGATTTTTAGTGAGTGCTGCTGTACATGTACCAATAATATATACTGCCTGCACAGTACTCCTGTAAATATCATTACTACTTATTTCTCCAATAGTTGGAGTCATGATGTATGAGTCAGCCATGAAAACCATGGCCTCTACATACAGCGTTATAAATCGGGCATACTGTATCCATGCAAATTAATATAACAATAAACACATATCACATACTCAGGCTAAAAGCTTCAAATTTGTACACTGCCATATGCAAACTGCATTATAGTACTTACAGATAAGGATATAGACCAATGGCTTTAGTTCAAGGGTGTTGCCAGAATAGCTTGGCGCCTTGAGGCACCAAGCTATTCTGGCACTACCCTTGAACTATTTTAGTCAAACTTATTTTACACACTGGTGTATTCCGAATGATAAGGGTTAAGAGCTGCACACCTGATGTAAGAAAGCAAAGAATCAACATGATTATAAAAGATTTTGTCTTGTCCTTAACATATTACATCTTTAACCCACTGACTGCCAGTGGACACAGAATGTGTTCTTGACATTCTAAATTCAATGTCAAAGATCCAAGCTATCAAAGAAACATGGGTACGAAGTAGTTTCAACAAGAGGCATAGATCCTCATAAGCTCTTGCAACTGTGGGGACTCATGAGGCTCTGTATTTCTTGCGGTTGAGGGTCTATACCTCTTGCGGTTGAGTAGTGTTCAGTATTTCTCTTGGCAGCTTTACCCTTTGGCTGTTGGTAGTGGTTTCAGTCGTGATCTGTGCAGGATTCATTGCACACACAAAAAACATGTTCCTGACCAAAGGGTTAATTAAATGGTGCATGCTGTCCCTGGTACTGTAAACAGTACCAGTGGCTGCATAGTGACGGAGACTGGCTCAAACATTGTTACACATCCAATGTTCATCACAGCTTGCAAAAGATCATCAGGCCAACATCAGTCACTACAGGCTGGAGCACAGCAGTGTGTGGGCCAACAGAGGAATGGAAAGCTTTGCTAAGCTCTGCAGAATGATGGGAGATGGCTCAACCACTCTACTTTAGGTAGCTAAGTGCCTTGAAAGGCTCCAAGCTATTCAAGCACTACGCTTGGTTTTTCATGGTCAACCTATCTACTACTCGTGGCATTGGAAGTGAGTTAATACTGGATGAATGAAAAGAATGGTTTGGTCAGCTTTTCTTGTCCCTTCAGAAAGGGCAGTTCAATAATGACGAGGCATTCTTCCACGCTGGCTCCCAGCTTTTCTATCAACTCTGAGGCAGCCTTCATGGTACCTGCAAGAGAAACCGTCTTATTAATGTCCAGTGTGACATGGGGGGAAAAAGTCACACATATTTTTATCCTTATTTTTCCTTTATAATTGCATCTTCAAAACCCACTGCAATTAACCCTTTTCATCCTGATACACCCATCGCTTGAAATAAATTTAACTGACAGTTCAAGGGCGGTGCCAGAATAGCTGGCCGCTTGAGTTGATCTATCTCCTAATCTGTAATGTAGCCTTCATAGAATAAGAAAATTTTACAAAATCAGCCTCAAGATGTAATGGGTTAAACAGCCTCTACCATTTCTGTGATTTCTGCATCAATAATGGAACAGCAGGTGCTGCCACTGTTTGTAGTGAACACAAAACGATGTGTGTGCTGGACTGTGATATTTGGACTATGGCTGAACCGTGCAGTTCAAAATCACAGCCCAGCACCAGGAGTCGTGCAATGTACAGCACTTAAGCCATTACATACAGAGGCTGATTTTTTAAAAATTGTTTATTGTCCTATGAAGGCTACATTACAGATTAGGAGATGGATCAACTGTTTTAGTTAAGGGTGGTGCCAGAATAGCTTGGCGCCTCAGGCGCCAAGCTATTCTGTCACCACCCTTGAACTATCATAGTCAAATCTATTTCAAGCAATGGTGAAACAGGTTTTGATTGATTGTACATTGCTTAACGTCCCGACAGCAACAAGGCTTTCTCAGGACGTGCCAGCACTGCTTGTGAAAAAAAAAAAACAACAGAATATTGAATGTATGTCGCCAGCCGGTCCACTACGTTAAATAAACCTACAACATAAAGCTAAAACCATTTGGCAACACACATCCAATATCAAGAGCTACAGGCAGTGCAGACAGTAGGAAGAGTTTTAAAAAGGCAAATACAGATGAATGGACATCGGGTAGACAGAAACACATGCCCCCAGAATAGAAAGGAAAACCCACCCTGTGGGGCTGACCAGGGTGACCCTGGGAACTGAACAGGATAAGGGTAAAGATCCTAATAATGTACATCTACCAGCACATACGGATATTACAAGCAGCTGGTGGAGGTGAATGTTACGATAAAATGAGGATGATTTCTGATGATGCGATATTGGACTTATGTTAAATGATCAGAGATGCATGGTTCATGCCTCATCGTTCATTTAACTTTAGTAACACCAGAAAGCAGCACTGTGGAATAAACAAACAGGTAATCAGTAATGGTGCCAAGAATTCAACGAACAAGGCACATATAACTAAAATAAGGCATATAACATCAGAAGGTGAAATCAACACACTCTGATAAAATCAAAGCGACGGTTGTGTAAAATATCAAATGTGTAGTAAAATGTCCGACATCAAATCAAATAAAAAATAATTAACCCACAATACGAACTGAAAAGTTATGCAAAGCAAAAGTAAAAAAAATAAAGCAAAGCATCAATGCAAATCCACTATAGAGTGAGACCTGGTAAGGCGAACACGCAAATGACTAACAAACAGGTATAGTCACTCCGAAAAGTGACGGTTGTGTAAAATATCAAATGTGTAGTAAAATGTCCGACATCAAATCAAATAAAAAATAAGTAACCCACAATACGAACTGAAAAGTTATGCAAAGCAAAAGTAAAAAAAATAAAGCAAAGCATCAATGCAAATCCACTATAGAGTGAGACCTGGTAAGGCGAACACGCAAATGACTAACAAACAGGTATAGTCACTCCCGACCGGAGGCCTCCCCTGCAATCATTCGCATTAACCAACCAACCACACACATGCACGCTCGCAATGAAACTATGACCACAATTTCTGGAAATGGGAGCATTCACACTTCTTGCACACTCCATACGTACACACTCATACCATATCTATACACAGGATAAATATATGTCGTGCATACTCTGGTCACAATCAGCCGAAGGGAAGGCATGCACCTAATGAAAGCTAGCTAATATTCCTCACTTAGTGTATGTGGAATGAGACAAAGAGGAAAGACAGACATAACAGGTATGTAAATGAAGGGGAATTGTGTGCATGTAACATAAGATAACTAGAATAAAGCAGAAAATAAACCCTTATCATTCGGAATACATCAGTGTGTGAAATAAAATTGACGAAAATAGTGTAAGTGTAGTGCCAGAATTAGAATAGCTTGGCGTCTGTAGGCGCCAAGCTATTCTGGCACTAACCTTAAACTAAAGCCACTGGCCCACTTATCAAATTTCAAATATAAACGATTTGAATTTCCAAAACTTCAGTAGCTCACTTGAATTTTCCCTTAGCACCACATGAATGTTCTGTGTTTATGTACAGTGTGTGAGTGAATGCATATGATTCAAGTGAGTGTGCTTTTTGGGTTCAGTTCGCGGCGGTGCTTTGAGCCGATTTTCAATTGGGATAAAGCGCCTATTTAATGCGCTGATTTATTTATGTAGCTTGCATATGACAGTGTACAAATTTGAAGCTTTTAGCCTCGGTATGATATGGGCTAAGCTTGTAAAATGCAACCTAACAAATGTGACCATAAAAATAAATGCATTGTCCACTTACTATGACTCGGTACCTTCCAAGTTTCAAAGGTTGCTTCTTACACATAATAGTGAACGATGACCCTTGAGGTCGCATAACAGAGATATCCCTATGGCTTGCTATCACACAGGCACATGACTGTCAGCGAGGTGAACCGAGCCTAGGTGCTAAGTCAAGCGAAATACCTAGTCATAAAATCGGAAGCAAATAATGAATAAAGTCAACCTAACACTGGGCAACACCCCACTGCGGTATGATGACCAACAGACATGCATACCTGGGCGTCACCCTTGACAAGAGGCTGACGTGGAAGCCGCACATTTGGAACGGAGAAGCAAAAGCTAGCTCATCATGAGGAAGTTGGCTGGAACGCAATGGGGAGCCAATGAAAAGATCCTCAAAAATGTATATCAAGGCACAGTGAGACCACACCTTGAGTACGGATCCAATGCATGGTTGACAGCAGCCCAGTCACACCAGCAGACCATTGACAGAGTTCAGAACCAGGCACTGCGTATTATCCCCGGCGCAATGAGATCCACACCAATTGAAAAGATGGAAGAGACAACAGGCATCCCACGCCTGCGCATAAGAGATTGCAAAGCCTTGATACAGTCCACAAAGGTTAAGTCTTCCAAAGACCATCCTATGAATGCCAGGATGAAACAGCCAACCTCAGGGAGACTGAAAAGATCAAGCTTTGTGAAGGAGACGAGAGCTCTGCAGAGAAAACACCAGGCAAAGCTCCCTGTGCAGGTAGAGGCTCTGAATCCTGCTAGTGACCTTCCACCCTGGGAAAGTAAGCCAGAAAACATCACCATCTCTTCCACGGTACCCTACATCACCACTAAAGATGAGCACAGCACTGTGAGCAAGAAAGCCCTGACACTGGCCATGCTCAAAGAAAAGTATCCCCAGGAAGCATGGATACAGGCATACACATGGATCAGCCACAGATGCAGTTCAGAATGGAGGGGCTGGCGTGTACATTCAGTAGCCAAATGGAAAATGGCAGGCAGAGGTAGTATCAACAGGCCTACACTGCACAAATTACAGAGCTGAGGTGGAAGCCCTGGTCCGTGCTGCAAACACCCTTAGTGGCACTGCAGACCCTGATGCCCAGATTGTCTTCCTGATTGATGCCATGTCTGTCCTTGAGGCAGCAAAAGCAAGCAAACTGCCACGTCTACAAGAGGCACTGCAAAACATCAAGTGCACATGACTAGTGCTGCAGTGGATCCCTTCACACTGTGGCATCTACGGCAATGAAGAAGCTGACAGAAAGGCAAAAGTTGGTGCAGAGAAAGAACAAGACAAAATGAAATGGAGTCAGCTTCACAGCAATGAAGACCATCAATAAGTCTGTGTACAGACCACCACAACGGCCCCTAGACAGTTACCATCAGCTGTCCAGACAAGAGCAGGTGACCATCTTCCGTCTGAGGACCGAGCACAACCGACTCAATTTCCACCTGCACAGACGCTTTCACCTCGTGCTATCTCCCCTGTGCCCTTGTGGAGAAGCAGAGCAGACCACAGAGCACATCCTCCAGGACTGTGGGAACCACCAGCTGCTGAGGGAGGAGATATGGCAGAAGCCCACCACTCTACAAGAGAAACTGTACGGGCCTGTGGAGGTGCTACAGAAGCCCACAGATTTCATTTGAGAGCCAAACTCCAAGTGTGACGGCGTTCGAGAAGAAGAAGAAGATGAATAAAGTGAAGGAATGAAAGAATGAATAAAAGAATGACTGAATGAATGAATGAGTCAGTCAATCAATCACCCATCACTCAATCAGTGGCTAGGCATAGCATACACCAAGACATGGCAATAATGTAAACAACCTATGCGAAAGTGCCAAATCAAACAAACATGGTGGCAGGAAATAGCAGCAATGAGTGACGTCCCCAGTGCAGGAACATCACACAAAGGCTGAAAGGGAAGAAACAGACAGAACATAGAGCTAAATGAGATAGAGAACATCCTAACTGTGAAATAAATTGAAAATCTCTACCACAGCAATAACAGCAAGAGTGAGGCAGAACATAGAGTTACGCAAGCAAAAAGCTTAACAAAAAGTAATGTATAGCATTGAATGAGCAGAAATTGTGCATGCATCCATAATGTGAACAATGTAATAAATTGTCACATTGCCAGTCGTTTCAGCAAGATCATTTTAGATGCACAAGTGCACTCGCTTCTACTTCTGCAATTACGCGCCAAAGCAAAACTATCGCCTAGTCACAAAACCTACAACGCGCAGTTGTGCACTCTAAATTTTGACATGTTAAGTTTTCTAAGGCAAAATAAATATGTCATCTCTTCTACATCAACATTGTTACAAAAGTTTGCGTACAAATTTGCACACTGCAGCAGTACATGTATGGAAATTTACTACCAAGTAAAGAAATGTCTAAAGCAGAAGACAAATGGAATCAAGCTAGCCTCACAAAATGGCTAATGCCGACCGGTCTGGCAATCATGTCAACCTCATGATCAAGAAAATCATCAAAACGACAAGCATCGCAACATCATGAAACAGTGCAACAACAAAACAAAAAAACAAAAATAAGATATAAAAAAATTAATTTTTCTCTAAAATGTATTTTTTCGAAAAATACTTACCGATGACATGACTAACTGGAAATAGTCTACTTGCTTACCAATTTTAGCCTAAGACCCCAAGGGTCCCCCCCAGGAGGCTCTCGGGGATCCCTGACAGGGACGAGAGAGCTTTCGGGGATCCCTAACAGGGACGAGAGTAGCCTCCCCTGCCCATCCGGTCAGGCGCCAGGTGGTGTCTCCTTTAGCCAGTTGTCTACGGAGTTACCAGCGGCAAGCGGGGAGGAGGGAGGGACCTCCGAGTCATGTCATCGGTAAGTATTTTTCGAAAAAATACATTTTAGAGAAAAATTAATTTGTTTCCTCAAAACACATTACCGATGACATGACTAACTGGAAGAATGGCAAAGAGGAGGAGGGTGCCGCACAATCCCTTTTAGAAACCTCTTCAGGGACGAAGACGGCCCGTCACTCCTGATCACCCACTCCCCGACAATTTTAGCGAAGTGCCGCCTAAGCGCCGAGGGCGCCTGGAGGGAGTGTTGCGCCGCAGAATTTGCCCACCAGCGTAAGGTTGTCACGCTGGACTGTCAGGGCGCGGGAGTAGAAGCGGCAATGGTAGATCCGTCCCGCCACCCCACCACCGCCACAGTGTCCTTAACCACACCGGCGCGGCGAAGGCGAGACGTGCGGCCCTAGCGCGTGTTCCATGGGCGCGGATCTTCAGTGCCTCGGCTCCCTGTGGGGAGAGGTCGCGATAGGCGGACTGGAATACCCAGCGGAGCGAGGAGAACGTTTGGGCTGAGAAGACCGTCCCCTCCGCACGGACTTGGAGCAGGTAGATACGAAGTGCCTGTCCCGGATCTTGCTGCGGAGTGCCCCGAGGAACCGGGTCGTGTAAGCGGCCAAGCGGCGAGGGCCGGAGGCGCTGTCAAGGGAGACCTAGGCTGAGCGAGAAGGAAGGATCCGGGAGTAGCTGCACGGAGCCATCCACTCGGAACTGCAGGCCGGCGGGGCGAGACGAGAGCGTGTGGAGCTCGCTGACGCGGGGCGCCGTGGCGAGGGCCATCAGGAAGCAGGCCTCCGAGTCACGTCAGCGAAGCGGGCCAGATGGCGCGGTTTAACGGTCCGAAGTCAGTCAGGGGAGGACCAGGGAGGTCCCAGCACGGGCCAAGGGAGAGGAAGACCGGACGCTGCATGCCGAACACGCCATAAGGTCGGGCAGGTCCTTGCAGGTGCTGGGTCGGGACGGCCGAGGTGACAGTAGGCGTCGGCGATCAAGAGGGGTAGCAGCTGCCCCAGAGGGGAGCCAACCTTGGTCTTGGACGAGCCAGAGAAGAAGTCCGCGAGCTGAGGAGACGTCAGGCCGACGGTGGAGAGGCGGCGGGGTCAGAGCGCCAGGCACGAAGCACGCCACTTTCCCTCGTAGACACGTCTGGTAGGACTGCGGGCTGAAGCGATAGCGTCCGCTGTCGCGCTCGAGAAGCCTCCAGCAGAGAGAGCTTGCCGCACAATCGCCAGGCGTGTAGGAGAAGTCGCTCGGGGCAGGGGTGGAAGAGCGGCTGTCGGCACTGCTCGAGCATCGTGCGGGGGGGGGGGTGGGAAGAGGGAGGGTGAGCCCGTGGCGAGACTGAGAAGGTCGTTAGTCCATGATCCGGTCCGGGAGAACGGCTACCAGGAGAAGGACTGCGTTGCATCCCCGGAGGCTGAGCAGGACTTGAGGACCAGGACCGCCGGAGGGTAGGTGTAAGGACCAGTCCGTCCCAAGGGATCAAGCGCATCGACTGCCCAGGCCAGAGGTCGGGAACGGGGAGATGAAGAGGGAAGCCGGAGGCTCCACTTCGAGGCGAGGAGAAGTCGCTGTCCGCGCACCAGCGAAGGGGCGATAGAGGAGGAAGCAGAAGTCGGGAGAGCGGGTTCCTCCTGCGTCTGAAGGCAAGCCACGAAGAGGGGTTGTCGGAAGGACGAGGAGGTCCTGTGTCCAAAGATCGTATCGCCAAGCGCAGAGGGCCTGCCAACTGCAACCAGTCCCAGCGGGTGACGTGCCGCGAAGTCAGGTTCGCGGGCCAGCGGACGGCCGACGAGTGGAATTCGGGAGAAGGAGAGCGCCTTAACCGCCGAGACCAGCAACGACGCAGAGAGAGGGGGGCAGTGGCGAGGTCAGGGGGAATCCGGGAGCCGAGCTAAGAATGTCCGTCCAGCGAAGCCGATGTGGCGCAGCACAGGGGAGATCGGCACCAGGGTAGAGAGATCGCCGGAGGACAGCCTCCAGAGGCGGAGTACAGAAGACCGAGGGAAGGAGATCAGCCGCCGCACTCGTCAGGAGGAGGAGCTGGAGCCGCAGTCAGGTGGGGACCGCCGCGCCCGCAGCTACCCACGGGCTAGAACGGCAAGGACTGGATCCGAGGCTCGTGAAGACGCACCAAGTTGCGGTCGGTCACCAAAACCATTCCCAGGTGAACAGACGGCGAGGGCGAGAGGTCGGACCGTAGGCGCTGACCAGGGCGACCAGGCGAGCAACCGGAGGAGGAGAGCATCCCTGCCCTACGAGGAGGAACCACTGACTGATACCGCAGAAGCAGGTCGACCAAGGAGGAGAATGGCTGGCGGAAGATCGAAGGTCCCGGGCAACCAAGGCATCCACGATCCACGCAAGGACCCAGGGCTGAGGGGAGACCACACCAAGGAGGCCGAGCTGGAAACGGTCCCGTCGACGGCAAGCGAAGACAAAGGCGGGGGCGGGAGGCATGGGGACGCGTAGAAGCAACGGGTAGGTCCAGGCTGGCGGCGACAACCAAGGGCTGAAGGCGACGCAAAGGGTCCGAGGCGGGGGAGCCGTGCCGAGCGATGAGCAGCATCGCAACTTCCCAGAGAAGAGCGGAGACCTGCGCGCGAAGGGCGAGGGCCTTGGTCCGAAAGGGCGGGAACCCAATCCACAAGGGTGGCGTTGGGCCCACAGGCCTAGAAGGGTTCCTTCAGAGACTGCCAGGCAGGGCCGACGGGCGCGGGTACCCACAGGAGCACGGTAGAGCTGCGACGTCGCATCAGGGAAGATGGCCAGGAAGGAGCCAGGCCGCCACGAACGAAGGAAGGCAAGGGGCGGAGGGTTCGAAGCCACGCGGAAGATCCGCTAGAGCTGGGAAGGGTTGCCGCAAGCACGGGCGCCGGCGGAACCACCGGAGGCCGCGAGCACGAAGGGAGCGAGGGCCAGCGAACCGGGGAGCCGAAGGCTAAGACGCCAGCAGGCCAGAGACGAACGCAGGACGCCGAGTCATCCCCCGGAGAGGGTCGGGGAGACGCCGGAGGCGAAGGGTGCAGGGAGCGGGGAAGAGGATGTCCCGAGGAGAACGACAGCGCCGCACCAGGCAAAGGTCGACAGGGACCCCGGAGGGAGTCGAGGGGCGGGCGACAACCGTCGGGCGCCGCAACTATCCAGGCGACGAGGGCGAGGAAGTCGATCCCCACTGCACTGGGTGTACCCCTAGGGGCACCCAACCAAGCGCTAACAGCGCGACGTAGCTTCACTTCGGTGAACAGACGAGAACCGGTGAAACGTGGAAGGCCGTAGGCGCCAGGGGAAACGGCCCGAAGTCCCGAGGTACAAGAAGGCCAATCCAGACGCAGTGCGCGAAGCTCAAGTAGGGGGCACGTAGCTGGCTGGGGACTCGACGGCGGAGTCAGCGGGTTGGAAGGAGGGGCCATAAGCCGCGTAGGGTACCAACAGGCGATAAGGGTCGCGGTGCCCGGGGCTCAAGGAGGGGGCACAAGCGGCTAGGCGACTCGCCGTAGGAGTCAGCGGGCCCAGAGACTGAGGTCGAAGTGCCGAAGTGAGAACGAAGGAGACAAGGTCGCGGTGCCCGGCTCAAGGAGGGGGGCACACGGACTTAAGCTGGGGCCGAAGGCCGACGCGTGAACTAATTGGCGACCAGGTCGTGGTGCCCAGGGCTCAAGGTGGGGGCACAAAGCGGCTCGGCGATTCGCCGGAGGAGTCCGCAGGCTTAGGAGGGGCCGTGAGGCCAACGCGTCAACAATAGGCGACAAGGTCGCAGTGCCCGAGGCTCAAGGAGGGGGGCACGTAGCCGGCTTGGTGACTCGCCGGAGGAGTCAGCGGGCTGAGCAGGTCCGAAGGCCGACGCGTAGACTAGTTAGCGACAAAGTCGCGGTGCCCGGGGCTCAAGGAGGGGGGCACGTAGCCAGCTAGGCGACTCGCCGGAGGTGTCAGCGGGCTTAGATGGGCCGAAAGCCGGTGCTTAAGCTAATTAGCGACAAGGTCGCGGTGCCCGGGGCTCATGGAGGGGGGCACGTAGCCGGCTTGGCGACTCGCCGGAGGAGTCAGCGGGCTCAAGAGGGGCCGCGAGGCCAAGCGTCAACTTTTTTTTTTTTTTTTTTTGTTTTGTATGTAACAGGCGACAAGGTCGCGGTGCAGGGGCTCAAGGTGGGGGGCACGTAGCCAGCTAGGCGACTCGCCGGAGGAGTCAGCGGTCTTAGAAGAAGGGCCAAAGGCCGACGCTTAACTAATTAGCGACCAAGGTCGCGGTGCCCGGGGCTCAAGGAGGGGTCACGTAGCCGGCTTGGCGACTCGCCGGAGGAGTCAGCGGGCTTGAGGTTTGGCCGAGGGGCCGACGCGTGAACTAAGGCGACATGGTCGCGGTGCCCGGGGCTCCTTTTTACGGGAGGGGGGCACGTAGCCAGCTTGGCGACTCGCCGGAGGAGTCAGCGGGCTTAACGCGTCTACGAATAAGCTACAAACTTACCAGGGACGAGAGGAGTGGCTATCCCATGTCTGAGGGCAGCTGGAACAATTCCGCCGTGCCGCGGAAGGTCCCAAGGAGGCGGAAGTCGCAGGTCGCTCGGCGGTGGAACACCGGAGTAGAGACCAAGAACCTCCAGTCAAGCAGGGCAGCCAGCGCAGCCGATGACAGAGGAGCAGGTGGCACCCGGTCTACAGTATGGCGGACACCAGGCCACTGGAAGCCGCCGTCCTGGGCAGCAACGCACTTGGTACTGCAACACATACCCATACATGAAAGGTGACGGGCGGCGGGCAACTAACGCCGCCAGATAAAGCTCCGAATTAACGAGCAAAACTCACCGTTAAGTGCGGAGAGAAAACAAACAGAAGTCCGAGCCAAGCACGACGTCCGGCCCCGCCGGGGGAGACGTAGGTAGCGGTCAAGACTTTACCTTTACATGGCGGAACTGCAGAGTGACGAAGCACAAAGCACCGGACACTAGGTCACTGGAAGTCGCCGAACTGGGAAGAGGCGCACTTGGCAACTGCAACCCAAACCCAAACATGAAAGGCGACCGGCGGCGGGTAACAAACCCCGCCATTTAAAGCTTTGAAAATTAAGAGACACGCGAAACTGACAGTGAATGCAAAGACAAACAACAGTAGCTCGAGCGAAGCCCGACGTCCGGCCCAGCCAGGCGAGACGTAGGAAGTGGCCGATACTCCACCTTTCCATGGCGGAACGGCAGAGTGACGAAGCACAAAGTACCAGACAGTAGGTCACTGGAGGTCGACGTACTGGGGAGAGGCGCACTAGATAACTGCAGCCCATACCCAAACATGAAAGGCGACCGGGGGCGGGTAACGAACCCCGCCATATAAAGCTTTGAAATCAAGAAACACTCGAAACTCACCGTGAAATGCGGAGAGAAACCAACAGTAGCTCGAGCGAAGCCCGACGTCCGACCTAGCCAGGCGAGACGTCGGAAACGGCCGAGACATTACCTGTCCATGGCGGAATGGCAGGGAGACGACGACGGGAGCCTAGAAGGTTCCAGGGCCAGCCAAGAGCACGAGGCACAGACGAGGGCTAGCAGAGAAGACGGAGGCCACGCCAGAAGCAGTAGACGAGAGGCAAGGCGAAGGCAGGCCGGCAAGGGACGGTCGAACCGTACACAGTCTTTCCAAGGGTCAGAGGCTCAGGTAAAAGCGTCCGAACGCTAACAGCGAAGTAGACAACTGGCTAAAGGAGACACCACCTGGCGCCTGACCGGATGGGCAGGGGAGGCTACTCTCGTCCCTGTTAGGGATCCCCGAAAGCTCTCTCGTCCCTGTCAGGGATCCCCGAGAGCCTCCTGGGGGGGACCCTTGGGGTCTTAGGCTAAAATTGGTAAGCAAGTAGACTATTTCCAGTTAGTCATGTCATCGGTAATGTGTTTTGAGGAAACAAATCGGTACTTACGACTAATACGAGTCTCAAAACAACCATACAGTTTAAGGTAAAGTTGAAAATGATTTTCCACCAAGGCATTGGTGCCGAAAGTTAAAAGTGGGTCACACTATCCTATTATAGTGAGATGCCAATTAACACATAAACCCTGCACTGAATATTAGAGACAAACTAACCACCCTGATGTAAACGTGTGGCAGAGGCCACTGTATTTTTGTCATCAGAGGATGCTAATTTCTTTTAACCATGTCTCTTTTTCTGTAGTACTTGCATTTTTATGCCTTATTTGGTTGTGTTCTGCTCTGCGCATGTGTAAAGTTTACTGGATAGAGTTCTACAGAAATATGTGTTAGCGAATATTATGTAATTCTCATTCATACTGATGCATGAACTTGCCCTATGTGGTTTTACATCATTTATTAGTTGGCGGCTTCTTCTGAGTTGGCTGAACAGGTATGACATTTATAATAGTATTAGCGCATGCACTTCATCCATTCTTAGTATTTTGGACAAAGTGTAGAACTATATTCCGTCAGTTCACGTGCGTTTGCAAACAGGTCAGGAAGCCAGCTTAGATTGTTCTAGAAGGTTGGGAGGGTATATAAACCCTGCGCAGTCCTTGTTTAGTTGAGTTTGTTGGGACTGCCACAGCTCGGTTAGCTCTTAGTCACCCTTAGGTACTGTACCCTTAAGTAATAGTGAGATCGGAATTGCTGCCCACTCAAATGGGGTTGGGAAGTAGGGATTTAGTGGTTACCCATCCCATCCTATGGAGTAAGGGGTCCTCATTTTAGATTAGGCTGTTGGGTGGATTTTCTCTCACTCTCTCTCTCCTTTGCTGATGTTTGTCTCATTCTAGATTGATCATGGTCGCTTAGATTCATGTGTGTGATATGAAAGTAATAAAAACAAGTGTGTGTGGTATGCGAGTTGTATTTTGCGTTGCATATATTTAGACATTAGAAATGAGACGGAAATAAGATACGTGTGAAGCTTTACGAAATAAATTGCATCGTTAAACGTTGACCTTTCTTCGAGTGTTGCTGTTAGCAAGAGTAAATGTGCATGTGAAACATTTAAATTATCACTATACTATCACAATTTGGAATGTTAGCCATGCCCTAAAAAGGGAAAAATATGCACTATCATTGATCTATCAAAATAGCGCTACCTATTCCAATTCAGTAACAGGACCAGTAACTGTTGCACTGATTACAATATCAGTGCCACGACTAAAGGCATATGTTAGTTTTGGGGTCGTGACCCAGTAGCAGCAAATCTGTTACTTGACTATTAGCTTGACTATTTTGTGGGAACGAGTGAGAGTTTGTGTACTTTACTTTTTCTTCTACGATCCCTTTATTTGAGATTGTTTGAGAGACCAGTCGTGTGGCGAGAGCATCTGCGCCATGATCGAGTGTGCATTTAAATTGAATCTAAATTACATATTTCTTTTTGGAACCACCACAGTTTGTAGCGTGCTATTTGCGTCAGAATGTATTTCTAATTTAAGTAGAATATGGTCCCTCAAGGCTGACAATCATGACGTATCAGTATCGTTTTGTTTAATTCATGCTATTATTTACACACACACTTATGTCCCCTTGATCAACGCGACTTTGCCCATCGTTTCTGTTCGTCTCGTTTCACATGCACAGAGTGAAAGCTAGATTAAGTGCCATTCCATACCCCTTTGTACCCTGAGGATGTATGAGATGTGCTGTAATTAATGTGTAGTTATCATGCACGAGAGGGTATGAATAACGTGCAACAGTATGAATTGTCTCCCCTTTCCCCAATTGTAACCACTGGTTAACCCTTATCATTCGAAATACACCAGTGTGTGTGTGTGAAATAAGTTTAACTAAAAATGTTCTAAGGGTAGTGCCATTATAGCTTGGCGCCTAGAGGCACTAAGCTATTCTGGCACCACCCTTGAACTAAAGCCATTGGTCTATATCCTTATCTGCAAGTACTATAATGTCGCTTGCATTATATGACAGTGTATAAATTTAAAGCTTTTAGCCTCAGCATGATATATGGGTTAAGTAGGTGATTGGTGACTGATTGCGAGTGAATGTGAAGTATGACTGTTTACATTTTAGGGATGTTAAGTGTGTGCGCATGTGTCTGCAGAGTGAATGTATTAAAGCTTGAGTGGATGATGAAGCTGTATGCATGTCCTTTAAGTGTAGGACGGAAAGTGTTTTTCTAACGTTCTGTTGGCACATCATTACGTCTTCAAAAAGCTGAGCAATCCCTTTAGTTTGATTTATCTTTATCGTCTATTTTGTTATTTTATTTGCTTACACATGGCTTGGCATTTGTGGCATGGCTTTATTAGTACTGCTTTGGCATTGCTCATTTGATTAGTTATTTGTTTGAGACTTGTGCATGGCATTTTCCTTTTTTTTGTGTGTGTGTGCACTATATACGCTTTTGAGGTATTTTGCAACCTCAGTCTTAGTTTATATTCTTTAACATTTTAACTTATTTCCTTTTGTTTTACTTTCCAGGTATTGCTTTTTTGTTATGAGGAATAAATAAACCGAAACCATGAACCAGACTTAGCTCCTTGGTTGAAAGAACACCCACCATATGCATGCTATCACTTCCCTCAGCTCCGTCACACTTGTTGTTTCTTTGTTTAAAAAAAAACACAGTAATATTCCAGCACCTAGAAAATTATTAAAATATTGCAGTGACCTACTTTCAGAGCCAACCATGCCCACTTCCGGTTGAGTGACACCTTTGTTCCTGTGCTCAAATGAATCCCTGATGTCCAAAGTGCAATACATAACACAGAGTTTGTTTCAAACAAGATATCCATCCATACTGGTACTGATAGTGATACTGTGGATCTCACGTGCACCATATAAACAAAAGTGCACAATACGCACGGGCGGTCCTATTTATAGACGCACGCTGGCTCCCGCAGCACATCATGTCCCCTTGCAAAAAAAGTGGGGGTCGAGCATGGTGAAAATTACAAATCTGCGTTTCTTGCCAGCCCTAAAAACGAGAATAACTTTTGATCTACATAATGTAGAAATATGAACTCTGAACAGGAAATTTAGGAAATTTTACAAGCTTTAATTGAGTTCAGACTTGCCTACCTGAAAAAACTGTTGTCAGTACTCCAGGCAGTTAAAAACCATATTATGGCAGTTTTGACCATATTTATTTGTAAACCGGTAAAGATACTACTACTGCTACTATGCATTTTGCTATAAAAGGAGATGTATTTTTACAACATGCCAGCCATAAATGAGAAAATAATCATTTTCGTGATATACTTTTATTTAATTCAATTGCGTTTATATGTAGGCCTACATTGTGGTTTTTTTCCCCTCTTTTCTTTGATTTTCGCCTTTTTTTTTTTTTTTTTTTTTTGTTAACATAATTAGAATGACACTTGCCGACTTGGTCACTTTACTGAAGATCGTTTGGGTTTTTTTTACAAACAGTCGATTCATGGTGAATAAAATGCTGCGTAAACCAACCTTGTGCTGTCTGACCTGCATCGATGCTGAACCTTTGGCAGCATTTTCAATCTTGGCATGGGCTTTGGAGGAAATATGTCTCTCACAATCTTTTCGACCACTATGTGCCACCGTGAAATCTGTTTGGCACAATATGCATCGCGCAAAATCCTGATCTTTTGACGATACAGTCAAATAAGGCCACTTTTCATTGTATGCTTTCAAAAAGCTGTGCTTTCAAGCAACTTGCTTGGCAGTTCGTCAGAAGAATGAGCTTCGTTTCATTTTTGGCTACTATGAATAACTATCGGATTCTATTCATTCTCACTGGTGTAAATCAAATGGCATCAAAAGCTAAACTATCCAAGGGAAGCAGTCACTTTCATACCCCCCCCCCCCCCCTCCCCATCTATTTTTTGTGCTTTGACTAAATAGATCACTGGTCGATTATGCACAATTCTTTCCCCTGACAGTGCTTTTAACTACTTTACTTTGTAATCTTCCTAAAATATTAGCACTGGCAGTCTCCTTTTTCTTTTCATTTATTACTACAATATCGACTGCAACCCCTTCCCCCCCTTTTAGTAGGTTTTCTCTTAGGGTGCATGGAAATTTAGCTCTAAGTGGAGGCATGGAATGTATGCCCAGGCAGACACCACAATAAAATGTCTTTATCCAAGGGAAGTAACAACAAAACTGAGCGTCTTTTAATAGGAAAAACCCAAAAAAATACAAAAACGTTGTGACCGTATTTTTAACCACCTGACCATATGACCGTATTCTCAGGCTAAAATCCCTATGAATATGGTCAACTACCGTATGGTAGGCAAGTCTGTGAGTTTAATCTAGACTAAGTTTGGGGTTATGGGCTGTTAGTGAAAAATGTATATTCATTCTCAAAGTGGTCTCAGATTGGCCACAGAAAATTGAAAGGCTACTAAATCACAATTATTGCCCTGATAGGTTATAATGAACGAAAAGATTGATACATCATTAAAAACTATTAATTGAGCCAAATCTTACCATGCTAAATATTAAGCAAATGGTAGTGTAGTAATTGGCTACAATACACCGTCAAAAATCTAAAAGAAACACGTCCACTGCGCTATAGCGTACACAACGTCTGACAGATGCCACGAGCGGCTTACATCGTCGCTAGCAGTCGACACGAGTGAAAGCCAAAGAGCAATGGTCATAAGTGCTATTGGACTATGTACACAGAGGAACATTAAGTTCGCTCTGTTACATAAGCATGCAGATGTCTGTCAGGAAAGCGCATACCTCCAGTGGCTAGCAGATCATCGATAATGACCACCTGCTGTCCTGCCTTGATAGACTCCTCCTGCACCTCCATCTTGTCCTGAAAGGTCCAAAGCACATTGGGTTACAATTTTTAAAAAATAATAAAGCACCGATGTGTGATAGGAAAAATAGATAAAATAAAGGAAATACATGTTTGCTGACCAGTGTGTGACGTTGGACCTTACTGCTTCAAGCTGTGAGGTTCCTATAATCACCGTCCAGCAGACATATTTATATTGCTAAATGTGTCTAACAATATTACCTATGAAAATCTTGTCTCGAACTATTAGCTCCTTCAATGCTGCGAAAAAGGAACACCATTCAACTAGAAGATGTATAGATCCTCATGAGCCCCGCAGCTGCAGAGGCTCATGAGGATCTATGCCTCTTGCTGAAACCACTTTTCACTCGTTCCTTTGGCAGCTTCAGGCCTTCGATGTTGAATTTGAAATGAATGAATAAATCTGCAATGATTTTAAAAACCAATGTGTCAACCAGCAGTAAAGAGGTTGATAAACAAAGGGGAAAAAATCTTACTGTGCCATATTCCAGGGTGTAAGTAACGCTGACAGTTTTGCCTGGCAGTTTTCCAGCTTTGCGAACTGGAACAAATGACACCCCAAGTTGCTCTGCCACCATCGGCCCAAAGAGAAAGCCTCGAGAGTCCAGGCCAACGATAACTTCCACTCCAGGTACCTTGGACTGGATGTGTTCACATAGTAAATCCACTAACATCCGTAAAGCTTTTGGATTGCGTAGGACTGGAAATATATCTCTGAAACAGAAAGATAAACTTGCTCAAGAGTGTGATTCTGGACCTTATGGCTTTCAGCCGCGAGGCCAGTACACAACAGACTAATTATACTTGCATCTGGAACATATGCAGTGCATTTGGACTGCATAAGACTGGAAATATAATCTCTGAAACAGATATGTGCCATTCTGTGATTTGCACCTTATGGCTATGACTGGAGGTAAGGAGATGTACGGCAAAAAAATCGGTGATAAGCAGGCAAACTGACACATAGGCCAGCATGAACACAAGGCACACCATCATACATGTGCTGGCTATAGACATATCAGTCTGCATGTATTTGTAAATTCAGCACTACAATAACACGCTCATGAATAACACAGTCTAACTTTATGGGTCCCGGATACCACCATATGCGGAAACTGGCATGTACTGCAGAATTTGTTACACTACAACACAGACTAATCTGACTTTTGTATGTAACATTTCTCAACCTTGGAATTATCACATTAAAGTACCATTAGGCATAAAACTGAAGACAAATTTCTGCACTATTTGTGCTTGTTATGACTTGCCAACACCTAAAGAGCTTCTATGGCAGTTTGGACACGCAGGAAAGCACACCCGTAATCTTATTTATTCTGTGCAGCCATTAGTGTGTCAATCTATTTTTAGTTGTTTCTCGTACCGATAGCGTTGTATTTCTAGAACAAAGTGGAGTCATTGTCAAGTAACTTGATATAAAGATGACGTGTGCAGAACTGGATTGTCCTGTGTCTAAATGAACTATAACTAAACCTGTGTATAGCGTTTCATAACCATTTGTTACAGAAGTGTATATTTGGACAGTTACGGCGGTAGTGGACCTTCAATATATGATATACATCTCTGTTTTATTCCTGTTACCTCATTCTACCCCAGACACACCACAGGAAGATGAGGATCGACCATGATAGTTCGAGGGTGATGCCAGAACAGCTTGGCGCCTATGGGTGCCAGGCTATTCTGGCATCACCCTTGAACTATCATGGTCGATCTGTATCCTGCACTGCACTGACCATTTAGCACCATTGTGGTGGCCTTGATCTTAGATCTTTCCTTTGTTGACCGTGTAGCACCTTTGTGGTGGCGCATCAGCATCTTCAAAATGCGTTTAACTTGTTATTGTAAATGGTCTTGTTATGTGTGTTTTAGTTGTATGTGTGTGCGTAGATTAAACTTTTTTAAAGGTAGTGAGATTCTGCATATATACATGTTTTTATAACGCGCTTAGAGCCCACTGCTCCTGGGGATTCAGCGTGATATAAATGCTCTTTATTATTATTATTATTATTATTAATGCAGGCTTCAGAGCACAAAGGCAAAATTTGGGGATTTCGGTGTTGGGGTAGAATGAGTTAATGCAAAATGTCACTTCCTCAAGCATCTGTTTTGTGGAGTTGATTGACAAGTCTAATCAACAACAGATGGTTGGTCTGGAACAACCACATGTGCATAAATGGATTATATTAGTCTTAACCCTTTCACTGCTGGGACACAACAGAATAAGTAGAACCCAAATGCAATAGGCACAGATCCTCATGATCCCCCACAGTTGCACAGGCTCATGTGGATCTATGGCCCCACTTTGTATCCCTGTTCCTTGGACAGATCTTTGTTGTTGAATTTACAGTGATTTCTCAGAAAAACACAATATATCCATCCACTAGCAGGGAAGGGGTTAAGGTTGTGCCATGTATAGTAGGCCTGGAACCAGTTACATATACATGCGAGCGTAGTCCTGCACCAGCCACTAAGCAAGGTGCGCCACTATAGCGGCGCACCTTGCTTAGTAGCTGGTGCAGGACTAAGCTCACTCATGCAACTGGCCCTTGTACCATAACACAGATGTAGATCAATACAGCACTGGGTAGCGTCAGGTTAGCTTGGCATCTTTCTTGGTGCCAAACTAATCTAGCACTGCCCTTGAACTATCATGGTTAATCCAACTCCTGCTGAGGTGTCTCAAATATACATGCTTCAAATGTGTTTAACCCATTTAGCCCCAAGACTGCTTTTCCAAAAGTTATCAGTTGCAGGAGATGGATTGTCCATATTTCAAGGGTAGTTCCAGATTAGCTAATCAGGCACTACCCTTGAATTATCATGTCTGATCCATCTCCTGCTGTAGGGTGTCGGGGCTAAATGGGTTAATACAATATATTAATTCAGATGCAGTACAAAGTATAAATAAAAGTGCTGCTGTTAGATCAATACAAGCTGACAGCTAAAGGACGGAACACAGTATGAATATGATCAATATGATACTGTGACTACAATGAACCTGCTGCATTATTAACCCTTTTCATCCTGATACACATATTGCTTGAAATAAACTTAAATGATTGTTCAAGGGTGGTGCCCTGTTGTTAGATCAATACAAGCTGACACCTAAAGGACGAAACACAGCCAATGAATGATTATGATCAATATGATACTGTGACTGCAATGAACCTGCTGCATTATTAACCCTTGTCATCCTGATACACATATTGCTTGAAATAAACTTAAATGATGGTTCAAGGGTGGTGCCAGAACAGCTTTAACTAAAACAGTTGATCTATATATATCATAATCTGTAATGTAACCTACACAGGACAAAAAGTAAATTTTACAAAATCAGCCTCAGGATGAATTGGCCCGGGTTAACACCATTTTTTATTAATATGCAGGTGTTGAGTGCTTAATTCATTGCAAGCGATAATTCATTGCAAACCACCATATGTACCACATGAACTAAAATTGAAATCAGTATCTCTCAATGACTGTCAAAGTCACAAAGTCGGGCAGGGTTGTTTGCATGGACAATGTTATCAACGTGAACGCCAATGCCGGGATATGTTGACCATAGATAGGCCCTGCGACTACACGACTCTAACCAGTAATGTCCCCATCATAGTTGCTGTGCACACGCAGCCGGAGACATTTGCCCTGACGAGCACTCTATAGTAGTTCGTCATGACCGCCCTAAGAAGAAGAAACGTCTCGGTTGCCCATGTTCCGTGCATGGACCCGGTGCCTGTCGCCGTTTTCCACATCTGATTTACACAGTCGGACCGACATGTCCGCATAAAAAGACAGAGGCTTAACGGCTACTTCAGTTACATACCTGAAGAGAATTCCTGGCTTTGGAAAGTCAGGATGGGCTGCAATGAGCGATTTGATTTTTTCAAGCCGCTGGTCTGACATCGTGAGGTGCTGGCGAGCGTCTGCTGGTCACGGTATACATTTAAATTGGGAAGTTCAGGCAGTGCAAGGTCCCGTGTTTTTAAAAATAATTTTTGCCTTGTTTGAAAATTTGCAGTTGGGCTGAATGTGGGAATTTGCTGGAAATTTGGGAATTTGCTGGAAATTTGTGGTTAGCTGAGAGGAGACATGTTTGGTGCTTGATTCATGACCATCCTGAGCTTATCCAGTGGACATTTGTGGGCCTATGTTGAGTTGCCTTTGGCGTAGTGATTTGAGGGGCACGCTGATTTCAGCTGTGCTTGGGTGTGGGGTTGGTAAGGAACCAGTTTCATAGCTAAGAAATGAGACGGGTCATGTGCTGGTTTTTTGTTTTTTTTTTGGTATTTTATGCATGGCAAATGTGCAGCTCGTGGGCGGTAGTGCTTTTTAGGGAATTGAACAATTAGGGGATGACTGGGATTGACTAAGGCTAAGAGACTGGACAGTACGGAAACACCACTGTGGTCCGTGGCCTGCTACGAAGTCAAAAGTAACATAGCTTTTCAAACGGGTCAGGGAAACAAGCAAACCATTTGAGAATAATATTAATTAGAAGTAGAGACATGCACGTTTAATCTGCGCCAAAAAGGTTGAAACTAACGTAGACACTCAGACTAAATCATAAATATCCTGAGAATTTGGAACAAGCCTCTGAGAATGTTGAAATAGTAGTTTTTGGTTTTTGTGTTGCTGACCTCGTGAGATCGTGCGAGAGCTGTTAGCTAAAGTAAGAAGCTGTAAAAATGCAATTGACTGATCAAGATGATTAGCATACGATGGTTCAAGTGATGTTTGTCTCAGAAAGCAGAATCACCAGGTAAGCGTTGGCGTTAAATATGACTTCCCGTCTGCGTCCCTTCTTGTGCACGAACTATTCACATTTTCAGGCCCGAAAAACGACGTCTTTCGTCTTTCCCATTCTCCTATTGTCTCTGTCTCTCCTTCTCACTCTTAGTCTCTCTGTTGTCAGAATGTCACTCATTTGTGTCTGGACCCCATTCCCTGTTATTTGGCGTGTCACTGTCGGTGTGTGTGTACACGTGTGTATCTTTGTTTAAGACGGAGTAGTGGGAGGTTGGGAAGAGAGATGGAATGGCATTGGCAGGGCTTTTTGTGTTTATGTTCAGAGCTCCTCTTTATTTTGCAAGAATGGAACAAACCCTAGTATGGTCTTTTGCTCTTTTTTTTTTTTTTTTTTTTTTTTTTTTTTAAACCCTCAGGCAGTATTATTAAAGAAGTTATTTTTCATTAAATGTGATACAATCTCACCAGAATGTGGCCAGTGTTACAGTGTTAATGCCGAAAAACGGGATATTCAAGACAAATGAAATAAGGTTCATTATTAGTTTAACAAAAGTATCACTGTCTGCATAGAAAAAGAATTGTGCCAATTGTTTCAGTTCTGACCAAGTAGCATTAGTTAGTATTTGTCAAAGGGCCCAGTAAAATTTATGTACTTTCCCACCAGCCACATCTGTGTAGTAGAAAGTGTGTACTCATGAGTAATAGGCAGTCAGCACTAGCAGATATTGTGTCAACACAGTTACACACCCCCATAGAAAATTTACATTCCTTGTGGGTTACCGGTAGCCTTGTCATCACAGAAAGTCAGAATAAAAACAAAATGAGGTATTGGTGATGTAAGAGGGTTAGCTTAGAAGTCACTTTAGTTGATAACATTTTTGTTTTTTGTGTGCCATGTGAATATAAGCTGTAAGTGTAATCCTTTCAGGCTTGTCATTATTTTAGATTAATAGCTACACTTAGTTCAATAGTAGTATGTGTACAGCAGCTGCAGTTGGAGATGTCTAGTCTAAGGACCAATAAACTCCATTTGGACAGTGTGACTTGTTTTTTATCACCGTAATTTGGTACCGATTTCAGGCCACTTTATAAATTATATAAAATACAAAATAAATAAAATTATAAAATTAAATGTCAAATACAAGCGATCAAAATTTCCGAAACCTCAGTAGCTGAGCTGACCCTTCGCACCACATGAATGTCCTGTGTTTATCTTGTACTGTGTTCGTCTTCAGAGTGTGTATCACGTGAGCATGCATGTTGGGTTCAGTTCACAGCGCTTTGAGCCGATTCGCAGAATTGGGTACGGCGCCTATTTAATGTTTAGCTCTTCTTTAGCTAACTGTTGACTGCCTTTTATTCTGATTCTGGCGGAAAGTGGATGTAAGGTGTTGGGAAGTGATGGCGTGGGTTAAAGTAATGTATATTGTGCGTGTGTCTGAGAGAGAGTGTGCTGTTGTGCATGGGCAGTAAGTCCAGTGTTTTCCTAGAGAACAGCGCTATACAAGAACTATTTATTATTATTAATATATAATAACCAGTATTATTATTATTATTAGTTAGTGTAAATTAGGACATGTGTTCTGTGACAGTTCCTCTAGTGCAGTTGAAGCATTTATACATTATATTTTCTGATATTGCATCTCTGTCCAAGTCACAAGATGAGCCAGTCATTATAGCTCATGAATCGATTGTGACCAGTAATGTAAACAGTAGCCTTAATAGAAAGTACTCTGGTCACTTGAGAATGATCATCTGGGGAATTTTTTTAATAGTAGATATGCCAGGTGCACTAACCCTTTTGTACTGAACAGATAGTGCCTGTTTTCCTGAAATGTTTTATCTGTGTCTGTGCGAGTCAATGCCAGATAGATCTGTCTTTGAGCTATCTCAGTTGATCCTTACCAAGTTCTCCCACATTTGACACAAGCATTGAAAGAGATTTATATATGTATATATATATATATATATATATATATATTATATGTTTTCCCACTGTGGTGACACAATGTATTATAAACTTGTTCTGGTGGTGAAAAGTAAACATAGCCTCCAGTCTTGGACAACTCCCTGCCTTTGATCAGCCTAATTAAAAGATGCTAGAGCACACAGTAACTGCTGCCCATGTTTGATTAGGCCTCCCCCTAAAGAGTCACTTGTTTTATTTTTGACAACTTCCTCAGTCTGAGGAGCAGATGTCTGAGTGAATTGACAGTGCATGCAGGCAAGAGGCATAGATTCTCTTGAGCCCCAGCCACTGAATGAGCCCCCTGAATCTATGCCACTTGCATGTGGTAAAGACTGGCAAAGGGACAGGCGGGCGTCCAGTGTTGACTTCGCTGTTTGGGTCAGTATGTTTTGGCCCCAGCTTGTGACTTCCTTTGGCATTTTTTCTTGAACAACCCTCAGTCAGGCAGTGTGTGCGTTGAAAAGTGAGAGAGAGTTAAACGATTCCTGCACTTACACTGTGTTTGGAAATTTTTTTTTACTTAAGACTGTAAGACTAAGAGAGTGTTCTTGATTCAAAGGTAATTCAGGAGGAGAGTGAGGTTTGCTTACATTTGTAGAAGACTTGGCTCTGTGTTTTTTTTTTAATTTTTTTTTTTAAAGACTGCACTTGGTTTGTTTAAAGTTGGGTTTAGCAGTTAAAGGAACATACCACTGTATTCATATTTTGTTTATATTCAGTAGTGTTGTTATTGTACTATTTTCCCAGGAAAAAAAGGGAATGGAAGGTCTGAATTTGAACTTTATTTCTGCTGTCTGTGTTATTGTTTAATGACAAGTTTAATTTAGGAGATCAATTTAAAGTGATCAGTCATGTGGGTTGTTTTTATAACCCTTTGCATGTTGGTAGCAGTTTTTGTCATGATGACTCCTACGGGAATATGCTACTAACACTCAATACTAACACTCAAAGGGTTAATTATTTATTGGCTCACGTGCGAAGCAAACGTGAGTATGTTCTGGGCCAGTGGTCATCCGTCCGCCGTCATCCGTGGTAAAAACTTTAACGTTGGCATTTTCTTGGAGACTATTCAAGCCACAGTCTTCAACCTTGGATACTTTGTGGCAAGGCCTTTCTAATTCTAAGCATACCAATTTGAGTGACCTCTCACAAAGGTCAAGGTCACAGGGGATCAGGGAAATAGGTCAACAATAGCTATATTTTGACATAATTGACAACTTCAAACCCTAACTTGGTACAAGGATACCTGATGGGAAGACCTTTCTATGCATACTAATTTGGTTGGTCCCTCGGAAAGGTCAAGGGTCACAAGAGCTCAGGAAATAGGTGCAAAAATAGCCATATTTTGACAAAAGATGTTTTCTCTCAAATATTATTCACACTTCAAACCCAAACTGGCTACAGAGAAACCTGATGGTAAGACCTATCTATACATACTGATTTGGATGACCCTTACTTGGCCTTAGAAAGGTCAAGGGTCACAAGAGCTCAGGAAATAGGTAAGAAAATTAGAAATAGCCATATTTTAACAAAAGATGTTTTTATCTCAAATACTATTCACAACTTCAAACCCAAACTTACGACAGAGATACCTGATGGGAAGACCTATCCATGCATACTAATTTGGATGAGCCCTCGGAAAGGTCAAGGGCCACAAGAGATTGGCAAATGTGTGTAAAATGCCAATTTTTGATATAATTGTAAACTTATTGCAAACCTTTCAATCAAATTTGGCACAAAGGTAGCTGATGATGATAAGACCTTCCTATGTACACTAATTTAGTCGACTCATTGCAAAGGTCAAGGGTTTGACATATATTATGTGTCAAAACTGATTAAATTTTGAAAAAAAAACATGGATTTTGCTGGTGCAGTAGTCTTCCTTTTACTTATTCTCACTAAGGTCAAACATGTAGATCAGTCATACACATGAGCCATGATGGCTTTGCCTTTCTTGTTTATCATTTTGTGATGCTATTGTTTATAATAGTAATTGTCTCATTTTGCAGATCATCACAAGGGCAACTTCAAGGACTAAACAAGGGTATGGTGCTCGCAGTAATTGAGGGACACCTTAACTTGTCTGGATTCAGTGGCATTGGTATTACCTGCACTGTGGTAACAAAATCATGATGCTGATATTGGTGGTAACAGACACAGCAGTCTTCATTATAGCAAAGGAAGGAAGACATCTTACTCTTAGGATGACTCATGCTTGTTGAGCCATAATGCCTGTGGTTGTAGTCATGAGAAATTTCAGGTTAATGTGGGTACTCTAGTCTTCTTCTGGTTCACAGAGGAAATTCAACAGAATTCCAGTACATGGTGAAGAGAGTAGATAATTGTTTTACTTCGCTCAGTAAGCTTTGAAACCAACCATCACGTCACAATGAGTCAGAAACAGTCACCTGTCCCTGGCAGCAGCAACAACCCTCGAGGTGATGTCTCCTTCATTCGAGCCACGCCTACAGGGCCCTTTACCCCCCAGTCACCCCCACCTGGTCGTGAGAAGAATCCAGGGAATGCCCCTTACCCCCACCCTCCTAACCCCCACTCTCACAGTCACAGTGCAGTGGGTGGCCTGGTTGCGGCAAGGGGGGTGGAGAGTGGAGGGGTGGGGTGGAGTGAGAGAGAGGAGATGTTGTCACGGGAGCTGGAGGAGGCACGTGTGCGGGTGGCACAGATGGAGAAGACCATGCGGTGGTGGTCCGACTGTACGGCCAACTGGCGAGACAAGTGGAATAAAGCCCGCAATGAACGCAACAAGGCACGTGAAGAGAACAGAATTCTACGTAACCGTCTAGACGTCGCCACGAAAGAGTGCTCGTCCCTCAAGCGGGGCCTCAGGGACAAAGGTTTCACTGATCTGGACTTGACCAAATCACCTGTCGTCGACAGCAGCGGAGATGCCGACGCTGATTCCAAGAAAGACTCAGGCAAAAGCCGCTCAGGGAAAGACTCTTCTAGCTCCTCGGACATCAGTGCTGCATCAGCTGCCACTAAGGGGGAAAAAGAGAAAATGGAGAAAGACTTTGATGAGAAAGACATGGACGATTTGGAGACAGTTACTTCAGAAGACAGGCTTTTCTGCACTCCTCCGGATGTTGTAGGACCAATCTCAAAAGCTGGAAGATCAGAGGGAACTGTGGGAGTGACAGATGAAAATGCAAATGACAGTGAGTTGGTGGCTACAGAAAAAATGTCACAACTACAGATACAGCTGGAGGTGGCACAGAAGACCATCCAAACACAGCATTAGTAAGTAACTTCCCAGTAGGCAAGGGTCCTTGGGATGATGTCTGCCGAAGTGGGCCTGTGCACAATTGTGCACAGGCCCACTGCGGCTGACGTCGGCCCGAGGGTTTTTGCTTACTGCGTTACTTAGTTATTGCACAGACTGTTTAACCCCTTCACTGCCAAGTGAAAATGAACATTGATCCAACTGCAAGAGACACAGATCCTCATGAGCCCCTGCATGCACAGGGGCTCATGTGGAGCTATGTCTTGCAGATCCCACTTTGTATCCATGCTCCTTGGATGGATGGGGCTGTTTGGCATTGAGTTAACAAAGATTTCACAAACGCCATCTGCGTCCACTGGCAACTTCCTCACTGGTGGCAGAGTAGTTTGGTTCCACTAGGTGCCAAGCTGTTCTGCTTCTGCTAGTTCTACCACCACCCTTGAACTGTTATGGTCAGTTGATATCTTGCTGTGATGTGTCTTGGTTGAATGATGCAAAATTTACAATTACAGCTTGTAACTTCTTCATTGCCAAGAAGATCTATGCAAACACGAGAAAATTTGAACACCACCCAACTACAAGAGACATAGATCTTCATGAGCCCCTGCAAATGTGGAGGCTCATGAGGATCTATGCCTCTTGCTGACACCACTTTCAGTCTGTGTTCCGCGGATGACTGGGGCTCTTTGGCATTGTATTCACTATTGTAGAAACACAATCTGCATCAACTGGCAGTGAAAGGGTTGATAATGTTCAGTGAACAAAAATGCAAAGCCAGCTTACATCACCAATGGAAGACAAGTGTCACTAATAAATATTGAAATATCCTGAATATTCATGTGGCTAACGTTGAGGTATATTTTTCTATACGCGTTTGATGTGTAATTTTTATGATAATGCCTCCACTGTTGGTTGGTCACAGCGAGAGGGACACACTGTCACGCACCATCGAGCAGTTACAGGGAGAACTGTCATCACTGCGAGTGAAGTGCGATGAGATCAAACAAGCCAAGCAGGACCTTATACAGCAGGTGAGAGTGAATTGGACACTTTTTTATTTCAGAGCTCATCGAGTCATTATAACCCTTTGCGTATCCGTAGCGGTTTTAGTGGCAATGATTCCTTCAGGAATCATCGCGACTAAAACCGCTACGGATACGCAATGGGATAACCATGTTTTCCCTGAACCCACCATTTCCATCCCCCAAAGTTACAGCCTCTCTCTTTTCATCCATCACTTTTGAGCTGCAAATTTAACTGATTTAGCCCTGGCCCTGTGCAGCAGGAGATGGATCCACCATGATAGTGTAAGGGTAGTGCCAGATTAGCTTGGTGCCTAATGGTGCCCAGCTGATCTGGCACTGCCCTTGAATTATCATGATCGATCCATCTCCTGCATCATTAAGTGACACCAAAATTTGGGAATTGTGGCCTTGGGGTTAAATGGGTCAATTGTCACAGTGTCTTCTTAGCCAAAATACAAAGAAAAAGGTTTCTTTTCAGCCCTGCACCATCCCAAGCTTTTCATTTAACCAGCATTGCCCGTATCACACTCTAGCATGTAATCATCATGTAAAAATCTGTAAAGAATTCTGAGAATTCCGCTCAAAGTGTTTGAGGGATGCAGACAGTTTTTGCACAGTGCTCAACCTGCAGGATCACAAATAGGGTAGCAGAGTCGTGTCTCTTCTTATACTGGGTGTGCACACAAGTTGGCTTTCATTCTCTCTGCCAAGGGGAACAGTGTGGTAGCAAATGGTCAAACTGTCTATACTGACATGGATTTCAAGAACAAAAACCTGCAGAACCGTCAGAAATGAAACTTCAGGTTTGAATCAGTGCACCAAAGATTAACTCAATCGAGACGTGCCACCTATGGATACGTGGCGGTTCGCCGCGTATCAGTAGGCGGCATGTCTCGAATGAGTTATTGAAAAGATGTACTGTGATTGCCTCGTGTGTTTACTCCTGTTCATTGAAAATGTGACGAGTAAAAGTGTCTGAAAGACCAACAAAATTATCAAGGAGACCCTTTGTTACTACATCTGTAAGAAACATTGCTTAACCCTTCGTCTGCCAGTAGCACTTTTTGTCATGATGATTCCTGCATGATGATTTCCTTCGATGAAGCTGTCGACCTTCTCTTGGACCCCGCCCCCTCTCCCGATCTTGTATCCCATTTTGATTCCTCCCTTCGAAAACTTCTAGACACCCATGCCCCTGTCACCACCTGCTCCATACCCAACCGACTCCCCTCCCCCTGGCTCACTGACGACATAGCTGAGGCCAAGCGCGAGCGTCGACAAGCGGAACGCTGCTGGCGCTCATCTGATCTCACCGTTCACAGAGAGATCTTCCAAAACACCAGATCCAAAGTCTGCAGAATGATCTCCGACTCCAAACGTAAACACCTTCAAAACAAAATCCTGGAATCCACTTCTTCCAAAACCCTCTACGCTACCATGAACACACTCCTAGGCACTTCTAAAGACTCTCCTCTTCCCAACACACACAGCAAAGAAGAACTTCCGTCCGCTTTCTCCTCCTATTTCTCCGACAAAATCCTAACTCTGCGCAACACACTCGACACTCTGCCTTCTCCGCCTTGCCTTCCTGACCCCCCCTTTTCCGGCACTCACCTCTCGTCCTTCCGCCCCGTCTCTCAGGATGAAGTCCTCAAGACCATAAAGTCCATGCCTTTCAAAACCTGTGAACTAGACCCCCTCCCAGCTTTTCTGTACCGGGATGGCCTCCCAAAACTTTTGCCCTTCATTACCGACATCATCAACACATCTCTAGAGAATGGCTCCGTCCCCGATATCTTCAAGTCCGCCATCGTCCGTCCTCTCCTCAAAAAACACAACCTCGACCCAAACGAACTCAAGAACTACCGCCCAGTCTCCAATCTCTCTTTCCTGTCCAAGCTTCTTGAGAAGGTTGTCCTCAACCAACTCAACCTCCACCTCGCCGACAACAACCTCCTCAGTCCTTTCCAGTCTGCCTATCGCAAACATCACAGTACTGAAACAGCCCTTCTACATATATATCCTAAACGACCTGCTTCTCTCCACTGACTCGGGCAACATCTCCCTTCTTACGCTACTCGATCTCTCTGCCGCCTTCGACACCATAGACCACTCTATCCTCCTCCACCGCCTTCACCACTCCTTTGGCATCACTGACTCTGCCCACTCCTGGTTTCTCTCCTACCTCTCCGACAGACAGCAGTCCATCACCATCGACGGCGTCTCCTCCAACCCAGTCAGGCTCTCCTGCGGCGTTCCACAGGGGTCTGTCCTGGGCCCGGTCCTTTTCACACTCTACACCTCCCCCCTGTCCAACATCATACAGTCTCACCACATACGCCACCATCTCTACGCTGACGACTCACAACTACTAGACAAATACAAAGTCGACAACACTCAGACACTACTGACTCGCACGGCTGACTGCTATGAAGACGTGAAAAACTGGATGACAGCAAACAAGCTCAAACTGAACGACGACAAAACGGAAGCCATGCTGGTAGGCACTTGCCAGAAACTTTCCCAGCTCTCTCCCTCTCTCCACCTTCAACTCGACAGCACCCCCATCTCCCTCTCTGACTCGGTCAAGAACCTAGGCGTTATCTTCGATTCCTCTCTTTCCATGACCAGCTTCATCTCCGCCACGGCCCAGGCATGTTATTTCCACCTCCGCCGCATCAGTCAGATCAGAAAATACCTCGCTACCGAAGCTGCCACCAAACTGGCTGTCTCTTTCATCTTATCTCGCATCGACTACTGCAACTCTCTCCTTTCCGGCCTTCCTCACTCCACCACTCACTCTCCAGCGTGTCCAGAACAATGCTGCCCGCCTCGTCCTCAGAAAGAACAAAATCACACCACATCACTCCCCTGCTCAAGCTCCTTCACTGGCTCCCCATCCCCCAACGCATCCAATACAAGATTCTGTCTCTCTGCTACAAATCCCTGAACAACTACGCTCCTACCTATCTCTCCAACTTACTTCACCCCTACACTCCTTCCCGCTCCCCCTGCTCCGCCTCCGACCCTCTCCGCCTCCTCATCCACCGCACCAAACTCAGCACTTTCGGCCCCCGCTCCTTCTCAGTATATGGTCCAACCACCTGGAACACTCCCACTCTCTATCCGTCAGAAACACTCTCTCTCCTCCTTCCAGTCCGCCCTCAAAACTCACCTTTGTTTTTTTCAAAATACATTACCGATGGCATTACTATCTGGAATACACTCAATTGCCTATAGATTTCAGCCAAAAGTTGTGTAACCCACACAACTGGGGAGGAGACACCGGGGATCCACGCTGCGGGGCCCCGGGTGGCCTCCCCTTACTACCCTATCCCGGCATTCGTAGGGCGACCCTGTCAGTTTCACTCATAGCTCGACCGTGGATTGTCGAGTTTTTGCCTTACTCCATTCGGAACTTTTTCTACCAGAGTTTGACTTTGATAGTTTTTTGGCCTTCGACTTTGAGGGTTTTTCATAGCCTTGGACTCTCTACTTCGTTGACTTCTCTCCTACTCGTAAATTGTGGACTACTGTGTTTGAACTGAGCGCCGTACGGTCCGGACCGGCTTTGACTTTCAGTGAGCTTCGCCAGTGACCTTGTGGTTGGCTTCCGCACGTGACTTTATGAACTTGGTAGGAGTGCGACTTGACTTTTAGCCTTCATACGGGTTTATCAGTGACGCTATGGCTACTCCTGTGTTGGAAGTCTTGCCGTATTTGCGGGGACTTTCAGTGGCCCACGACGCCTGCTTGCCGTGCTCGGGCTGTTCTTCGGACAGGACTTGTGACGTGTGTGACGAGTGGATGGAAGACCGGTGGTCGCAGATGTGGGACTTCTACAGGCGCGACCGGCCCTCCCGGCCGCTTCAGTCTCCTCGGAATCCTCCACAGGTAGTCATCGCTACGTCGGCTCCTCGGGCACCGCTCCGCTCCGTTATTCGGGCTGTCTGGCCCTCAGGTAAGTCCCCTTCTTGCACCATTACCTCTCAGGTTCTCCCTCCCCACTCCGAGTCTTCGGAGCAGGGTAGGCGAGTTTCGGAGTCGCGCTCCCCACGCTCTGCTTCGGCAGCGCGTGGCTTGAGCCCAACGGGTTCGCTCACCCCCCGCTCTGCTTCGAGCGAGCGGTCTAGGCGAGCGGAGCGTTCGTCAGCCACCCCCCGCTCTGAGCGGGTGCGGTTGAAAGAACGCAAGCGCAGTAAGAATGAGAGAAAACGTGCTAAGAGAGGTTCTCTCTCACGCTCCGAGGCGTCGAAGCGTGACGAGGCCCTTAGCGGTGCTTCCCGCCCCCCCCCCCCCCCCCCCCCCCCCTTTCGGTTAATTCCGAGCGGGCTGGGCCAGCTTCGCTTTCGTCCCCCACCCGCCCGGGCTCGTTTGGGCGGGCCAGGGGTGACGTTGACACTCGTCCCCCATGCTCCGAGGTGTCTGAGCGGGGGTCGCGTGCTCAGAAATTGTCCCCTCCCCGCTTCGCTTCACCTGAGCGGGCTTGGCGAGACCATAGGCAGTCCCCCCCCCCCCCCCCCCCCCCCCCCCCCCCCCCCCGCCCCGTTCCGACCAGGCGGGCCCGGTGTGACTCGGACACACGTCCCCCTCGCTCAGAGGCGCCTGAGCTGGGGCCGCGTGTTCATAAATTGTCCCCTCCCCGCTTTGCTTTTCCTGAGTGGGCTTGGCGTGACTCTAGAATGTTCCCCCCCCCCCCCGCCCCCCGTCCCGTATCGACCAGGCGGGCACGGTGTGACATCACAGCGCGTCCCCCACGCTCCGAGGCCTTGGAGCGGGGGCCGCATACACGATTTTTGTCCCCTCCCCGCTCCGCTTTTCCTGAGCAGGCTAGGCGTGACTCGTTACGGTCGCCCCCCCCTCCCCCCCCCACCTCGTTTTTTCCAGGCGGGCCCGGCGTGACCAGACCGCTACGTCACTAGACCGGTTACGTTCGGAGAGTGGTCTCCGACACCAGCGTGCGGAATCTAGCTTCGCTGCTGACCATCCGTCCTTCGCGGTCCCTCTGTCCCCGCGACGCTCCGCCCGGCGGGCGTCACGGGCGGCCCCGTCTATCTCTCGCGCGGCGTTGCGGCGCTCTCGGAGCCGTTCGCCCCTTTTTGCACATTCACGAGATGGACGGTCTAGTTCTTCGGAACCGGATGTCCTCAGCCTTCATCCTACGGATTCGGCTTCGGCCATCTTCCTGCGGGATTCGGCGGTGTGATCCCCTTCCCGCCTATCAGCGTTCTCGTCGGCCCTCCTCCTTGGACATCGTCGGCCCTTCGCTCGGATCACAGACTATCAGCACCTTGGAAGAGGCCTCCCGGCTTATTGCAAAGTATCTCCCGCCCGACTTCTATCCTCCTTCACCCCCGATGAAGAGACAGGCTTCCGCTATGGTCGACGCACAAAGGCACGTCAAGCACCGCAAGTCCCTTCCTCAACCTGCCGGCTTCCGGGACCTCACAGATGCGTTCTCCGACCAATTACGACAAGACAACTTCGGCGACACGGACTTGCTGGCACATTTTGAGCTCAGACGACCAGTCTCTCGGTCCCTAGTTCCCCGATGGGATCTCGCCTGGGTACTAACGTGGCTGAACACGGACCGCTTTGAACCTCTACATTTGGCTAGTTTCTCAGATTTGACCCGGAAAGCATGTTTTCTGCTGGCTCTCACCACGGCGTCCCGAGTGAGCGAGCTTCACGCTCTCTCGGTACTTCCTTCCTGTTTGCAGTTTCGCTCGGACGGTTTTGCACAGCTTCTCACCGACCCATCCTTTTTGGCCAAGAACCGCCGCCCTGCGGCGGCCCCTCAGATGCTGAACGTAAGGCCTCTCCGTGGAACGGACATGGCCCCTGAGTCGCGTCAACAGGACCCGGTGCGGGCACTTAGGATTTACCTGCGTCGTTCTAAGCCACGACGCCGGGGGCGCTCTCGCCTCTTCCTCCCACTGTCCGCAGGCAGGCCCGATATCTCGGCCCAGACAGTGTTGTCCTGGCTGCGGTGGGTGATTAAGTCGGCCTACCAGGACCTCTCCCTGGATGGCGATAGACTTCTTCACATCCGGGTGCATGAAGTAAGAGCAGTGGCCACCAGTCTTGCCCTGGACCGCAACTGCTCGGTCAAAGATATTGTTACAGCGGTCAGCTGACGAGCTGACTCCACCTTCGCCCGCTTTTATCTCAGAGACCTATCCGGCCAACGTGACTCCCTGGCACGGGTGGGCGACATCTCCGCGGCCCAGCACTCCCTCCGCGCGCCCCTGGCGTCTTAGGTACGTCATAGCTGAAATCGTCGGGAGTGCTCTTTCTCTCTCTCTCTCTCTCTCTCTCTCTCTCTCTCTCTCTCTCTCTCTCTCTCTCTCTCTCTCTCTCTGGGCCGACGGGTGGTTGGGTTTGCGGTTATAGGAACGGCACCCTCCACCTGTTCGACATTCTTCCAGATAGTAATGCCATCTGTAATGTATTTTGAAAAAACAAATGAATTTTTTTTTCTAAAATTTATTTTTTTGAAAAATACTTACCGATGGCATTACTCAGACTGCCCTCCCGCCTGCCCCGCTTGACTTTTTGGGCTATGTGTGAAACTGACAGGGTCGCCCTACGAATGCCGGGATAGGGTAGTAAGGGGAGGCCACCCGGGGCCCCGGTGCGTGGATCCCCGGTGTCTCCTCCCCAGTTGTGTGGGTTACACAACTTTTGGCTGAAATCTATAGGCAATTGAGTGTATTCCAGATAGTAATGCCATCGGTAAGTATTTCTCAAAAAAATACATTTTAGAAAAAAAAATTCATTTTTCAACAGTTCTAGCACTACATCACCACACTCCGCACCCCAAGCTGACCGTCGTAATGTATTTTCACTATTTGTGGTACGTGAGTCTTTGTCTAAAGCGTGCGCATGCGTGTGCGAGTTGTGAGTGCGCGCTTAGAGTTATAATTATTATAAGATAAGCGCATTATAAATACCATAATTATTATTATTATTATTATTATCGTGACAAAAACCACTATTGACAGTCAAACAGTTAACTCATTGATTAACCCTTTCAATGCCAGCGGCCCACTGGACCCACTGGTACTCTATGTGCTAAACATCTATTCATGTGTACTGGATGCCTTTTAAACCCTTGGGCTCTTGGTGTCATTTTTTATGGAGTTGATTCCTACAGGAATCACAGCGCTATTGACAGCTAAATCGTTAATAACATGATTGTCTAACGTGTGTAACCAGTGTGTTTTAACACAGCAGCTGCTTGAATGAAGAAATGTCTGTGTAGCTAAACTAAACAGCTAACAAAGTATTTGTGTCAGTATCTCTTGACTGCTTAGTGCTTGTCATGTCTGCATTTTAATTACTAAATTAGTTTTCTTATCAAATTAATGGTGTCAAAGTAGACACTACACTTCAGCTGTTGTGGTTGTGTTCAAAGTCTTTTAATTATTACGATGATCACTTTTGACAAAAATGTAATCGTGTGCACTGTGTATAGTGAAGAGGTTAACGCTTTGGCTCTCAGTCGTGCTTTTTGTCGAGGTGATGCCTGCAAGAATCACCATGACAAAAAGGGTGACCGACAGCCAAAGGGTCACCTGGTACCAAATTTCTACCCTGCTCCTTTCAACTTTCCCTTCAGACAGCTGATGAACTACCACAAGCCGCTGAGCTTGAAGACAGTTTGGTAAGATGGTGACAAAGCTGAAATAATTGGCATGCTAGTCTGTGATTTTGGACCTTACAGCCCGGCCTCTGGCCTTAAGGTCCAGAATCACAGACCAGCACACATTTAGTCCAGTTGATTTTTTTTGTCTCGTGCTGCCTGAAGTGTGTTCTTGTTTTCAGCAAGTGAATTTTGAGTCTTTTTTTGACCTTTGCATTACAGTGCTGTTCTTTTGAGTGCATGATATTACCAGACATTTTTCATTTGTCACTGTACTTTGGTGTAAGCTAGGAAGCTCTGTTTGTTTACAAGTTGTGTTTTTGTGTTTTTAAGTCACTTCACTCCCTGGAAAATGTGAACACCAGTCAACTGCAAGAGGCACAAAAACCTGGAGAGCCCACCCATGCAGATGTGGGGGATCAAAGGGTTCTTTGTCTCTTGCAGACCCTGTTCATATTCATATCCAGATCCTATCATTGGATGCAAATCTACCTGAAAGCAGGGCATACTCAACACCGAATAATCCTATCAATCCAAGGAACACAGATATAAACAGGGTCAGCAAAAGGCAAAGAACCTCATGAGCCCCCGCATTTGCGGGGGCTCATGAGGTTCTTTGTCTCTTGCAGTTGTGTGGTGAAAGGCTAAACTAAAAGATGTGTATATATATATATATATATATATATATATATATATATATATATATATATATATATATATATATATATATATATATAATATATATATATATTATATATGTGTGTGTGTATATATAACTGGCATGTCTGTTAAGTCTTTGATTGATTTCAAGAGCTGCATTTGGATACCTGTGCATCCCTGGTGTATGTTTTTGTGTCTTGAGTTGCTGAATCAGTAAATGCGATTGGTTGGCTAAGTGGAATATTATAAGTTATTTTTAGCAGGAGTTTGCTACACGGACCCTTGTTGGCCTTCAGGAGGTCAAAGGAACCGGTCCGTGCAGCAAGCCCTGCTACCAATAGCGAATATGTTTTCATTCCTCCGCTATTTTTGTAAAAGAAATCAAGAAGAAATCAGAGAGGGGGGATATGGGAGTTTTAGAGAATCTTCTTTGGCCCTCATTTTTCTATGTTATTCGCTCACAAAAACGCACACGACCTTGCCTTTCCTTTTTCTCAAATTCCTTTTATTTTTCTCTGTAATTAGATATATAAAGAAAGAACTGAATCTTCATTAACACTATGACTGAGAATTTAAGGGGTTAACTCAGTCATAGTGTTAATAATACTTCAAATCCCCTCCCCCCCCCCCCCCCCCCCCCCCCCCCCCCCCCCCATAGACAAAACGCCCGATCAAACCAGTGCTTGTAACCCGAAGCAATTACATATAATACATAAACACCTCATGCCTACGCTTGACTGGTTTTGAAAGACCCCCACTTCAATTCAGGTAAGATATGAATAGACCTGTTCTGAAAATAGCAATTATTCACATTTTCTTTTCGGGACGAGATTGCCTTTTGAAACCGGATCGAAATTTTTTGAATCAGATCGATATGTACCGCACCTGAGTCGATATTCACACAATTTTTTTTGACCTTAAGAAAAATGCACATCGAAAATCATGACCCCCCACAAATGTAAATTGGTTTTAAGATTGAATGGGAATAAAACCCCCATTAGCTACCGCACACACAGAGAGAGAAAGACCCGCTTTGACAACACAGACATAGACTCCACTCATGTGAAACTTACACGTTTTAAATCAGCTTCTTTTCAAGCCAGCTCACCTGTTTACCTTTGTGGTGTCTAATGTCGCCACGCGCCGGCACAGTAGCGCGCCACTGTTCAACTCACTGTGAGACCTAACACTCTATGTGAAGCCGGCTCTACAGCTCTGAAAAGGCTATTTGCTGAGAGGTGTCAATACACTCAAGAAGAGTTTCGAAATTGACTTCATATTTACTCAATGACTGGTTCCCGAGAAATCAAACGGTGGCCTATACTCTGCACTATACAGGCAGCTGGAAAAACAGTTGTATAAGAAACTAACAAGTAATATCTAACACACGCAGACGTACACACACACAAACACACACACACACACACACAAACACACAAACACACACACACACACACGCACTTACAGACACTCATGTCAGTACAATTTTATCGTAAGCATGAGCTGCCAGGTGGTGTCACGGTTGATCGCCTTTTGTGTTGCCTCACGCCGCGCTATTTAGTGGCCACATTCCATTCCTTTTCAATTCAGACACGAGCCGCATTTTGAAAAGACTCTCACCCGTCTTTATGGGCGTCATAGCTATACCCTTTCAAATCGCTAAGTTGTGTCAAAGTTCAACAAGGGGAACGTTATTATTTGAAAGGAGGGGGATCATTTACAAAACGGTTCTACATGTGAGGGCTTAATGTACTCATGTCTGGTTTACTGACAAAGAAACAAATGTTTTATAAATTATCTTTTTTAATTGCATTATAAAATGAACACAGACGAACTCCTTCTATTAAATGATATTGGCGCTGTAGAAAACATAGACTTAGATTCGAAAAGGGAACGACTTTTATCTGTAGTGGTTTCTGGTCATTCGAAATCTTATCTTGGAAAGCTATATTCAACTGAAGATATACTATCCCTCACGGCTGCTGATTTATTTAAACTTCATTTTAAATATGAACAACACATGGCTTCACTAATGACCCGTGATTTGAGCAAATCAATTGTCTGCTTATATTCAAAAGCTGTGAGTTACGCTCTCCCTGTAGACATTGAAAATCTTACAAATGACCTCGAGAGTAACCCCATTGTAACGAGTGCAATTGGTAAATTAGCTTGCCTTTTATTCTACAGATTTGGTAATTTGCTGGCTCCTCTGGTAACATTAATTGTAACTAGCAGCCATGTAGATTTTACGAAATTAAATTTTTTTGTTGATAAAAATGGACGACCAACAGACGACCCCCCAAACGACCCCACAGATGAACCCTGTTTCGGACCCTGTCCAGACTCCGATTCACGCAGTGACAAAAATTAAAAATGAAGGCAGAATTCAGGCAGGTAAACGTTTAGCTGAATGGAACAAGCAGAAAAAGTTACAGCTACAGGCGCTAACAGAAAAGGCTCATGTAAGTGACCCGCCGTCAACACCGCCGGTAGGACCGGTAGGACCGGTAGGACTGATAGGACCGTCAGGACTGGCACCCCTGTCACACTCACATCAAAGTGAAAGACCTTCAACACAGTCTAATTCTGAAACAGCAAGATATGCAGTTGCCGCATTTGTTGTCGGATCTGGTTTTGTAGCTTACCAATTATACAAAAAATACAAGCCACAGACTCGAACAGTGTCCAAAAAATTAAACACTCCATCATCAAAAACAGAAGTCGCCACATTACCAACAATACCCAAAGTTGTCGACCCATTTATCATGCAGTAATAAATTTATTATTTTAATTTTTTCTTGCCTAAGAAATGAATGACTCAAAGAATTTAATGAATCTTGTGTATCACTCTGCAGTAATCAGTGCATTAGCAGTAACGTTTTCTATGCTGGGAAAAAATCTACTCAAAATGAAATCACCAGACCTCAGTAGACTCGATTTCGAAGACAGCGCTAAGCTAATTGTAGTTGTAACAGCGTCAATCGCCACGAAAGACCTTCTTGTTAAACAGGGAATTATTCCCGAAAATGTTTCTATGTAAATAAAAATAATATGGCGACGATAGCTATTATGGTGGGAGGAGCGATGGTCAACGCTCTGGCGTTTAGCGGCTCTAATTATCTCTTTTCTAAAATGGGTAGAGAACAATCTGCAGAAGAAATAAAGCGTCATAATGAAGCGTCAGAAAAATTAGCACAAGCTCAACAGGATTACGAAAAGAATAGAATTGAGAAACTTGATTTCATCAATGAAAAACTCAGGCTTGAAGGTCACGCACAACATACGTTTTCAAATACAGACGACGCAATCCGTGAGTATTTTTTAGTCACGGGTGAAGACATGTCTATACCGAAACCGAAACTAAGTGACTACTATCAACCAAGCCCAGAACAAAGAAACGGGGAGATAATCTTTGTTCTAGTGGGAATGATATTTGTTTATTTTACTGGAGTTTTCATTGCTAGAAAAAATGGCAGCCGAAAATAAACTATCGAAAATATATTACTCACCATCAGGGTATTATAAAGGAGCAACCGCTATTCAGAAATTACATGCCGCTGTGGGCGGAGATATAACACTCAATCAAGTCAAGCAATGGTTACAGAGACAGGCAATTTGGCAAATTTATCTCCCTGCTCCAAGAAAGATAACGAGACCTCATTTTGAGAACACAACACCTAATGACACGCACCAAATGGACCTCCTGTTTCTTCCGCATGACACAATAAGAAAGAAACGATACAAGTACGCTTTGACTGTTGTAGACATTGCTTCAAGGTATAAAGACGCTGAACCCATATCTGACAAAACAGCCAGTACAGTTGCTACTGCTTTATCAAAAATATATAGTCGTGGCCCTTTAAGATACCCCAGACTTGTACAAGTTGATGATGGATCAGAATTCAAAGGTGCAGTTAATCAGTTATTTGCAAAGCATGGTGTACTGGTCAGACGTGGTATTCCAGGCGTGCACAGATCGCAGGCAATTGTTGAAAACTTTAACAAACAGTTATCGGAAAGACTTTTCAGTTACCAGTATTCTAAGGAACTCATGCATGACACCCGTAACACTGAATGGGTAAAGAGATTACCACATGTGATAAAAGCAATGAATAACGAAGGACACCCTAAGCCTGCTGATGCTATTAAATTGAAAACAATTACAGAGCCAAAAACAGGACCAACCCCACCTCCAGACACAAGTTTATTTACTAAACAGGTAAGATATTTATATCAACCAGGTGAAGCTGAGAATGACATCAGGCGCAGGACGACAGACCCCATATGGTCAACATCCGTTCATAATATAAAAAAAATAATTCCCGGCGCAGACGCAACAATATATTACCTGTATGACCCTGCACCCCAGAGGGCATTTGTCAGAGAAGAATTACAGATTATTCCCCCAGACACCGTTACTCATTTCAGTAACTAAGTCGTTAATTAATTCATCAACCAGTTCATCACAAATGTCTTCAGATAACTTGAGCCTGTAATGACCTGGTGCATAAGCTTTTTCCTTAGTGTGAAACACTCTTTTCGTGTCTCCAACTGCAAGTGACTTCTTATGTGTTTGAATTATTTCAAGATTATGTTTGTTTGATCTCAGTGACTTGTTTGGATAATCAGGCATTAATGCACCATCTAACACTTGCTTGTAATGTTCATGACGTATTTCTTTATTTTTTATTGCTGTTTTCTTGATACCTTTGGCTTTTGACTGACTACCTTTCTGGTGCAGTATAGAATACATTTTTGATCTCAGTCCAACGTACTCAACTATTGGCACACCATTTAGTTCATCCTTAAACTTACCAGGCACTTTCTTGTTTTGTGTGCTAAACAGTGGATGATCTTTAGGATAGTCAGACGTGTCATACATGTGTAACTCTGTTTTCATGTCTTCATAAAAGTCTTCAGTAGGCACATCAATGATCATAGAGTCAGTGTCAGTGTATAACAATCGACAGTCAGGATACTTTAATTTGAAGTAATCATAATAAAATTCAAGCATCACCAGTTTTGACAATTCAAGAATTGCCATACCAATGAATACTGGCTTGTCCAGTTTAACAATCTTTTTTTTGAGTGACACTGCATACAATGATGAATGAAACTCTTTGTACCCTGTGTATTGTGGCTTGCCTGTAAGTTTAATTGCACCCAATTCAGTTGTAACAAGTCTCACATCTTTTCTGTGATGAGGATTTTCCATCGTCTTGCCAAAACAGGCATTGTTCATAAGCTTAAAGAAGTCTTTGTCAAATGCAGTGTTGCCGTCTCTGGCACGAAGGGTTGTGTTCTTCATTATGTAATCTTTCATGAAAGCACTTTGATCAAATTGAATTCCTCTGTGAACTTTCTTTAGTACTAACCCATGTCTGATGTAAAACTGCAGCAAGCGGTAGTGACAAACGTAATTGAATTTGTCATTTAGATTCGGTACAAGTTTAGTGTCTTCTTTTTTCCCCGTCATACTCATTTTCTCAACAGCCAACGGATAATCATTGTGATAATCATGTAGATGATGTGGGTACTCCAGGTCTACTTCAAAGATCCAACCCTTCGCGTCGTTTCGGTCATGATTCATAATATTGTTTGTTATGTCATACTGAGACAAATCATACAGACAAAAGTTTTTCAAGGGCAATAATTCACACATCGCGAATCCGTAAAGGTTATTAGCGTCAAGGTACGTAATGAATGACCTTGACCCAGGGCTTGAGGGGTCAAAGTCCGGACTGTCCAAATATTTATTGTTGGCTCTGGCGTAATTGTTCGATGCAATACTAATGCCTCCCCTCAATCCGCGTTCCACCATTTCACCCATCGTACGATCAGACAACAGGTCTATAAATATCTTACTGGATTTTAAAAATGCATCCCATGTCATGCCAGGACTAGTGATGTAACAGGCTGGGTCAAGTCTGTAGTGTAACAAACCCTTTTCACGGTAACTTTCAAATACGTCTGCTAGCAAACAAACGTCAGCCTTTAAGTACTGATCGTGGTAGTCACCAATTGTCTGACACCCCAACTTCCCCCACGCATCAAGTGCGTGTTGATATTCAGAGTCGGAAATGCCTTTTCCAGTTAGTGTGGAATAAAATTTCTCTTTTGGTGGCAGTCTTGTTTCTTCAAACACAACCCAGTGATCAATGTACTCATACGGATACACACCTTTCTTAACCAAGTCTGGCTCAAAATATTTACTTGTTATTGGATACTCAGTCAGTCCTTCTGCCAGACTAGCAAGACCTAAAGACAAATGTTGCATGGAGTCATAAAATGCTAATTTATCTAACCTAAAAGTCAAGTATTTCTCAGTTGTCTGGGCAATACAACTTATGTTTTTGTACGACTCATCTACAGCTTGCATGATGATGTGTGAATCATACCCTTTGAGATTGTGGAAAAAGATTGGTAACTTGTATGTCTTAGGATCTATTTTTAATTTCAAGTTACAATCACCATGAGCAGCACCTCTGTAACATCCAGTTATGTGATCGTGGTCACGAACTTTATCACATCCTAATGCTTGTTCACAAATCCAACACTTCTCTGCTGTATCAAATTTCTGTTTGTCTTCTTCTGTCATCACCAGAGGCATCTGACATGTTGTGAGATACTGTACTACCTGACTATACAGATGTCTCATTTCTGTTAAAAACAGACATGCTGCATTTTCACCCCTGTAGATAACAGGTTCTGAATGCAGACCGTCTGACCTAACAATAATGTATCCGAAAGAACACACCACTTGGTCACTTAGTTTTATAGTCTTTGGTAATGACTCTGGAACAGGACCCTCGTATTGAACAACCAGGGATTCAAAATCAGCGTATACTACAAACGGCAGCTTTTGCTGATTCCCATAGTTCTTAAAATACACTTGACTACCAGGATCTGGGTACTTAAGTACAGTTTGTATGTCATCAGCTGACCTGCAGTGTAAAACATGTTTGTGCGCTACGTTTATGGAGGAGAATCTTTGTAAACATCTCTTACAAACTTCCTGTTTGCCATTGTGTTTTGTTGTATGTGAATGAATTAGACGTGACATATTCCTGATAATTGTGTAGTGGAAGTTATTGTCATCGCCGATTAGCAACATGTCAACATGTTTATCTTCTGACTGACCATAGGTTGGGGCAATTGGGGATACTCTAATTGGCTGTAACTTGTTCTCAGCATTATTATCCCACACAAACACATTCACAGATATACCAGGATTTAGTTTTTCAAACAAATCTATGTCTTCTATTTTAACAGGGGACTCAATGCCACTAAAGTTGAGTTCATTTACAAATTTGATGTAGTTAGATACGCGATCTGGTCTTGACCTCACAAAGTGTAGTTTAGCAAGTACGCACCACATGAAACAGAAATTGTCATTGTTCTGTATGTTGACGACTGCCTTCTTGTTCGAAACTTCTGTTGGCAGTGGCAACCATGCTTTACCTAATATGGGATGATACCTAGACTGCTTTAATTGTAGTTCATGTACATGCCCTTCGTGCCAGCCAGACCCCTTCATTTTTGCACTGTCAATCGCCTGGAGAAAGTCTGGTAATAGTCTGTCTCTAAACACGTTCTCTACCTCCGGTTCTCTTCTTGTGTTAACAGTGTGTTGTCTTGTTGATATGTACGATACAATCACCTCGCCGTCCACCCTAGTGAATTCGATTTTCGCAACAATTTGAATCTTCACACTGCCTGTAAGAAGATTTTGTTGTATGACAGAAAAAGAGTTTTCTATTGATTCGTAAACATTATTAGTATTTGATATAGGTAAGTTTGTTGTGTGAAACACGTTTCTTAAACTAGATGAGCCAGGGTTTTGAACATTGTCCGTCATTTTTATTTGACCGACAAAATAATAAATGAAAAAATATTAACGTTAACTCTGCTGGCTCACCTTGTGTAATACCACTTTATTAACTGTAACACTGTCAATATAAACATTTAGTTTGCGCAGTTGTTTAAATATGCTATAACAAACTTCCCCTAACCAGTTATAGTTGGTATCAACAACTTTAAAAGTAGGTGTCTTTAAATCAACTGACATGTGCTCCACATTTGGATGCTCATCGACATAAACCAAAGTCACACTATATGAAACATATATTTCTGATGGTGCTGAAAGGCTTATGTAAGTCTGTTTGGGTGATATTAAGTCAGTAAAGTGCATAACATCTTTGAAAAGGTGTGTGAGATCAAGCACCTGTATGATTTGTCCGTCTGTCATTTTTATTGGACAAACAAAAGAATAAATTAATTTACATCAATTTACTAACCCATACCCTGTGGGCTGATCTGTCTTTAAAATGAGCTTTAGATGCTTAGTTGATTTCAGTTTATTTTTTACATCATCTCGTTCATGCTTATTTGGGATGACATCATTCTCTCTGAGACAGTCTTCGAAGCTGTCACGATCTTTACAGTAAAACAAACAGATAAACTTTAACTGTTCTCGAAAATCTTTCAGTACAGCATTATATTTTTGAGTGAGAATCCATACACTGACATTTGCGTGTCTGCCACTGAAGGCAAGTTCTGCTAGAGTGTTTCTCTTCTTGACAATGTCTTTCTCTGCAGAACAGTCATCAACAATAAACAATGTTGACTGCCCTTCAAATTGCTTGTAAAAATATTGTAGGTAGTCATTCAGTTTTTTCTCAGGGTCAACTAAGTATATGTTGTTGTCAGTCCAAATGAATAAACGGTTGTGATAAGCTTTGTTGTGTTTGATTGTAGGACAAAATATTACAATGTTTTCAAAATGGTGTATGTATCTTGTTTGTAATAAGTCAAGTACGAATTGAGTTTTCCCACACCCTGTGGCACCAACAAATAAGCCACAGTGTGGATCAAGGGTCATTAAGCTACGGTTCATTTTAATACACAATATAATTTTAATATATGTGTCCACTCAGTCTGCTTTCTGCAATATTGAGTTGTGCATCATATATCAGGTACAAATATATGTTTATGGCTGCAGCAGTTTCAACCTTCTTTTGTATCTGAATTGTTATTCCATCACTACCATTCTCGACAGTTCGTCCTGACCCATGAAGATAATCGTCGTCTGTACTACGAAGATCTAACCAAAGTGCGTATTTGTTTGTAAGGTATTGTCCGATCCTAACATCATACAGATGAAGATCTTTGCACGCAATGTTTGCTGGTTTATCTCTAATCCTTCCACCCGCAAAATACTTTGTGGTTTCGTCATAGTGTTGATAAGGCAGCATTCCTGAAGCGTACACTTGATTAGGGCGGCCTTCAATTGTGCAGGACAAATGTGTAATCTTAGGATTGTAGAATTTTTCTGAATCTCTTTTGTATGGACTCACCGGTTCAACAAACAACATAAGAATACCTTTCAGTGACCTGGCAGGCGTGTTCAAGTTTATGTTCCACATTGGGTCACTCTTGTCTTTGGGAATTAAACTATGTCTAATCACCCTGTCATAATAAATTGGAAGTCTTGACTGGTACTGATTTTGTATGAGTCTGGCTAGTTCAATATGTGTGACAATTTCATATTCCAAGGAAATGTTAGAGATCTTGTATGTTGCATCTGTGGCAGATGATTTTATAACTTTGGAGTAGTCATTGAAAGTTAGTTCAAAGCTCAGACGGTCATTCAGTGCCCCTTGATAATAAGGCAAATGAGCTGTTAGGATTTCAAACTCAAGTGGAATGTAAAATCTGGTTCCATATGTTTCTGCTAATATAACTTCCTTTGGTACCCCAGTAGTTACCTTATCTGCTGCATTGATTCGAAGTTTACCAACATTATCAGACTGTATGCCTTGGTAAACACGATCTTCTCGTTCTTCTCTTGTGAGCCAAAGATCTTTGTAACAGTAAAATACATCTGAGTCGTCAAGACTAAACACTTCCTGCCCTTCAAGTTTTACTTTAATAGTTCTAACAATTGCTCTGCCAAGATTGTCAACCAGTGTTCTGTTCACATCTGCGTCTGATGATAGTTCAATATTAAAAGCAAGACGAGCAGTGCCAGGAACAATAACGTCACTGGGACCTAGGTTTGGAAACTTGACTGTAAGTGTTTGGTTCTGGTCTATGGTACTTGGATTGTTCGTGATGACTATCGATTGTCTTATGCCCTTAACACCCAGAGGCTCACGTAGTTTTCTGTATGGGTCTAACTTTGATCCGTAAGACTGTGTCATTTTTATTATGCACAATAAAAAATAATAAATTAATAAAACAATGGCAGCAGGAGGATTTAATCATGAAGATTTTGAAATGGATGACATGCATGTCTCAGATACCAGTATCACAGATATGACTGGAATGGTAACTAGTTCTAGTATGTATCACGAACTGTTAAAAGATAAAGTAAACTCATTTTATGAAAGTGTTGGAGCCCGCCCAGATGTCTTGGATCCTAACCAGTTTGAATATGATAAAGGGCACTTATTTGTAAATACAGACAGAGGGAAAATATATCTAACACATAAAAATAATCCTTCTAAGTTTAGAGCTTTAAGTACAATTAAAGGTGAAGTCGGTGGTAACTCTGGGTTGGCAAGGTATCTTGGAATTGGAGGGTCTCCCGTTCCCCCAAGACTGGTTAGTGTTCTTCACGACACGCAAACAAAGTTGCCAACAGGGCAACAAATTGAAATGGCACCAGTAACAAGCCTACCAGAAATAGCAAACACTGTGATACAAGAAACCTCATTTACTGAAGGGCAAATAAATGACGCTTTGAAAACAATAGATGATCCACCTTTGTCAATGAGGGAGATTATGGGATTGGATAAATCACTGCAGACAATAAGAGGTGAGATGGTCAATAATCTTGCCAAACTGGGAGAACTTGATAAACACATTGAACGTGAAAAGGAGAAACTGGCTACAGCAGACAATGGGAATCTTGACACAGAAATGAAAGAAAGAATTCAACACAGATTAAATGATTTGCAGATAGAAAGATCAGGACGGTTAGAAACAATTAGTATTGGAAGACAAAAACTGAAAACCCAAGTTAACAGAATTAGAGAAACTATTCAGAAAATACTTCACGAAGACACTACTCTGGCTGAGAGACTTAAAACACTTTTCAGAGAGCAGGGTATTACAATTGCTAGTTTAATTACTGCTCTTGGGTTTATTATCAGCACTGTAGTGCTGGCTGTCTCCGGTGCTGGGGTTGGTGGGGGTGCACCGCCACCCCCGGGCCCACCGGCTCCCACAGATCCAAAAGATTTACAGTCGTGGGTAAAGAAACAGTTGTCTCACATATCAGACTTGCTTAAGAAATTGGCTCTGAAAGCAGTAGACACGTTGCCTGGCATTTTAGGCTCTGTTGTCAGCTGGTTGATTAGTACAGCGGCAAAGGCAGTTGGGTTTATGGCAGAGCATGTGTGGGTATTTTTGGTGACAGTAGGAGGGTTAATGGCGGGTTATTTAATGAAACAGATAAAGAAGTAATACTCCTAGCCCTGTTAATCCTATTACTAATGCAGTTCGTTCTGACTCATGTGTGTCAGGGGTTGTTACTGACTGTATGGGTACCAGTGGTGGGGCAGGGGAAGTAACCTCCTGTAATGATTTTAATGACAGTACATGCGCAGTTGTTGCTCCTAAGTTTACACTTTTATTGAGTCCTAATTTCTGACCAACACCTGCAACAATGATTTCATTATTATAATTTGTTATTGTACCCATTTGGAGTTGAAGGTCAGATGGTAACATGTATAACCCAGTGCCAACTACAAAGTCAACTTTCGATCTGGCATATCTGAGTACGTTTTGGTAGCGTTGTATGCTAGATGGGAGATCAACTGTTGAGTTAATTGAATCTTCAAGATTAGCGAGAAACTGTTTTTGAGATTCAAATATTCCACTTCCATTAAGAATATTCGATTTTGTTAGTGATTGTGCGCCTAGTATGCACCAGACATATGTTCTGATAGACTCATTGACGCGCTCGACTCCCGCTTGAGTAAACCCGTCAGATTTATCTAAAATAAATGTGGTCCAGGCATTAGTCTGCTTCTGCTCTATTGATCCTAACCAGACTTCAGATTTTGATGAGAATGAAGTGTACCCAGGGTAATAATCTTGAGGGTATTGTCTGTGACTCATAGCGTAATAAAGTGTACCCATGCCTTTGTGATTCTGGAGTGGAGCTCCCCGCTGTACGTCAACTTTGTGGATTATGAGAAGGCATTTGACAGCGTGGACCGAGAGACTCTGTGGAAACTCCTACGACACTACGGTGTACCCACAAAGCTCGTCCGCCTGATCAAGAGCAGCTATGATGGCATGACATGTCGCGTAATCCACGAAGGGCAGTTCACCAGAGAGCTCCAGGTCAGAACTGGTGTCAGGCAGGGGTGTCTGCTGTCTCCGTTCCTCTTCCTACTGGCCATAGACTGGGTCATGAAGATGACCACAGAGCACAGACGAAGTGGAATACAGTGGACACTATGGACACAGCTTGACGACCTCGATTTTGCAGATGACTTGGCATTACTGTCCCACACTCATCAACAAATGCAGGACAAGACCACGAGGCTTGCTGACATCTCGTCCCAAGTGGGCCTCACCATTCACAAACAGAAAACAAAGACAATGAGGCTGAACGCAACCAGGGAAGAACCAGTCTTGCTTGCTGGCACCCCGTTGGAGGAGGTGGAGTCCTTCACCTATCTCGGGAGCATCATAGACAAAAAAGGCGGCACTGATGCAGATGTCCGAGCACGAATCGGTAAAGCCAGAGCAGCCTTTCTCCAGTTGAAAAAAGTGTGGAGTTCCAGAGAGCTGTCACAACACACCAAAGTCCGAATTTTCAACTCCAATGTAAAAGCAGTTCTCCTATATGGAGCAGAGACATGGAGATTGACAAAAACCACAGTCAACAGAGTACAGACCTTCATGAACAGTTGCCTTAGAAGAATTTTGAAAATCCACTGGCCAGAGAAGATCAGCAACGTCAGACTCTGGGAGAGAACAGAGCAGATAACAGCAAAGAATGAAATTGGACGAAGAAGATGGGGATGGATCGGTCACAGTCTGAGAAAGCCAGCTTCCAGTATCACTAGGCAGGCATTGTCATGGAACCCCCAGGGAAAGAGGAAAAGAGGTAGGCCGAGAAACTCCTGGCGTCGAGACCTCCAAACAGACATCAAGAGACTGGGAACCACCTGGAGTAGAATCGAAGGAGAAGCACAGGACAGGAGTTGCTGGAGGTCTCTCGTCGACGGCCTATACCCGGGTAGGGGTGACAGGCGTAAGTAAGTAAGTATGCCTTTGTGATCATCAAGTTTTTGTGTGAAGTCATACTTAGTGCCAGGGTTAATGTTAAATTCATTACAGATGCGTTCAAATGCTTTCATATCCATGGGGTTGTTAAACCTGTTGAAACTAGATTCAGTGGGCAGTGGTGTATGCAGTTCTGACAGTATACGTCTAAGCTGGTAGTAAGTGTGGAAACGATACACAGATCTAATCAGTTTGTTTGAGTGATTCAAATGATCTGTGAATGAAACACCACAGCCTGTAGTTGAACATAGTATTGCAAAGTTGAGTTGGTTTTGAAACATCTGTAGTGGACTTGAAGACCACTTTCTTACAGTAGAGTCGTCTGTTATTGGAGGGTTTAGGTAATGGTCAAATGGATTCGGTACTTTCACTTGGAATAAATCTTGTTCTGATACAGCTTTGTCAAGCTGATTTAGTTGAATTATTTTCTGTTCATAAGTAGGTGCAACATTATATTTGGCATTCACATTGAATTGAAATGCGTTTGTAGTGGTGATGGTTGGCGATTTAAATTCCATCCTTTTTTATATGAGATAATAAAAATGTTTATTACCTTAACAAATCTTGACACAAGCAAACCAGTGTGGTTAACTAATGGGATTGATAATCGGGATGGTAGCAAGGCTGCAGCTATCCATGAATTGTTCTACACAGTAAAATGGTTTAATGTAGAAGATAATATATATAATAAAGTAATTTTTGATGGTAAGACTGAAGCTATACCACCTGGGTATTATGACTTTTGTACTATAGCTGAATGGTTTCAAAGTAAATTTAAAATTAAAGCAACTTTAAATCCAGCTAACCTACTTGTTACATTAGAATTTTTGACACAAAATTGGTTAAGGATCTCAGATAGATTTGCATATTTACTTGGATTTTATATTGATGAAGATTGGTGGAGAACAGATGATTTAGATGAAGCTATGTCTGGTATTATAACAATGAAGACAAAAAGACTTAAAATAACTGGAAAACGCCCTGTCAATTTGTCAGTACACACAGTGCTAAATGTTTATTTGAAAGAACTAAACACATCTGAGAATGTTCACAATGGAAAGCCTTCAACTTTGTTGAGATGCTTACCAACTGGAACTGCTCCGTATTGTGAAAGTGTAGTTGTTAGATTTCCTAATTTGCAGTTTAAGAAATTAGGTTCTAGTTTCTTTGAGTCACTGAGTATATCTGTAACTAATCAGGATGACAAACCAGTTCTTATGCATGATTTTAGTGTTGTGTTGGAAATTAAATAATTTTATTTTTGTTTATAAAAAATGAGTGGTGGTCCAAAGTTGAGAATCATACCAGTTGCGTGTCCAGTAACAGAGTTGAAAGATTTGGCAGACGTACAGGATTTTGAGAAGGAAGGAGAAATTGGAGAAATATATGGTTTTGAACTTGATTCCTTTGGCATGTACAAGAGGAAAGTAATTGTTGACATGAAAGACGGTGAAAAACAGATTCCTAAACTTGGTCAGCTACGTGATGTTACTGTACCTACTCCACCTGTAAATAATGCGCCTTACAACTTAATACATGTGGGAAATAAGTGGGTGGTTTCACCTGTGCCTGTTCCACCACCCACAATTGACTGGGACATAAAGTTGGAATTTATTAGTCCTTATGTATACACTGATGACGAAGGCGCCTTAGTGTTTAGAAAGGTTGTTAACTCGGGGCCGCTTATTGTAAGCCTTGTTCCAAGTTTTGCCCCAGACAACAATAGCAGAGAAAAACTGAAAGTTGAAAATTATGAGAAACGGCGGTATCTTCTTACAGCTAGAAAGGGTAGATCAGATACTTCTGTTGTGTTTATGCCAGCAAGCTTAGTCATGGCTAGAGAAGTGACAATAGTATTTGAAATTATCATGAAATCTGTTGCTACTGCTAAAGAGGCTCAAATTGCACAAGGAATTAAACTTACATGGGACGAAACAGTAACAGAATCATCAAAGGTCTTTATTGCTATTACAAAAAATAATGATGTTATTAATGTTTCGAGCAGTGTTCCAGCTGTCAAGGTGGTGGTCGACAAAACAACTTTTGTTCGTCTAACTTACATAAACCTTGAACACATTGATCTTGTTGCATTTTATTATGCCAGCAAATTGTATACTTTTGAAGAGTTGCAAAATGTAATTGCTGATTAAATAAAAAAAAATATTTGTGAATAAAAAAAATGGTAAACTTCTATCCACAACTACCGACGCTTGATCCGACTGAAACAAATGTGATGACTAAAACAACGCTTGCGCCTGATCCACATATGCCAATTGCTTCAGATAAAACATTACAGGCAGATGCATTCAGATTAAATAATATTACAGAAGCTTTGAAATATTTGGAGAGTGAGGAGGCGAAATATTCACGGTGCAAAAGACGGTATAAGACCGTTTTTAATTCTGTTCAAAACACTTCTATGGCTATTGGTGCAGTTTCAGCTTCATGTTCTGTAGGGGGCATTGTTTTGTTCGCCACAGGAATTGGGAGTTTGGCTGGAATAGCAATTGAGGGTCTAAGCGTCGCTACATGCCTAGCCTGCTTTGGTTTGGAGGCCTTGAACAAGAGGTTTCACACGAAATTACAGAAACATGAAGCATTGAGTACTTTGGCGGGTGCAAAGCTGAGCAGTCTTAAACTTATTATCAGTAAGGCATTGAACGATAATTTTATTGATGACGAGGAATTTAAACGAGTCCAGGATGATTTAAATAATTACAAAAAACAGAAGTCTGAAATCCAGAATAAAATGCGTAGTCAATCTCCCGTGAATGTTGAAGAACTGAAGGCTAGTTTTTTAGCGGAAGGAAAAAAGATAGGTGTTCAGGAAACCACAGAAAAGCTACACAATCTTTTAAACAAATAAAAATCAGATTTGGTAATCGTTTATTAATGTCATACACTTCACAGAGAGATGACATGCCACTTACACAGTTTAGGCCTGCACCATCTGCACCACCAGAATATTATTGAGAAAAAAAAGTTTTCCGGTGCCCTTGTGTCTTGGTAAAAAAGACTTAGTATACGTGACTAGAGTCAAGTTGTTATTAAGTACTTGCAAGTAATTAGGGTAAGTAATTAATAAGTTCTTAATGTAAGTAGTTAATAAGTTCCTATTGTAACTCACTTTAAGGTAACCTTTAAGTGAGTTGTGACTTATTGTTTTTACTTGGTATTTTCTTATCCAGCTGTTTTTTCAGTGCCTGTATAGTGTAATAACCACCAGTTGATTTTCTAATTCCTCAGAAACCACATGAGTACATTAAGCCCACTTGTACAAATCCCCCTCCTTTCAAATAATAACGTTCCCCTTGTTGAACTTTGACACAACTTAGCGATTTGAAAGGGTATAGCTATGACGCCCATAAAGACGGGTGAGAGTCTTTTCAAAATGCGGCTCGTGTCTGAATTGAAAAGGAATGGAATGTGGCCACTAAATAGCGCGGCGTGAGGCAACACAAAAGGCGATCAACCGTGACACCACCTGGCAGCTCATGCTTACGATAAAATTGTACTGACATGAGTGTCTGTAAGTGCGTGTGTGTGTGTGTGTGTGTTTGTGTGTTTGTGTGTGTGTGTGTGTGTTTGTGTGTGTGTACGTCTGCGTGTGTTAGATATTACTTGTTAGTTTCTTATACAACTGTTTTTCCAGCTGCCTGTATAGTGCAGAGTATAGGCCACCGTTTGATTTCTCGGGAACCAGTCATTGAGTAAATATGAAGTCAATTTCGAAACTCTTCTTGAGTGTATTGACACCTCTCAGCAAATAGCCTTTTCAGAGCTGTAGAGCCGGCTTCACATAGAGTGTTAGGTCTCACAGTGAGTTGAACAGTGGCGCGCTACTGTGCCGGCGCGTGGCGACATTAGACACCACAAAGGTAAACAGGTGAGCTGGCTTGAAAAGAAGCTGATTTAAAACGTGTAAGTTTCACATGAGTGGAGTCTATGTCTGTGTTGTCAAAGCGGGTCTTTCTCTCTCTGTGTGTGCGGTAGCTAATGGGGGTTTTATTCCCATTCAATCTTAAAACCAATTTACATTTGTGGGGGGTCATGATTTTCGATGTGCATTTTTCTTAAGGTCAAAAAAAATTGTGTGAATATCGACTCAGGTGCGGTACATATCGATCTGATTCAAAAAATTTCGATCCGGTTTCAAAAGGCAATCTCGTCCCGAAAAGAAAATGTGAATAATTGCTATTTTCAGAACAGGTCTATTCATATCTTACCTGAATTGAAGTGGGGGTCTTTCAAAACCAGTCAAGCGTAGGCATGAGGTGTTTATGTATTATATGTAATTGCTTCGGGTTACAAGCACTGGTTTGATCGGGCGTTTTGTCTATGGGGGGGGGGGGGGGGGGGGGGGGGAGGGGATTTGAAGTATTATTAACACTATGACTGAGTTAACCCCTTAAATTCTCAGTCATAGTGTTAATGAAGATTCAGTTCTTTCTTTATATATCTAATTACAGAGAAAAATAAAAGGAATTTGAGAAAAAGGAAAGGCAAGGTCGTGTGCGTTTTTGTGAGCGAATAACATAGAAAAATGAGGGCCAAAGAAGATTCTCTAAAACTCCCATATCCCCCCTCTCTGAAATCTTCCAACCTGGATTATGCCAGACATGACTGATGTCAAAGGAATATACATTTATACATAATAGACTTATGACGTAATTTAAAATCTTTCAAGACGTTGCTGTCTCCAGGAGTGTGCCTGTTGTTTTGAACAACACTAAGTAGCTTTGTACTTTAGAACGTTTTGGTGATCTTTTATAGAACAACACTGGCATCCAAGACGCATCAGAAAGAGGGCTACAAAATGTCTGCCAATAGTTGCTACAAGGGTTTGGTACGGTTTGCGCTAAAGCGATTGGTCGTGTGACGTAGGGATGAAAACAAACATGTTTGTGTACTGTAAGCATGCATTGTGTCATCAGATCTTGCTTTATAATTAATTTAATTGCTTGATGATTTGTTTCGCAATTATTTATTTTTTTGGCGGGGGGGGGGGGGGGGGGGGGGGGGGGGGGGTGGGGTGGTAATTGTAAATGTATGCATTTGATTAACCCTTTGCCTGTCAGTAGTGGTTTCTGCCACGATGATTACTGCAGGAATCATCGCAACAAAAACCACTACCAACTGCCAAAGGGTTAATATCTGGTAACAGTTTAAAATCATCTGGTAAAGACAATCAAATACACATTATGATTTGCATAGTGTCATTAGGCCAGAAAGACTTATTTTTGTCCGATTTTCTCTTTTGTAAATTTTACTAAAATTACTTAGAATTGGTGTAGAACAACCTAAGTACATGTATATGAATAAACAAAGGAAAACGTTTAACCCTTTTAGCCCAAAGGGTGCATTTCCCAAATTTTTGAAGTGTTACATCACAACTTTATACCAGTTGCAGGAGGTGGATTGACCATGATAATTCAAGGGTAGTGTCAGATTAGCGCCAAGCTAATCTGGCATACCCTTGAATTATCATGGTCAATCAATCTCCTGCTGTAGGGTGTTGGGGCTAAAGGGTTCAGGTTTAGGGCTTAATGTCTTTTGTTCACTACAAAGGTGATTTGAAAGATGGGGAACCAATTTATAAATTATAGGGCCTAAACAAATTTTGACCACTGCTGGCTTTGAACCCACAACCTTTCAGATGAGAGTCACATGCCCTAGTGCCTTGAACCACCCAGCTGCCATGGAATAAACAAAGGGAACATGCTTTTGATATGAGTACATCAAATATGGCCTCACACTGGCCATCTTGCTCAGTATGACATGGCCTGAGAGCTGTAACATACCTCTTTTGTTTTATCAGAGAGCATTGTAGCCTGAAAGCTAAAATTAGTAAAAAGGAGACTGCGGTTTTAGCACATTGTATTTTACTTGTGATGCCCAGCACAGAGTGCCACACTGACCACCGCCTTGTTCACTGCAAACTCAGGCTCCGTCTCAAGCTGAAACCCAAGAAAGGGGACTCCCCCCCCCCAAGAAAAAGCTTGATGTTGCCAGCCTTCAGCGTGACGACAAGAAAGCTGCCCTTCAGGCCAATTTACAGCGCATGCTCAAAGACACGGTTGATCCAGCAGACTCCTCCCCTGAAACACTCTGGAAACAACTGAAAACTGCTATTGTAAAATCTTCTGTGGAAGTCTTGGGCTTTACTAGAAAGAGGAACAAAGACTGGTTTGACGAAAACGACGTAGAGATCCAGGAACTTCTAGCAAAAAAAGAGCCGCCCACCAGGCCCACCTAGCCCAGCCTTCCTGCCCTGTGAAGAAGTCTGCCTTCCGCCTCATCTGCAGCAGTCTCCAGCTCAAGCTTAGAGGACTCCAGAACGAGTGGTGGTCCAGACTCGCACAGAGGACCCAGCTCTGCGCTGACAACGGTGACTACAGGGGCTTCTACGAAGCACTGAAAGCAGTGTATGGCCCTAGGCACTTGGTACAAAGTCCCCTGCGAAGCGCTGATGGACAGGCACTCCTCATAGATAATACCTCCATCTTGAACCGCTGGTCGGAATACTTTCAGGACCTCTTCGGCGCTGATCGCACTGTTCAAGAAACAGTCATCCTCCAAATCCCACACCTTCCACTAAAGGTTGAATTGGACGAACCGCCCACCGCCGAAGAGACCCTCACAGCCATCCACCAGCTCAAGAGTGGCAAAGCAGCAGGCATTGATGGAATCCCGCCAGAGATATGGAAACATGGAGGCCCAGCACTGCACAACAAGCTCCACGACCTCTTTCTCTGCTGCTGGGAAAAAGGAACACTACCAAAGGATCTCCGTGATGCAGTCATCATCACCCTGTACAAGAACAAAGGAGAGAAGTCTGCCTGCTCTAATTATCGTGGAATTACCCTGCTGTCCATTGCCGGGAAAATTCTCACAAGGTTGCTCCTGAATCGGCTGGTACCTGCCATCGCTGAAGACCACCTCCCAGAGGGCCAGTGTGGCTTCAGAGCCAACAGGAGTACCACCGACATGGTCTTTGTGCTGAGACAGCTTCAGGAGAAGTGCCGCGAGCAGAACAAAGGGCTGTACGTAACGTTTGTCGACCTAACAAAAGCGTTTGACACTGTGAGCAGGCAAGGTATGTGGCAGATCCTGGAGCGACTAGGCTGTCCCCCAAAGTTCCTCAACATGATCGTCCAGCTCCATGAGGACCAGCAAGGCCAGGTCAGACTAAACAGTGACCTCTCAGAACCATTCCCCATTCGCAACAGCGTGAAGCAAGGCTGCGTGCTGGCACCGACCCTCTTCACCATCTTCTTCAGCATGATGTTGAGCAGGCCACAGTGGACCTCGACGATGACGACATCAGGTATCGTCTCGATGGCAGCCTGTTCAACCTCAGACGACTGCAGGCCCACATGAAAACCCTAGACCAACTGATTCGTGAGCTGCTCTTTGCTGATGACGCTGCCCTCGTTGCACACACAGAGAGAGCCTTGCAGCGCATTATGTCCTGCTTCGCAGATGCCGCCCAGCTCTTTGGACTTGAGGTCATTCTGAAAAAGACAGAGGTCCTTCATCAGCCAGCACCCAAGGAAGAGCATCGCCCTCCCCACATCACCATCGGCGAGTCCGAACTGAAGTCTGTACACCAGTTTACCTACCTCGGCTGCATCATCACGTCAGACGCCAAGCTGGACAACAGGCTGGCAAAAGCGAACAGTGCTTTCGGGCGACTATTCAAGCGGGTGTGGCACAATCAACAGCTGAAAAAAGGCACCAAGATCAGCGTGTACAGAGCTGTCATCCTCACCACCCTGCTGTACGGTTCCGAGTCCTGGGCCCTCTACCGCAGCCAACTACGACTCCTCAAACGCTTTCACCAGCGTTGCCTGCGTACCATCCTCAGCATTCACTGGAGTGACTATGTCACCGACGTCGAGGTCCTTGAACAGGCGGAAACTTTGAGCATCGAGGCTTTGCTGCTGCGGACACAGCTTCGCTGGGCGGGGCACGTCTCCAGGATGGAGGATCATCGCCTACCCAAGATCACTCTGTTCGGCGAGCTCGCCACTGGACACCAAGACAGAGGGGCACCAAAGAAGAGATACAAAGACGGTCTCAAAAAGTCACTTAGTGCCTGCCAAATCGACCACCGCCAGTGGTCTTCGCTTGCTGCAGACCGTGACACCTGGCGCTCCACCATTCACAAGGCAGCCGTCTCCTTTGAGGACTCTCGCAGAGCTAACCTCAAGGACAAGCGGCTCAGGAGAAAAAACAGAGTTGTCGTAACTCAGAACCCTGACCAGACCTTCCCCTGCAGCCACTGCGGTCGAACCTGCCTGTCCCGGATTGGCCTCCGCAGTCACGAAAATGCCTGCAGACGACGTGGGCAAGCCCTATAGAATCTTCGTTCGCGAAGTCAAGCCATGATGATGATGATTTTACTTGTGTGATGAAATTGTGATTGTCACATTCTTTTAAACTTAAAAACTGTTGTGCTGTCTCATTTGCATCTAATGATGCCTTTGGCAACTTTGGAATGTGTCTATGACAACCATATCAGCTATGATGGATGAATTTGCTGTTATAGTACAAGGGTAGTGCCAGATTGGCTTGGCACCCAGATTAGCTTGGCACCTGTTCAGACACCAAGCTAATCTGGGTGTCAATCTAATCTGGCACTACCCTTGAACTATCATGGTCAGATCTAGCTTATGTTATGGTGTTGTAGGGGTGAAAGCATTAGAATGGTATTAGTGTTTTGGTTTGAATTCAGAAGTCGGATCCTGATCGAGAGAGTTGATGTTTGGTTGCAGGTGGCTAAAATGCGAGAGGATCACCAGAGTGAGTTGGGGCGCCTTAACCTTGACCTTGAAGATGAGAGTTCAAGGACAACCTCCATGGACCGTCGCGTCACAGATCTGCGCAGGGAGGTAAGTTTTGTGCGCTGTGTCGTGTAGCATCAAGCCAGTCCAAGTCTGTTTTTACCTCGAACCATCACTGCTAGTAGTCGATTTCTGTACATCAGAAGTTGGTAAAAATGTGCATGTGTTGGGTGCAAATAATGGATTAAAAGCCTGGACAATCATGTAGTAATCAAATTATGTTTGTTCAGGCTTTTAATCCACTGTTTGCATCAAACATGTTCACAATTTTACTTTTGATCTTCAAACAACATTTTGTCATCTCCCACTGTGGTGTCTTTAGTGATTGGGTTAATTTCTTAGTATCATGTGGCATAAAAAGTTGTGACATTTTACTTTGTCTTTGATGCTATTGTATTGGAAAACATACTTTTTCAAAGGTCCCAAGCACTCTCTCTTTCAGTGTGAACTTGATAGATTTTTTTTAAAAATAAGGTCAAAATTGCACGCGTTTCAAATGAAAACTGGATTGAAAATCCAGACAAACTTGCTATAAACAATAACTAGAGTAGACAAAAAGTCTGGTCCCTCGGTGCTTTGATGTGTCTGAAGTTCACTATATTGGTCGCCATTCCAGTTGGAACGGCTTCAGGCAGAGAATGCGGCTGAGTGGGCGAAACGTGAACGCCTGGAGACTGAGAAACAAACTCTAGAGCGAGAGAACCGAAAATTGCGCAGCCAGGTTAATGACCTCGAAGAACAGATGCAGCGCAAGCAACAGCAGGCCGCAGCCAGTGTTGACAGTGATCTTCGCACCTTGCAGTTTGACTTGGCTGAGAAAAACAAGGTAAAAACTCGTCACCAAAGTCTCTCAGCATTCCTGTAGCCTCATTAACTCATTGTGCATGCCTCCGTCAGAACTGTTTAAGGCTGCATGCTCATTGGGGTTAACCTTCGGATTTCTCTCTTTTTCTCCTTCTTAGTCACTGTGCCTGTGGGTGCCAGTCTTCAGTCCTGGGGACTGATTCAGAAAGCTGAAATTCAGCCTTTTTGGCTCAGAGAGAAGAGTCCTTCAGACAGCCCGTGTCATCTGCAAGAAACATAAAATCTCATAGCCCCAGCATGTGCAGGGGCTCATGAGAATTTATGTCTCTTGCCAGTCATTGATTATGGAGCATGGTCCATGGACTGTTCAGTCTTTTCAATTTTTCGCGCTGTCAGCCATTACTGTATCACTTTTCGTTCTTTTTAGGAGTTGACAGATCTGAGGCACACCCACAGCAAGCTGAGGAAAACGATGGGGGAACGATTGACGGAACTAGAACACACGAAACGTCGTGCAGATCAGTACGAAGCGGAGGTCAAGAAATTGCGCGGGCGTGTGGAGGAACTAAAACGGGATCTCGCCACTGCAGAGGATGAGGTGAGCTATTCATTCATTTTAAGCTTTTATTTTACTCCAAGAGCTGAATGACTTGCATTCTAAAGAATGGAAGTTATTTAGTTCTGAGCCTAGAATCCTTCACTGCCAGGAAAATATGAACACCACCATTCAATAGGCAAAGAATCACATGAACTGTGACAGTTACAGGGGCTCACAAGGTTCTTTGCCTCTTGCTGACCCTGTTCATATATTTGTTCCTTGAATTGCTGTTGAAAGTACTTGCCTTGCTTTCAAGTACATGCTTTTTTTTACACTTTATGAGGTGCTTTGCCAGTCAGGTAATGCATACAAGCTGTCATGGACGATCCTTTTTTCCCCTTAATTTTTGCTATTTTTTATTTCTCTGTATTTTGAGACATTTATTAAAAAAATCAGTTTGGTATCATCAGCAGTGAAAGTAAGCTATGGCTACATATAGGGTTATCAGTGGTTGTTTTCCCGTTTGCATTGACATTTTTCCCCAGTACGTCAGTCTTTCTATGATACATGCATTTAGCTTTTACAACCAGAAACAGAGGCTTTGATCATTGACTTTATTTGTGGTATCAAATGTGCAGATGTTTGTGTGTGTTGTATTGTATGTTTATGGTGTTGTATGACAGGTGGACACGCAGACTAACAGTGTCCGGCGATTACAGCGGTCTAATGATGAGCTCCAGGAACAAGTGGATAACCTTACACTGCAGGTCGACCACTTACAGAACAGGTGAGTATATGCAAATGGCAATGGTAGTATTACTAGTAATTGCTATTTAGTGTGATTAATGCATCGGTGTTTTCAGTCTTGTTGGGAGGTATACTTCTTTGTGATACAGTGATAAGAATCATTTGGAGAGTTAACACCAGTTAACTCATTGTGCCCCAGGTACGAAATCCCCACATTTTGGAGTTGTCCTCTGAGGACTGCATTACAATTCAGGAGACAGATCGACCATGATAGTTCAAGGGTGGTGCCAGAATAGCTTGGGGCCTATAGGCTCTAAGCTATACCCTGGAACTATCATGATCGAGACATTTCAGGCTGTGGTGTGTCAGGACTGAAACTAACAAGATAAGCAGTTACAGGTGAGTCCTGTGCTTGGCGCTGTAGCCCCGTGCACAGCCATCCACAGGCCAACAGCAGGTAAAGTGGGCACGGTGGCTTATACTTGCTGGGGAACTCTGACAATACACACCAGAGAAACATATAAGTGTGATTTTCTTTAGCGTATTGTTTGGAGTTCAGCAGGGGAAACATATTTTACTGTAGCCAGTTATCTTGTTAAGTCATTCCAGATGTACCGCCTCTGGATACGCGGCATAAGCCGCGTATCCAGAGGCAGCACGTCTTAAATGAGTTAACTGCTGTTAACCCTTAAGTCCTGATTCACTCTAACATGGGATACATTTGACCATGATGTTTCAAGGGTGGAGCCAGATTAGTTTGGCGCCCAGAGGCGCTAAGCTGTCCTGGCACCAACCTTGAACTATCATGGTCAATGTCTCCTGAACTGTAATACATGTAGCCTTCCTAGGTCAACTCACACAGCTGAAAAAAATCAACCTCAGGATTTCATGGGTTAATTTCTTTCCCTACAAATAATGACTGTCACAACTATGAAGACTTTATAATAGTGGTAGTTGATTCAGCCATGGTAGTTCAAGGCACAATTCAGGTACAAGATTTGTTACACTTGAAAATACTCCTAATAACTGTTAAAATAGACAAAATTATGTTAAATGTTCAACTACAAATACAAACTTTGATCTTTCCTTGCAGAATTTGGCAATAATTTACAACAAAATCTGAGAAATATGTGTGCTTTAAGGGTTCTCAAAACTCAAGCCACCAGTTCTATCAGATTTGATCTAAATTGTACATGCAGCAGAACAGACGATAATTTTATTAACCCGTATCATTCAGAATACACCAGTGTGTGAAATAAGTTTGACTAAAATGGTTCAAGGGTAGTGCCAGAATAGCTTGGCGCCTCTAGGCGCCAAGCTATTCTGGCACCACCCTTAAACTAAAGCCATTGGTCTATATCCTTATCTGTAAGTACTATAATATAGCTTGCATGTGGCAGTGTACAAATTTGAAGCCTCAGTATGATATGGTTTAAATCTAAAAATTAATCAATTTTGTCAAAGTAAAAAAAGTCTGCTGAAAATCTCCATGTTTGCCACATTGTGAATGCCGATAACACTGCAACAACTCGGTATTTTTTCTACAAACAGGCGTTAATGTCAAGTGTATTGCTCCTATTGTGCATCGATTTCGTTACTGACACAGAGATTTCAAAGTTTTGAAAACATCTTGATGCCAAATTTTCAGGTGATTTGGTTTCCAAGTAACTTGAATCCTGCCTCAAGGATAGTGCTAGGCTAGCTTAGCAGCTGTGAAGGCGCCAAGCTAATCTGGCACTGCCCTTATGTATCATAGCTTCTCCACCTCTCTGTGTTTTGTGTCTTAACCCATTACATCCTGAGGCTGATCTTGTGAAATTTGCTGAATTGTCCTACGAAGGTGACATTACTGATTAGGAGATAGATCAACTGTTTTAGTTCAAGGGTGGTGCCAGAATAGCTTGGCGCCTCAGGCGCCAAGCTATTCTGGCACCACCCTTGAACTATCAGTCAAATGTATTTCAAGCAGTGGGTGTATCAGGATAAAAAAGGTTAATGGTGATTGTGTTAATTCTTTGGCATCTTATTCTGCGCGGCAGATTGCGACGAGGCAGCCAGACATTGCCCAAGACACGAAGTTCCAGCCTGAAATCTTTCAGCATGGAGGATTCGGCCGAGCTTGCTGACAGTGAAGATGATGTTGAAGATACATGATGATAGCAGTTTGTCCATCTAGCTTACTGTTGACTAGTCACTAAACATCAGAAGAGTACAGTGGCTGAGAATAGACGTTTGGAATCGGAGGTAGGTGAAAGGCTCATGGTTTGAAGAAAACAGTGGAATACATGCTAGACAAACGCAAGATACAGCATGTTTTAAACCACTGTTTGCATGAAAGAACCTGCAGATTTTTATGTTCTTCTGATTTACCATTGCTTGCAGTCATCTTTACTCCATGGTGATGTCTCAGTTACATTGCCTTGGCAACCAGATGAATATGTGCATGTTACCATATCAACATCTCTTTTTTTTAATTAGTTATTTGTTGTAATAGTAAATTATGAAAACAGACAAGGTTGCACAGAAGTCAAAGAAAATCAGTTTTGTTGAAAGTTCTTCCATAAAAAATGTCTCGTTCTTCATATGTTTCACATGATTTGTACTTGCTTCGTACATTCTGCGTGTGTTGATTGCTTCCAGCAAGTTGAGATCTTTCTCTTTCAGTAGTGTCTCTTGCAGCCGGCCGGTGCAGTGAAGATGGTCTTGCCCCAGATCATTCTGCCGTGTTCACAAAAGTTGCAGAGATCTGCTTGACCCATTTCATCCTGAGACAGAATTTTTATATTTTGCTTATTGTCCTATGAAGGCGCTATTGCATATTAGGAGACACATAAACCATTTTAATTCAAGGGTGGTGCCAGAATAGCTTGGCGTCTTAGGCGCCAAGCTATTCTGGCACCACCCTTGAACTATCATAGTCAAGTTTATTTCAAGCAAAAGTGTATGGGGGTGAAATCTTGTAGCTCCAACAAGAAGGCTTTGAACAGCCTTTTGTACTTCATTGTCCAAAACCTGTGCTTTAGTAGCACTTCCTTCATCACAGGGTTGCAGTATGTCTCAAATTGCTTTAGGATGGCATTGGGTTTGTTTTGTTTACCTTATGTCGTGAACAGCAGTTGGTTGAAGCATTTTATTGCCACTAGCCTGGCACAGTATAGTGTACTGATGAGCAAAAGAAATACAACATTTTTTGGAATCGTAGGAAACACGAGTGTTTCTGACGATTTCAAAAATGTCACATTTCTTTTGCTCATCAATATATCATTGCCATCTGGACATCACCAGATTTCCATTCAGCTTCCCTGGCTTCCATTGTTGAACTGTTAGGTGAGGTTTTGATTTTTTTCAGGACCAATTGTGCCAGGTATTCAGTAATACATCATTTTTCAAGTTTCATCATCGAAATGTTATGGGGAGGTTTAGATTTCTTAGGTCCAACTTGCTGGGGATTCAAAAACACTCCACCATGATCTGTAAACACTTTGGAGTCTGTTCGTTTTTGCCTGTCCAAAACTTTTCTTTTTCTTTATCAATGTTTAGTATTTTCAACCACCATTGTGACCATGTCGACTAGTCGCTAAAAATCAAAAGCAGTGTTCGAAAATAGACATTGTTCAGAAATAAAGAAGTAGGTCAAAATGGCATGTGTCAAAGAAGATGGTGGATTAAAAGCCCAGATGGACATGCGATTGCATGTTTGTCTGTCCCACTCATAAATGTTTTTAGTTTGCTCATTTTCTGTTAACTCATTCAGCCTGACGTCATCTAACGACTATGCACCAGTTGCAGGTGATGGATCGACCATGATAATTCAAGGGCAGTGCCAGGTTAGCTTGGCGCCTACAGGCGCCAAGCTAATCTGGCACTACCCTTGAATTATCATGGTCGACCCATCTCCTGCTGTAGTGTGTCAGGGCTGAATGGGTTAAGATGTCATTCTTATTTCGTAAATTGAACATTGTTAACTCATTACTACCTGAGGATGACATTATGTGGGTTTTTTTTAAGTATCGTTTGGGGTCTGGTACAGTTCTGGAGCCAGATTGACCATGATAGTTCAAGGGTGGATCAGAATACATGTTGTAGCTTGGCAATTACTGGCACCAAGCTATTCTGATACCACCCCAGAACTATCATGGTCAATCCACTTTAATATGCCATAGCGTCTGGGGGCTTTAATGGTTAATCTACCCAGGTATGTAGCCATTGTCAGGTTCTAGTCAATCCTCAAAATTTGTTGTTAACCCTTTGGCTGTCAGTAGTGTGTTTTCTGGAGGTGTATCCTGTGTCCTTGACAAAAGTTACTACCAACAGCCGAAGGGCTTATTTTTCTTTTGATTTCCCAATTGTTTTCTTTTGTGCAGTAGCAGATCTTAGGTATCATTAGTGTATAGAGTCATTTGAGTTATGACTGCATGTCTTTTGCCTTTTTACAGACTTGTAGAAAATATTATTTTACAAGCTTAGTTTTCTTTGTGTAAAATGAATGGCTGGTTTTCGATGCAACTTTAGTGAAGTGTCAGATCTTAGAATGGAGCAGCGTGTAGAATCAGTCAGGTTATGACTGAAAAGAGGAATGTGTTTTGTTTTTTGTTCAGACTTGTGGAAGTGATTTTACGAGGCCTGCCCAATGCGCAAAAGGCCATAGGGCTGACTTCACCCGTCATTGGCCCACACACACAGTAGTGCGCGGGCCACCACACACAGTAGTGCGCGGGCCACCACACACAGTAGTGCGCGGGCCACCAAGCACAGTAGCGTGCGGGCCAACGTTGGCCAACGTCAACCCGATGGCCTTTGCCGAGTGGGTGTGTCCTGTGGTAAGATAATGGTTTCTGATGGTTGTGAAGTGGTGAACAAAACTATGTGTGGTGTATGTAGTGGTATGTGTGCATATTTTATTTTTCTAAGCCTTTGCATGTCAGCAGCAGTTTTTGTCACAATGATTTCAGCAGGAATCGTGATAAAATCTGCAACTGACACGTAAAGTGTGAACAGGAGGAAAATTTCCCCTTTTGAAAAGAGACATTGCACACATATCACAACAGTGCCGTAACCATATCATATACATGTGTATTATTTTACAAGTAGAGCTGACCACCATGCAGACATGAATGTACAAATTAAAGTGTTCAGAATTTGGGTATTTCATTGAAAACCAACTTGCTGCAGGTAGAGCTTACTATGCAGATGAGATTGGCTTGACCATGATAATTCAAGGGTAGTGCCATCTGGCACTACCCTTGAATTATCATGGTCAAGCCATCATGCGATGTACTAGCTGCTGTATTTTATTTCGTTACAGTAGAACCTGTTCTGAGCAACCACATTTTTGTTGTTGCAAGGAACAAGTGTAGCCTTCAAAGGCAGGTGCTCTTCCTGAAGAGAAGTCTTGAAGGGCAGAAAGTGCCACCTGTCATTAAGACCATCACCGCTACTTCAGTGGTAGTCCACCATGAGATGGCCTTCGTTGCCTGTTTGGCCTTAACTCTTAACCCCAAGACCACATTTCCCCAATTTTGGAGGTGTCACCTAAACACTGTTTGACCATGAAAATTCAAGGGTAGTGCTGAATTAGCTTGGCCAGGGTTCCCACAGAGTCATGGAAGTCTGGAAAAGCTATGGAAAATACAAAAATCTTTTCCATGGCTGGAAAAACTATGGAAAGTTTGTTTTTGTTAAGGTATGTATGGAAAAGATTTGGAAATTAAAAGTATTGCAGTGTTACATTGACATGCAATTTACTTAACAAGAAAAATCTGAAAGTTTGAAAACGTAATCTGAAGACTATAATTTAAATTATAAGTATGTCTAAAGCTGATCGTTTATCTCTAGAAGACTCCCCTTTTATCTTCCGCAGTGACTTCACTTGCAGAAAAGCTGCACATGCGTAGTTAGAATCTTTCAACTTCCTTTCGTCCTGACAGACCATGGAACACAGTGCTGTTTCCGTACTCTCCAGTCTCTTAGCCATAGTCAGTCCCAGGCATCCCCTAATATTTCAATCCCCTAAAAACCACTACCGCCCACCAGCTGCACATTTGCCACGCACAAAATAAAAAAAACAAAAAAACAGCACATTGACAGTCTCATTTCTTGGCTATGAACATGATTCCTTACCAACCCCACACCCAAGCACAACTGAAATCAGCATGCCCCTCAAATCACTACGGCAACTCAACATAGGCCCACAATTGTCCACTGGATAAGCTCAGGATGGTATGAATCAAAGCAAAAACATGTCTCCTCTCGTCTACAGCAAATTCCAACATTCAGCCCCCTGCTACAAATTTTCAAACAAGGCAAAAATTATTTTTTAAAACATCGGTCCTCTTACTGCCTGAACTGCCCATTTTGAATAACATGACCAGTGCATGGAAAGTCGCGCAGATTTTTGCCAAAAATAAAAATGGGGAAGTGCATCTTCAGCCACTTATGGCTAGAAAAAAAGTCAATTCAAAGCTTGGTTAGCGCCAGTGTTGGATGGAGCAAAGCACAAAGAGGCACACATACCCAGGGAGATTGCCTCAGCATATCTCACATTAAATAAAATAATTTGCCCCGAAAAATAGGTTCCACGTTTCATTATTACACAAGTTTGGCATATATACTAGTGAGCTTTGGAAAACTGTTGTGTCAATCTTAAAAAGGTCTTTAAAAAGTATGGAATTTTTTTCCACCAAACTTGTGGGAACCCTGCTTGGCACCATGAGGCACCAAGCTAATCTGGCACTATCCTTGAATTATCATGGTCGATCCATCTCCTGCTGTGGAGCATCACAGCTGAATGGGTTAAAAATAGCCAGAACTAAATGACTTACATTCTGCGGAATGGAAGTCATTTAGTTCTGAGATTTTTAGAGTAAAATCCCAAAAACTAACTTAAATGATGGTCTCCAGTGACAGGTGATCTCTCATAAGGGTGTTCGCTCAAAGCAGAGAATAACAGAGTGAAGAAAGAAACGTGCTTTCAAAAGGCAGTTACAACACACTTGTAAGCATGTTTCTTTCTTTGTTGGGATATTTATTCTCTGCATTGTACATGCTTGGCACTCACCTCTTTGGTCTGGTGCGCAGGATTTTTGGTCTGTGTAGAGCAGAACAAGGGTCAGTACTGCTGGAGTGGTACAATATTTCTAATTCGTGGCTGGTGTGCAGACGGTAGTGTTTATTCATTGTATGCTGGTCTGTGATTTTGAATCTTGCAGCTTCCAGCTGCAAGGTCCAGAATCACAGACCAGCACACCAATTTGTGAACATGGTATCTTGTTTGTGATGTTGACCATTTGTAGCAGGTTTACTATTTTTATTTAGGACTGCCTGTACCATCGTGTTTTTTTTCCTGTGTTTCAAATTTTAACCACAAGGCCACAAGTGTCACCTAATGACTTTGTTGCAGGTGATGAATTTACCTTGATTTACCTTAATTCAGGGGTAGTGCCAGATTAGCTTTGCACCATCAGCCTCGAAGTTGACTTCACACTACCCTTGAATTATTATGGTCGCTCCAACTCCTGCTGTAATGCACCATGGCTAAATGGGTTAAATTTGTATGTTTTGCATGTTTTTTTGGTGTCCTGTGACAGCTGGTTGATGATCTGAATGCAACTATGGTGGGTTTTTTCAGTGGAATCCATTGTACACAAATTAATGTACATACACAAAACTTTTTGCTGTGAGCATGTAATATTAGAGGGAGACAGATATATGTCTGCATTTTATTGGTCCATTTTTTCATGGCATATGTACACAGTATCAAACTTTAAGGCAGCATGGTTGATTTCATTTTTGACCGAGTTTTTCATTCTCATTTGGATACAAGTATTTGTGCATGACAAACCTAATCAGTTTTGTTCATTTTCCCCAGTTAATGATTTACAATCACTTCATTTGAGGTATACTGCAAAATACACTCTGGGGATGAAGATAGGTCAGTTGTTGCACTAGATGTGTTTACTTGATAAAAACAATAGCTGCCTGCATTAATTCTTAGACTCCCAGAACTAAATGATTTCCATTCTATACAATGGAAGTCATTTAGTTCTGGGAGTTTAAGAGTTGATAGACACTTTTGGGAGAAAGGAAAGTTAGTAAAAGAACTGCGCATCTTTGTACGCACACGGTTGATTAAAAGCCTTGACAAAACCAGTGATAACATTTTTGTCCTGGCCTTTAATCCATTGTCTTTGTTGAAACTAGTACAATTTTGACCTGCTTTTGATTTTGGGACAGCGTCTAGAAAGAAAAGAGAGCAGTCATTCCTACTGTAGCACTACTGTTTTCAAAATGTCACTCCATGTACTGAGTTACAAAATTTGCATTCCGTTTTACATTGTATTCACGTGCAATACTGCTATAGAAGTAATACTTAAACACTCTATGCCACTAGGCAGTTAAAAAGTTTGTTTTGTTTTTTCCCCCACTTGGATTACACAAATAAATTTCACATGTGTCGAGTCAAATGTTGCTACCTTCATAACTTACTATGAGCTTTTCATGTGAACAAATTTCTAATTGATTTAACATTTTAACTCACTCCAGACACCTTGCACCAATAGCTGCAGAAGCGTTGTATAACATTCTTGCTGGCAATGCTATATGACACTTTCATGGCTATTGGTGTGCTGTGCCTTGAATGAGCTAACAACTGGTGAATTTGCACTTGAGCATTCAGAACACTTGGAGCATGCGTGCTGGTGTATGATTTTGGACCTTATGGCTCAGTGCGGTAGGGTCCTAAATGACGGACCAGCACATAATTATCACCAACTGACAAACTGATCACTTCAGCCAAAAGATGCGTGCCAGTATGCAAATGACCTATGCTGATGCTTCATTTTTCCGTGGAAAGGTGAAAATGAGTGCACAACGTTATTTCACATGCCGCCATTTTGTGTTGACAATTTTCAACGTGTACTGGCTATCAGAAGAAATGTGACACTCAAGTGTTTGTGATGATTTCTAAAGTGTCTCTTTTCTTTTGCGCAAGAATGCGACATTTTTATATCATTAGAAACACTTTTGATTATCCAAAATGTCACATTTCTTTTGTTCGTCAGTATGTATAATACTTGAGAGAATTTTAATGAAGTGGTGCATCCACTTTAGTTGTAATGCGTCCATACATCTGCTGCCTTGTGCATGCAGGCACCAGCACTGTAAACAGTACCAATACATACTTGCATTATGGGGTTAAACACCACATACAGGACCACAATTTTTACTTAATACTTTCCATACTATTGTCGGGTGAATCCGACACCAGCTTACATCGGATTCTCCCAACAATGGTAGCCAAGTGTGAATCTTAAATCAAAAGCTGTGTTATGTGTTAGTACATCTTGTTTGTAATTATATTGTAGCTGATTGTTTTTTCACGTTTTGCAAACATCCAGTTCAAGAGAGAATGTTGTGCCGGTACTAACTTATACTCTATATACAATGTTACACACAACAGCTACATTAGTTGTGCGAAGGTTATCACATACTCTGGTTAGTGTTTGTGTGTTTCTGTGTGCATGTATATACAGGTGTGTTGTTTCACACTGCACAAATATTTTTACGTCCGCCTCTTCCAATCTCTGCCACAGCTGGTAGTTAAAATGTTGCGAAAGTAGTGCAACCTTGTCCTGTACGCTTCGCTCGTACACTTCACACTTCTTCTCCGCGAAGACTTTTGGATTTTGTCACCAAGGAGGTTATTGCACTCAGCACAGCCTCACACTTGTAACAGGTCTATGGGGGAGAATGTTGAAATTAAATGCAGCATCAGTGCCTAATTACAGCTAGGAACACTAATGATATTCAGGTTGAAAACGAGTAGTTCCTGCATAATGTGCACCTGTTATCCCCTTCACTGCTGAGAAAAAGTCAACTTGACCTTACTGCAAGAGACACAGATCCTCATGAGCCCCTGCAGTTGCAGGGGCTCATGAAGATCTATGCTTCTTGCTGACACCGCTTTGAATGTTCTGTGACAGTTGGGGCTCTTTGATGTTGAGTTAAAGCGGCGGTCTGACGGGAAGCGAAGCAGAAGCAAAACAGCCAGTAAAACACGAAACATCGCAGTTTTGATGATGTTTATCGTGTGACTAGACCTAAAGCATAACAGCAGCAAAGCGCCAAAGTGAAGCAAAGCCGATGCTTTCAGTGTTTGAGCGTGCTCTAAAATTTTGCGTTGTTTCGCTGAAGCATTTGATTGCCAGCCAATCAGAAGAGCCGACTTTACAGCAACGAGGTTGTTATCATTTCAGTGATCATGGCGGCATCAAAAGCTACTGGGCCATTAGCAAATCTGACACAAGTTGATACATTTATTCTCATCGATCTGATTCAAAACCACGAGGCATTATGGAATGTAAGAAGCCAAATGCTGTCCCTCATATTCGTGTCATTTATTTCAATGTACGTAGTGACCAGTGCCAACAGTGTCTGAAAGTGCTGTAGGTCCATCCTCACAAAATTCGTAAAGGAATCGGCATCGCATTCAATCAGCTCTTGCATGAGCGCGTGATATGCGCCATGCTGAACCCGATTTTCCAACCAGGGTTTCATCCAATACTTCTTTTGCCTCTTTTGTTTCTTTCTTCTCTGTTCGGCAATTTTGTAGGCTGCAAGGACTACCAAAGGCATATCTTCCAAATCACTGTCGTCCGATGTATCTGCCATATTGAAAATATCGCGTAAAGGGAGGTAACTGATTTACAACTGAGCATTGCTTCCACGCAGACTGCTTATGCAAAACTTCTCATCGTGTGACCGGCTCACAAAGCAAAGCATTATAAACGCACTTATTTTTAGATGCTTTTAGAAGCAGATGCTTTGCTTTGTTTACCGCTTTGCTTCTGTTTCACTTCACGTCAGACCGCACCTTTAATGAAGATCGCAGAAACACAATCTTCATCCTCTGGCGGTGAATGGGTTAAAATTATACCATTGTGGCTGCTTGTGAGTATCAGTTACATTATTTTGAGGATACAAACGCAAAATGCATAAAAGATATACTGTCCAAAAGGTAGTGATTTTGCTAAGTGTGGCTTAGACTGAAAGATGGCATCATAGCTGAAGCGTGTTGTGTGTGAAGGTCTGTGCTTTTAGACCTTGCTGCTGAAAGCTATTAAGTCTGAAATAACATGGACTACCGCGTAGTGTGCATGTGTGTGTGTGTGATCAGTATGTCCATATCCTGACATATCTCCAGTGCGTACACATCAGTTACATATTGTGGTGTTTAGTGGTGCCGTTTTTATCCAGCTTTTGTCTCCTAGCCCTTATCATTCAGAATACACCAGTGTGTGAAATACGTTTGACTAAAATACATGGGTGGGACCTTTCCGGCTACAGCCGTATTTCCGGATTTAAATTTTTTTTTTTTTTCAAAGTGCCCCCAGAGCCTCGCTTCAGTGCCCCCAGACCCTCGCTTCAGGATTCAACTCTTTTTTTTTTTCAGGATTCAACTTTATTTTCTGTCCCACCTATGAAAATAGTATAGTTCGAGGGTAGTGCCAGAAAAGTTTGGCGCCTCTAGGCACCAAGCTATGTTGGCACTACCCTTGAACTAAAGCCATTGGTCTATATCCTTATTTGTAAGTAGCGTACAAATTTGAAGCTAGCATCAGTATGATACGGGCTAGAATACACCACAAAGGTACATGTAGTGTCTGTGATATCATGTACAATTTTTTTTTTTTATCGATCACATATGTTTTTGGTGGTCGCATTATAGAACTGTTGTAACCTGCATATGCTATACATTGTTTTTGATCAAACTTTTTATTTGAAACTTCTTTTGTGGTACTTACTAAGCTTTCTTTTGAAGATTTTTGGAACCGAAACTTTCTTTTGTAAAACAACAAGTCTTGCCCATCTTGATTTAAATTTTCTTTTAGTTGCTTTTACGGTTTATAGCAGGTATTTGCCGTTATTGTTTCTAGGAGCTGATGGATGCTGTTTTGAAACTGTATATGTTGGAAAGAGGTATTTGCAACTTTTTTCCCCAATAGAGGTTTTCAGAAATAAGGAGTAAAAAATATGCACAAATTTGACACAATCATTGGATTATAAGGACAGAAAAATATTGCATGTTTGTCTGCTCAATAACCGATTTATTCCTGATGCACAAAAGCAGGAGATGGATCGACCATGATAGTTCAAGGGTAGTGCCAGATTAGCTTTGCCCCTTTAGGCGCCAAGCTGATCTGTCACTACCCTTGAATTATGGTCAATCCATCTCCTGCAACTGGTACATAGTTGTTGGGCAACACCTCAAGTCGGGATATGGGGTTAATCCAATGATTGCTACAGTATTATGTTAACCTACCTTCCATTTACAGAAGAAATGATCTATTGTTTGGTTTGTTTAACACTTTCACGCTTAGGACACTTTCAGGAGATGAGCCAGCTGTAATAGTTCAAGGGTGGCGCTAGACTGACTTGGTACCTTCAGGCGGCAGGCTATTCCAACTCAACTCTTGAATGATCACAGCTAATCCTCTTCTCACAGCTGGTACAGTCAAACCTGTCTAGGCGACCGCCTGTTCTAGGCACGACCACATGTCTAAGCAGACCACTTGTTTTTTGTCTCTTGGTCTACTTCTGTTACTTCTGTGATTCACGTGAGCGTGCTTGTTGGGTTCAGTTCGCGGCGGCGCTTTGAGCCGATTTTCAATTGGGATAAAGCGCCTATTTAATGCGCTTATTATTATTACTTAAGTGAACCTGTATAATTAGACCATTTGTCAAAGGTGACCACTTTTTGAGGGTCCCTTGGATGGTCGCCGTGCACAGGTTTGGCTGGACAGTCTTAACCCCTATGTGCATGCAGCTATCCGTACTGGTTCTGTAAACAGTACCAGTGGCTGCACACGTGAGAGGGTTAATGGATGCCTCCCAGTGTTGTGGAAGAAATTATAATAGAACCTGTTTTGAACAACCCCCTTTTTTGCAAGGATAAAGCGGCCTTGCTAGACAGGTACTCTCTCAAGAGAAGTCTTGAATTACAAAAAGTGTTACCTGTCATTAGTGCATTCGAGACATGCCGCCTCCGGATACGCGGCTGAGGCGGCACGTCTCGAATGAGTTAAAGACCATCATTTAGGTAGCTGTAGCCACCTAAATGACGGTCTTTAATGACAGGTGACACTTTTTGCCACGACTTTTGACTTGCGCCTCTTCTCTCCTGGTGGAACATACGGCCTCCACTGTCATCCTCTATTTTCTCTTGTCTTGTACAGCCACTTGAATGCTGGTCTTTAAGCACAGGTGATCTCTCATGAGATTGGTCGCTCAGAACGTGTCCTGCTGTATTCCGTTTGAAAGTGTTGATCTATGCTAACAGTGCAGTGTAATAGCAGCTTTCACTACATGCATGCTGTCGATCTAAACAAAATCAGGGGCCTGATGATAGTAGCTTTGACTAATGCATATCCGCTGCGCCACTGCCTTCTAAGCTCAAGTCAGAATACAAGGGAAGAAACAAACCGCACGTGTGAAATTCTAGCTGTGGCCGGAAGTATTCTGGACCTCTTTCTCAACATCTAGAGTTGAACGTTAAACCCTTTAGTAGAGTGCCGTGAAAGAGGCCTCTATGCACTGCAGTGCATCCATTGTTTTCTGCCGTGTTTACTCTAAAGTCGAAGCGAATTACTCGAAAAGATATTGACAACTGAGCAGTGTTTTAAACCAAACTCCATTAAAGCAGACCTCAAGTTTTAGGTCACAAGTTCATGTCGGTCAACAGTAAGACGCGCTCTTGTTTTAATTTCATTGGATATGCTAATTTACATAAACCAATGGAAATGAGCACAGGGGATATTTTTGGCCACATCTAAAACCTACAACTCGACATCTGCTATGAATAATGCATGACTGTGCAAAAAGCATTGATACTAAACTATCAGGTTTGATCAGAGGACAAGGTTGGCATAGATTTGTGGCAAAATATGTACCGAGTCTGTTGAAAACTGCTCTGGAATCACAGTGCTTCGTCGATTTGTGTGTCTTTCGATTCCTCCCTTGTACTAGTAGGCGGTGGCGCGGACACGGTGGCGCAGCAGATTTGCATTAGTCAAAGCTACTATCATCCGGCCCCTATGAAAGAAATGTGACATTTTTGGAACCTTCAAAAACAATAAAGTGTTTCCGGTGGTTCCAAAAATGTCATTTCATTTGCTTGTCGGTATATTTGTCTTTTGGGAGAAAAGATGGGAGGACAATATCTCAGAGTGGACAGGACTGAAGCTGGGTGATACGCTAAGAATGGCAGAGAACAGAGAGGAATGGAGGGAGCTGGTTGTCAAGTCATCAGTGGTGCCCCAATGGTAGGCAAGACCACGGGATATAGATAGATAGATATTATTTGTATGTGTGTGTGTGTGATTGTCACATAATAATGCAGTGTTTGCCCTCAGGAAAGTGTTGCTTAGTCATTTTGAAAATTTTCCAAGGGTAATTACAATTGTCAAAAATCAAAATGTCAACTTGTTAGTTTCAAGTACTAGTAGACCATTAATTTTTACATGTGTTTTTCTTAACCCCTTCACAGCCAAGAAAAAACAAACAGGATTCACCCACATGATACATAGGACATCATGAGCCCCCCCCCCCCCCCCCCCCCCCCCCATGCAGTGATAGGGGCTCGTGAGGATCTATGCCTCCTGCTGACATACTTTACAGCCATGTTCGTTGGACGGCAGAGGGCTCGTCATCAATCAAGGATTTCAAGAACAAAATTTGCCATCTTTGACGGTGAAGAGGTTAACCTCCCTCCCATTGCGCAAAAGGCCCAATGGCCTTTGCGCACTGGGTTCCTTGTGCATGCAGCCACTTTAAATGTTTATAGCACCAGGGGTCGGCTGCATGCACATGAGTGGGGTGTTTCTGTACGCTGTGAGCAGTGTACAACTTTGTCTCGGTGTATGATGAGAATGTGAAATTGTGCTTGATTACAGAATGTGTAATGTTTGGCCATTGTGATTTTTTCTTTTCATTTTTTAAAATATTTTTTTTAGTTTCAATTGATCTTCCATACAAAAATGCATTTGATTTGTGGTTGACACAAAAGAAGTTGTTTTTTTTTTCTGTGTAAATATGTGGGAATTTGTGATTTGTGTATGCATTTACATTGCGATTAAAATGATTGCAAACGGTCATCTTTGCTGTAATATTTCATTCAAACTTTTATCAGCTGATGGATTTTCTGGGTTTTCATCAGTTGCATGAGTGAGCTTAGTCCTTCGCCAGCCCCTAAGCACGGTTCTCTGTGCTACAGCAGTGGAGCAATTTGCTTAATGGCTGGCGCAGGACTAAGCTCACTCGTGCAACTTGGCTGCAGGTCTAAAAACGACAAAATAGCAGAGGTCGCTTATTTTGCAAACATTGCACTTTGCACGCGGACGCTTTGTGGGCACTTCCCCAGCGAAAACTGCCCATCTGAAAGAGACATAGATCCTCATGAGCCCCCGTAGGTATGGGGGCTCATGAAGATCCATACCTCTTGCTGGCCTTATTTACAATTTGCATACACGTAAAGTGTAAAGTTCTTATTCTTTTATGATGTATCGGTAAACACCACTCGACATCGTATCAAGTTAAACACTGGCCTGTATACTTGTATGTCCTTGTTAGCCTTTCCAGAGGCTCTTTGAAATCTATGCCATTTGCTGGCCTGATATACGTTTCACGCAATCAAGTGTGTCCTCTCAGTGTCTTAACTCCATCAGTCGGCAAACACAACCTAACTCATAGGTGACCTTCGGTTGCACAGGCATCTCGCCAAAGAGAGATAAGTAGAGCAGTGTAGCATTGCCTGTATGCCATTTTGAAAAAAATGGTATTTTGACTGTCTAACCCCTTAAATGCCGGAGCAAAGTGAACGTTACCGAGCTGTGAGAGACATGAATCCTCATGAGCCCACTCCGTCATGACACTCTATTTAAGTTGGCCCAAAGCATTGTTGAAGGAAATACTCAGAACATTTATAAAGGAGATATTGCAAACATTCACCCTTTACTGTTTGGAGTAGGTCACATGAATAAAGTGTAGTAATTTCCCATTCTAAGCATTGTTTGTTTTTTCTTTCATTCTTTCTTTTTTGTTTGTTTACTTTGTTGTTGACTGTTCATCTCCGAAATCTGTATCAGTCAAGTCGACAGAAGGCTTCTACATGTCAGTAACTCTGTGGAGTCCATGCAACTGATATATTGAGGCTAAGAAGAAATCTGTTCCAGCCCCAATTTACGTGTTTGCACGTCAGGCAGGGGAGGCTACAGGACGTTCAATCTATGAGGGCTTAATTAGCTGTTCTATTTTCGGCAGGTACATGAAAGTCTTGGCGGAGATGCAGAATTTCAGTAGTCTGCTCAATCCGTTGCGGCTGACCTCCCTAATTGTGCTGAAGATCACAGCTCTAGGTATAGACAGTAGATCACAGGAATACAGAGGGAACAGGCTATGCCCTGCAGGCTGATATAGCTCTATGACTCAGTTTGCACACGTGTGCTAGTATTCATTTGCTGGCAGACTAACTTACCACAGAGTTACAGCCAAACAGAGGTATTAGTGCCCTATATCATAACCCGTTCATTGCTGAGAAAAATTAAGCACCACTCTCAACTGCAAGAGGTATAGATCCTCATGAGCCCCCGCATTTGCGGGGGCTCATGACGATCTATGCCTCTTGCCAAAACCACTTTGCGTCCAAGTTCTTGCAACGGCTGGGGACCTTTGACGTTGAATTCACGATCATGGATGATGGTTTCAGTAAAGAACTTCGACTGGCAGTGAAGCTCTGTAACTTTTGCACGTGTTGGTGCTGTTTGCTTACAGAAACACTTTGTAGTTCAGTAACAGCGTTGCGTCACGATGCTACGCAATTGTCTTCACCTCAAGACTTATTCCTCAAGGCACTCCGCTACATGCAAATTCCTTGAGCCAGCGCCATCCATCTGCGAGAGGCACATAGGCCCTAATGGACCCCAGCAACCTGCGGAGGCTCATGGCCAGGGATCTATCCCTCTAGGCCGGCCTACTTAAAACAGGGTTCCTCAGTCAGGATCTGGCACGCAGTCCGGCCGTACTGGCGGATCCAAGATGGTATTGTGCGGTTGTTCAGTTCAGTTGTCAGCAAGTCCTCCTCAAGTTGGGAGAGGCCAGATTCTCCTGAGCACTTGCAGCCAAAGGTGAACACAATAACCGATGCCTCTTGCTGTTAACCCCTTCACTGCCGGCTGAGGCAGATTGTGTTTCAGTCTCAAAAGAATTTTGTTTGACTCAGTGATTCCGACGACGCTTAAGGACTCGGCGGTCCAATACTGAAACGTGCCGGGACCTAAAATGACTCGATGTGAACAAGAGGCCATAGATCCTCATGATCCCCCGCAACTGCGAGGGCTCATGAGGGTCTATGGCCTCTTGCGGCTGTGGGCCGTGATCACTCAATCTTTCTCGGCAGTGAAGGTGTTAAAGGGTCGGCCCATCTTTGGTTTACGTATGTGTTTCACATAGACCGAGTTTCAGTTGTGAGTCTGTGACTGATGTATTAACTAGTATACTGTGTAGGGGAAACTTCACGGTCTCTTCAGTCGTCGCCGTACTGACTCCTTCAATCTGGGGACTGATTTTTTTTATTTTTTAACTCATTCTACCCCAACACCGAAATCCCCAAATTTCGCCGTTGTCGGGCTCTGAAGACTGCATTGCAGTGCAGGACACAGATCGACCATGATAGTTCAAGGGTGATGACAGAATAGCTTGGCGCCCATAGGCGCCAAGCTATTCTGGCATCACCCTTGAACTATCATGGTCGATCCTTATTTTGCTGTGGTGTGTCTAGGGTAGAATGAGTTTTAAGTCAAACCACTGGCAGGCAAGAGGCATTGATTCTCATAAGCCACTTCTGCCGCCAGGGCTAATGAAAATCTATGCCTCTTGCAGAAGGATGCTGTGAGGGGTTAGTGTAAAGCTTTCTTTTTTTTCACAACCTGTGTGTCAGTGTTTGTGTGTACGTTTAGCTTACCTAGCCTGCCTACCTTACCGCTGAGTCGGGCTTCTTGTAAACCCGCTCCCTCGCCTCTCTGCTCTCATCCCCGCCGGCTCAGCTCTCACCATGTATAGGCACACTGGCTGGCACCTTCTGGAATCTCCTCCAAGCCAGGTCATTATTGCCTGGAGGGGCGGCGGGTTAGTGTTTTGGGCCAGCCGGAGCCGTCAGTGCCATTCGCGCATATTGGTTCTTTTAAGTTATGTTTGAAATAGAGTTAGTAATGCGAAAAAGTTTGAAAAATCGTCCCCTTCCGCAACCAAAGCTTTTATCGTTCTTAAATGAAAGTTAATCTTTCGTTGTCGCGGTTTGGCTGAGATTCAGTTCAGTCAATCATTGGGGCCGGTACCGCCACCCGGGGCGGGGGGGGGGGGGGGGGGGAGGTGTAGACCGGGGAGGGGGGGAGGGGTAGACCGGGGAGGGGGGGGGGGAGGAGGGTCTAGCTATCTTGCGCAACCCGGCCCTGAGACGTTGTTTTTTTTTTACAGATTCGGCTGACCGGGGAAGACTGGCCAACTGATACATTATATAGTAATAGTGAGCAGCGCACGGTTAATGACTTGGGGAGAAAAAAAACTCTATTGTAAATTACTCAACTCCGCACCAAAAAGAAAAAAAAAAAAAAAAGAAACAAGAAAGAAAATGGGGTATTGGGGGGGGGGGGTGCAAGAGGATGTCACAGTAAAGCGAAAAATTATTATACAATACGACTGAGCCTGCATGCGCGCACATTGTGCTCACACTGTGTTCTCAGTCAAGCCTCAGTGCCGGGATATTGGGTATCCCATTGGCCAATAGCGAACCTGCCTCCCCCTCTCGGAGAGTGGACTGGCCCAGGTGTGTGTTCAGCACGTGCGGTACGGTGGTGGTTACAGCGGACCTCAGCTTTGCACGCGCATCAACACCACACCACCCGCCATCATCATTTCCACAACCGGGATTAAGGTCGCGGAAATTTCGGGGTTTCGGACAGGCGACCACCAAGCGTAAGTACCCAATAAACTTGTGTCCAACTTGTCGTGTGCTGGCCTGTGATTTTTTTAACCTTGCGCGGGCCGCCAGCCCGCTGAGGTTCAACTAAACCGCAGGCCAGCACAAAAAGTTTTATTTAATAAAATGTTGTTACCACAACTTCTCTAGTAATAATCAGTCATGATATGTTGTTAACATATCTCTCCTCAATCCCTTAATGCTCGAAATGTCAAGTTGTCACAGTTACTGACCCAGTCCCTGCCCTGAAAACATATGTGTAATATCACTGGAGATGTCTCAGTAAAATATGTAAAGTCAGTCCAGTTTCACCGGCCGGCAAGCATAACACATTTTACTTGATAAACTGAGTGTTGTTATTACATCTTGCATTTACTGTTGTTAACATAGCCGCTGAGTAATAATATGTTGTTGGACTGTGTCCTTGCCCTAAACCCCTCAGTGTCAAACTTACTAACTTTAGAACCACTGACGTAAGACTGTAAAAGCGGTTTCACTGACAGGCGGCCCTGATAAACTGAGCGGTCAGACTAGGTAAGATCTACACCTTGATACATTGATTTGTTTACCTGTTGTGTGAAGTCTAACAGCCCTGCACGATAAGCAATATCAAAGCATAACTAGATCCCCTAAGGCCTGTAGTGATTCTTAACTTGAATGAGTGATAAAACAAGAGGTACTGAAGAGGAAAGCACAATTAACAGAAACACTAAGACAAATAGACAACAATAAAAGACAAAATAGAATATATTCAGTTGCAATTATGACATGCACGCTGAAACACATCTGCATTATCAAGACAAAACTAGACAGTGTGAAAAGTGCGATTTTTAAAAATTGTAATACAATGACAATCTCGCGGCTTTTGACCTTTAACTCACTGTGCCCGAGGTACGAAATACCCAGATTTTGGAGTTATCCTCTGAGGACTGCATTACAACTCAGGAGACAGATCCACCATGATAGTTCAAGGGTGGTGGCAGAATAGCTTGGCGCCTATATATTACCAAAACTGTAGGACTCATTAGTTCTCATTATCAAAACCGACCCCCCACACAGGCTCATGATGTGATGCACTTTCACATCTCTCAGCACTCGTGCTTTTACTCTAGTATACCTGACATTAAACCGCCCCGCTTCATAGCGGGGTGCACGCGAGCCCCTATTCCACAGCTAAGTCTATTGAATCCCTATTTCACACGTCAGAGGGGCTGACCAAACCCCTAAGCTCGAACCCCAGTAGCTGTTTTTGATGTTAGTGGGATGGAATCTGGTCGGCACCTGCCTCTCTGTACTGCTGATGCTCTGACATTTTGGGAACATTCTCAGAACAATGTGTGGTTTGATCAGAGGTTCACAGTTGTGAGAGAGGAAGGTTGTTCCAAAGGATACAAGGACTGACAGCCGGCAGTATTTCTGGTTTCTCTGTTAACCGTTTACATCCCGAGGCTAATTTTTTTTAATGTGTCTATTATCCTATGAAGGCTACATGACAGATTACAAGATAGATCAACCCTTTTAGTTCAAAGGTGGTGCCAGAATAGCTTTGCGCGGCCTCAGACGCCAAGCTATTCTGGCACCACCCTTGAACTATCAGTCAAATTTATTTCAAATAATAGCGTCTCAGAATGAAAAGGATGGAACTAAATACCACACAGTGACAATTGCATAATAACACAAAAGAGGTATATAATATACTTTTGCCTGACTGTACAAAGAAGCTTTCTGTCCTTTAAAAAAGAAAACAAACAACTGAATTGACCTGTCGAACAGCAGTCTACAATAACTTGAAATCATAAACTGTTTCCTTTGTCATTGATTGACAGATTGATCGATCGATTGATCGATTGACTGACTGACTACACACACCCGGTCTATCGCCCAGCAAATACAGATTACCTTTGTGTGATGAGAAGCAAGTTGCCTTCAGAAAATTCTCAGATTTCGAAGACCGTCTTTGTGAATCCAATATAATACCGATCGAGTAGTTAATACACATTGGAATAAGGAGGGCAAACTCATTTGGGGGAAAATGCCTATGTCAAGCTTTACCATGATACGAGAAGAATAGGCAAACCGGTGTAACGTAAGGAAAGGTATGAACATCCCTAGACAGTGTTCTGGACTGACCTTCGTCAGCTAAAATATGAGAAGAGACCCCTGCTTGACACAGCCATTCACATCACACTTTGCAAGAAGTGGACTGTGGTTAGGTCAAACTGGTATTTCAAGTTCATAGAGCTCTTGAAAGTCATCCTGTTTGCCCTATTGCAGGAAACGCATTCTGCGGGTTACTACATATACAACATCATTATTTTTGGGGCGTGATCCGCGCATTTCAATTCAATAAGAGACTTTATCCGTTCAATGCCGAGAAACATTTACCAGTACCCAACTGCAAGAGGCATAGATCCTCATGAGCCCCCGCAGTCGCGGGGGCTCATGAGGGTCTTTGCCTCTTGCTGACACCACTTTAAATCCACGTTCCTGGGACAGCTAAGTGTTTTTTGTTGTTGTTGTTTCTTGAATGAACGAAGATTGCAGAAACACAGTCAGTGTCGTCTGGCACGGAACGGGTTCAATAATTCAATAGACACTTGCTTGAAAGATTGTGTATTACCAGTGGTTGTTGGCTGGTTAACCACTACACCACAAGAGCATAGGGGCCTGACGAGTGGTGCTTTGACTAAATGCGAATCCGCTGCGCCACCGCGTGCGCGCGGTCACCGCGTAACTAGCTCAAGTCAGAATATTATTCTGACTTGAGCTACCGTAAATTTCGGTCTATTGAGCGCACCTGTAAAATAGTATAAGCAGCACCCACTAAAATAAAAAACAATCTCTACTGTATTCACAAATAAGCCATACTGGTTTATATAAGCAGCAAATATATACAACAAAAATAAAGTTCATAATCTTAGGATAATCACATTTTTTTAAGTGTCGTCATCGTCCTGTTCACTGCATCCGCTGAAGTCTTCTTGGCCAGGTCGATCACCTTCAACTTGAAAGCTGCATCGTAGGCATTTCGTCTTGTTTTTGGCATGATGAGGGTGTGTGCTTGAGCAAATGATCTGAATGCTTCAATTGTATGCTTTGATTTTAAAAAATGTGAACAGTTAACACTGTAACAACGGGAACAGTTAACACTTTAACATGGAGCTCATGGAAAAATTAGTGAACAGTAAACACGATATTTTGATTTAAAGAGAAGCTAAGAATCGACGTGGGTGTGATGCTCCTGGATCGGAAAAATCCGCAAACAAGCCGCATTGCTGTTTAAGCCGCAGGGTTTAAAGCTGGGGAAAAAAGTCGCGGCTTATAATCCGAAATTACGGTAGTTACGCGGTGGCCGCCCTCACGCAGTGGCGCAGCGGATTTGCATTTAGTCAAAGCACCACACGTCAGGTCCCTATGCACAAGAGTGATTGCAGCGTGCCCTTGGAAGGGGGGGGGGGGGGGGGGGGAAGGGAGGGAGTGGGGCAGCTATTGCCTATGGAGTCCCACCTGAACCAGGCTGATCAATCCAGGTGCCCTGGAGCTGTGCCACTTTTGATTTACCACTAGACCCGTTCAACGGTCATGCTGTGAAAGGGACCTACATGATTTTCCCACCCCGTCACCGCCGAGAAAAAAAATCAGTTGAACGCGACCCAAAACTTCAAGGAGTGCAGATCCTCATGAGCCCTCGCAATCGCGGTGACTCGTGAGGATCTATGCCTCATGCTGAGACCACTTTGTATCCATGTTCCTTGGACGGTCGGTTGCAACTGGTCGTTGAAGCAAGGAAGATTTCAGATACAAAATATACGTCTAGTGGTGGGGAAGAGGTAAATCTCCTGACAGCGCCTTACTCGTGAACGTTGCCTCGTCCTGTCGTGTAATAGGCATTTACCAGGCAATCCACTTCTCATACACAAATCTCCCCAGAGGCGGTTTCCATACTTCTGTCCCCCAATTAACCCTTTTATTGCCAATGGAAGCGGCAGAGTGTGTGTGTCTTAATTCTTTGTTAATTCATGCACGTCAGAGAGCCCAAGCCGCCCGAAGAACATGGGATCAAAGTGGTGTCAGCAAAAGGCATAAATCCTCATGAGCCCCCGCGACTGCGGGGGCTCATGAGGATTTATGTCTCTTGCAGTTGGATCGCGTTCAATGTATATCTCAGCAGTGAAAGGATAGCATGTTGGCCTCGTTGATGACAGTAGGCATCTCACGGTTAAACAAGGAGAAAATACATTACGTTCGAAGAAAATAAATAAATTCCAGCTCTGATGTCAAATGCTGTGTCCAGCATACACTACGAGCAAATTAACGCTTTTCATCCCGCTACACTATTGCTTGACATCACTCTATTATGCTTCAAGGATGGTGCCGAAATAGCTTGGCGCCTGAGGCGCCAAGCTATTCTGGCACCACCCTTGAACTAAAATGGTTGATCTAGCTTGTAATCTGTAATGTAGCCTTCATAGGACAATAAGCAAACTTTGTTTTAAAAACTCGCTCAGCCTCAGCGTGTTTTAGGTTAAAGCATGATGCCTCTGCTGTGATCCAGCTTTCAACGTGGGCTCGAAACCAGGGAAGACATTGACTTTCAAAAGTACACAGACTGAGATACCCGTCCAATTCCTCTTCCCCACCCGACCACTCCAAAACCTGTTCCTTTCTGCCGGCATTGGATACTCCCCAAGTCTAGATCCAGTAGTCTGGTACAAAGCCCCGGAGGCTGGGAGAGGGGGTGCTGATCAGAATCTTGCTGCTTTGCCCTTTTGTCTGGTGCTTCGGCCTTCTCCACGGCGTGTCAGCACCTGTCATATCTATTCTCCTGGATCTACTGTTCAGTTCTTCGCGAACTTTGTTTCAGTCTGCTCCCCTCTTGTCTCCCACTTCCCACTCCCCTTCTGATCGTCCTCTCACCCAGTCTTTTGTATTATTCACTACCAAATCTTGCAATAAACAATAACGCATCTGCCAGAGACATAGATTTTCATGAGCCCCCGCTGACGCGGGGGCTCATGAAAATCTATGTCTCTGGTCAGTCCACTTTCACACTACTGCCCGCCATCAGAATTCAGTGTCTAAGTGCTAGGTGTTTTTTTCTTTCTTTCTTTCTTTGGGGCTCGAGCTAAACGCGTCTGCAGTGGTTTATGTCCGAACCTCTCACTGGCACATTTACATCCAAGTTATTGCAACAGAGGTGGGTTATTGAACGCTCATTCTAAGACTAGACGGTTTGTGGCGTCGAGGGCCTTGTTAGTTGGGTGCTGGAGGTGCTAGGTACCGGAGGGCAGGGTAGAGAGCTGTAGGGCGGACACGTAGGGTCGTGAGTTCGAACCTGTGGTGGTGGACGCTTAGTCGTTTTTGGAAACTAGCTGACCTGTGTGTAAGTACTACATAGTATAGCACCATCTGCGATCATAGCTGCTTCGTCCTTTACAACCTATCGTGTATATCTCGTCGGTATTAGGGCCAGGTGTGGCCTGCTGATATTTCTTCCTAGTCCCCCTGTGATCTTGGCTGCGTGGATTTTGACCTTCAGCCTGATTCAGTCTGATTTAACCGGATGAAAGACAGTACGCTTTCTCTGAGCTAGCAATTCTTTTGGACAATTTGTGAGTTGATCGACTGAGTGATCCATTCACTAGCTTACGGAGTGAACCATTCATTTTTGCCTGTGGAATTATTAACTTGATACCAGGAACTAAGTGTTAAAAATGGCATACTCTCACCGGTCGGGCGTCACCTCAAGGAACGCTGACTATAACTACAGCAACTATCGGCGCACAGCACAGGTGAGGATTGTGAAGTTGAAATGAAGGGCGTTTCTGCTACTGCCGTGCACCTCTGTACAGTTTTGCTGCCCCCGCTTTTAGTTTGTTTTTGCTGAAGCGTCGTGGACACGTTGATTGTAACTGAGCGCAACTGTGAAGTTGTGCTGATCATCGTCCGTCTTTTGGCTTTTGGACCAGAAAAACACACACAAACACTAACGCCTCTTGTCATGATACTTTTGTGTACTACTGACTAGAAGCCGCTTTCCGCCCTGGTTTGCATATTAGACAGGACATTGCATCTTGGACCGCTGAGGCATTATGTTTCTCGGTATAGTTGCCCAAATCAGTTATTGCAACAGAGGTGGTCTCTGGTCTTCAGTGTTGATGATGGCCGTCTTTCGGTCAAATCAATCAGGCCAACACTGTACATCAACTAAATACTCTTCAACTGCTCCAGTTCAGTAGCGGATATCTTACGTTACTTTATACTTGCATTGTTTTATGCTTGTAAAGGCTGGGCCGGAGTATTTAAGGTTTTCGTATGCAGTTGATTTCACCCTGGAACTCATTGTCAGTACCCGACGGTCAACCGTTGGATGTCACGTTGAGGCTTTAAAACCCCACTACCACCGTAACTGTTTACAAAGATGCACCTCTACAACAGATGGTTACGAAACGCTACACGCAGGTTTCGTTATGGTTCAGCTGCAAGACTGATACATAAACCCTCATGACTCACCGAAAGTCGCGGGGGCTCATGAGGATTTATGTCTCTTGTTAGGCCAACGTTCTGTATGCCTATCAAGTTTTTGTTCCGGTTACTTTGTGCTCTTCACGTGAATGTCGTGATCACTGGCAACGAACCCCTACGGCAGTGCCCGCCCGCCCTGTCGGATATCATCTGACGTGTGCTTTTGCAAAAATACAGATTAGAATGGAGAAGAAGAGGAAGCATGGTGTCTCAGATCTCAGATTCGTCGGTACAGGCATTTGGGTTAACCTGCCGTGTACATCACCGCTAGCAAGCCCGGCTTTCTTTTGGTTTGGCTGGCTGGAATTTTTACCCTTCCCGCCGTGAGATGGCCTTAGTCGTCTGCTCGGCGTTAAACCCAAATAATTAACTAACGAACTAAGCTAGCAGATTCAAGCTCCAGCCATCACCGGCGTCTGTTATACAACACTGGCATAATTTTAAAAGCGCCAGCACTGACGCAGTACATAATGGCGTCAGTCAACATCATCGCCAGAAGTATACCTCCCACAGCAAAGGCAGGAGTAGATGTGTGTGCTGGTCTGTGATTTTGTACCTTACGGCTTTCAGCCGTGAGGTCCAAAATCACAGACCAGCACACTTATTAGGAATATGCAGACTCAGCATTAGGCTACGTGTATATATATGTAAGTCATACCTGATCCGGTTTCTCTGTAAGTCATGCAGTTATCTGTCAGCCGGTTCATCGCCCTGCTCGCATATAAATTAAACCAAGTGCGTCTCTTCATATCTTTCGAGTGAACGTTTTCGTCAGAGACTGAGGTCGCCGGGAATTCTGAACTGCCACTTTATCTCCTTTCGGCACTACCAGCAATGCAGGCGCGGAAATCAAAATGTATCGATAGGCAGCTTAAGGGTAGAGCTTGATTTAGTGGAGTGTGTGAAGTTTTGCCTGACTGTTTCGACAGGCTTTGCCCTTGAGGGTTGTCTATCTATTTACTGCATGAAGTTATCACCGACGAATGTCCCTATAGTGAAAGTTCTAGAATATGCCCGTTGAAAGGTCACAACGTGGCACACGTTGCAGTGCGCCCCAAATTGATTAGTGTTCAAGTCGCACTCCATGGGCAATGTCTGGCCCTGTCCACCATCACCTGTTCCTTAGGGCCGAAGTAACCCACACACGTCGTACAAACGAAAAAGCGATTGAACGGTTCTGAGACAAAACTTCCCAAAAGCGAAAAGAAGAAGAAGAACAACAACAACACACCCAATAACGGACGCTTATTTGCTTATTCTAAATTTGAAACCTGTTGAATAGCATATCAACCCTCTTTTCATGAAGACAGTCAGTTTTAGTCCATAACCTTAAGAAACAGTTTAGTAAAAGCTCTCCAAAGCATTAACTCATTCGAGACGTGCCGCCTCCGGATACGTGGCATAAGCCGCGTATCCGGAGGCTGCACGTCTCGAATGAGTTAATCTCTAAAACAAAGTATGGTGTACGGTTGTAATATACTTGGGAGTGCGGTACTAAGAGAAATTTCAAACCTGCAGCTAACTTCCTTACTACTGATTTGTCTATTCTTTCCATAATTGTCGAAAATGTGATTTTCGTATAAACCACTGCCTACAATTAACTACAGATTTTGCCAACCCTAAAACCCGCCATTTCCTTTGACGCCCAACCCAACTAAGAATGACGATTTTTGTTTAAATGAAAATGTACACGATTTTTATTTTCTCGGATTTTATAGGGCGGACGAACATGCACTCTTCACGAATTTTACACATCCAGTGGATTAAAATGACGGACACACATTTAGTGGATCAAAGCCCGTGCGCACAAATACGCAGCCGCACGTTTGTCCGCCATTTTAACCTGTTCAGTGCCGAGAAAATTTGAACACCACCCAACTGCAAGAGGCATAGACCCTCATGAGCCCCCGCATTCGCGGGGGCTCATGAGGATCTATGCCTCTTGCTGACGCCACTTTGTATCCATGTTTCCTACCACAGCCAGGGCGAGTTGATGTTGAACTGTCGAAGACTGCAGAAACACAGTTTCCGTCGACGGGCACTGATCGGGTTAATCCGGTGAATGCGTGCAGTTCGTGCATTTTCTTTTGCAACCAATGCATCAAAGTTGAGAAGATTTGGGGGCTTCTTCCTTAGCGTTTTAAAAAAAAGAAATTTATTTTTTTTTGTTTTTTTTTTTGTTGGGTGCAGTGTACTTTTGATTTATACCGAAAACCCTGTGATAGCTTCTTTTTTTTCCTCAACCCCCTCCCCATCCCACCGCACCTCCTAGGTTCCACCCCTAACCCCACCCAAACCCTCTTCGCACGTCAGTGTACATGCTACACTTGCCAGTCTGTTGTCTCTAGTGCATGGTGTGACTACTACGGTGTGTTTGCTTGTGTGTGTCCACGATGGCGTGCAGGTAGCGTGCGGCCAGGCGGGTAGAGACTGACCATGGTCATCAGGCGCAGGTTGCAGCCGGTATATGGAACCCATAACTTTGCCGGCGTGGTAAGCACCCATCCATCACTGATCAGTCAGTAACTGTGCCATCAGTAACACATGACCAACCAGGCGTTCGACACCTCGTGTTCCCATGCCGTTTGTGGGAGTACTCCCATATAAAATCATTGGGAGAGTGCGCCACAAGTACACTTCTATTCAAATGAGACGCTTCAGCATCTCATTTGAATAGAAGTGTACTTGTGGCCTACTCTCCGAGTGGGTGTATATGGGGAGCACTCCCAACCCGCAAGCAGCACAGGTTCAATAAGAAGAAACGAATAATATGTAAACGATGCAGTGTGCCCGCTCATTTTAACTGATCAGATTGTTCACTGCAATAGAGTGGCACCAATCAGGAAAAAGGTCTGTGAGATGACTATCACTCTCATCATACGTTTCAGCCCTGCGAAGGTTAAAGACAGTGAGGCCCTCACGTTTTGTGAAAGCGAGATTATCATTTTTTTTACAGGGCACATTTGCTCGTAACTTTAACCCGTTCAGTGCCGGGAAAATTTGAACACTACCCACATTCAGGAGGTATAGATCCTCATAAGCCACTACCCAGCTGCAGAGGTATAGATCCTCATGAGACGCAGCAATTGCGGGAGCTCATGAGGATCTATGCCTCTTGCTGGATCCGTGTTACTGGACAGCTTTTTTTTTTTTTTTTTTTTTTTTTTTTTCGTTCCATCATCGAAGATTGAAACTCAGCCCGCGGCAGTGAACAGGTTAAATAACGACTCAGTCTGCATTTTGCATCCTTATTCGTCCTTCCATCCCTCATGCCTTCTTCACCTTGTGTCAGTGTGTTGTTCCCAGGCAGAAAAATGACATCCGGCCGAAGTCATCGGCTTGATGGCATCTGCTCGCTAGTTTTGCTGTGAATATCACTTCCACTGATTCACCATCACCATCATAGTGCTTGATACTATGCTGAAAAAAAATATACGAAGTTATTTGTAATTGTATTCATGCTTTGATACCCCCTCTCGCCTTCATAATGCATGATAGCATACCTTTTTCTCTGAAGAAATGCACCACAATTTTGTTATTTATAAAACACGTATCTGTGCTCTTTTCTTGTTTCTGTAATTTGACATCTATTTCATCTTCATAGGCCTGCACCCAAGTAAAGTTACTCTTGCATCAACTAGACCAGTCTGTCAGCTTCTGATAGCACGCGTACGCACATGCCGCCATAATGCCCAAAATTATAGACCAACAAACAAATAAGGTATACTGCTGAGTCAGCTGAACGATCTTGCTAGTGTCCGATACAGCTGAACCTGTTTTGAGCAAACAACCTTATGAGAGATCACCCGTCATTAAAGACCCTCATTTAGATGGCTAAATGATGGTCTTGGGTTAGATACAATACAATACAATAATACTTTATTAATCCCTCACGGGGAAATTCACTGTCTGCCCATACAACACATGGCATCATCAATCACTCATTAAAATTTTTTTTTTTAAATAGAACCTAGTTCAGCGACCAACCTTATAAGAGATCACCTGTCATTAAAGACCATCATGCAGGTGGCTGTAGCCACCTGCATGATGGTCTTTAATGACAGGTGATACATTTTGCCCTTTAAGACTTCTCTTGTGAGAGCGGCCCCTGCCTTAAAAAACACTTTTTTTTTCCTTGCAAAAATGTGGTGACTCAACACACGTTCAACTGTACTACACCTACGCACTAGATAATAATACCCTGCACTCTACGTCACACCAAATCTATGGCACATCATATCCAGATCACCAATATTTAGTGAGAGTTTTGCCCTATGCAAGTGTGCGCGCCCTTGCCAAGGGAGAGGACACGCAAAAGTCAGACCCTTTCCTTTCTTCAAGTCTACAAGAGACATAGAGCTTGATGCGACCCTTGACAGGATCTCGCAAGGATCTATAGGTGACCAGCGTCTATTTACATATATATATATATATATATATATATATATATATATATATATATATATATATATATATATATATATATATATATATATATATATATATGTCGCTCAAGCACCAGACGGCGCGGAGGACTGATGATGATATATATATATATATATATGTGTGTGTGTGTGTGTGTGTGTGTGTGTGTGTGTGTGTGTGTGTGTGTGTGTGTGTGTGTGTGTGCGTCTAGAATTACGGAGTAGACGGTCATATTATAGCTTGGGGTCCAAAATTGAACGAATAACCTCCCGTCAAGAGTCATAAATCCTGGTGACGCACAGCACGTGCTGCGGATACTCACAGGACGATGAAGACGATCTGCCTATTAACCCCTTCAGTGCCAGCCGACGCAGGCTGTGTCTCTGCAATCTTATTTCAAGACCAAAACACCCTAGATGTCCCGTGAACATGGACTGATTCAAAGTGGCGTCAGCAAGAGGCATAGAACCTCACGGGCCCCCGCAACTGCGGGGGCCCGTGAGGTTCTATGCCTCTTGCAGTTGCCGGGTTTCGTTCACATTTTCTCGGCACTGAACGGGTTAAAGGTTCTCCTCTGTGATTTTGGAGCATGCGGCTTAGTGTGCTGGTCTGTGATTGTGGATCTTACGGCCTATCGTTGTATGGTCCATAATCACAGACCAGCGCACAGGTGCTGCCTGTGCTGCTAGGCTGGCAATGACTGCGAAGATCATCTTCATTTTTTTGGGGTATGGGCACTATAATATGACGGTTAGCATAGGGAATTCAGGCTAGACTTAACCCCTTTCCCTGCCGAGAACAAGCGAACACGACCCAAATGCAAGAGACATAGATCTTCATGAGCCCCCGCGACTGCGGGGGCTCATGGGTATCTATGCCTCTTGCTGAGACCAATTTGTATCCATGTTTCCTGGACGGTGTTGGCTTTTGGTCGTTGAACGAACAAGGATTTTAGAAACAAAACTGTACGTACAGTGGCAGGGCAGGGGTTAATGTGCACCACAATCTATGAACGCGCGATTTCCAGGCTGACCATGCAAAGGCGGGGATGGAGTGGAGCGGGGGTGGGGGGGGGGGGGGGAATATGAGGGCAGTATCATGTGAGAGTAAAACGTACCAGGTGCTTCGTGTCTTGGTTAGCATCCAAGGATCAAAAACAGATAAAACTGTCCTTAAATGGACCCATGATAAGGCCCTCCTCTGGAGAAGGCTACAGGGCTACAAATAGGGTCAGCAAGAGGCGTAGATCCTCATGATCCATCGCAGAGTGCGGGGGGTCATGGTGATCTATGCCTCTTGCATATACGCGTCAGTGTTGTTGTTTACTGCAAGCGTAAACTTTCTTCTGAGTTCAGGTATTTAGACGCCACTCAGTGGCCCTGCGTGATCAAAGGAAACAATACACTGCAATATTTTATATCTTTACGATCGGGTCAGTATCTTTCGACATGCATTGGGTGTGGTGAGACCACTGACACATGTTTTGAGTCCAACGCAGGGTGTACATCATTGATCCTTCCTGCACGACTGACATCTTACCTTAACTCATTCTACCCCAACACCGAAATCCCAAAATTTTGCCGCTGTCCTCTGAAGACTGCATTGCAGTGCAGGACACAGATTGACCATGATAGTTCAAGGGTGATGCCAGAATAGCTTGGCGCCCATAGGCGCCAAGCTATTCTGGCATCACCCTTGAACTATCATGGTCGATCCTTATCTTGCTGTGGTGCGTCTGAGGTAGAATGAGTTAAATGATGCATTTTAACCCCTTTCAACGCCGGCGCAATGCGAACGCTGTACACCCAGCTGCAAGAGACATAAAGCCTCATGAGCCCCAGCTATCGCGGGGGCTCATGAGGATTTATGTCTCTCGTTAGTTTCATATTCTTTGTGACAATTTTTGTCACCTTTACATCTGTGTTCTACACGCGAATGTCGATCCGTGTGCAGTCGTTTCAGACCCGCCATGACTGGCAGCGAACAGTTTAACTCATTCAACTCCGACACGTCACGGCAAGACATGGATCGAGCGTGACAGTTCACGGGTTGTGCACAACCCTTGAACTATCACGCTCGATCTGTTTCCAGAAGTGTAATACAGACTTCAGAGGGCAACTTCAAAATTTGGGGAATTCGGTCCTGGAGCAGAATATGTTAAGCAGGGCGTATTGTAAACAGTATTCCACTACTTTAAAAAAAAAAGAAAAAAAAAAAGACTGATTCTAATGCAAAGTCATTGTTTTGCCAACTGTAATATCAATTTATCAGCGCGTGCGTAAAGTTCGGCGTTTCTCCTACTGTTCATACCAAAATAAAAAAGGGTATATAAAAGCAGTTCATCGGTAAATAAAAGCATTTTATCCAGAGATCCATGTCAGTAGCACTTTAAAAAAAATTCTTGCTAGTTGATTTATGTTCGATACCAACTGAATTGTTCGCGGTGGGCGGACCAGTCTTCTGTAAGTTATGGGAAGAAATATCAGCTGCTTCGGCGCGGCCGTTTATGCACGTATTTTCTGACACGCACTCCTCATTTATCAGGGATTTACAGACTTGAGATCTTTAGCAGTATTGTAATTGGAGATGCTTTTTAAGCCTCTCAGGCTTTCTCTTCCTGTTGCTGTTCCGGCATTTGGCTGAATCATCATGGCGGTTTGCCAGGTAGGGCCATGATTACCTGTGGCGCAGGCACCCGGTCGCTCACTAGCGCTAAGATATGTATCTCGGCTTTACCTGCCAGCGCCGATTGCCGGAAGTAGATCGACCATGATAGCGCAAGGGTAGTACCTGATTAGTTTGGTGCCTCAGGTGCCAAGCTAATCAGGCACTACTTTTGCGCTGTCATGGTCGATCTGGTTTGGCGACTGACGCGTGCTAGTTTGCCAGGCAATAAAAATAGTTGTGCGTTATTTGGCTGCGGGAGTGTATTTAACAGTGCTGAGGACGGTATACCACAACACATTCTTAGAGAGAGAGAGAGAGAGAGAGAGAGAGAGAGAGAGAGAGAGAGAGAGAGAGAGATTGATTGTACATTGCTTAACGTCCCGACAGCAACAAGGCTTTCTCAGGACGTGCCTGCACTGCTTGTGAAAAAAAACAAACTAAACAGAACATTGAATGTATGTCGCCAGCCGGTCAAATACATTAAATAAACCTAACACATGGGGCCTAAATAAAGCTAAGACCATTTAGCAACACACATCCAATATCAAGAGCTACAGGCAGTGCAGACAGTAGGGAGAGTGTTAAAAAGGCAAATACAGGTGAATGGACAAAGGGTAGACAGAAACACATGCCCCAGAATAGAGAGAAAAACCCACCCTGTGGGGCTGACCAGGGTGACCCTGGGAACTAAAAAGTACCTAACCCCACCCAAGTCCCCCAGGGCAGACCCGGGTGGGGGAGAGAGAGAGAGAGAGAGAGAGAGAGAGAGAGAGAGAGAGAGAGAGAGAGAGAGAGAGAGAGAGAGAGAGAGAATGATTCTTTATTATTTAGAGAGAGAGAGAGAGAGAGAGAGAGAGAGAGAGAGAGAGAGAGATTCGCATCTTTTGAAGAATGTACGGGTGTGGGAGGGAATTTTCCTTCGCGGACGAATCCAGAAGAAATTGTAGGCGGCTGATCCCAAGTAGGCGTCAGTGCAAAGAGAGGAAGAATGTGCAGCGTGAAAAACAAAATTTGAAACATGCTGTTTTAGTTTTTTTTTTTGCAAAGCCCCACGCATCCTAAGCCTTTTCGGAATCATAAGAACATTAAATGTTTTTGACGTATGTTCTCTGAATGTTTTCAGTTTACTCACAAAACTTTGAGGTATGTTTCTTTCGCGGCATTCTTGTGGTCTGAGAAACCAATCTCTGCGTACATTCAAACCAGCTCGGAGAAAAGAAGAAAGAAAGAAAGAAAAAATGGGTAATGAAGACTGACAACACACCACAGCCGCTAACATACCATCTCCTTTTTTTTTTCTTTTTTTTTTTTTTTTTTTTTTTACTTTCGCATTCCACGATCGAAACGCTGATGCTTACGCTAATCATTTTTTTGGGATATCAGCAGATTAGTAGTATTAGTAGCAGTAGTACTACTAGTAGTAGTGGTAGTATAAGCTAACGAACAAAAGACAAATTCAACATTTTGAAATCATCGGAAGCACTTAACCCTTTTAGCCCCGGGACCCTGCAGCAGCAGATGGATTGATCATGATAATTCAAGGGTAGTGCCAGATGAGTTTGGCGCCTAAAACTGGTACAGTCGTTAGGCAACATCTCAAAAAAAATTTTTTAATGGGACCTTGGGGCTAAAAGGGTTAAAGTGTTTTCGATGATTCCCAAAATGTATTTCTTTTGCTCGTCGCTCTTCAGTTTATGGTTGCATTGCCAAGCCGTGTAAAGTGCTTGAATTGTATTTATCGGAAATTCACAGTGCAATTCACAACAGCCAAAAAAACAAAAAACAAAAAACAAAACACCAATCTACACTAGCAGTACAATGACAAAGAACAAATTCTGTGGTTTGAAACCCAACTAAGCGGTCAGTGCCCCTGTCTAACTGGTGTGTTCACCTGTATGCATAACACTATTTGTTCAGTCGTAGCTGCAGGAATCATCTCGACAACAAAACAAGACAAAACAAAACAAAAAAATCGCCACCGACAGTTAAAGGGAGTTTAATGTCGTTCAATTTTATTATTTGTTGTTGTTGTTGTAGTTTTGGCAATGCTGAGAAATGAAACAAAATGAAATGAATCTTAGTTTCTCAACGGAAGAAGTAATTAGCACATGTGCCATCATTCAATCTGGCTGGAGAGAGAGAGAGAGAGAGAGAGAGAGAGAGAGAGAGAGAGAGAGAGAGAGAGAGAGAGAGAGAGAGAGAGAGAGCAGTCACTTGTGATAGCGAGGTCTGTGACGTGAGCGGCAGACACAGAACACACCTGAGGAATCTCTCTCTCTCTCTCTCTCTCTCTCTCTCTCCCAGTGCGCCGTGAAGAGGTCCTCGGGCCGACGTCGGCCGCTGTTGGCCCGCGCACGACTGTGCGCGGGCCAACGGCGGCTGACGTCGTCCAGACGATCTTTTGCTCACTCTCTCGTTCATTATCTCCATCTCTTCGCGGGCCGTCTTGTCACAAGTTACATGCACTTACATTTTCCTGTCGGTCTATCTGTTGCGCGCGTGCATTGCTGCAGAGGGTAGTAGCAGTTGACCGACCCTCTTTGTGCATGCAGCCAGCGGTACTGTTTGCCGCAGTGCAGATGACTGCATGCGCGAAAGGGTTAATGCTTAGCAAGCAAGCGCGCTGCCAAATATGCTGACGGATCTGGCTGCGTCAGCAAACGCTGATAAGTACACGCAATTTCATTAGCACATCATGAATAATGACTATCACAATTTGAAGGGCGTCTGTGATCAGTCATAGTCTATGAAGTACATGTGTAGTGCCAGTTGTGGCAGATGCGGGAGAGTTCGAGTGTAGTGACAGATTAGCAAACGAGAAGGAAACAGCACAGATTTCACAACGGAGCTGTGATTTTTTTTTTTTTTTTTTTTTTTGAGGGGGGGTGGGGAGGGGGGCGGTGGTGGTAATGGTTTCCTTAACCGGCTTAGAGTGTCGGTAGCGGTTTTTGTCACGATTCAGTGATTCCTGCAGGAATCATCGCGACAAAAAAACTGAAACCGGTACTGACACGCAAAGGGTTAAATCATAACTGTCCCTGGAAGTCAGGCTGAAGAGTAAAAGTAAAAGGCCGAAATGAAAGTGAAGTCCATTTGTTTGCATAATGAGATGTGCAGGTGTGTGATGTCGGTTGGACCGACCTTACTGCTCATGGCCGTACTCAGAAGGTCTAAACCGTAAGGGTATGTATGTGGTGTGCTACACAGCAAAAATTACAAAGCCGGCTCAGGTCATACAGCTCATGAATCTATTTGGCATTTGCTGCAAGCCGGCAGTTACCGCTGACTCGAATGTGTGTGTGTGTGTCAGTGTGTGTCACTCGTGTGTGTGTGTGTGTGTGTGTGTGTGCGCGCGCGCGCAGTGCGTGCGTGCGCACGTGCCATTTCGTTCACCTCCAGATCCAAACGGATCACATCTTAGACCAGGCTGACTCATGTCTTAGAATTACAGCTGAAGCACTTTGCACAGACAATACGACCTTACTGACTGAACCGACCATGATAGTTTGCTGAGAGCCAAGGCGAATCAGGCGCTAATCACTTGAGCTATCGCTTTAACCCTTTAGCTGTCGGTAGCGCAAGGAATCACCGCGACAAAATGCGCTACCGACAGCCAAAGGGTTAACCCCCACCGTTTACCGGTCGCCGCACTGATGCACGAGAGGCGGGTTAATTTATCCTCAGTATTTCACCGGTGCAAGCAAAACAGACACGCTCTCCATGTATACATCTCACCCATCTCTATTTTCCCCACAGTCAGCATCCTCCACCCACCCGGCCGTCAGTAGTATTCAGTTACCACGATTCACCTTCCTTCTCCCGCGCTTCTCTCTTGGCCCTCAGGATGTAACTCACCTGTACTCACAGATTTGGCAGAGGCTCCAGTTGCCATGGTAGCATGCTTCCTGACATTCAGGTGTAGCTTGGCTGTTGATGGTATGTGCGGCGGTGTGTGCTGGTGTTTCAAGTGCCACAGTGCGGTAAGGTGGGAGGATGGGGCCTTGCTCACAATACCGCCAAGTCAGCTATACTGTACCTTATTGACAATCCAGGTCCCCCGGCCTCCCCCACCGTGCCCCGAAACGTGTCAAACATGTATGATATGCTAGTTTTGCTCTGACGAGCAAAAACTGAGTAACTCGCTGGTCCAGTGACTGTCGCTTCAGTTTCAGTGTTTTGCTCGTGTGCAACTGAGAAAACAGTAACCAATAATTTAAAGGCCTTTAACCCATTTAGTCCCGACGCACTACGGCAGGACATGGATCGACCATGATAATGCAAGGGTAGTGCCAGATTAGCTTGGCGCTGTCAGGCGCCAAGCTAATCTGGCACTACCCTTTGAATTATCATGATCGAGTCATCTCCCGCAAATGGTACGTATTTGTTCGGTGACACCTACACATCAGTTTCAGTGGGAAATGCGGCGCGGCTTTGGGGTTAAATGGGTTAATCCATTCAGTTCTGAAACTCACGTGGATCCGGCGACCATGATAATTCAGGGGTGGTACACGAATAGCTTTGAGTTAGGGATAATGTCTACTGAATTTCCTGTACTCCCACACATAAGCTACAGATCCTTTGAGTCAGTGTCGGTAGCGCCGTTTTGTCACGATGATTTCTCAGGGCAAGGAGTCATCACGAGGAAAAACGTTCCCGACAGCTAAGAGAGAGAAAGAAGGAGAGAATTAAAGCTTCATTAACACAATGACTGAGTTAACCCCTTAATTATATATTTTTTGGCCAACCATATCCATGTCTCCAGCACAGAGTAAATACCATTGGAAGTTACCCCTAAATCATCATTATTTAAACAGCCACATTTTTATGAAAATCAAAAATAATACTTAAGGGGTTAACTCAGTCATTGTGTTAATAATACTTTAATTCTCTCCTTCTTTCTCTCTCTTAATTAGCTCATATGTCCGCTGTCGCAATGTTACTATGTATGTACACACAGCCCGTTGCTAGCACTCTGACTGGGACTGCGCATGACTAGAACGCGGCCTGCCTACACTGAAGTAATAATATATGTAAAGCGAATAAAGATATGTACCACCTCGCAATGAACTCTTCAGAGCTGACAACGTTTGCACAGTCACCCTTAAATATGTACAAGCACTACCTCGTATGCATTAAATTGAAAGATTGACCCCGAGATATGCTTAAGTGCTCCCTCATAGTCTATTTATCAGAAATTTGACCTCAGAACATGTTAATAGGTTTGGATAGGGGTTTTACTCTATGACG
>BTPG01000002.1:159008757-159193757 GCA_036245525.1 Semisulcospira habei
TTACAAAATGACATGCGTCATAGAGTAAAACCCCTATCCAAACCTATTAACATGTTCTGAGGTCAAATTTCTGATAAATAGACTATGAGGGAGCACTTAAGCATATCTCGGGGTCAATCTTTCAATTTAATGCATACGAGGTAGTGCTTGTACATATTTAAGGGTGACTGTGCAAACGTTGTCAGCTCTGAAGAGTTCATTGCGAGGTGGTACATATCTTTATTCGCTTTACATATATTATTACTTCAGTGTAGGCAGGCCGCGTTCTAGTCATGCGCAGTCCCAGTCAGAGTGCTAGCAACGGGCTGTGTGTACATACATAGTAACATTGCGACAGCGGACATATGAGCTAATTAAGAGAGAGAAAGAAGGAGAGAATTAAAGTATTATTAACACAATGACTGAGTTAACCCCTTAAGTATTATTTTTGATTTTCATAAAAATGTGGCTGTTTAAATAATGATGATTTAGGGGTAACTTCCAATGGTATTTACTCTGTGCTGGAGACATGGATATGGTTGGCCAAAAAATATATAATTAAGGGGTTAACTCAGTCATTGTGTTAATGAAGCTTTAATTCTCTCCTTCTTTCTCTCTCTCAGCTATAGGATGAACAGCCCAGCGAATCGGTCCGTGGTAGAAAGGCAAACCGGACGCACTGCATGTTTATGGTACCAGCGCAAGTGTTTACGTTGGCAGGAGTCTACTGGCATACGTATCCAGCCTGCACTGAAGCGCCGCCTGTAGAAATAACAGGTTGATAGTAGAGACTAAGTATGCCAGAGATCCCTTAGCCACTACAGGAGGCTGTGAGCTAAGTCTGCTAAATTGTGTGTGAGTTTAGCCATTATCACTGATGCCCCACTGCTGCAGGAGATGGCTTGACCATGATAATTCAAGGGTAGCGCCAGATTAGCAGGCCTTGGCGCCTGAAGGCGCCAAGCTAATCTGGCGCTACCCTTGAATCATTATCATGGTTAATCCACAGTCGTTTCAAAATTTGAGTGAAAATAATGCGGAGCGGCCATGGGATTAAATGAGTTAAACTGGTCCTTCACTGCTCACGACGATACAACTTTGCGGAAAACTGAGACACTATACAAATACTGTTCGTATCAAGTTTTTTTTTTTTTTCTTTCTTTTTCCCCGCGACATCATCGCGACAAAAACCGCTACCAACACACAATGGGCTCAGTAATTTTTTGTTTCCATTAGTACCAACTCAGCTTGGAGTACACTTAATAACTTCATGTACTAACTTGAGATTTATTCGTTGCGTCGGGGGCACACTGATCACTCATCACCACCATAATCAACATCAGCATCATCACTGATCATCATCAGCACCCCCACCAGCAGTGACTAATCGTCGTCGGTTGTCATCCGCTCACCATGCAGAATGAACCACCATCAGTAACCTTAACAACAGCAGTAGCAGCATCGCCGTGAACTTATGTACTACAGTGTATTTAAGTTATTTATTTATTTATGACGGTTTATTTATTTATTTATTTATTTTGTTTTAATTCCATAGAGCGGCGGCGGGATGAGGCAGAGAAGTTACAGCACGGTTCCCACGCGGACTCCGTACACCAGCAGTTTTTCCCGTGCTGATAGCGTCGCTTACGGTACGTATTTAAAGGGTCGGCTCCAAAACTGAGGTGTACCTTCGGTTTAGCCGCAGAGTTATGCATTCACGCTGACGGCTGGGATTTGAATGACCCACATGGTGGTGGTAGTTAGAGGTGGACGGGCGGGTTATGGGGGACAGGGAATCAGCCCAAGTGTTTACGTTGGCAGGAGTCTACTGGCATATGTATCCAGCCTGCACTGAGGCCCCGTAGAAATCTATTGCCTATGGAATACGACCTGACACTGATCAACTCAGGCGCACTCCAACTGTGCCACTTTGATTTACCAGGACGCCTTTCAACGGACATGCTATTGAACAAATCCGTTTTTCCCCCCTGGATTCATTGTGAGTCCAGCTACCGGGGCGGGGATTCGAACCCACGACCCGGCGATTCCCTTCGCTCTCCTGCTCCGACGTTTAACCGCCTGAGCTATTTCGGACTCTAAATGACCCACAGGACTGTGCGCGCATTATATAGGCCGGCCGGAGGTTTAACTATGTGTGCATTAATCATTAGTGCTTGTCCCTATTTCTGCTGAGAAAAACTGAACACCATGCACCTGCAAGAGGTATAGATCCTCATGAGCCCCCGTAGTTGCGGGGGCTCATGAGGATCTATGCTTCTTGCTGAAAACACTTTGTATCAATATTACTTTGGCGGCCCCGGGGTTTTTGACGTTAACTTTACAATGATTTCACACACACACCCCGCGTCCACTGGCAGTGACGGGCTTAACTTGTGTCAACATCTGTCTGTGACAGATACACGTGTGGAGGACTACCTGCTGTCTAGCCGAGTCGATGACGCCAGCTACCTTTCGAGCGCCGTGCTGGACGATACCTACGACACGGCCAAGCGATCCAGGGGGCGAGACGCCAAGCTCCTGCGTGACGCCACCAACGCCATTGTGAGTACCCGGATGCTGGTCAAGCACGTGACCCTCTCTGACTCGAAAAAACACGCATCAGTCCGTAGAATGAGCCGGCAAGGCCAGTCGTGTTACGGTGCTACGCTTGCATTGTTTGGGCGACAGGCATCTCTTGCCTACAGGGCTCAGTATTGAGTGTACTAAAAGGCAAGCGATCAGGGATCGATATTGGGCCTTGTACGCAAGCTATGCCACTCACTGGTTGTCTCCCTCGATTGCTGCGCTTATCAGCGCAGCAATCGAGCGAGACAACCAGTGTGGCCGTGTTGAAGACTCATTAGCGAGCCTTATGGGCCAGCAATGTCACGGACTCAATATGGAGCCCAGTAGACAAGCTGTGTCGTGCGGCCACGAGAGCTGGGGGTTATTCAAACAATGTAACTGTAACAGCTAAATTCTGCGGATGTTGTTCTGTCTCTTTCTCTGACATTTGTTTTTGTTTTGTTTTTGGCTGAGCACTTTGCGGTATTGATTTTATTTCAAGGACTGATATTTAACTCATTCAGCCCGACGCACGTATTTCCCAAATTTTGGAGGCGTCATCTAATGACTATGCACCAGTTGCAGAAGATGAATCGACCATGATAATTCAAGGGCAATGCCAGATTAGCTTGGCGCCGACAGGCGCCAAGCTAATCTGGCACTACCCTTGAATTATCATGGTCGACCCATTTCCTGCTGTAGTGCGTCAGGGCTGAACGGGTTACTGAAGTACATTATAGTCATGAAGTATATCATTTCTGCTTTTGAAGCCTTAAAAAAAAACATCCATAATAACGCCCTCTGCATTTCACACTGATATTATTCAATGTCGAAAAAGAAGAACATTATAACAAAGAATTCACACATGTGCTGGTGCCGGCTGATGTAATATCATTCAGCAGCTGGAATCAGTCCAAGGGACAAATTACAGACCATCACTTGCAGAGTCTATTGACCTGTAAAACATGTGCAATTAAATAAAAAGGCAACACACACACACGCGCACACACACACACACACACACACACACACACACACACACACACACACACACACACACACACACACACACACACACACACACACACACACATTGAAGTGTAGATTATTTACCCAAAGTAACCAGCCTGTCTCTCTCTCTCTCCCTCTCTCTCAATCACTGTCTCCGTTTTGCTCGTTTGAGTTGCTGTGCATTTGCCTACTTTGATCATATGCCACATTCTCTAAATAAGTATAGTTTGAGAACAACATAAATAACATTGGTTTTCTCCCTAGATTCGCTACCGCTGTACAGCGTTATCGAATCGAGGGAGACGTCCAGTGTGCAACAGAAATAGAACGAAATAACAGTGATGAACATTTGCCAGGCTACATAATTTTATTTTGCTTTTTCCTTGTGCATTCTTATTCATGTTTCTATATTTCCTTTCTATTTTTGTCAGCCGTTATATTTTCGCATTGAAACTTTTCTTAAGTATGTCTCTCATTTCACAATTATATCCATCTAAGCGGTGGAAATCTAATGTTTCTAACCAGGAAAGGTTGATTCAGTAAGCTTAAAAAAATCTGTTTCTTAATTTTCAAATACAAACAATACTGATATGCATATTTTATGTTTTCCTTTTCCAATTACAATACTTCCTTTTTGCGCTCTCCTCTTGGTTAAATGACAGAGAATACTATATTATTTTAAGTCATTTCTGCTTTGCAGGTTCCCCACATTACATATTATTTACTACCTTCCTCCACTTATTCATTAAGTCTGTCCGCTATTTCTTCTTCTTCTTCTTTTATTTTATTTTATTTATTTATTTATTTTTTTAGGAGGAAAACTGCATTTTTAAAACGAGGATTGTGCTTGTTTCATGGTGTGTGTCTGCTCTTGATTGACTTAAGATGAGAAACTATATTTTATAATCATTATCGTTACACAGCATACAAGTTTCCTCCTCTCTGAGAGCACAGGACTAAGATGAGAATTGTGTTGTCAACGTCCCCACAGATCCTGAGGTAGAGTGTAGCGAGTACCCCCTTATCTACTTTGTCTCTTTGCAGTCCAGCAGCCAGCCCCTTCCATGGCTATGGGGTATAGATGCTCATGAACCCCACGCAGCCGCAAGGGGCTCACGAGAATCCACGTCTCATGCTGCCACTGATTTAGCTCCATTTAGTGACGTCTTTTATTCCTCAATTGAAATCAAAATCTGACCTCTCCATAACTGGGCACGAAATCAACCTGGCGAGTCGATCTGATCTGATCTATGCCTATGTATATTTCTCTCCTGCTACATCTGATTTTAACCCTTTGTGCGTGCAGTCTTACTTGAAATACTGTTAACTCATTCGAGACATGCCGCCTACGGATACGCGGCGAACCGCCGCGTATCCGTGAGCGGCACGTCTCAAATGATTTAATACATTCAGCGCCGAGAAAAATTGAGCACCACCCACCCGCAAGAGGTATGGATCGTCATGAGCCCCCGAAGTTGCGGGCACTCATGAGGTTCTATGCCTCTTGCTGTAACCATTAAATATCTGTTTCATTGAAGTCTAAGTCTCTTGACGTTGAATTTACAACCTCAGGATGCCACGAATATGTCACGAGTTTGCGTCCAATGGCAGTGAATTGCTTAACAGTACTGGTGGTTGCATGCACGAGGGGGTTAAACAAACGTCCTCCTTATTACAAAGAAATAATAATAATAAATTGCCACGTTTTTTATCGTATGTGTCGTCACCGTTATCGTTGTTGTTCTAGATGGACCACCTCCCTGCAATGCGTTCGCAGTAAGCTCCTCTTCTTGCTTCAGTAGCTGGTGAAATCCCCGATGTCTTGTAGTCCGCTTTCTGTCTGCCGGTTTTCCAGTCTCTGTTCTGTCTAGCGACTTTGAATCCTTTCTGTTCTGTCTCTCACCTCGTCTCATCATGTCCCTCTAGTTTTGCATTCTGCAGTCGCTTTTCGAACCCTGTTGACCCCAGTGTCGAAGTAGTAGAGGTTATTCGCCGATAGAACCAATAGAAAAACACGAAACAAGAATCGACATCGGTCCGATCATTAGTAATATGAATTAAGATTGGGTGTTTCCAATTTTAACGATTCCATAAGACGAGTCATATAACTTGAGTTCTGATTGGCTGTTTTCGATCTGTCAGTTGTGCTCACACGAGACAACCAATTGCGGAGCTAGCTGGTGACGCGCTGAAACTTTTGGCTCCGAATGCTAGTGTGCTTTTGACGTAGCACCCCCTTTTGCAGCATGCATGCTAGTAGTGCAACCTGGAATAAAATCTGACACGTTTGTTGTTCGAAGACACACACACACGAAGCGTTTTCTTGTCTTGTTGGTCCGTTTCTTGGAATTGTGTTCGCTTTGTGCGTGAAGGATGTTTCGAAAGGTTTGTACCATTTTTGTCAGTCCGGTCTTTGGTGCCTGGGAAAGTTCAGACCAAAAAGGTGGCTGCCGAGCATGTCAAATGTAAAGAAAATCCCGAAAGTACATAAAGAAACACACTATTGCGTGTTCCTTTTCTTGTTGAGATTTTATTTGTTGTGTACAAATATCCAGACTGCTGCAATGAGTGCAGCGAGTTATACTATACATATGTAAATCCTTTCCACTCGAAAGAGGCGTAGATTCTCATGAGCTCCTGTGGTTGAACGTGCTCATAAGGGTTGATGCCTTTTGCTTGCAACGATCAGCATGTATAAATTACAGTACTCCTGATAAGAAGGAAATCCTTCAATATTTAAACGGCATAAATTCTCATGAGCTCATGCAATCGCAAGGTTCATACGAACACATGCCTCTTGCTAGCAAGTGACAGTGTATGTAATTCGTAGACGGAGAAGTCATTTGGTATTGAGCCAGTGACTTATTGGGCGCTTGTCTCCCTCTTGTCCCCGCAGTCCACGTCCAGTAGCAAGGAGAAGAACTACGACGACGATGTTGTGTACGGCCGCCGTCGCTTCCCCCGACGGTTCGGCAAGCCCGGGTTGAGGAAGAGCAAGAAGCCAGTCTTTTACGCCGAGCCTATGCTGCACAGGAAGAGTGGCGGGGGAGGAGGGCCCAGTGCCACTTCTGACCTCATGGCTAGCGCCGCCCCTGCTCCTTCTATCACCAGACGTCGCTACGGAACTAGAGCGCCCTCTGTCCCGTCCTATATTGATGAGGACGCTGTCCTATCCCGCAGTGTTCCGAGACTCACTCCTACCTTCCGTGCTCAGTCGCTCGGACCCCCACCTTCCAGAAACGTGGTGGATAACCACCCTTTACTCCCTGCCACACGTCGCGCCCTGCCTTCCATCCAGTCGCGCCTGAGCGAGAGCAAGCTGTTGGGGGGCTCCCGTGTGCATGCGGCTCTCACTCCCACCCAGACTTCAGGCTACAGCTCTCCCGTTCACCCAGGGTATGACCCCCTTTACGTAGAGTACGAGCCCGACAGCAAACCCTTCGCTAGACGTAGGCCCCGCGTGCTGGCCTCCTCCCTCCGCTCCCCCGGCAACTACTACGAGCGGCTTATGAGGAAGCGCGGCAAGCGGCACGGCAGGTTTGGGCCGTACTACGACCTGGAGTCTATCGAGGGCAGCGACCTGACGGGCGTGCTGAGTGACAGAGACTCGCTGCCGGATCTGGACGGTACGTATGACGATCCCGACACCGGCGTGCTCCCGTCCTACCAACACGACTACTCTCCGTCGTCTGATTCCCCTTACTATGTTGACCAGGACACAGAATATGTGCCTTTCAAACCCAAGCGCCCTCTACAGACCAAAGGACTATTTGAACTATCGCCCTACGGGGATGTGTATGACGATGTGGACATTGATGATGAGTCCCCATCAACACCCACAACACTCGTCCCTTACCGCTCGTCCTCCTCACACGCCCTCCCCTCACCCACCACAGACCTCAAACTCTCCACTTATCTACCCGCCTCTTTCACCTCCGCCGCTTTTTCGGCCTCCTCCTCCTCCCTACCACGGGTACCATACCGCTCTGTGGTGTCCTTCTCCCCCTCTGCCGTGGACAACAGTCTTGCCGTGGTCCCTCTAACACCGGTGTCTCCCAGCCAACAACTGCTCGATTCCCTCGTGTCGTCCTCCGTCAGCCGTGCGCGGGCGGCTCTGAACGATTTGGCTATTCCAGATTACCACGGGGCCAGTCTACTGCTCAGTGTGGAGGGAGCGGGGATCGGTGTGGACGGCAAGAAAGTGGGCTTCACCTACACCCCGCCCCCCATCCCGCTCTTCGGCCGCACCCTGGCCATCGACAACAAAATCCTGGGGCTGAAGCCCAACTCCGTCCTCAAGCCCGTGGACAACTTCCTGGCGGGCTATATTGATCGGATGAACGCCCTCCGCTCCCAACTCAACGATCGCCTGGACAAGGACCGCTCACGCCGCAAGGAGTACGGGCTAAGCGCCATACAACCCTACACACCACCGTCCCGCTCCTACACACCCTACACGCCCTACACACAGACATACGACTACGTGCCCGTCAAACAGCTGAGCTCCAGACGTTTGGAACACCTTCCCGTCACCACCTTCCGTAGCCAACGTGACGACGGCCACACACACCGCGTGGACGTGTTCTCTCTGGGCGATATCAGACCACGGCTCCCGTCCTCCGCGACACGCGCCATCACCCTGCCCGGACCCACCGCCGACAGCACCCCCGTGCGGCTGTCAGTGCTGGACAAGATCAACATCAAGGTATAGGGCCTGGACTTACCTGGCCCAATATGTCAGTGAAACGAGCTCGCTTGCCGCACGTTGTGTCGTTACGCCTTGGTTGACCCTTACATGTGGAGACCGATATACGGGATGCTGTGTGGCCGTGTCTGTTTAGAGCTTGGGCTCTTGAGGCACTCTGGCTCTCAATAGCAATAATTCTTGCCAGTTTCTAGCAAGAGTTATCGCTGATGGGAATCAGCGTGGTTGCTAGTATGGTTGAAAATTCCGTAAGAAGCTTACACGAGTTTGATGTGTAGTGCTGTGTCTAGTAGAAAGTAATCGGAGCATGAGATATGCTGTCTGTTGTGTTGTTTCGAATGTAGGGTTGTATTTCTGATGGAGACGTGGAGTCTCATGCCATGTTAGTACCGCCCAGTATCATGCTTGTTCGCATAAAATCATCGCTTTCATGCTCGAAACCCATCAGTCTGGGAATGGTCCCACTCAAACGTCACACTTTGTAAAAACAACCAATCCTGTTATGAGTAAATATCATTGATCCGCCTTTTTGAGATTTTTAAAAATCATTTTGAAGACATATATTTTAAAAGTGACATCAGGCGATGTATGTTGATCACTTTTGAAATTACGTGTGTTTAGCCCTTTGCGTGTCGGTAGCGCTTTTGTCGCGATGATTCCTACAGGAATCATCTCGACAAAAGCACTACCGACACGCAAAGGGTTAAAACTACTATTTTTTTAAAAATCTTAAGACTTTATCAAACCCAAAACCATTTTATATGATCAAAAGTGTACATTTTCATCAATTTCACCTTTTCTCGGTGGACCATTCCTTGCCTTGTCCACTTGCTTGGTCACTAGAAAAAGAGCCTATATTCCCATCGACTGCATGTCGTCTTGTCCACCACAAATAGATCCGAACACTAGACATTTCTGTTTCTTTGCCCAAAACACTAGAATAGAGCATACATACCCTGCTGTTGGCGAGTTTTGAAAAAAAAAATGGCCAGAAACTTTGTCGTGAAAGTATACTTCTTTCTTGTCCAAGAACGATAGACAAATTTGAATCTGATCACGAGATAAGAAAGATTTAACTGTAAGCATCTCCTGCCGTTGTAAGAAAAGTATTCTCCATCAGCCGCAAAACGCGGAGAACGAATGATTCCTATGTTCACTATATTCTTTACCTCTTCCGAAATTCGATCGGTTCCACGGCGGGTTTTGGTTGCCGTTTTTACCCATCGTTTCACAATCTATGTAAAAAGCCACACATAACAGAGGATTTTTACTGGCCCTATAGGCCTAATGGGAGTCAATGGAGCTCTCATACTTACAGAGAAGGAGAAGACTAAAAATGTCTTTCATAACAGATATATTGAATTTTGAATCCTGTATTGCCTGAAGTAGGTCGATGTAAAGTCGCCTTGTCTAGATTCCGAACGGCGTTTTCTCTGTAATGCTGGTCTTACCGCAATATCTTGCACTGCATGTCGTCCCAGAACCCCTCTACCGGTCAAGCGTGACAGGTTTTAGCGTGTTGTGGATCTGTGGTGGACATGTCACACTTAATTGCTTCTTCGCTCACTGATCCCGAACATTTGTTTTGTTTGTTTTTTTGTTATGAACATATTGGTAAGCTACAGGCCAGCCTCAGTATATCGCGGTAGCCGGGAGTCATAAAGTTTCACAGCGCTATTCTTGATGGCGTAATTGTAGTGCTGAGTGTACGTAGAGAAAAACCACTGTCCTCGGGCCGATGTCAGCCTTAGCTGGCCCGCGCAAGGCCGTGCGCGGGCCAGCTAAGGCTGACGTCGGCCCGAGGACCTTTTGCTCATCGGGCTACTGTTGTGTGAGTCAAAGACGCGTTACATCCAATACCGTGATAATCACCGGAACAAGTAGTATCGAGGCTGACCTGAAGTTTTGTCCATTTGTAAGCTGGAAGTGTCGTACTTGCTACAAAGACAAGAAGTTTGACGCAGACAAGTCCATCACCCACCCATCACCACCATCACCACCGCCACTCTTCAACATTCACTTGCACAGACATTAGCAGATCGACACTTTTTTCGACACAGAAATCTTCACATGTAAATGCCTTTTGTAAGAGAAACCCATTACAGTTCCTTAAACGCAAGAGAAAACACTTCAAGACACGACACTTTCAGCTCTTAGGTGTAGTGAGAGTATGCCCCTAATCAGCGGAAATCTTTACACTTTTGTCCCAAGAAACAAAACTTTTATTCAGCTTTCATTTTTATGAACAATTATGTGCATGCCCTCTGCTGCTCGTAATGGTTAAGTTGTGAGTACAGAGATAAAATCTGTGTCAACTGATTTGATTGCCCATCACGTGTTGCACTCTATGCCATCATATCATCGCTTTGTGTCGATCATGACAGTCACTTACTAACGCACCCCATGCTCAGTCAGGGGCGGATCAGTACCCAAAAGAAAGGAGGAGAAATATTGGGCCCTGAGACTTTGCTTCGCACAGAATCTTCAAAACTGCGCTGTTTTGAACGATTTTCTTATTTCTTTCAATGGAGCGAAGCTAGGAATCCTGCCATTATGAGCCCCTCGGATCCGCCCCTGACCAATTCCAAGAAATTCATTTCGTTCAGAAACATTACCCCTCTAGGTTTGGCTGGCTGGCCACTGCTTATAGGTGCGTTACCAGAGTGTCATCAGCTAACACCGCCTGCATAAATTTGCCGGCACGCCTAAAGGGCGTGGTCAGAACATGAAGGAACCAACTGAAAATAAGAGCGCAAAAACCAGGTTGATATTCTATACTGAAAACCTCACCGATAGTTACCATAGGATATTGCAAATAGGAACAAATATGTCGGAGCGATGATGTGCGTAAAGGGCTCTGCGCCACCAGTAACCCGCGTGCTCTAGTGTGTACCTTTCCTGGATTTTCCTTTATTTGAAAAAATAACAGATTTTTGTGCGTCTTGTCTGTTCTGTAGAGACCGGGTTGTGAAATACTTTCTTTATCCCGCTACTTCTTCTACCCGACTTTTCACTTCCTTTCTTGTTCTGCTGATTTTGGTTTGAGTGCTGTCTGGTTTTTTTTGTTTGTTTTTTTTTTGTTCAGTCTCTATCCTGTTCTACAAAAGGTATTCACCTCTTTCTCTCTAGTCTGTCGACGTCCCTTTACATTACTGGCACTGTTCATTTTTCTCCACCTCTCCCTTCCCTGTTTATTTTTTAGAAGGTAACATCACAACCCCTTGCCCAGTGTGACCTTTTCCTTCCCCGCCTCTTCCTTAGGATAAAGATGCCCACTACCCTTCCCCTGTAAGCAGAGGTCCTCGGGTCCACGACGGCCGCAGTGGACCCGCGCACGACTGTGCGCGGCCCACTGCGGCCGTCGTGAGCCTGAAGACGTTTCGCTACTAAAGTCCTGCTCAAAACGTAGCCCCACCACCTCTCCCCCTTCCCATCCTGAAGTCTGACTGTGGTCCTAGGTGTGCCTAACCCATGTGTTGCCTGCCTTCCCACAGGTATCATCGGAGAGCTACGCGACGCCTCAGACATCGGTGGTTTCGAGGCGGGTGGCGCGCGGGCGCTCTGTGGTGCCCTCCCGTGCTGCCTCCGTCCCACCCCGCCCCGTGTCCAATGCGTACCGTGAGGTAGACACCAGTCAGTCCAAGGGCTTCACTGCTGCATCCACCACCACCAACAAAGCCACCACGTTCCCCCGCCCCATTATCGTCTACTCTGCGCCGCGTAGGGTCGAGTCGAGGGCCAAGTCCGTGCCGCCGGTTACTTTCGCTGACGCGTATTACGGGTATGGGGAGAAAGTCCGCAAAGAGCCGGTCGGATGGCGCATGAGAGCTCAGCGTGCTTCGCGTGCTAGATCTGTCCCGCGCGCTGAGAGTGTACCCCCTCGTGCAAAGTCGGTGCCCCACCGTTATTCCTCGCCCCCTCGCGTGAGCCAGACCTCGGAGTATACCGGACGTCGTCGGCGCGCTCGACCTGGATACACACGTGCCCGCTCTGTGGAGGCCATCCCTCCGCCACCCCTACCCACCTCCAGTCTGTTCGCGCACAAGGTGCCGCGTCGCTTCCTGACTCGCTCCGGCATTCGCACCTACTTCTCCAACATGCGCGGCTACTACCAGCACGGGACTCCGGCCAAGGGCGGTCGCGATCAGGACGAGAAAGTGCGCCGTGGCGCCGTCAGGACCCGCTTTGTGGCCACCCCCGCAGCCCGCGTCACCCCTGTCAATCCTGTGGGACATTACTTTGCCCGAGCTCGACTCTACGCGGCCCTGCCCAAACCCAAACCCGCTAGCGCCCGGGAGTCGCTCAGCGACTTCCCCCAGGTCTATGTACCGTCGCGTAAGGGCAAGCCGAGCAACCGAGCAAAGGTGACCTACTTTTGTTTTCTCTTCTCCTCGCACTGGATGTGCTATTTGTAAAGTCGCTGCACGGCAGTTACTTGCAAGTTGCTCTTGAACGCAGGCAGACTCGGAATGGTTTGCTCACATTAAGCCTAAGTATATGTTGAGCCCAGTCCCTCCCCCACTTTTTGTGTCAGTGACTTCTTAAGTACAGAGCTCTCCGCCGTACAATCTCCTTTCAAAGGCTGCTTTGTTCGTCGTCGCACATGCGGAGGTCTTGCGAGATCTCGGCATTAGTGACGTCACTAACTTTGTTGCGCTGCTCCATTGCCACTCACACTGCTTTAGCCTCGCTTTCAGCTCAGTTTTTGCTTCAGTGATGACAGTCTCGAGAGCGAGACGAAGCTTGCACAGGTTCTGATGACACTGTTTCAGAGTCCTTCATGTTCTTGACAAAAAAAAAAAAAAAAGTTGTACGTGCTAGTTTTAACTTACATTGTTTCAGGAATGATTGATTGCTTGCGTTTGTTGTTTTTGATTCATGTTGTGCTATCATTGTCAACTAATCAGTGATCGCCTTCACCATGATGATACTTTCAGCTTGGGCACATGCAGCACGAGACCTTCTCGTGCATCCAGCATGCTCTATTCAAGATGGCCACCACCAGAGTCGAGACGAGTACCGTCCAGTTTTTCTGTTGTGTTTGTCGCTTCTGTGTCAGGTCTCTGCATGTTTAACTGATAACTAAAAGAAGAATTGTTCGGCGGAGCATGCTTTGAACAAAAAAAGTTCCCACTCCTCAATCCTTCACTCGATGGTGCTCGATTGACTCCCCTTACATTTATTCCCTTTGGCGTCTGTGGCTTTGGTGGCGGGGTAGCGATGGCGTTTGTAACAAATGAAACAGCTGCCGTCTGATCTTCATCACCATGGCTACCAGCCTTCACTTTCTTTACCTTGAATTTAACACATTCTGCTCCAGGACCGAAATCCGCAAATTTTGAAATTGCCTCCTGAAGACTGTATTACACTTCTAAAAACAGATCGAGCATAATAGTTCAAGGCTGGTGCCAGAATAGCTTGGCGCCTATGGGCGCCAAGCTGTTCTGGCACCACCCTTGAACTGTCATGCTCGATCTATGTCTTGCTGTGGTGTGTCATGGGTAGAATGAGTTAAGAAAATAATACTTATCTTCATGAACACCCGATTTATGTAAACGTTTCAGTTGTTGAGTCTTACTTCACACAGCAAGTATTTGTCCGTATCCGCTCAGTTTTTGTTTCATTCACAGTCGAATTTTTGTTTGTAAAGTTTAACAAAAAGCACTGAAAAGCGAAAGCTACAGACAAGTACAATCAGTTTTCTTACACTCTGGTGGCGATCTTGCAAGCGTCGTGCGCTCCTGCGAGTGTAGGAAGTGATGTACAGTCACGTTACCCCTCCTCCCGGGTGCGCATGTGCGTTTGTCCTCACATGTTGCGCGGAATGTCTGTGATTTGCCTGTCAAGCAAGCGAGCTCGTTTTACTAACACGCGGTTCAGAGTGACTCACATGTCTTGCCATGTGCACGTTGTCTCGTGCGGTTCGCAGCTATTCGTGTAGTCATTGAGTATTTCATGAACTGCAATGACATAAATTATATGATTGATGACAATACAAGATCATATATTTTTACAATTTTATATGACTCATCATTAAAACAAAATAAGTTCCTTTTCTGTATTGAATTTAAGAATACTTTTTGTTGTTGTGGTAATCTTTAATTTCTTTAAAGATTTCTAAGGTGTTACCAACTGCCATAAACTTTCAGGTTGATTTGAAAACTGAAATCCTCAAAAGAGGTACAGAACTGGACTGAACAAATGATATAATGGTAATCGATAACTGAAGTAAATAAATGCAAGAAGATAGAAACTAGACAAGATGTTGGGCTGACATGTGACATGTCCGCTGCTAGGCTGCTATAATAGCGAGCAAGTTGGAGCCCGACCCGCTCAAGCGCAGGCGGCCAAAATCTGAGTTCGCCGCAGCCAAGTACCGCGCCATGCGCAAGGATCATCAGGTAAACACAATGTTATTGTTCTTGGTTTTTGTCCTTATGAAGCATTCTCAATGCGAAAAAGGCCATCGGACCTATGTCAGCCGCCGTTTGCCCGCGCACAACTGTGCGAGGGCCAACATCGGCCGACGTCGGCCGGATCGCTTTTGCGCACTGGGATTTTCAAACCAACCATCACTAGCGCAAACTTTGTCCCACTTTAGTCTATTTTTCCCCCAACAACTTCTCAGCCAGCTATTGTTTTCCCGTCTGAAAACAACTCCCAGTCTATTTGTTGTACGTGTTTTTCCTAATTTTTTTCTTTCTCGCGTTTCTCTCTCAGTCTTTTCACGGTTAGTTTATTTTCGACAGTATTTCTGCAGCTCTGTTTTGGTCTTCAAACTTGTTTTAAACAATATCTAGGATAACTATCACAAATCGCAGTCTACAATGGTCCCAACTTAGTGGAAAAATCACGGCGCATGTAGCTTTGATTTACACATTGACAAGGCTAAATTCGTGAGTTATAACAAATTTATTGTGGTATGACTGAAACGCACACTTATTGTTTCTGAATGGATATTTCTGAAAACTCTTTTGTATAGATGTATGTTGTCCTGGGCGCTTGGGTCTGAAATACACAAGATTATTTCTTGTCCATTCAAATTTAAAATATACAAGGTGGTTCTTTAAATTTTCATTAACATACAGAGGACGCAATGAAATTATAACATTTCACTTGAGTTATGCGCCCAGGAATACTGCTAAATTAGTTTTAGCTGGTTTCAGACGAACATCCTACGAAATGTTACTTTTGCCTCTTGATTAATTCCTTCTTGAACAGCTCAAAATCTGCTATCAAAACCAGACAATGTGTTTCTCTGTGGCTAAATCAGTACAGTAAAATATGTTTTAAGCAACCACATCACTTTTTTTAAAAGAAAAAAATGGTCTTTAAAGACAGGTTCCCTCAAGAGAAGTCTTGAAGGTCAAACCATGTCACCTGTCATTAGGGACCATCAGTTAGGTGGCTAAGGGCACGCAAATTATGGTCTTTAACCCTTTGGCTGTCGGTAGCGGTTCTTGTCGCGATGATTTTTGCAGGAATCATCGTGATAAAAACCGCTACCGACAGACAAACAGTTAAGAACTTTTGATGTCTCATAAGAGTGGTCACTCAAAACAGCTTCTGCTGTGTTTTTATTTCAGCAAAAACACAAGTATGTGTACTGGTGTACGGTCTTGGACCTCATGTCTCTAGACTTTAAGGGCCAAAATGTCTAGACAAGCACACAATTAATGTGAACAGCACTAGTATCAAACAGCAGTGTTTGCCGTACCCATGTAATGCTATCCATTTGCTTCCGACTACGAATGGCAAACAACGTTTCCAGGATGTTTGCTTGGTGCTATTGATCTTCTTGTGCATGTCCCGAAAATGTTGTCCCTCCCCCCCCCCCCCCCCACCATGTTATCCCCAGCCTACGATACTTGCTCCCATGAACAGTGACGCGGGGCTACGGGGCTATAGCTCGCTTCTGCTGACCCATTTAGCAAAGTGTCCTTTGCTTACTGGGAAAGTGTACAGGTCCTGGATATTTCTTTGCAGTTGATGATATGTCGATTAAGCTATGAGTGAATCTGTACGCATCCTGTCGGAGACGCCAGCCTCATGGCCACGTCCCTGATGTCTTGTATGTTCAAGGCCACGCCCCTTTCGTGGCTTGTTTAACGCCGGGCACACCTTTATTGGCCTCCTGTCCTGTCAGGCCACGCCCCTGCGTGATTAAATTGCATGCCATGCCCCGCCCACCCACCCAGCTCCAAGTGGCAGTGCATGCTCTGTGTTTCAGGAGAGCATCTACAGTGGCCTTCCAAGTTCCAGCGGCCTGTCTGCCTCCAACCCGCCTCTGGTAAGTTGCCCCTCCCTCCCTTCCATACATAGCCCCGCCCATGCGTACGTGCACTGCAAATGCAGGGCATGTGCAAAGTATAAGTTATGTTAGTCATTACGTCATATAATCATCTCTACACATGAAATTATCAGCCTCGGCTTCGGGTCATTTTCTCATCCATCTTCATGCCATTACTCGTATGACCATACTACTCATCTAATATTTCATAAAAACTTTCTTTCAAAATCCTAGCAATTTAAACACCTAACCCAACAAACGACAGTTTCACAAACGATTCATCTCCGTAATCTGTATTATTATTTCAGGTAAATAGTTTTTGCTGCCTTGTATCTAATTTAAGTAACCCAGGCCCAAATAGGCAATATCCAGAGCGAAAAGGTGACCATCAACCATTTAAGATGGAAAAAAAGAAAAGCGCTTTGAAAGGATAAGCACAAAACAGTTTTTAAAAAAAATTAAACTTATGTGGTGGTATGTAATCACGGACCGGTGCCATTACGTATTTTAGCTGTAAAGTTGGGAGACAACCAGTGTGTCACTCACCAGCACACTGATCAGAGCATTTTAAATTAGTTTTATTGATCTTAATTGGGAAAATTACTTCTTATCATGAGAATGATAACGCAAGTCAATTGCACGTCTTCCAGAGTTAAACTTTTGCTTGTTGATATTCCTATATGTGTGTCACATGTGTGAATTCGAATGATTTTAATCAGCATAGCCCAAAACATTTTATCAGTTATACAATTATAAGCATAAATTTTAATGCTATATAATTAGCTTCACCCACAAAATTATATCAGACGTGGTATATTACAAGTATTCTCGTTTGAGAAGCAGCAACTATACGTGTTTTAAATATCCCTTCTATATCGATTACTCCAGCAGTACTTTTTATATAGATTTGCTTTTATGAAACTAATATGTCAAAAAAGATTTAGTGGAACCGTGTAAATGCTTATAGCGTAATCGCTTATAATATAATGCTTATAGCGTAAACAGACCCCCCATCTCTCAATCCCCCCCCCCCCACCACCACCACCCACAAAAAAAGTCTTAAGAGGTGAAGTTGGCAAAATGTTGGAAAAGAAGCAATACAAGGCAATGCATTTTTATCTACTCATTTCATCTGCCATCGTGTAGGATACTTTAAGTCACAAACCCTCTGCATACAGACTTAGAAACATACACAATCATTGATAGCCTCATGGTCCACGCACCCATCACGGTCCAAAGTTCACATCATGACCCTTCGCTTTCAATCCGAGAGAGTCAAACAACTCGAGCGAGAAAAAAAAAGCGACATCGTTTGAGTCATCGGAAACACTTTAGTGTTTCCGATTAATCGAACGATACCGCATTTGTTTTGCTCGTCAGCATACATTTCTACTAACCCGTGTAATGGCATGACTCGCTGAGCATGCTGTAAGCGAGACAGTGTATACTTCAAACCGTTCTCAGCATGTTTGGTTGCGTCCATGACGTCACAACCGTTATTGTGATTGACTGGTCTAACCCTTGCGCCGCCGCTGCTGCTAAACGCGCGTTGCTTCTTGCTGTTTCAACGTTGATGCTTGCCATTTTTAACGTTGATGCTTGCTGCTTGATGGTATTGCTGTTATTGTCTGTGAATGTTTTGCACGAATTAACAGGTGTTTCTCACATCAAAGTGGCCTTTCTAGTGGAGAAGGATAGAGAGAGAGAGAGAGAGAGCCTGGACACGAGGATCGACGAAACATCAAGCTTCACTAATTACATCGAACTTGTCACGCCTTTTCATCTTTATGATGCGTCTGTCTTACTGTGATGTCATTTGACGCAACCGTGCTTTTAGATTCCCTTATTGTCTCTTGATTTGTGTAGCATCCCTGCAGTGGCCCAAAGCATAACATTCAGATGATATCAACACCTTTCCTTGATACGATCTGGTAACACTGGACCATTCATAGCAACTGCCCCATAACAGTGAAGATCAGTGACCGCGGAAAGTGTTATAGTTCATGGGACCGTTGTAGAAGCCCTTTTGGACCCATCCATCCCTGTTAGTAAAACTTCCACAAATAACACCAGCCTTTAATTTTATGAACACTTTGCAAGATCACTATTGGTGGTGGGTGAGGTATGATGACCTTTTCACTATATAGATATCTAGATATATGATAATGGATTAATTTCCCTAAGGGAAGCTAAAGCTTTTCTTTATATGAATTTCTTTGGGCAAGGGTGGGACGGGAAGTTACCCCAGTAGCACAACGTCTTCGGGCCCACGATGGCCGCAGTGCCGGGCCCGCCCCGTGCGCGGGCCCACTGCGGCCGTCGTGAGCCCAAGGTCCTCTGTTTACTGAGTAGTTGTGTTCAGAGAAATGAAAAGAGAGAAAAGAAAATGTGGGTGCGGGTTGGGGAGATGAGCAGCTCGAAGAGACAGATACAAATTAGTAATGCTAAGGGGAATAACACATTAAACATCAGAAGCAACAACAAATCAAACAATGAATGAGAAGGATGTCGAGGGGAGGAGGGGTGGGGTGGATGGTGAGCATGTTATCAAAATTAAACATCAACTCTGACGATTGAAGTCACAACCGCTCCACACCTCTAGAGTCGCTGCACCACTAGTTCGAGCACGGTTAGGCATGCCTGTTATATTTGCAGCCCAAGCTTACGGAACGCAAGGCCATACGGACCGAGGACGGGTACACCAAGCCAAAGAACCTCATGTCCTGGCAGGTAATCATCAAATTCAATATACTTGAGCCATGAGGGAATACATTAACCCTTTGCATCCCTTTTGTCAGTGCCGAAGATGAAGGGAATCACGTGAGGTTAAGACAAAAGTTCCCCTACTAACAACTGTCGTCAAACAAAAACCAGAAATTGTCGGTATTTCGGTCATCAGTCTTTAAAAATGCTAATCTGCTGACTTTCTACTGCACATTATAATCACGGAACATTCTTTGTGTTGTGAAGAAAAAACGCTGTGGAAACGAAATACACTAAGAAAAAGAGTTGAACCATTAGCTTTTTTTTTTTTTTTTTTTTTTTTGGGGGGGGGGGGGGTGACAAAGGGGGAAAAATGCCATAAGTAGGACAGAAATTCTTACCCAAAGATGGACTGTGTTTAGCAGAAAGAAGTTTACCACCAGTTCAGTTGAATTTAGAAAACCTTTTTACAGGTCAACACAAAGTTTGTGTAAGTTCTTTTTTTCATTTGAACACAGACAGATTCCTGTATCACTGCTCGTTTAAACAGAGAAAAATAATATTTTGGGGTCATTCGAAATTTCTGTTCTTTCACTAACCACTACGACCGTTTTAACATTGCACTAACCTTGACCCTAAACAACCATTGTGACCTTATTATGACCCCATGGTCTTCTTGTTGCTGTCCCGGGCTGACAGTATCGCCTGGACTCTATGATGTCTCCTAACGATCTGCTGTACCAGCCGTCATCCTTCATCCGCATTCGCGAGCAGGTGAGGGACGCGCAAGAGCGCATGGACCGTCACCGCCAGCTCCTGGACCGCTACCTGCCCGAGGGCGATAACACGGACGTCGCAGCTACCGTCCTGCGCAAAATGCACGAAATGGAGAAGCGCGATGCTGTGTAGGTGGAGCCACTTGCTCAATTCCGGGGCGCCATTTCCGGGAGATCTCTCACACTTCCGGTTTTGGGTTTCTCCCTGCGAGCAATGACTGTCTTACTGTCTTGTTGAGAGCTTTCGTCTAACCCTTTCAAAAGACGTTTCGTTTTTCCTCGGATGCAGTGGCAGCTTTGGTTTTATCTGAGTTGTTTGCATGACAGCTTCGCAGTTTTGTTTTTGGCTTTCGTTTCTTACCCGTTGGTTGTTTTTGTTTCGTTGGAGGTTTTAGCTTAGTTGCATTGTGGATGTTTGAGATATGTTTTCGCTGACGTTAAGCACGTTTGATCTTTTTTATGCATATCATGGAAACTTTGACACTAGCATATTTCTATGTCATGAATTTTTGCAGCGCGTGATACTACCATATTTTATGTCATGAATGTTCGCAGCTTTTCTGGCGTCAAAGTGCTTTTGGCTTTTGTTTAAAGAATGTCATATGTTCAGATTATGGCATTAACATTTTTATTACTTAAATTTATTAATTGTTTCATTGCTATGGCCAGGCTGAAGGCATATCTCGAGCTTTGAGTTCTGCAGTTTTACTTGTAGCTTGTTTTTAGCATATCATAGCTTGGCTTCACTAGATCTGGCCTTTTTGTTTTCTCCTAGACAGCACAGACATAACGAACTGAAATATATATTATCGTCAGCAGGTTGCAAAACGCTGATATGAAAGACATGTTAAACCCCAATAACTAACTAACTCTTATTTTAAGATGTCTTTTCAGAATTTGATAAGCGGACAGTTCTCTTCATAAAATAATTTAAAACCTGCTTGTAATGGAATAGTCGTGTGCTTTTTCTGACTTCTCTTATTCATAAATGTGCTGGTGTGTGATTTGGATCTCACTGGCTAGCGCCGGAAGGTTTAACTCATTCGCGGCTCGTCATATTCAGCCGCGTATCCGGATTCGACGAGCCGCGAATGAGTAACCTAAAATCAGCACTCAAATTGCTAATGAGTCTTGAATCTTTAAGAAGATCGGACAAATGTGATAGTATGGCTTTGTCTGCAGTAGCGCTTTATGTTGAGGTAATTCTTGCAGGAATCACCTCGACACAAATTGCTACCAACAGCCAAAGGCTTGTTACAAGGACAGCAGGAGATTTTTTACAGACCTGGTTCCCTAGCGACCTTACTGTCTTTCACGTTTGCATATTGTGTGCGATTCATCTCGTGTCCGTGCTGTCAGGATGTTGCCGCCAAAATCCCCTGTTACGTTCTCTTGAAATAGGTCTTGAGAAGGCACACCAGTACCACTCTATACAGCGCGGGAAATACCATTACCAGGTGGTATCAGCTTCAACTAGACAGAGAAAAAAAAATCCAGCTCCTTGTTATTTCACAACGCCTTCAGCACAGCGTTTTGAGGCTCATTACAAAGAAACCCCTTGATAACATGTTCACAACGAGCACACCGCACTGCACGTACTGTTGATTTTGTTTCACAGTCCTCCGAAAGGTTCCGGCCTCGATCCACGCCGAATCTGTCCAAGGTAGTCATCGGGCGTGCGTTCTCGCAGCAAGTAGTCACCGTTCCCTTCAAACAGGTCCGCAAGAAGTCGCGCTTCCTGGGCAAGCCAGTCAAGTACTTCCCCAGCCCCTATGACTTCCCCGATCCCAGGTTGCACCCCAAACGCCCAACAGAGACCTCTGACAAGAAGAAAGGGGCCAAGGGCGAGGATGACGACAGGTGGTATAGGAGTTCCCCTACCCACCCCGAGTTCCTGATTAATTCCTCGTCTTTCACTTTTTGCACGAGGCGCTGGAGGTGCTCTGACCGTGGTAGTTAAGCCCCATTGTGCACGCAGCCGCCGGTACTGTAAACAGTACCAGTGGTTGCATGCAAGGACCAGTAAGCATGAGAGAGCTTAGTCCTGCGCCAGCCACTAAGCAAGGTGCGCCGCTATAGCGGAGCACCTTGCTTAGCGGCTGGCGCAGGACTAAGCTCTCTCACGCAACTGACCTCAGGAGATTAGGGGTAGTGCATAATAAACTAGGCACATGGAGGTGTCTAGATTATTAGAACACTGCCCTTGAACCACCACAGCCAAGCCATTTCCCAGCGTTCTTAGCAGATGAAGCAGGAAGCGAAAACAACTTTGTTTTCCAAGCGTTGAGGTTCACCATCCTGACTCCTAAAGCACCAACTCCATCAACCTGGACTTCGATCGTGTGAATACCGGTGTCAACACAATGTTTTCCCGAGTCTCGTGAAACGTTCCCATACTCACCACAAAATATTTTCCCATGACGAGTAACAATGAAAGTCTCTTTCAGAGTGCACCCCCCCCCCCCCCCCCCCCCTCGTCTCCAAACAAATTGTAAAATGTTTGCCAAAGCACCATTTCTTTTTTGGGGACACAGAAACAAGTTTTTAAATGATAACTGATCTGTCAGCTTAGCTCAGCCCATGGCTGATACACACAACTGCAGTTGGATCAGTCATTACCAGGAGTTGCCAGAACAGACTGGCACCCCTTTGAACTATCGTAAAAAGGTAAAACACAATATATGGCAAACGTACTACTTATATCAACAAGAACAACCCAGGCCACTCATGCTCCAAGTATTTTTTTTTAAATCCAGTGCCATCTTTGCTTATTTATAAGAAAAACACATTCTAATAGCACTCAGAATCTTATCTGTTCCTCTCATAATTATCTGCCCACATAAAGCGCAGTCGATGTTGTAAATGTGTGCTGATTATCCCCCTTTATATTGTCCCCTTTCTTCTTAGTCTTTGCTTTTCTGCTAGTGTTTCTGTACCTTTATCCGAGTACGCAAAAGGGCTATTGGGCCGAAGTCGACCGCATTTGGCCCACGCACGACTGTAGATTACAATAACACGACTGTGCGCGGGCCTACTGCGGTCGACTTCGGCCCGATAGTCTTTTGCATACTGGGGTGGAATATGATGTGAGTGGGCCATGTACCAAGCCTTGATCTTGATTGCGGAGGACTTCTTTTGTCGTAATTCTATTTTAGATTGATTTGTGGCACACACGTTTGGTTTGAATTATCATAAAAGAGACTCAAAATCGATTTGAACATTGCAAGCTATGACGCATCGTCATGTCCAAGAACGTTTATGTCATTAGTTGTATGAAAAGCTCTGTACAAAGAAAAATATCTGCAAGAAATTGACAATGACGTAATACACAAGTAAGCGACTGATGAAGGATACATTATTTTCATTTCCTGACCCGGAAAAACAAATGCAAGGTACTCGTTCTGTGTGCTTCAAAACATATATCCAAAAATTAGTTACTGTCTGCGCGAAGACAAAGAATGTTATGTGCTAACATTCTTTCTCTTTTTCTCTAAAGTGTGTCAATCTGAAAAGTGTGTTTGTCGTACACGCATGCACAACGCACGTCCTTATCTCTAGTTATAGATGTGTTCACATTTTTTAATATATGGTTTGGTGTAGGCTGCAATTCAGTTTATGATTTTACATCCTTCGTTTCAAGTAAAAAAAAAAACAACAACATTGGATTCCTGAGTTTATTTATGGTGTGTTTTGAAACATCATTTTGTTTCTGTAGCCTGCACTGTGTGGTGCGACAATGCACATATTTTAAGTTCATTGAACACTGTGTACCTAAACGAAAATTGACAGTTTGATATAAACGTGTTCATGCCTAGGACGAAGTCAGTTTTCACTGAGTTGAACCTGGGTATATGGGTTGTTTATTATCATAGCGACTGCCCTTATATTGTATGTACAAAGATGATATTTTCCCTGTGTGCTGGATTTTTTTAAATAATTAATATCCCCACCTTTACCCATGTACAGAGCGTGCAGTGCACTCTTCATATCCCAGTATTTCGCTAGATTCCTCCCACATTAGTCTTTATGGGTTGACGTAGGATTACACAGGCTTACTTCCCTAGCCAGAACATCTCTAGAAAGAAAGGACACGAATGATCTTCAGTCCTGTTCCTGCTGAGGTATGTCATGTCAGACAGCATCAAACCCCGTGGCCTTGTATACACACATTCCTTGTCAGGTAATTGGCACTCACCCAGTGCATCTGGTTTTGCTGACTTGGTAGGAAAGAAGATATTCCCTTCTTTCTTTCCTGTTCTTTTCATCAGCATTCGTAAAATCAGTGAACGTCTGCCAAGCTGTCACAAAGAACCGGCACAGAGCACAGAAGAAAAGCAAACAAGAGATGTAGAGCACGGTGTTCACACTGCTGTGGGGCGCATGAGAATCGGTGCGTTTTGCAGACGGCAGGCTTTGGCAGCACGGCCGGGTTTACATTTTTTTTTTTTGCGAAATATACGCATACAGCACAACTGAGAAATGTCCTAACTAGCCCTCTTAAGTGTTTTCTCGGAAGAGCATGCTATACTGACAACTACACATAAAGCCGTCACAGGCACTTTTCCGCCACACACACACACACAAAAATCAAAGAAAGAAAACAAACAATAATTTTTCCGCCTGTCATAGCAGCACAAGAACGTGTTTAGAAACTTTTGTGTCAGCCGAGACAACTTTGTCAACGTCCACTTGTGCCGGCCGCCATCACAGTAAACTGACAGCAGTGACACATCTCAGTCACGGTGTTTGATATTACTACCCTAAACTGCGCTACTGTTAGTCATTTCTGCCGAATAGTGTCGTCAGTAGTAGTAATGGGATTAATATGCAGATTAGAGGGGGAAAGGGCACCAGGACGTCACACCGACTTCCGTTTATGGAAGCATCTAGCCTTCATTCTCTTGACTGAAGAAGATAGGCGCTGTTGCGACTATATATTGCATCACAGCAACGGGAATTTCCTTGCAGCTGTCATTACAAAGTGAAACTGAGCAAGAATATGAGATTCTCCCATCCGTGCCCTTCATTAGTCTCTATCAACCCCAACCCACCCATGTACATGATCGCATTAATCAGTGCCATTAATTAACTCTCCTAACCTGTTTAAGCTGCTACACTCCTGCCAGTCCACGCCTTGTGTCGTGTGCATCTTGACTGAAACCCCGCCATTTTTGTTTTTCCTCTGTCCTCACATTCTAGTTCTTTCAGGAGCGGCGGAGGCGATGAAGTCAGGCGATCCACGGTAAAAATACCTGATTACTACGCAGTAAGTAGTGCTTGGCATGCGCAGAGCGTTACTCACAATAACCTTAACAGTAATCAGATGTTTAGGATTGTTCATGTATATATATATATATATATATATATATATATATATATATATATAATATATATATATATATATATATATATATATATATATATATATATATATATATATATTAGACAAGACATATTAAACGTTACTGATTTGATTTTGTTAATTAGAAACTCAAATTCTATTATGTCATGTTTTGTTATAGGTGCGCGAGTGATTTTTCCTCCAATACCGAGTTGTCCCTTGTCACACTGGTTACCTCCCGCGATCTGCTTCGCATTTATGCGGAGCGGATCGAGATAGGTGACCGGTGTGATGATTACTCCACTTAATTATGAACACCGATTCTTCATTGCTCTGTCCTCTTGTCGTTTCCCACGCACCCACCCCCTCCCCATCTGCCGTCCAACACCTTTCCTGACAAACGTTCCTACACGAAAATTACCATTCCCTTAAAAATGTGTTCCCGTCTCAATCCCGCAATGGGGTAACAAATATCTCCCGTGTGGATTTGATGTTGTCTAGGAGTGATTCGAAATACAGCCAAAAATTTTGAAAAAGAGAGAAAATATATAAAGGGTGTGTTCCTATCCTAAAATGTGACTCTGTCTTGATGACCCTCCTTAAATTGTTCCCATTTTGCAGTGGATCTAAAATTGTCCTTTGATATTTCCAACGATTTCCTTAATTTCCCGTGTATGCACTCCTTTAACCCATTCAGCCCTGACGCCCTACAGCAGGAGATGGGTCGACCATGATAATTCAAGGGTAGTGCCAGATTAGCTTGGCGCCTGTCGGCGCCAAGCTAATCTGGCACTGCCCTTGAATTATCATGGTCGATCCATCTCCTGCAACTGGTGCATAGTCATTAGATGCCTCCAAAATTTGGGAAATACAGCCGTCGGGCTAAATGTCTTAAAGGCATTGTTGTACTGTTAAAGCATCGCGTAGTCCTCATAAGCTGCAACAGGAAGCACAACGATCAAAATGGTTCAAGGGTGGTGCCAGAATAGCCTGGTTCCTCTAGGCGCCACGCTATTCAGGCACCGCCCTTGAACTATCATGGTCGTTTGGTGTGCAGACGGCATCAAATGACACGCAGGGCGTAATGTGTTAAAGCATCGCGTAAGCCTACAGCTGCGCTAGTTTTGCAAGTGCTAGTTACTGATGAGCCCAGTCCTCATGTGATTTATTGAGAGTGTGAAAATATCCACACGTCTGTCATACTAGTGAGTGATTGAGTGAGTGAAAAAGAGAGAAACCGAGAGTGGCTGCACACACAAATTTATGCTGTTGATAATGTCCACAGTTATATATATGTCACTCTACTTCCACTGTTTCTTTATATAGGCATGCATTTCACTGATTAAATGACACGAATGTTAACTATATCGCACTGGTGATCAGACAAATGGAAGCAGACGATAGGAGGTAGGTCGCACGCGCTCATTTGCATGGCGAAGCGGAAGCTGCTAAATGTTGTGTCAAGCGCGCATATGACACCGCTTTTTAATTATCTGTCTTAACATCCTAACGAACAAAGGTTTTACTGACTGTGACTGTTCTAACACAATTAACTGATACTACAAGCTTTCCCCTCTCTGTCATGCCACACGTCACCGATCACATTATCATGCAGGATCCTAAAATGAAGCCTCCATGTACACACTTTTTGTGGGAAGAAAAGGTGTTAAGGTCCCACATTCAGTGTTACCCCCATTCAGTATGTAGATGTATCTACGTTTCCAACATTCGTGTCTCGCCAAAGTGCTAATGTCATAAGAAAGATTTCTTCAGGTCGGGCTTCGATTTAGAAACGAAAGATTTAAGTTTCAAGATTTTGCAAGCTTCTGCTACTAATGCAATGAGTCCACAGTGATGGAGTCAACAGTTTTAGCATTGAACTATCAGAACTATGCAAGTCTATAAACTTTCAACATACAATTATCCTCTTCACTGCCAGTGGAAGCAGATTGTGTTTCAGTCTGAAGTCATTGTAAACTCAACGTCAATGATCCGGAGCCGTCGAAGGAACATGAACCCTAGTAGCATGAAGCGGAAACTGATGTTACGTCGCATTTTGGATTTGCTTTTTGGTCGCAAATTCGCTTCTTTGCACCAGCACAGGACGGTCCGGCGACTATGATTTTTTGGTCACAGGAGCCGTTCCGGAGACCAAAATGAATGCGGAGATGCGACGGTCGCATCATGGTCACATTTAGGTTTCATTTGCGACGGTCGCAGTATGGTCGCGTCAGTTTAGGGCTTATTTGTCACGGTCACCGGAGAGTCGCAGTAAGGGCTCACAGGGACCGTCCCTGGATGGTCGCATTTGGCTTCATTGTGACCCCACCCATTTCCCACCCTTCTTTGTTCCTCAAACAATATGTGCATGCATAATAATTACAAGATTCAAGCCTGAGTCAAACATTAGGCATTCTTCTACAAAGAGGTACACTGTAAAATGCATTACAAATGACTCCTTGGACAAAATGTCTACTTAGTCTATCTAAAGCTAGACAGAAACTGTCATGAAAAGAACAATCTGAAGAAAAATGTAACAACTGCAAACAAACCAAACATACAACTGTAAATATGACCAATTGTGTTTAATTATTCTTGATCATTTATAACAGTAAATGTATATTTTCTGTTTTTCTTCATGTCTTTCACACTCACTGAGTTATCATGGCTCTAAAAACAAGAAAGGCAAAGCCATTATGGCTCACGTGTATGAACTATTTACATATGTGTGACCTTTGTGACAATAAGTAAAGGGCTGGCTTCAGCACCAGCAAAATCCATGTTTTCTCAAAATGTAAGCATTTATTACATATCTGTCCACCTCCGTGACCCTTGACCTTTGTGATGAATCGACTTAATTAGTATGCATATAAAGGAATTATCATTAGCTACCGTTGTGCCAAATTTGATTGACAAATTTACAACAATTTTGATAATACCTACAATTTTATCAAACATATGCCGGCCTCTTCTGACCCTTGACCTTTTCGAGGGGTCGTCCAAATTAGTATGCATAGATAGGTCTTACTATCAGGTATCTCTGTACCAAGTTTGGGTTTGAAGTTGTGAATACTATTTGAAAAAAAATTGTCAAAAATATTGCTATTTGGGATCTATTTCCTGAGCTCTTGTGACCCTTGACCTTTCCGAGGGGTCATCTAAATTAGTATGCATAGATAGGTCTTACCATCAGGTATCTCTGTAGCAAGTTTGGGTATGAAGTTGTGAATAGTATTTGAGACTAAACTTCTTCGTCAAAATATGGCTATTTTGGACCTATTTCCTGAGCTCTTGTGACCTTTAACCTTTCTGAGCGATCAACCAAATTAGTATGCATAGAAAGGTCTTATCATCAGATATCGTTGTACCAAGTTAGGGTCTGACGTTGTGAATAGTATTTGAGAAAAAAATACATTATGTCAAAATATGGCTATTTGTGACCTATTTACTGATCCCCTGTGACCTTGACCTTTGCAAGAGTTCACTCAAATTGGTATGTTTAGAAAGGTCTTGCCACAAAGTATCCTTGGGCCAAGTTTGAAGACTGTGGCTTTAATAGTTTCCGAGAAAATGCCAACATTAAAGTTTTCCACGGAGGACGGTGGACGGACTACAGACGACGGACGGACGACCACTGGCCCAAAACATATACTCACATTTGCTTCGCACGTGAGCACAAAAATAAAAATAAAAAAATAAAAAAGAAGCTTAGACCCGCATAGCTTTGGCTCTGACCTCAGTTTTAGTCAGTAGTTCAGTAAAATGTACTGCCGTTAATTGTTTGGAACGTGCTGCTTTAATGTTCCTGCACCATACGATTAACTTTCGAAAAAGTGCAAGATTGCAACAAGACAGCTACAGTTGACAGTTTCAACCATTATGGTGAACATTTTGAAATTCAGTAAGGTATTTTAGCTAACTTATTAAAGCTAATCCAGTTTGGGATCTCGTGGTAGTAGGAACAGTAAAGCAGCACATTTGAATGGAGGGGGGGGTGGGGGGGGGGGGGGGGGAAGGGGGCGAGCCTTTGTTGTTGTTGCAGAGCCATTTATAAGATTTGTCTTCATAACTGAAATGCCATCTTTGAATAGAAGAAGAGCCGTTCAGATGTCCTTGGTGTGGCACAGTTTCCTTTCCGCTCGTGAGGGATTCACCAAATATAAAAACAGCAATCAGTAATGGGTCGCACTGTATCAATTAGTACAAACGTAAAGGTTGTTAAGTGGATGAAGCACATAGTGAAGTAGCCATAGACGCCATGTTGTAAGCAGCACTGGTGTGTCTCTTTCCTGGGGCAGTTAGATGTTACGATCTGCAGTGTCTTGTATTCACTTGCCATCATTAGTGAAAGCATTAGCACCTGAACAAATACAAAACCATGTGTACAGCAACTTTGAGTATAACATGGTCAGGTTGAACAAAAGTCAGATGTAATGACACTTTTTGGAGGTCCCGACTACACCCTATTTCTATATGTGTTATTTCACTGACAAAAGCGTTAGACATAACAACAAGAAAATGTTTGTTCTTTGTATTTGTTATAGCCGAAGTTACCTTTAAGAAACTATTTATATTTCAAAATTTGTTTTTCTACACCAACAACATTGGTGGAAACATAATCGTGCTCTGAGATTGTTACGTGGTGGAGTTGTAGTCGTAGTATGATAAACACACCAGACGCACGCACGTAAGGTTCTTTTAAATAAACCTCATTCAGCTGCACGATTAACACATGTATGCTCTCACAGGACAACACAACCACAATCGTAACATTACCTCCCCTCTTTTAGAATGAAATTTGACAAAAATTTCTTCTCAAATCTTAAAATGCGGTTGTGGCTGTGTAAACCTACACAAAACCAAAAAAAAAATTTCACATCAAAATGAAATCAAAAATAATTGTCTCCTTAACCCCACCGGTCTGCCTGGGGACTTGGTGGGTAGGTATTTTTAGTTCCAGGACACCTGGTCAGCCCACAGGTGGGTTTTCTCTCTATCTGGGCATGTGTTTCTGTCTACGCTTGCCATTCACTGTATTGCCTTTTAAACTCCCTACTGTCTGCATGCTGTACTCTGAATGGATGTGTGTTGCTAATGGTCTAGCTTATTTAGCCCATGTGTAGTTATTAACGTATTGACCGCTGGCGACATACATTCAATTTCTGTTATTTTTTTTATTTTTATTTTTTTTTTCACAAGCAGTGCGGCACGTCTGAGAAGTCTGTGCTGTCGGACGTTAAGCAATGTACATCAATCATCATCACAGTCCTTAACAGTTCTGAACACGAATGTCATCAACTGCTCTGCTCAGGTAATCCGCTCCAAAGTTCTGCGAACCCTTGATTAAATTGAAATTAATGTCAAAGTTCACTTCTGGACATCGTCAAATCATGGGGTACAGTTCACAGTTCACACAGTTATTGGTCCTGGGTCAAACACTGTCGGCTTATGGAAAGTACGATAGTCCGGTTCCTTTACGATGACCACTGGCGATCTGGAATCTCTGTCGTCTCCCACGTCCGGCGTCTCCCCAACATCCTCCCTCAGTCCTTTACTCGTGTTGCAAAGACATGATTCGTCGCGAACCGGCTCGTTCGATGTCAGATCAAGCTCACACTGGACAATATCCACAGTCTCCGAGTCGGGCGCTAATTGATGTCCAAACTCCGTAGATTGGACTCTCAACGTCTATTTCTTCCTCTCCTCCTGCAGCTCCGACATCTCCTGTCTCAGAGGAGCTCCGTCTCGCTTGCAACCCTCGATCACCTGGCTTTTATGCGATCCAATCTGATCATTGTGGCGGCGCTCGGCATGGTATTGCCGACTGTCCAACTCATGCGCCTGTTTTTGCTGCAGGTGGTCCATGGCTGCTCGCTGTTCCGCCTCCCTCTCATCTCGCTGTCTGGCCACAGTCGCGTCTACTTGGTTTTGCAGTTGCTCCAGCGCCTTGCGCTTCTCTTCCTCTAACGTGTCTCTGATCATCATTACTGCTTGTGTGTTGTCAGTCACGTTTAGAGGGATAGTATTGTGGCTCTTCTCTTCCTGAACTCTCGTAGTAACTGCACAGGTTTCAGGTTTCCACTTCGGATCTGGATCGTCTGGGTTTCTGGCACTGTTAACATTTCCGATGATAAGATCATAAACTGGGGTCTTCACACACAACGCCTTCACCTCTCCTCTCAGGTACAGGGTGTTGACACTGACCTTGGCAAAGGGGGTGACTCTCCCACTTCCATCGGCCAAGACGAGGGTTGTCCACTCATGTAGCTTCTGCTCTTCAGCTACTAAATTTTCTCTCACGATGATACAGTTACAACCAGTGTTCCTCAACACTCTCACTGATGCTTTGCCGACGAATCCTGACACCAACGGCATGTTCGTCACTTCATTCTCAGGTAGCGCGATGTTTGAGATTGGTAAAAATGTAGCTCCATCTCCTACTGGGATGCGTCCATTCTTTTTGAAAGATTCAATCAGCTCCCGTGTCGCCTGCCTTTCTCTAGATTCAAAGTCACTGGATGACGTCACATCATTGGCTAATACAGCGGCGGCTCTGTGATGAGACGTGGTATTGCCTCTGCCTGCTATCTCGCGATCTTGGTTGGATCTTATGATTTTGTCGCCTCGGGAACATCTTTAGAAGGACACCGTATCGCTTTGTGACCTTTCTTTCCGCAGAGAAAACATGTCAGATTCTCCACCGGCTTGTATTTCGGAGTGTCTCTGACATTGTGGATTTCCTCGGCTGGTGCAGAGACACGCTGCTGCTTACTGGACCCGAACTTCATGTTGTGGGCGTCAAGGTATCTTTGAGCGAAGTCGGCCAGGGCCGTCAGGGACTGGTCTTTTTGCTCTCTGAGGTGGGCGGCCAGGTCCTTTGAACATGCGTTGAGGACTTGTTCTTTGATAATAAGGTCACATAGGTCCTGGTACTCTTTGTTTAAGCCAGCCAGCTCTATCCATTTCTCCAGGTAGCTCCTGATTCTTTCAATGAATAGGCCGGGTGTTTCTCCTTCTTCAGGCTTGCAGTTTCGAAATAGTCACCTGTAACCCTTTTCAGTGAAGTCGTACTGTCTCAGCAGGGCGGCTTTCAACTGCGTATAATCTTCGGCTTCTTCTCTTGGCAAGCGGGTGTAATATTCAAGCGCCTTGTCAGTTAGAAGTGCGCTCAGCTTAATAGCCCAAGTCTCTTGTCTCCAGTTGTTGCTACTTGCGAAGCGCTGGAATCGCTCCAGATAAGCGTCCATCTTATCTGAATTTTCAACGAAAGGTGGTAGCTTTGGAACACGGGCTGTTTGCTCTCTGATGGCTAATGCTGTTGCTTCATTAGCTCTCTGGCTTTGTACTTCTATCTCCATCTGCTTTAGATGAATTTCGTGCTGACGTTGCCTCTCCGCCTCTTCTCACTGTTTCTCTGCCTCTTCTCTCTCTCTTCTTCTCGTTGTTTCTGCCCCACCCGGGTCTGCCCTGGGGGACTTGGGTGGGGTTGGGTATTTTTTAGTTCCCAGGGTCACCCTGGTCAGCCCCACAGGGTGGGTTTATCTCTCTATTCTGGGGCATGTGTTTCTGTCTACCCTTTGTCCATTCACCTGTATTTGCCATTTTATAACTCTCCCTACTGTCTGCACTGCCTGTAGCTCTTGATATTGGATGTGTGTTGCTAAATGGTCTTAGCTTTATTTAGGCCCGTGTGTTAGGTTTATTTAATGTATTTGACCGGCTTGCGACATACATTCAATGTTCTGTTTAGTTTTTTTTTCACAAGCAGTGCAGGCACGTCCTGAGAAAGCCTTGTTGCTGTCGGGACGTTAAGCAATGTACAATCAATCAATCAATTCTCGTTGTTTCTCTGCCTCTCTTCGCTGTTTCTCTGCTTCTTCTCGTTGAATTTCGAGTTTCTTGATTTCACGCTCTTTGGCTCTTTCTTCTCTCTCCAGTCTCTTTTCTTCTTCAAGTCTCTTTTCTCTTTCTCTCTCGATCCAGTCTCTCGTTTTCTTCTCTCTCTCTCTCGTTTCTTTTCTTCTCTCTCCAATCTCTCCTTCTCTCTCTCCTTTACGAACTCGAGGAGTTGAGCTCCTTCGAGTCCACATTCCTTTCCGATTTTCAGGAATGTCTCCATTTCTGATGTCGCCATCTGTGCGTTTCACTGCTGGCTGTATTCTCCTGCTACCCTTTCCACAGATCGAGAGTCAATTGAAGAGGTCCCGTCGGAGGTGCCAATATGTTACGTGGTGGAGTTGTACTCGTAGTATGATAAACACACCAGACGCACGCACGTAAGGTTCTTTTAAATAAACCTCATTCAGCTGCAACCCGTCACACGTGGTTTAAGGATGTAGACAATACTGGAGAAACAGTTCCAACAATATTTTTATTCAGCGATGCGATCTCTACACAATGCATTTCCAAATGCATCAACACTGATACAAAGTCTCTTCTGCAAATGTCCACACTGGCGACACAAAGTTCCTCACACGACGTACACCACTGTTACGCTGTGTCTCTCACAATGTACACCCTATACGGGCCACGTACCTCCGATAAAATGTGTGTCTCTACAACTGACAATGCAAGACAATGTATACGCGCGCTCTCCTAGCACCAGCGTTATATAGTAAGACACTTTCTAGAATAATCCACAAAAAAAATCATTCAAGGCAACCAATCAAAATAATCTACGTAACCGGAACTCAAAAATATTAATAAAAAAAACCGAACTTTCTAGAAAACTACAATAGGCTACACAAATTTGGCTGCTCACTTCAGCTCCAAATCTTTGGTAAAATGACATCTCACAAAAGTATGGCAGGCAGTTCACAAACTAGTCGGAAACTTCGAGAATTACCACGATCCTTCATAACACACAAGAAAACGGCTGACGGCTTCACGCGCACAGTAAACAACTTGTTACGAAATGTCGCCAATTTACCGACGTCATACATACGAGGTCACTAGACAGTGCGACCTTTCTAGAACGTTCTGGACTAAACTTAACGTATCATAACGAAGTGAATTCCGCTCTGCGCGACCGAAAGAAAATGTTACTTAAAAAGGTACGTGAATCATAACCATGATAGCTTAAATAAATATCGGATCGTTTCCTACGATTAACACATGTATGCTCTCACAGGACAACACAACCACAATCGTAACAGAGGTCAAAAGGAAGTTAAATTCTACACATATGCACCTGAATAAAACAAGGTATGAACTTCTGTACAAAAGATCATTTTGCAATAAGTCTGTTTCTGAAGATGACAGAAAGGGGGGGGGGGAGGAGAGAGAGGGGGGGGGGAGGTTCACACGTTTCTGTTGTAATTCTGGAACTTCTTCCCTTTAAGAGTATGAACATTATAAACGTTTCAAGACACACCGATGCCAGTCTTTACAGAAACAAGTCTAGCCCCCACTCACCTGTGTATTCTTGGACTGCATAAAATGTAGCCATTATAGACTGCACTAGTTTCCCACCTGTCACGCCTGTCACAAAAATGAGAAAAGACTTTAAATACGCATATGTATTAGACACCGGGTTTAACGTGAAAACGTAATTTCATCATTTCGTAGCTTTTCGGTCCCATTCACGCTTACTTTTATTCTATTGTCAAATAGTCTGCGTGTCTGTCAGTCTGTCTGTCGCTGTCACTTTCCATTTTCCGGCCATTTTCATCCTCGGCCATGTTTAACTGTGTGGCTAAAATCGAGTAGAGTTAGTTAGTTAGTTATTTGGGTTTAACGCCGAGCAAGCGACTAAGGCCATCTCACGGCGGAAAAATCGATTAGAACTATCATTTATGACAAATCCCATTGTAAATTAACCATAGAATCACCGAAGCGTTGCCACAAACGACAACTCATACATAAAACCACTAGTGTGTAAGACTACCAATATCTACATGCAATACAGTATTTTACAACTGTTCTTTGCACTGCGCTTCTGTGTTACCTTGAAACAACCTTACTGCCATTTGGCCGTTTGTTTTTAAGTTTGACGCTTCGACCCTACATTTACCATCACTATGCCAACAATAGGCACACTATACACCGGTAACAGTAAAGGAAGTGTCCAAATTCAACTTCAGAGTCAACGAGAACGGAAAAAAAGAAAAGAGAAGAATTTACAAAGTTCATCGCACCCAGGTATCAAATAAAAGTTTTTAAAAAAAATCATAAACGATGCTAACTTACCCACCCATGACGTTCTGCGTGAAACTTAGGGTTTTGCGTGACTGCAACTTTTCCGACGAAAATAGAGATAATAATTATACTCAGCAACACTTGATCCTTCTCTGGAAGCCGCAGAGTTCTGAACTTGATGTTGCATTATGTACGACGTCATCTGGCAAATGACGTAAGAAATAGTTCTCTGCTATGACAGGGCTATGTGTGTGTACGTGCGTGCATGCATGTGATGATGTGTGTCAGTGAAGTTCAGGAACAAAGACAAAATCGGGCGGGTATGACGGATAGATGGACGGAGGGACGACGATGGAGGGACGGACAGGGAGAGTGAGGAAAGTGAGAGAGAGAGAGAGAGAGAGAGAGAGAGAGAGAGAGAGAGAGAGAGAGAGAGAGAGAGAGAGAGAGAGAGAGAGAGAGAGAATGTATGTAAATGGATAGATGGATGGATTGATGGATGGATGGATGACAGGCTGGATAGAGAGAGAGGATGCATGTAGATGGATGGATAGATGAATGGCAGTCTAACTAGCTGGCTGGCTGGAGAGAGAGAGAGAGAGAGAGAGAGAGAGAGAGAGAGAGAGAGAGAGAGAGAGAGAGAGAGAGAGAGAGAGAGAATGGATGGATGGATTCAGTGATGGATGGATGGATGACAGTCTGTGGCAAGGGCAATTAACCTCCACATATCATAGCAGATGATACGTAAGTGCGACCGTTTTGCGTCCGCTCATTCATGATAGCCCCATTTTGGTCGCAGGACTGTCTCATCGGTCTTTTGGGGATGAGCTCGTCTGAGCCAGTGCTGCGACTGCACAGCGACCTCTGCTTTGTGACAGTCACAGTTTTGGACTCATTCAAAGGTCGCATAGACGTCGCAGTACCGCCATCTCATATGTCTTCGGAGACGAGCTCATGTGAGCTATTTATGTGCGGTCGCCGCGACGTCGTGTTGAGCCTGAAATGCAACGGGCTCGAATCGTTCGTCGCAGTTACGTAACTTTCCTCAAAAAGACCGTGACCATAACGCGACACTGTTTTCAAAATGAGATGGTAACCGCAATCGTCAAATGCTACTAGGGATATAAAGTCGTTTTAGCAAGAGACATAGATCCTCATGAGCACCCGCAAGGACTGAGGCTCATGGAGATCTATACTCTTGCAGTTGGGTGGTGTTCAACATTGCCGCAGTGAGTGAAGGGATTAAGAGAAAACAACGCAAAAGCGAAATGGAATCTTCCATGTATGTACATGTGTATCTACTGTAGCAGTTTAACCCTCTTTAGCATTCAGCCAGTGAACAGTACCGATGGCTCAATCCACAAGGTGGTTATTATTTATTTTGCCGTCATTCACGCAGCAACCTAAAACTCAAGATACGTTTGTTGCTGAAAAGAGGATACATTTTCTGCAATGGTACAGACTGTCTGCTGCTCACACCCGTACGCACTGGCCATTAGTCATGAAAAGCAGACAATTTTGGGAAATATTCAGGTTTCCGGATTGGAAAGAAAAGGGAAAAGGATTTTTTTAAGGCCTCTAGTTTCTTCATTCTTTGTCAGCTTTCTTCATTTTTTGGAAGATTAACGGCCTTTTTTTCTTTTTCTTTTTGAATAATCCACCAAGTTGTCTGCTTTGCATTCTCATTCATATATACAGCTTCATGTACATATACATGCCATATCACATGCTATAGTCATTTTATTTTTAGATAGGATTTAGGTTTTATCTAACATTCTAGCAGGTTTTATTGATGCTCTGCTGAAAATCATAGTGAGCATAAAATGATATGATCCTGAGATGAAAGTGAACACATCTCCGACATAACCAAGAATTCAGAAATTCAAGGGAAAATCAGAGTAGCAATAACTTATCGTATTAATCTTTTTTGTTGCTTCCTTGAATTTTGAATTTATACGGAAATGTGTTTCGATGTTCTGCGAGTCTCAATCACGTCATTTCGTTCTCTTCAGCTGCAGTTTATTTTACTATGATAGTTTTGATTTTAGTTATTGTGTTCTTTTTATATAGGATGCTTACTTTCAGCTTGTATGTTCGTCTGTGAATTGGATTTTCATTGTTATATTGAGACTGGTGAATTATCAGACTATGACATATGCTCAGCTAATGAATCACTTGTTATAACTCAATTTCAGTGCATATCTTCTGACCCGCACAACACGAAGCCAGAAAGACAATATACATGTGTTACAGTCGTGGATTTACTTTTTCGTCTGAGACTGATAATGACATGTAACCAAAACAGGCAGAAACAGTACGAACTGAATGCGTGACTGACATGCACAGTACAATTGCATGAGTGAAAAGAGTAGAAACTAATAAGTGAATGATAGTGACTGAACATCAGAGAAATTTGTTTGAGCAAAACATACAAAAGTAGACAGGAAAAAGCCTTTCTTTTGCATGTTTGAGCGGAAACATTCTGGGCAGTCGTCGGTAAGTTCTCTGTAACTTAAAGTTACTCGAAACTTACCGACGACTGACCAGAATGGAGCGGAAGTAGAAAGGCAGGAAGTGACGCTATTGATGATTACGTCACAGACCGGCGTAGACCCCCGCAATCCTCCCGTGTCGGATCTGAGGCGGCGCATCAGGAGAACGCTGAACAAGACCCGCAACTCGTAATAGAGTGAGCGCCCCTGGCCGACCGCCTGGGTTCTGGGAGGGTAGGTAAGCAGGGTGACTGACGTGGCCCTCTTGGGTGTTGCCTCCCTTTTCTCCAGCCTCTTTTCTTTTTTTCCCCCCCATCATATCTTTTTCTCTCAATTTGTCTTTTATAGCATTATTTTTTAAACGTCCCATCCTGCTAAAACAGGGCGATCACTCCTACGTCGACGTAGGAGTGATCGCCCTGTTTTAACAGGATGTAGTTTCCCAACCCATCCCACCTCGCCACCCTTCTTCAAGTCCCCTCTGTTTCAAGCGAGTTCTGATTGCACCGACCTTGACACGTAGTCTTTAACTTGAGCAGTCACACTGAGGCACTTCCGTCGGTTAACGGTGTTGTATTGCACCTCAGTTGTCCAATGGGGATTCAGCAAAGACTCTGCCAAGAGTAACTAAACAAGAAGAGTGAATTGTAATTCTTCGAGAGGCGCCAGACCTTTACTTTTAGATACTCCATCGGCGTCTTGGAAAAATACGGCAAACAGGTGGTAGCCCATTTGATGATTTTGTTTTCTGCGATGGGTGTATCTGTTACTTTGGCGGAGAAGAGTTCCCCATGCATGTTTTGCTGTGAACCGGTATCTTCTCCGGTCCTATTTTAGTTATACGCGAAGTTCATCGTTAAGAATGGCAAAATCCTTTGAGGACCTTGGACAACTGTCACCCTGCAATTCCATGTAAATTTCAAGTTTGTCCATTATATACTGTGTGAATGAATGTCAGACGGGGGATGAATACGTTAATACTTGCACGCACGTTGATTCGATAAAGGTATCATATCGGTATGCAGCAGATGCATTTTTGTGATACTTGATTAACAATATCATGGTCGTGTTATTTTTAATGGAAGATTTCATTTTAACCCATACTGTGTGTTAATACTTTTGTTGAATTATCAGACTTGTGTGCTGGTGTAAGACTTTGACCTTACGGCCCGTGGCCGTAAGGTCCAAATGAAGTCTCACACCAGCAAACATTTTCAATCATATACTACTTCAACAACTGACAGTGGTGTGGATCATTTCTTGAATAACAATTTTGTGTGCCTGTTTTGTCTTGTGGCTTTGTTCATTTTTAAATCTGTTCTCTCTGTCGCGCTTTCGAGTTTCTTGTGACAGCTGTTTGCTTTCAGGTGAACGCTTGCGAAGTCGTTGGCCGCTTTAGCTGAATTGCCAGGAATAACTTTCTAGATCTGATCGATATTAACTTTTTCTTCCTTGATTATCAGTTTCCTTTGCAGGTTGTTGAATAGACGTTGATCGTAAATCAATAGCAAGTCAAACTGCACGTTTGTCCTGTTTTTAATCCTCTGTTTTCGTCGACTGAAACACGTGCAGTTTTGACCTACTTCTGATTACCGGAAATCTTCTGTTCCATCATGCATTTCCAGTTTATTTTCATTATTGATCATTCAGTATCAGTATCAGTTCATCAGGTTAAATGAGAAAACATTTAATCATCCTCAAGTCACGTTAATGAATTCTAATTAAACCAGGTACATATGTTCGTGTCAGGTTCTGTTGTCTAAGTTTCAGTTTCTGGATTCAGGTATGTAAGTTCATCTTCAAGTTGTTGCAAAGGTGTAGCCACTCTTCTGAAATCTATTATAGCAACCTTCTCCAATCAGTAAAACGGGTAATATTTCGCAATATCTCCTTCATAATAATGTTCTTGGTATGTCTCACGATAATGCTGCTCTATCCAGTCCTCAAAGGCCATCGGGCCGAAGGCGGCCGTTGTGGGCCGGCTGACACGTCAGTGCGCGGGCCACAATGGCCGACTTCGGTCCTATTCTTTTGGCTACTGCGTTAGGACTAAGCTGACGTTCGAACGCCGTGAATGACAGATCTAGACTTGTCTGCACTTCTCCTTCGCCGCTTTGCTGCACTGGGACAGTTCCACGATGGATGAATGAGCAGTACGAGTGATAGCGACACCGATGTGTCTACGCAGATGGTTTATGTATGTAAAGAAGGGTAGGTCAGTTTTAGTTAAGGCAAGACAAGAGTGAGAACCCGTTTTATTCAGTTGCGAATTTTAGCACTCGAAGCGGCATTGCCGCCTGGAGAAGGCAACCGACTTTAAATGTTTCAGTCTTGCTATGCAAGTGCAATACGACAGTTATCCATGTCATAGGATGATTGTAGACAGTGTACATGTATTTACTTTTTAGTATTGAGTGCAGCATTATCGTTATTTGTTTCCCTTTGTTACAGCGGCAGTAGTCGGCCGACTCGAAAGCAAAGAGCGGCGAAGATCACCGAAGTGCAAGAGGCCCTGTAGTTTGCTGGATGTTGAGCCTTCGGGAATTCTCGATCATCTTCGCGGGTTTTCCCACAACTTTCAACGTGGAATCTTACTGTTCTTCAGAGCGTTTCTAATTCCTTTAGATGTTTTAACTGTAAAGACATACTTCTATCATTTTGTTGTAGTCTGACGACTAAGCTGCTGAAGCTGTTTCTTTGTACAAAGTTTACGTTTGCTTCAAGTTTTTGCTAAATTAAGCCGGGCAGGTGTAATACAGATTTTGTACAGGCGGGAATGAACAGACATAAAAAAGATAAATTATGCTTATCGTGTAGACGAACATGTATTTATCGTGCTATGTGCTGGGATATGAAACCGTTATCTGAGTGTACACGTTTAAGGTTCATGTTTATCTGCACACTATAATGGTGTAACAAATTCTCTTCAGTCTGTGTTCCAAAGACATACGAGGTCATACTGTATACATACTCTTGACAGTAACTGTACACGTCAGATACTTTAAATGTCTGATGTAAATCATGCTTGCCTTAATATTACTCCCGTTTTTTACGTGATTGCATTGTTTTCGTATCTCACAGATTTCGGATCATTAGACTGATGTTCATTAATTTTTGTCTCAAGCGAGTTCCCTAGGCCTGTTGCCTGAGCGCAGCGCATTGTAGATAATCATAATTTATGTGCTGGGTTGTGATTTTGGACCTTGCGGATTACGCCGCAAGGTCCAAAATCACATACCAGCACGCATTTATTTCTGTGATGATGACTGCGAGTTTTGTTTTCACGTCTCATGAAAAGTGAAAGACATTGTATGCTTTTGTTTTAGTGGGCGCGCTCTTCAGTTCTTACTGAAGAACTTGTTTGTCTTTTTCTCCAACTTTCTATTGCTTGAATCTGTTTATAACGGTATCTTTCAAAAGCAAAAATGTTCAAAGTTCGTTTGCTAGTGCTTTAACGGAAAAAAATAACAACAAAAAAGAAGAAAACCAACAAGAAGACAACTTGTAAGACTCGATGATATTTGTACACCTAAATATTGAAAGAGACGAATTATATTCAAGTTTGTGGATATAATTTAAATACCAACTATAATTTACAGAGACTGAACAAGGCAAAGATGCTGGAAATGAGAAGAAAAAGAAAGACCACGATAGTGGTGACTAACAGACCATTCGCAGAAATGAGCAGTTGTAGACGGAACAGTCTTATGTATTTCAAGACGACGCATGATAAAACGCCGTAATTTTACATGGATCTAATACGAGACGCCACAGGGCCTTACTGAACTAGACCAGAGGAAGTGCCACAGCATTGTTTGGAACTGACTGAGGGGCAAAGAAAGGCTACGTTTTAGTCATCATTTGTTGTCATCAACCTTGACCATATAGACGTTTGGTGTGTCGGTAATACCGCCGGACAGGAACTAGATTTTTTAGATCCATATCGACAGTGCCTGTACCGGGTGAAGTGTTGTTTTTGTAGCAGTGAAGATCCAATAATTGTTTGATTACTATGGAGGTCCAGTAATGTGAATATTTGTCAGTCAACTCACGCGAGACTTGTCAGACACGGATACGCGGCGTTTCGCCGCGTACCCGTGTGCGGCAAGGCTCGAATGTATTAACATGGTTGCCCGTATGTAGTGTGTTCTCTCCAGCTCGTGCCCCAGGTCACGCGACATGTGTGGTGGGTTTGCTATGCACGCAGATTGTTTGCACGTGCAAATTGAATTGTGCACGTGCAGCGTGAGTAACTTCCAGACGTAGGTGACTTTCTGCGCATGTCTTGGTTCCACAGTGTGGCGTTGAATAAACTTCTATCGTTGATAAAACCTTACACAAAGCTTTCAGTGTTCAGATGCTGCGATGGAGTGTCTACGCGCGCGTGTATATTAGTACATTAGTATACCAGTAGACGATTTCAGAAACGGAACAAATCAGAAGTGGGTCAAACTCTGCGCGTCTATTGACGCGAACGGATTAAAAGCCCAGACAAACATGCGATATGGCATGTTTGTCCGGGCTTTTTAGTCCGCCATAGTTTTCGTCGAAACGCATACAGTTTGACCTATTTCTGATTTCCGAGCCACATGGATCAACCCTGACAAATGGAAAGTCGAAACAGACTGACTGACCAGGGCAGTTTAAAACCCATTTAGACTCTCTCTCTCCTCCTTCCAGTCCGCCCTCAAAACTCACCTCTTTCAACAGTTCTAGCGCTGACTATATCACCACACTCCCCACCCCAAGCTGACCGTCGTAATGTTTTTTTTTTTTTCACTATTTGTGGTACGTGAGTCGTTGTCTAAAGCGTGCGCATGCGTGTGCGAGTTGTGAGTGCGCGCTTAGAGTTATAATTATTATAAGATAAGCGCATTATAAATACCGTAATTATTATTATTATTATTTAACCCCAAGGCCGCATTTGTGACGTGCCAAATTTTTGACGTACCACTTCCCAACTACGTACCAGTTCCAGGAAGGTGGATCGACCATGATGATTCAAGGGTAGTGCCAGATTAGCTTGGCGCCGTGAGGCGCCAAGCTAATCTGGCACTACCCTTGAATCATCATGGTCAATCCATCACCTGCTGTAGGGCGTCGGGGCTAAGTGGGTTAGGGGTGGCGCCAGAATAACGAGGCGACAAGCTGTTGCTGGCAATCCTTGACCTACCTCCTCATGGGCTACCTTAACCCATATCATACTGAGGCTAAACGCTTCCAATTTGCACACTGCCATACGCAAGCTACATTATAGTACTTACAGATAAGGATATAGACCAATGGCTTTAGTTCAAGGGTGGTGCCAGAATAGCTTGGCGCCTAGCTATTCTGGCGCTACCCTTGAATCTTATTTTAGTCAGACTTAGTTCGCACACAGGTCAGTGTATTCCGAATGATACGGGTTCCGTCGACTGGCTAGAAAAAGTGAGCATGATCTAACCGTGACTGCAGCTGAAGAGACACATATCCCAAGGAGACCCCAGTTGCTAGTTTCATGAGAATAAACGCCTTCCTGCGCACACCTGACTTTGCACACGGTCATGTTCCTTGGACGGATGAGGTAGTTTGGCATTGTGGAGTAGCTGATAAAAAGATTTTGTAAACAAAATCTGCGATCATTGGAAGCGAAGGGGTTACATGTGGAAATTTCTACCTAAATGCTCAGAGTGTAAAAGAAAATGCAGCACCTCAAGTGAAATCGGTGGATTTTTTTTCTTTTTCACACAACATACGCTTCTAATCATCTTGAGGTAACGTTACACTACCTGCGTCACGGGGTTACATGTGGAAATTTCTACCTAAATGCTCAGTGTAAAAGAAAATGCAGCACGTCAAGTGAAATCGGTGGATTTTTTTTCGTTTCTCACACAACATACGCTTCTAATCATCTTGAGGTAACGTTACACTACCTGCATCACGGGGTTAGATGTGGAAATTCAATTTCTACCTAAATGCTCAGAGTGTAAAAGAAAATGCAGCACCTCAAGTGAAAACGGTGGATTTTTTTTTTCTCACACAACATACGCTTCTAATCATCCTGAGGTAACGTTACACTACCTGTGTCACATAGGTGCCTGACGAGTGGTGCTTTGACTAAATGCAAATCCGCTGCGCAACCGTGTGAGCGCCACCGCATAACTAGCTCAAAGTTATCTCACTTGCGCTAGTTACGCGGTGGCGCAGCGGATTCGTATTTAGTCAAAGCACCACTCTTCAGGCCCCTATGATGTGTTAGCAGAGAACACGTACATGCCCGCAATGCATAGCATGTCAAGGTCTCGGTGACAATTCTTGGTTCATGCAAGCACGCTAAGGTGGAGAAAACGGCCACACTGGTTCCCTCCCCCGATTCCCCAACACTCACGCGTAGCGGATCGAGGGCCGAGATAACCAGTGTGGGAGAAAAAGATGCCACGTGGTCAGCTGTCTAAACATATACAAAAGACACACGTACACATAACACCATCTGTAAGCACACATTATATCAACATCGGAGCTGGGTGGATTGGTGGTAGAGTGTTCGACTATCGTCTGGTCAGTTCCAGGTTCGAATCCAGCTGGAGTCTTTGAAATCACCTTTGTGGTGGACAAAAGATGTTATGCTCTAAACGTGTAACGTTTTAACATTATATCAACAATTAACCCATTCAACCCCGACGAGCTAATCTGGCACCACCCTTGAATTATCATGGCCGATCCTTCTCCTGGAACTGTTTGGCGACAATCCCACAATTTGGGAAATGCCCCATATGGCTATATGGACGAAGGATGCTATGCTGTTCCCAAAGTTTGTCAATGTGTGTGTGCATACGTGCATGCATGTGTGTGCGTGTGTGTGTCACACAGGAAACCAAATGAAGCACCATAAATACTCTGTTATTTTAATTTTTTTATTCTCTCTCTCTCTCCCTCCCTCACACACACACACACACACACAGAAGTTTTCATGCGCAATCACTTTCTCTCTATAGGTATTTCCGTTATATCCGTACATACAAAACATTAACATGCCGTTCTACTACAGTTTGATGCGATATGCAACAAAGTGCAGGCACATGCAGATCAAAGCATAAATGAGAAATACAAAGCATGATGGCGTAAACCCATATACATCATCATCACATACAAGTGGTTACTCAAAACAGGTTCCACTGCACCTGTATTAACCATTTTTATCCTGACACACCACTGCTTGAAATTAATTTGACTGTGATAGTTCAAGGGTGGTGCCAGAATAGCTTGGCATCTGAGGCGCCAAGCCATTATGGCTGCACCCTTGAACTAAAATGGTTGATCTAAATCCTGATCTGTAATGTAGCCTTTACAAGACAATAAGCAAATTTTAAATAAATCAGCCTCAGGATGTAATGGTTTAATCGCAAGGTGCAGATTTCAAACCACTCAGTGTCACCCTTTTGGTTTCCAAGGAAATTCTTGCAGTGGCTTCCCCCATCACTATGCCGAATGGATTCATACAACTCGATACAGGGGTGATGAAAGCCTAAACTTTAAGTGTCCAGCTGGGCCACCAAAATTCCAAAGTTTGTAGACTGAGACAAAATTCAGTCACCCATCAAATGAAAAATGTTTTCCAGACCTCAACACTTTCAGGGTACCAGCCAGGCTTCCGTCGATGAAATTTTAACCCTCTTAGCCCCAAGATCCCATTTTTCAAATTTTGGAGGTGTTGCCTAATGACTATGTACCAGTTGCAGGAGATGGATTGACCATGATAATTCAAGGGTAGTGCCAGATTAGCATGGCGCCTTCAGGTGCCAAGCTAATCTGGCACTACCCTTCTTGAATTATCATGGTCAATCAAATCTACTGTTTTAGGGACTCGGGGCTAAATGGGTTAAGTCACCCAAACATTGTTCGAGTCGCCACGGGCAAATAGGTGACGCTTCCTTCATTTTCCCTTCTACAGTTGTAAACAGTAAAGTTTCACCACAAATTATTATTTGTTCATTTAGGTTTCATGCCAAGACACTGGTTGACAACGCTCAAGAGGTGGGAATTTTCCAGCGCCGCAGCCACGCGTTCTTTGTCTGCCAGCTGCTTGTTGACTGAGAAAAACAGAAACAAAGGGGAAAAAATCAGAATATATTATGTATACCATAATGAACCCCTTCACTGCAGAGAAAAAAAATGAACACTATCCAACTGCGGAGACACAGATTCACATGAGCCCCCGCAACTGCAGAGACTCAAAATAAAGATCTATGTCTTTCACTGCCACCACGTTCCTTGAATTAGCAAAGATTTTAGAAACAAAATTTATGTTTACTAGCAGTGAACAGGTTAATAAACCCAGCATTAACCCCTTTACTGCCTTTACTGACAAGCAAAAGTGAACATGGTCCCACTGAAAGAGGCCTTACAACTGCGGGGGCTCATGAGGAGCCATATTCCTTGGATGGTTGTGGCTTTTGGTTGTTAAATGAACACAGACTTCAGAGACAAAAAATTTGCAGCAGCAGGAAAACAGGAATCAATCAATCAGAATACACCAATGTGTGAAATAAGTTTGACTAAAATAGTTCAAGCCTCGTGCTGGGACCATATGGCGTTGAGGCGCGTCCCCTGGGTGGTGGATAGGGGGTCCCTCGCGAGAGGGGTGCACCGAATGAAATAAGGTGCCATGAACCAACATGGTCTAAGGGAAGGTGACCCCGACAGAACACCCCTGGTCCTCCTAGAAAGGGGGTTGGGCGTGGGGGTAGCTTCCCCACCCTGCAAAAAAGTAAATAGCTACAAAAACGCCGACGAAAAGACAAACAGTAATTCCTTTCCTGGAGGAGGAAGGTTCTTCTACCATAAGATTTATGACGTTCTGTGGTGAAACCGGAAGTCTTCGGAAGCCACAGGACCGAGCCGCCTCTCTCTCTCCAGGGACACAACCATGGGCACATGGAATGTCAAGACAATGTACCAGAGCGGCAAGGCCGCCCAGATAGCAGTGGAAATGCTAAAGTACAACCTTTCCCTGCTAGGTATCAGTGAAGCCAGATGGACGCAGTCTGGCCAGAAATGGCTGTTAAGTGGGGAGATGATTCTGTATTCAGGTCATGAAGAGGAGAATGCCCCCATACAGAAGGAGTAGCATTCATGCTGTCACCAATGGCACACAGAGCGCTGATGGGCCAAGAATTATTACAGCAGCCTTTAGAACCAAGAAAAAGATCAAGCTGAACGTCATCCAGTGTTATGCGCCCACTAATGACAGTGACGAGGAAGAGAAACAAGAGTTCTACGACCGACTCCAGAATGCCGTGGACAAATGTGCGGAGCGAGACATCACCATCGTCATGGGCGATTTTAATGCCAAAATAGGGGAGGACAACACCGGATACGAAGAGGTGATGGGGAGACAGGGACTAGGGGAGATGAGTGAGAACGGGGAGAGGTTTGTAGACTTTTGTGCTCTAAACAGACTTGTCATTGGAGGCAGCATCTTCCCACACAGAAGAATACACAAAGCAACTTGGGTCTCACCTGACCATACTACAGAGAACCAAACAGACCATATCTGCATTAGCAAGAAATTTAGAAGATCCCTTCAAGATGTTCGAGTGAGGAGGGGAGCAGATGTCGCCTCAGACCACCATCTACTTACCTTAAGAATAAAGCTCAAGTTGAAGAAAAGCCGCACAGAGACAACAATAAGACAGCGCTATAATGTAGGCCTCCTGAGAGCGACTGGAGTGAGAGAAGAGTTCAAACTGGTGCTGTTCAACCGGTTTCAAGTGCTACAGGAGCTAGTAAATGAAGAGGAGGAGGTCACCACAGAGCAGCAGTGGAAGGCAGTTAGAGAGGCGCTGAACTCAACCTGCAAAAACACTGTAGGGTTCAGGAAACACCATCACAAGGACTGGCTGTCGGCACAGACCTTGAAGAAGATAGAAGTGAGGAAGCAGAAGAAAGCAGTTGTCAACAACAGTCGCACGAGAGCAGCCAAAGCAAGGGCACAGGAGGAATACTCGGAAGCCAACCGCGAGGTGAAGCGGAGTATCAGGGCAGACAAGAGGGCCTACACAGACAGCCTGGCAGCAGAGGCAGAAAAGGCAGCAGGCAGCGGCAACATGAAACAGCTCTACGACATTACCAGAAGATTGTCGGGCAAGTATGGCCATACAGAAAGACCAGTAAAAGACAAAGAAGGCAAGCCTATTGCAGACAGAGCAGACCAACTCGACAGATGGGCTGAGTATTTTGAAGAGTTACTGAACAGACCCAGTCCACCTGACCCCCCCTGACATGACGAAATCAGCGAAAGCTGGAAGTCCCAATCCCTTTCAAAATATCCATCCATCCCCCTGACATCCAGCCAGCAGAGACCGACCTACCTATCAGCTGTGACAGACCCAGCCGGGAAGAGATCAGAAAAGCAGTGGCATTTTTGAAGAACAGCAAAGCAGCAGGGCCAGATGGCATCCCAGCTGAGTCTCTGAAAGCAGACCTAGAGACAACAGTAGAAATGCTGTACCCACTGTTTGGAAAGATCTGGGAAGAGGAGGTGATGCCGGCTGACTGGAAGGAGGGGTACCTAATCAAGCTTCCCAAGAAAGGCAACCTCAACAAGTGTTCCAACTACAGAGGAATCACCTTGCTGTCAGTACCAGGAAAGGTCTTCAACAGGATCATCCTGGAGAGAATGAAGAGTTCCGTTGACCCCCAGCTGAGAGACCAGCAAGCAGGATTCAGGAAAAACCGATCATGTACAGACCAGATCGCCACTCTCCGCATCTCTCCGCATCATCGTGCAACAGTCTCTGGAGTGGAGCTCCTCGCTGTACGTCAACTTTGTGGATTACGAGAAAGCATTTGACAGCGTGGACCGAGAGACTCTGTGGAAACTCCTACGACGCTATGGTGTGCCCACAAAGCTCATCCGCCTGATCAAAAGCAGCTATGATGGCATGACATGTCATGTGATCCACGAAGGGCAGTTCACCAGGGAGCTCCAGGTCAGAACCGGTGTCAGGCAGGGGTGTTTGCTGTCTCCGTTCCTCTTCCTACTGGCCATAGACTGGGTCATGAAGAGGACCACAGAGCACAGACGAAGTGGAATACAGTGGACACTGTGGACACAGCTTGACGACCGCGATTTTGCAGACGACTTGGCTTTACTGTCCCACAATCATCAACAAATGCAGGACAATACCATGAGGCTTGCTGACATCTCGTCCCAAGTGGGCCTCACCATCCACAAACAGAAAACAAAGACAATGAGGCTGAACGCAATTAGGGAAGAACCAGTCTTGCTTGCTGGCACCCCGTTGGAGAAGGTCGAGTCCTTCACCTGAATTTACCTGAATTTACCTGAGTGGCCACTGAGCGCGGCCGACGGGGTAGGAAGTTTGAGAACTTATTTTAACCCCCTTAACTGTCTCTTTATCATGGCGGTTCTTGAACTGGTTGACAGTTTCAGCTTCGACAATTGTTTGTTTCAGAGCATTCCATGGGTTCACAACTCTTTGGGAAAAAAAGTTTTTTCTAAGATTCAGTCTGGACCTCCCTTTGAACAGCTGCTGTGACCTCTATGGTAAAATGATGACTGGCATGAAGTAAAAAATATGTCCGCAGAAACTTTTTCAAGTCCCTTTATGATCTTGAAAGTCTCGATGAGATCTCCCCTGTCTCTCCTTTCTTCCAATTTCTGCAAATTGCAAAAGGCCAGTCTCTCCTCATACGGCAGGTGACCAATCCCTGTAATCAATCTTGTAGCTCTCCTCTGCACCTTTTCCAACTCTGCGATGTCTTTTTTGAGGTAAGGTCGCCATGCTTGGATACAGTACTCTAAATGTGGTCGTACAATTGTTTTGTAGAGTGGGACAATAACTTCTCTAGTTCTGGCTGTAACTGTTCGCATGATCTGCCCCACTGCTCTGTTGGCTCGTTTTGCTGCCACGCAGCACTGGCGACTGACCGACAGTGACCTGTGCATGATGACGCCTAGGTCCCTTTCTTCCTCCACTGCTCCAAGTTCTTGTCCTCCCAGCGTGTAAACCTGACAAGTGTTTTTACGGCCTGCATGCAGAGTCTTGCACTTGTCCACGTTATACTGCATCAGCCACCTCTCTGACCATCTTTCTGCTACCTTAAGGTCATGCTGTAGTTTGTCGCTCCCCGCTGGGTCGGAGACGTCGCCGTAGATCTTAGTGTCATCAGCAAACTTTAGAACGCTGGTCAGCATATCGTCCTCCAAGTCATTAATGAACACCAGGAACAAGGTCGGCCCCAAAATGGATCCTTGTGGAACTCCGCTCGTCACATCTACCCATGGAGAAGCTTGTCCGTTGACCACAACTCTCTGCTTCCTGCCACGTAGCCATTCTTCCATCCACTGCAGCACTTTTCCGTCTACACCGTGTGCTTTCAGCTTGTCCATAAGCCGTTTGTGAGGGACCTTGTCGAACGCCTTGGCATAGTCAAGGTAGATGACGTCTACATCTTTCCCTTCGTCCAGCATGCGTGTCATGTCCTCCAGGAAGACGAGCAGGTTTGTCAGGCAGGACTTTCCTTTTGAGAAACCATGTTGGCTGCCTCGGATCAGCTGATGCCTCTCAAGGTGATTGTTCAGAAAATCCCGCACAACACTTTCAAAGACTTTCCCAACCTGAGAAGTCAGCGATACCGGCCTGTAGTTTCCTGCTATACATTTTGCACCCTTTTTGAATATCGGCACAACATTTGCCTCTTTCCACCCCACTGGCACCTCTCCGGTGTCCAAGGAAGCCTGAAAGATCAGTGACAGGGGATATGCTACGGATTCTGCTGCTCCCACCAGTACGGCTGGAGAAATTTCGTCAACCCCTGGCGCCTTACTAGCGTTCAGGTTTTGCAACTTCTTGAGGACTATGTCCTCTGTAAAGATCACATGTACCAGTCTTTCCTCTGGTAAGCCCGTAAACTTACATTGGGGTTCCGGTCTGTCACCATTGCCCTCCACCGTGAAAACTGATGCAAAGAATTTGTTCAAGATGTCCGCTTGTTCCTCATCATCAGTGTGCAGCTCCCCGTCGCTATCTTCCAGAGGACTAACCTTGACCTTGCAGCGCAGCCTGTCTCTTGCGTAGGCGTAAAAAGACTTTGCATCCTTCTTGATGTTTTGTGCCAGCTTTTCTTCAAACTTCAATTTACTATCTCTGATGAGTTTTGTACTGCCATTCTGCCACTGTTTATATACAAGAAAGTCTTCTTGCCTACCACTCTGCCTGTATTTTTTCCATTTCTTTCTCTTCTTCTTGACACTTTTGAGTGCCTCTCTGTTCATCCACTTGGGCTTCCTAGTGCACCTCGTTTTCTTCAACGGTACGAAACTTCTCACCACCTTCTGCAGCATTTGATGAAACAAGTCCCACTGTTGACTGCAGCTCTTCCCTTCAAATTCATTGTCCCAATTCACCTTATCTAACTTCTCTCTGAGCACTTTCCAGTTTGCCTTTCTGAAATCCCTTATTTCTTTCCTCCTGTCGCTGTTACTGTCTCTAGGCTCGGAAAAGGCCACTTTGAAGTGCACAATGTTGTGATCGCTGTTGGCTAGAGGATCGCCTATCTCGACCTCTTGCACCATCTCTTCTTCAGAACTGAACACCAAGTCCAACACATTTGCTTTTCTAGTGGCTACAGCCACATGCTGAAACCAAAAACAGTCACTTACTGTATCGCGCAAACCTTCCCCTTCTCCATCACACTCATACGTATTCCAGTTAATACCAGGACGGTTGAAGTCTCCAGTAACAACCACATGCCTGTACTTTGCTGCCTCTTTTAAAACTGCAAACAATTTCTCCTCATTTTCCTGACTAACACCGGGTGGATTGTACACAACACCAAACAATGTTTCTTCTTTGTCGTGACCATATATAACACACCAGATGCTTTCTGTATAGTCCTGCTCCTCACAGAGTTTCACTTCTCTAACCTGCAAATTATCTCTCACATACATCAAGCATCCCCCTCCTCTCCTTCCCACTCTATCACTTCTAAATGTCTTGTATCCATTGATGTGAATTTCACTATCTGAAATGTCTCCATGAAGCCAGGACTCAGTAATGGCACTAATGTCTAATTCCTCGCTTAATACAAAGGTGTGAAGATCATTAAATTTATTAACAACACTGTGTGCGTTTATTGATGCGCAATGCAAAAAATGTGGTGAAGAAGTAGAAACAAATGATGCATTATATACATTATTTTGTACAGATGCGGCAGGTTCAGGATAAAAACTTAGTCCTTTTTTGATGCAGAGGCCACATTCAGCTCAGATGCTGATGACGCCTCATCCTCAGATTCTTTTGCTCTATGATGGTTACTCTCATCTATCATAATCACTTCATTACTCTTGATCATGTATTTCTTGCCGTCCTTCAAACTGCGTTTCTCTTTCAGTTCATCTCTCAAAGCATTCTGTTCTCTTTGCTCTGATTTTGTCAAGTCCCTACTGACATACACCGTATTGTACTCTTTAGTTCGAAACAATTTCTTGCTATTCATGAGAAGTCCTTCTTCTGCTTGGCACTAGTACACTGCACCTTGAGGGGTCTGGGTCGCTCACCTACCTTCCTACCTAACCTTTCCAAGCCAGTTCCCTCTGCCGCTTCCTGACCCAGCCCCAGTGCAGACACCACATCAGCAAAAGCCTCCTTGTCTGGTTTTGTCTCAGGCAGATTCTTGATGATAATATTCATCCTCCTTTCCTCTCTGAGCTTAGCTTCGTACACCTCCTCTCTAACCACCGACCTGACAGAAGTCGCAACTCTCTCTTCAAAGCCACTATCCAAGTTGTCCACTTTGCTTTCCACAGACTCCAGTCGATTTTCTAGCTCAACATTTTTGTCTCTGACTTGTTGTACAAGCTTCAAAACATCCATAGCTTTAGGATTGCACACATCACAAAACCAGTGACAACTACCACCACTTGCTGAGCCAAACTGTTTGATCATGTTGTAGTACTCACTAGACACATTTTGGCATTCTCTGTGAAATATTTTCCCACAATATTCACACTGCAGGCAATCTGTTCTCCTGTTCATTGATTTATCACAGGTGGCACACTTGTTAGAAGTACCTTGACTAGATCCAGAGATCGTTTTTTCACTCATTGAAACTTTTCTGCAACTAGAGTCCGCCATTGTGTAGGCCTAACTCACAACACTGAGCGCTCACAGCGGATTGATTTCTGGGGTTAAACACACTTCCTACCCCTACCACACCGTTGCAGATGCTGCAGAATTGCTCAGAACCACTTTAGGCAATTCAGGAGATGCTGTTACTGTTTCTTTCTTGGGATATTTGTTGAATTTTACATTTCAATGGAAGAGCTCTTTCAACCACGTCCGCCATTTTCAAGGGCGACACCTATCTCGGGAGCATCATAGAAAAAAAAAGGCGGCACTGATGCAGATGTCAGAGCACGAATCAGTAAAGCCAGAGCAGCCTTTCTCCAGTTGAAAAAAGTGTGGAGTTCCAGAGAGCTGTCACAACACGCCAAAGTCCGGATTTTCAACTCCAACGTAAAAGCAGTTCTCCTATATGGAGCAGAGACTTGGAGATTGACAAAAACCACAGTCAACAGAGTACAGATCTTCATAAACAGTTGCCTTAGAAGAATTTTGAAAATCCACTGGCCAGAGAAGATCAGCAACGTCAGACTCTGGGAGAGAACAGAGCAGATAACAGCAGAGAATGAAATTGGGCGAAGAAGATGGGGATGGATTGGTCACAGTCTGAGAAAGCCAGCTTCCAGTATCACTAGGCAGGCACTGTCATGGAACCCCCAGGGAAGAGGAAAAGAGGTAGGCCGAGAAACTCCTGGCGTCAAGACTTCCAAGCAGACATCAAGAGACTGGGAGCCACCTTTAGTAAAATAGAAGGAGAAGCACAGGACAGGAGTCACTGGAGGTCTCTCGTCGACGGCCTATACCCGGGTAGGGGTGACAGGCTTAAGTAAGTAAGTAAAATAGTTCAAGGGTAGTACCAGAATAGCTTGGCGCCTATAGGCGCCAAGCTATTCTGGCACCACTCTTGAACTAAAGCCATTGGTCTATATCTTTATCTGTAAGTACTATAATGTAGCTTGCATATGGCAGTGTACAAATTTGAAGCTTTTAACCTCAGTATGATATGGGTTAAAAGGAGTAAATTTAGTGACAAATAACAGAGGAGAAGGACAAAGCAGTTGCAATAAATAAAGAACATTGCTACAACAGACACAGATTTGTCAGTTCACAGGAACACAAGATCACATTATACAGTAGCATTCATTTAATTCTAACCCATATCATACTGAGGTTAAAAGCTTCAAATTTGTACACTGCCATATGCAAGCTACATTATAGTACTTACAGATAAGGATATAGACCAATGGCTTTAGTTCAAGAGTGGTACCAGAATGACTTGGCAGTACTACCCTTGAACTATTTTAGTCAAACTTACTTCACACACTGGTGTATTCTGAATGATAAGGGTTAATGACACAACACCAAAAACCAACAAAACCCACCAAAACTCACTGGAAGAGTGTAACTGAAACTTTACTTTTTAACTTGTAAACTAGAGCTGCAGCATAATAATAATATTCTCTAGTAATACATGATCTTTACTCAATCATCAAAGGGGAAGAAATACTCACTGGCTTCCTCCGAGGCATGACTACCAGGAGTTATTTCCACCTGAACCTACAGGAAAACAAATCATCTATAAACCATGAGGCAATAGAAACGCAATTTTTTTACTGCACCGTTTTTCTTCATAAATATGCCTTTTTTCTGGGTTATTCTGACATCATTTGTGAGCGAAAGTTATGAGGTGTATATTATGTCTCATGTAAATGGAAAATTGCGACTTATGACGTCGTCATGGGACATTGAAGGCGAAATGGGGAACATTTGCAGTGGACAAAGCATAAAACCAACCAGCGTGCAGTGTCACCAGCATCTGTGTGAATGAAAATCTGGCCTGTTTGGTCTTGACCTACTTTTCCTTTCTCAAATGCACCTAAATAATCAACATGTCTTACAGACATGAAAATCTAAAACATGTTTATTTTTAGGGTAGTGGCCATATTTACCTGAACAAATGGATATGAGTGTGTTCTTTCTCTCTGTGTCACTCAATGGAAATTAAAAAAATGGTTTGAAAATAATTCACACTGAATAAAATAAGTTTTATTAAGAAAATGATTTGCACCAAAAGTTCTAGTGAATTATGTGAGTCAAATTTTTTTCAAGGCAGTTAACCCATATCAAACTGAGGCTAAAAGCTTCAAATTTGTACACTGCCATATGTAAGCTACATTATAGTACTTACAGATAAGAATATAGACCAATGGCTTTAGTTCAAGGGCGGCGCCTAAATAGCTTGGTGCCTAAGAGGCACAAAGCTATTCTGGCACTACCCTTGAACTATTTTAGTCAAACTTATTTCACACACTGGTGTATTCCTAATGATAAGGTTAATAACATGATAAGCACTTAACACAACATGTGTGTTTACACATCTCATAGGAAATTTGCTTCTCAGTGTGTCCAGTTTAGCTTATTTTCACCACTTATGAAACCCTGTGTCCTCCAAGGTAGCCAAGATGTGTGAAGATAGTTCAGATATTAAATATCTTCAAAATCCGAAGAAAGCAGCAAAGAAAATTTTCTTGTTACGTTGTAAGCCTCTTATTTGCGGGTACATTTACTGATACTTTTCATGTTTTTATTTACTCTGAGTGTATACATGAGCCAGTCTCAAAAGGTGAACACCCAAGTGTGACAAAAACTCAAATTATTAAAATGTTTTGAAAATTGACTATGTAATGCCTGTGTCATGTTTTGTCATTCTAGTTTTTAAAAAAGTGTTTGAAAAGATAATCTGAGATTCTATATTGCTGTTAGATCCCTTCAAATGTCCAAAATCTGAAGAGAATGGAGGTTACTGATGACAGGAAGTATTATTTATTACAACAACAAAAATAAGCATATGTGTGCATCTTTTAACTCCAGCACAGACAGAACTAATACTATGATTAAAATAATACCAGAAAATTGTACACATGTTTACAAAGATGCATAATGAAAGAAATGTCTTGTCAAAAGTAACCTCCAAATGTTCAGCCTCCGATTTCTGGATGTTATTCATTCATAAGGAGCGTTTTTTGTCAATCGCAACTTCTCTTTCGATTCCACACAACACCGCGCTCAGAACTGGTTTCTTGCTAAGCAAACATGATTGTCACATTGTGCAATGCCTTAGAAATATAATGTATTTTTCTCTAAAAGATATTTTTTCGAAAAATACTTACCGATGGCATTACTATAAGGAAAATACCCCTTAGCTTACCAATTTCAGCCTAAGACCCCTTTGTGAGTTCCTACACAACTAGGGATGCAACTCTAGGGAGTTGTAACCAAGGACCTGGGTAGTCTCCCCTCCCTCCATGAAGCCATGTGAGTAGTGTGGTCACGCCAGTCTTACTCTTAGTGTACTGGTGGCAAACGGGGCAGGTGGGAGGGCCCTTTGAGTAATGCCATCGGTAAGTATTCTCAAAATCCATACCGATGGCATTACTATAAGGAAGAATAGTGAACAGGAGGAGGGTGCCACCCAACAACCCCGCCACTGCCATAAGCTTAGCCACAAGGGGCAATCTCCTGACGATTTCAGCTAAGTGTGACCTATGGCGCCCGCAGCGCCTGGAGGGAGTGTTGCGCAGCCGAGAGGTCTCCGACGAGGGCCAGTGTGTCTTGTCGGCCGGAGAGGTCTCGGCGATAGAAGCGGGCGAAGGTGGAGTCTGCTTGCAACCTGACCACCGCTACCATGTCTCTGTCTGCGCAAGTGGGTCGAATGCGATGCTTGCAGCGACCGTTCTGCCTCGTGCGCCCGTATCCGCATTCTCTTAGCCCTTCGGGGAGAAACTTTCCTTGTATGCGGAGCGGATGACCCATCGCCGCCAGGACGATATCGTCTGGGCGGAATGTCAGCTCGGCCTGGTGCCAAGGCCAGGAAGCGGCGAGTGCGGCCGTTCCTTAAGGTTTTCCTCTGTGCAGGCAGACTTTGCATGCTTGGACCGGGTCCTGCAGTCGGTACATCTGGGACCGGTCAACCTGTGAGCAGGCGGAGACTCACCACTCGGCTTCGGCCGAGGGGAGTCTATCTTTGGCGAAGACGATGGGTTGGACAGGAGTTTCCTGAACTGTAGCCGGGTCCACCGACCACACGTGCGGAGCCTGAGTGGAAGGTCCGAGGTGAGGATCAAGCGGTCTGTCGTTCCGTGCCTGTTCCCACTGACTGGGGCCACGCGGAGCAGACCGCGTCACATACCTGGAGCTTGAGTAGGGCCTTGTGCACCAACCCGGAGGGCGGATAAGCATAGGCCACGAGTTATTGTCTCTCTCTGTCTGTCTCTCTCGCTCACACACACACACACATTGAGAGAGAGAAGAGAGAAAGAGATTGGCGCACCCTGCTCTGTACGAGACTACTAACTTAGCTTTTCTGGAGCTGCGGCAGAAATTGTTTGGAATAGCTAGGTTGCAGTTTTCAGCAGTGTGCTGAACTTGAGCCTATAGCGGAAAGGTTACAACACAAGTGCTGATCTTACCAAGTGTTTTATTCGCTTCCAGTGTATGTGCAGGAAATGAAATTATAACTTTGATAAAGGTAGACCATTTGCCTTCAAAGTGAGAAAGATGTTTGTGCTGTAAAAACTTGAAAAACTGGCTAAATCTTTAGTTGTTTGCAAGAGGTATCCGTTTTTGCTTCTTTGTTGCTACTGCGGCGATTACAGCCAGCTGGAGTATGGCTATGCCTGCATAGACGGGTCAGGTTTCCGCTGTTGGCAAACTAAGTGGGCTAGGGGAAACTGCCGTGGGCCAAAGGTCTAGGACTGGCCGTCACTTGCCGCTGGCTTTGGAACCATGAAGAAGAGATTGTAGAAGACCGGAAAGTCGAGGTGGGATACTACTGCCGTGGCGACCTTCCAGAGCAGAGCGGTGAACTCTCCCTGAAGAGCATCTGCCCCACGCTGGTCGACGGCACGTGCGTTCCAAGCAGAGAGCGTCTCCGCATTAGTGAGAGACCAAGGGACTTCCGGCAACAGCAACCACCCTTCACAGCTGTTCAAGTCGCATCCCTCTGGTAGCGACCGGCCATCGCCGGAACCTGTTCTGAGAGGACGGCTGATGACAGTCCGGAAGGTGTGTCTGAAGCTCCGCATGAGACGACCCTCATCCTCGCGGCGACTGAAAACCGTGAGCAAAAGCTGAAAATCGCCAAAGGGCCCGGCGACGCGGCGAGAGGAAGATCAGAGGATGCTGGGCAACTCTACCGAACGGCCCTACGCCTCATAAGTCACAGCTTGCTGCCGCTGCCAGAGCAAACGGAACAAACTTCCGAGTTGGTTGACACCGCAGGGGATGAACCTTTAAACCAGCACAACACCTGCACCACTCTGTTGGGTCTACTGCCGGAAGGGCCGACGAAGCTTGTGAGTGACCTACATACCACACTTGTCAGAATTTGATGACGTCCACTGCCACCGAGCGTCCGTCAGCCGCCCTTATCCTACCACTTATGCTGTCACTGATGCTCCTGCAGGCGGCCAAAGGTCCCGAATACATGAAGGCTGAGGGAGGGACTTGCACTGCTTAGTTGGGAACGGGACGCCCATAGCAGATTAACACGCGCCGCCTCGTCCAAGGGCCGAGAGCCTCGGGCCTGAAGGTGCATCTCCTGCCGAGTCAGGTGCAAGAGGGGTGTGAGGGAGGGATGTGGGAGAACTGTCCTGAAATACCAGGGCTGAAGCTGAGTCCTCCAGGAGAATACCGAGGGCGTCCCTGTCGCCTGTCGACGCCACTGACAAAGCCAGAACGAACTGGCGCTGAGAGAAGATCCCCTACCCGCGGGGTCCAGCAGTGCTCTTCCTGTGTCTCTCTTCACTTACCCAACAGCACTTGGAGTTCCCGGATCCAAGTACTAACCGAGCCCAACGTTGCCGCACTTCGGTGAACCGATGAGAGCCGGTGTAAAACGTGGACTGGCCGTGGTCTGCTATGGCCATTGGCCGGAGCTTGAAGCGCCGGGAACTCAAGAGGAGCACTAAATCTTGTCGCGCTCACCCACACGCATGCTCGCTTGTAGCGAGAGGAATGTCTTCTCCTCCTGGCGTCCACGCGATGAGGAGACTTGGCCGCCGTCACCAGGCAACCTCTGCTCTCTTCCCGACAAGAATTGAAGGCCTGTAGATGTGTCGACCCAAGCTAACCTCAGCACTAGGAGGACTCCGTCGAGCGCTGGATGCGACTGAAGGCCGGTATCGATGTTGGACTTCTGCTTGAGTTTGTCTCCTCAGTGAGCACTGTGTCTCAGCCATCCCTTCTGGAGGGCCATGCGAGACTGTATGGAGACTGTAAGCCTTGACATCTGACTTCCTGCGCTCGTCTTCTCTGTGTGCTCCGTCTCTCAGTCATCCTGTCCGGAGGACCATGTGAGAGAGGCTGTGTCTCGGTCATCCCTGCTGGAGGACCATGCGAGACTGGATGGACTCTCCCGGCCAATGGGGACCAAGTCTTGCGTCCGGCAAGAAGAATCTCCGAAGTCACACGTCGGCGCGGAGCTGTGGGGTTTGGTAGTGCGGGGTCTGAAGGAGGGTCCTGCGCCGCCTGGACACTTGTTAATGGCCTGGCAGAGTATTTGGACTGAGCCAAAGGCCATCCCCGCCGATAGTTCTTCCACAGAAGGGACCACTTGTGCTACTACCTTACGTAGAGCATACTCGCAGAGACGGGCGGAGGAGCCCGGAGCAGGGAAGACACAGCATGCGACATAGTCAGCCACTGGAAGCACCAACACTTCCTACCCGTGTGTAATTGCGCACTGCAACACAAAGCACAAGCCATGATAGCAACCGCACAGGGCCCGTTAATGAACGGCCCCGTGAAAGGACTCACAACACTGTCTGAGGCTAAGTCCGCGCGAGTATGCCCACGCCACCGTAAATCAAGACGGTCTTCTCATAGGCATAACCTGAGGCCTTACCTCACCATCTTCTTAACCACTAGTCAAACTTGTGAAGTTAGCGTCGCCATAAAACGTAATCCAAATCGGGAGGCTGAAGCCGGTGAACCGTTCTCAAGGGGAGCTAAAGGTAAGACTGGCGTGACCACACTACTCACGTGGCCTCATGGAGGGAGGGGAGACTACCCAGGTCCTTGGTTACAACTCCCTAGAGTTGCGTCCCTTGTTGTGTAGGAAGACACAAAGGGGTCTTAGGCTGAAATCGGTAAGCTAAGGGGTATTTCCCTTATAGTAATGCCATCAGTATGGATTTTGAGGAAACAAATTCTACATCAATTTTTTTTTAATAAGGTCAGCAGGAGTTGTTTTTTAAATATTGGCAAGAATACTTGCGGAGGTTATGAAAAATGTCTAGATGTGACTAAAATGGTGATGACCAAAATAGAAGAATCGCTTGCCATGCCTTGTCTTCTCAATTTACAAAATTAGAATCAGAACTTCCCTGTCAGTTGCATTTTGTGGTGTTAATTCGAGCATGTTACTGGACGTGAAAAATGACAGAACATTATCTCTGAAAAAATAAAAGCCTATAAAACTAAATTGGCACCCTCAAGACGTGAAGTATTTACCTGCACTGACGTCATTTTAAAATATCAGCACAGACATAGGCTTGAAACTCTGCTAGGTTCACTTGTTTACCAATGAGAATTTTGTTTTTACTTGTTTTCTCAGTAGGGGTTTTTATGTCACCTTTTCAAGCTGCCCAAAAATTACGTTTTTGTCTAATTAATCCTCAGCAACATACACTTTCAGAAAAGTAATCAAAACATGATTGTTAGATGTATTTCTTCATTCAATATACAACACATTGGTGTAAAATGGAATGTGCCAGTAGAATATAATGTTAATGCTTTCAGAGTGACAAACGTGGTCACCGTTCGGAGTTTTCACTTATGTTATATAGTTATATCGTCACCACCTAACACAAAAATTATTGGCTGTTGGTAGCGCATTTAGTCCAGGTGATTCCTGCAGGAATCCCTTAGACAAAATATGCTACTGACAGCCAGAGGGTTAAGAAAACGTGACTGTATAATACTTCGTTTGAATTTCCAAAACATTTACCGTGGCAGTTGGATCAGCTGTTGCAGTTCAAAGGTAGTGCAAGATTAGCAAATTCATGATGTGCTGCGCTAGGATATATGCGACATAAAGCCTCGTATCCAAACACAACACGTCTCAAAAGCATTGTAACTATGCGTCATGGCACTTTTATGGCCAAAACATCTCCTACAGGTAGCGCACAGACTTATAAATATCTCCTAAAGTTGTAAAAATTTTTACTACATCTAGATGAGTTAAGCAAAATGAACTCTCTTTGTCAAAATTATCATTCCCCTACTTAACCACCTCACAGGCTTCAGTTGATAAACATGTTTTTGTAATGGGTTTGCCGCTTTCTTAGCTCATTCAGCCAGACACACGTATTTCCCAAATTTTGGAGGCGTCATCTAACAACTATGCACCTGTTGCAGGAGATGGATCAACCATGATAATTCAAGGGTAGTGCCAAATTAGCTTGGTGCTGACAGGTGCCAAGCTAATCTGGCACTACCCTTGAATTATCATGGTCAAACCATCTCCTGCTGTAGTGCATCAGGGCTGAATGGGTTAAGCCAATTCTGCGACCCTACATTTAGCAATATATCACGTCTTAGATTCTAGTATCATTCAAAGTACATATCATGATGTATTTAACATAACTATTCAACATAACTACCATCCATGCATTGTTACTGACCTTGAAGCGAGCAGGAAGGGCTCTCAAAAGTTTGACGCGGATAGCAAGGCCGATGAGTGTGGCCATGGAGCAGTGTGGAATTGTGGGAGTGAAGTGAATGTGCACTCTGCTCTCATCATCGTTTACCTGCAAAAGTCATTATGATGCACAGTTGTTCAGTCACTGTTGGCCCAGATACAAAATAAATAAATAAACAAATGCATGGACACATGCATACACAAATCCATACACACATACATAGAGAAAACTACCAAGTAAGTAGGAAAAATCACTGTCAGGACAGAGAAAATTGTGCATTATCGACCAATGATCACACATACATACCTAAAAATGACTATGTTTGACTGGATAAATGGTAAAGCAATCATAAGCAAATAAACAAAAAATACTGACATATACTGACATATAATAGATTTATAAGGTAACAAAATGGTAAGTTTACACAGTAATGTGGGAGAAACAAGATGAGATTTCATCTCAAAGGAGTCTACCGTATTGTTTTGTAGTGCACATGCGATTTTCTTTAGGAACATTCAGAGTTGTAACTATTTTTTTAAAGCCTAACCTTTTGATTTTTTATTCATCTCACTCCACCCTAACACCACCCCCCCCCCCCCTCCCCCCGCACAAGCACTGACACACATGGCACCAGTTCTGTGGTCTGACGTAGCCACAGCCTTTCTGAAAAACTGAAGAACAAGAACCTCGCGCTGGGACCATATGGCGTTGAGGCACGTCCCCTGGGAGGGGGTCCCTCGCGAGAGGGGTGCACCGAATGAAATAAGGTGCTGTGAACCAACATGGTCTAAGGGAAGGTGACCCCGACAGAAAACCCCTGGTCCTCCTAGTAAGGGGGTTGGGTGTGGGGGTAGCTTCCCCACCCTGCAAATAAGGAAATAGCTACAAAAACGCCAACGAAAAGACAAACAGCAATTCCTTTCCTGGAGGAGGAAGGTTCTTCTACCAGAAGATTTATGATGTCCTGTGGTGAAAGCCGGAAGTCTTCGGAAGCCACAGGATCGAGCCGCCTCTCTCTATCCAGGGACACAACCATGGGCACATGGAATGTCAAGACCATGTACCAGAGCGGCAAGGTCGCCCAGATAGCAGCAGAAATGCAAAAGTACAACCTTTCCCTGCTAGGTATCAGTGAAGCCAGATGGACGCAGTCTGGCCAGAAAAGGCTGTTAAGTGGGGAGATGATTCTGTATTCAGGTCATGAAGAGGAGAATGCCCCCCATACAGAAGGAGTAGCATTCATGCTGTCACCAGTGGCACAGAGAGCGCTGATGGGCAGGGAACCTCTTGGGCCAAGAATTATCACAGCAACCTTTAGAACCAAGAAAAAGCTCAAGCTGAACATCATCCAGTGTTTACGCCCACTAATGACAGTGACGAGGAAGAGAAACAAGAGTTCTACGACTGACTCCAGAGTGCTGTGGACAAATGTGCGGAGCGAGACATCACCATCGTCATGGGCGATTTTAATGCCAAAATAGGGGAGGACAACACCGGATACGAAGAGGTGATGGGGAGACAGGGACTAGGGGAGATGAGTGAGAACGGGGGGAGGTTTGTAGACTTTTGTGCTCTAAACAGACTTGTCATTGGAGGCAGCATCTTCCCACACAGAAGAATACAAAAAGCAACTTGGGTCTCACCTGACCATACTACAGAGAACCAAATAGACCATAATTATCTGCATTAGCAAGAAATTTAGAAGATCCCTTCAAGATGTTCGAGTGAGGAGGGGAGCAGATGTCGCCTCAGACCATCATCTGCTTACCTTAAGAATAAAGCTCAAGTTAAAGAAAAGCCACACAGAGACAACAAGAAGACAGCGCTATAATGTAGGCCTCCTGAGAGCGACTGGAGTGAGAGAAGAGTTCAAACTGGTGCTGTTCAACCAGTTTCAAGCACTGCAGGAGCTAGTAAATGAAGAGGAGGCGGTCACCACAGAGCAGCAGTGGAAGGCAGTTAGAGAGGCGCTGAACTCAACCTGCAAAGACACTGTAGGGTTCAGGAAACACCATCACAAGGACTGGCTGTCGGCACAGACCTTGAAAGAAGATAGAAGTGAGGAAGCAGAAGAAAGCAGTTGTCAACAACAGTCACACGAGAGCAGCCAAAGCAAGGGCACAGGAGGAATACTCGGAAGCCAACCGCAAGGTGAAGAGGAGTATCAGGGCAGACAAGAGGGCCTACACAGACAGCCTGGCAGCAGAGGCAGAAAAGGCAGCAGGCAGCGGCAACATGAAACAGCTCTACGACATTACCAGAAGATTGTCGGGCAAGTATGGCCATACAGAAAGACCAGTAAAAGACAAAGAAGGCAAGCCTATTGCAGACAGAGCAGACCAACTCGACAGATGGGCTGAGTATTTTGAAGAGTTACTGAACAGACCCAGCCCACCCGACCCTCCAGACATCCAGCCAGCAGAGACTGACCTACCCATCAGCTGTGACAGACCCAGCCGGGAAGAGATCAGAAGATCAGTGGCATTTTTGAAGAACGGCAAAGCAGCAGGGCCAGATGGCATCCCAGCAGAGTCTCTGAAAGCAGACCTAGAGACAACAGTAGAGATGCTGTACCCACTGTTTGGAAAGATCTGGGAAGAGGAGGTGATGCCGGCTGACTGGAAGGAGGGGTACCTAATCAAGCTTCCCAAGAAAGGCGACCTCAACAAGTGTTCCAACTACAGAGGAATCACCTTGCTGTCAGTACCAGGAAAGGTCTTCAACAGGATCATCCTGGAGAGAATGAAGAGTTCCGTTGACCCCCAGCTGAGAGACCAGCAAGCAGGATTCAGGAAAAACCGATCATGTACTTACCAGATCGCCACTCTCCGCATCATCGTGGAACAGTCTCTGGAGTGGAGCTCCCCACTGTACGTCAACTTTGTGGATTACGAGAAAGCATTTGACAGCGTGGACCGAGAGACTCTGTGGAAACTCCTACGACGCTACTGTGTACCCACAAAGCTCATCCGCCTGATCAAGAGCAGCTACGATGGCATGACATGTCATGTGATCCACGAAGGGCAGTTCACCAGGGAGCTCCAGGTCAGAACCGGTGTCAGGCAGGGGTGTTTGATGTCTCCGTTCCTCTTCCTACTGGCCATAGACTGGGTCATGAAGAGGACCACAGAGCACAGACGAAGTGGAATACAGTGGACACTGTGCACACAGCTTGACGACCTCGATTTTGCAGACGACTTGGCTTTACTGTCCCACACTCATCAACAAATGCAGGACAAGACCACGAGGCTTACTGACATCTCGTCCCAAGTGGGCCTCACCATCCACAAACAGAAAACAAAGACAATGAGGCTGAACGCAACCAGGGAAGAACCAGTCTTGCTTGCTGTCACCCCGTTGGAGGAGGTGGAGTCCTTCACCTATCTCGGGAGCATCATAGACAAAAAAGGTGGCACTGATGCAGATGTCAGAGCACGAATCGGTAAAGCCAGAGCAGCCTTTCTCCAGTTGAAAAAAGTGTGGAGTTCCAGAGAGCTGTCACAACACACCAAAGTCCGGATTTTCAAATCCAACGTAAAAGCAGTTCTCCTATATGGAGCAGAGACTTGGAGATTGACAAAAACCACAGTCAACAGAGTACAGATCTTCATAAACAGTTGCCTTAAAAGAATTTTGAAAATCCACTGGCCAGAGAAGATCAGCAACATCAGACTCTGGGAGAGAACAGAGCAGATAACAGCAGAGAATGAAATTGGGCGAAGAAGATGGGGATGAATTGGTCACAGTCTGAGAAAGCCAGCTTCCAGTATCACTAGGCAGACATTGTCATGGAACCCCCAGGGATAGAGGAAAAGAGGCAGGCCGAGAAACACCTGGTGTAGAGACCTCCAAGCAGACATCAAGAGACTGGGAACCACCTGAGTAAAATCGAAGGAGAAGCACAGGACAGGAGTCGCTGGAGGTCTCTCGTCGACGGTCAATACCCTGAGAGGGGTGACAGGCGTAAGTAAGTAAGTAAAAAGAACAAGAAGATGGGATGACTCATGTCAACAAAGCCTTTTCTATACTGCAAGCATTTTCTCACGTTTTCCATGTTATCATTCGAAACATTGAAGAGGTACAATAAGAATAAGAATAATAAGAGTACTTTATAAATTATTATCTCAAAAAGAGAAATTTGTTTATGGTACGTTTATAACAAATAGTACAAACAAGACATGAAAACATTATAACATAATTATGAACATTTTCTCCCTGCACTTACACAGCTACCAATTCCAAATGGACACAAGTATACACTACAAAATCTGTACACATAACTCTTACAAAAATTACACATCTCACACATAAACATCTTTTATGAACTGAACTGAGCGGCACTTACACATTCACACCCACATCTACACATGCATACACAATACGCGTATTTCAACCTAATCCTAACCCTCACTGCTTATTAAACAAACATTTCAATACATTATTACACATTATTACATAAGCTGCATAATTAAAATCTACCTTAGTAAAAATAATTAGTGGGTAGACAAACGGTAACAAAAATCCCATTATGTCCATGTTCACCACCAGATAAAACACAATATAATCACTTTTCTAAAATCAACAAGCTCTATTCCTATTCCTACTAATTGCACAGGTAAAGGGGGAGGGGGAGGGGGGAGTATCCGTGAATGTACCTACAGATTGCTTATCTCTTGGCTTGACTTCGCGAACGAAGATTCTATAGGGCTTGCCCACGTCGTCTGCAGGCATTTTCGTGGCTGTGGAGGCCAATCCGGGACACAGGCAGGTTCGACCGCAGTGGCTGCAGGGGAAGGTCTGGTCAGGGTTCTGAGTTACGACAACTCTGTTTTTTCTTCTAAGCCGCTTGTCCTTAAGGTTAGCTCTGCGAGAGTCCTCAAAGGAGACGGCTGCCTTGTGAATGGTGGAGCGCCAGGTGTCACGGTCCGCAGCAAGCGAAGACCAATGGCAGTGGTCGATTTGGCAGGCACTAAGTGACTTCTTGAGACCGTCTTTGTATCTCTTCTTTGGTGCCCCTCTGTCTTGGTGTCCAGTGGCGAGCTCGCCGAACAGAGTGATCTTGGGTAGGCGATGATCCTCCATCCTGGAGACGTGCCCCGCCCAGCGAACCTAAAGCCTGCGCGGTGGAGCTTTTTGGTGGAGTGCATTGTGCGCAGTACTGGCCCCACCCTTTAAACCCTTGGTTCGTTTGCCATGGCCTAGCAAGCTGGGACGGTGGCATCGAGGTCCTCGGGTTGTAGGTTTTATATCAGACTGTCCTTGTCTTAGTCTCTGGCTCAAAAGTCTTCCCCAGAGACACGGGGGCTTTGATGTCAGGGGTTTCCTCCCTTAGCCTTTCCGCAGCCAAGTGGCCAGGCCTGCAAGGCAGCAGGGGACTCGTGGGGGCCGGGGTCGTCTATGTCCCGTGCAGATGTGAACATCTGCCCATTGCCCAGACGGTGACACCAGAGGAGAAAAATCCAACGCCGGAACCCGGTATCGAACCTCGCACCTTTGGCATTGGAGGCAGACGCCTTAACCACTGCGCCACTTCCCCGTCTTACAGATTGCTTATAGTGATGGATTTTGGGATGAAACTGTTCTGTAGTCTGAGTGTAGCTTTGTGCGTGCGGAGTCTGCGGCCAGAGGGGAGGAGTTTATAGAGGTGGGCAAGGACATGGGATCTGTCTGCAGCTATCTGCCTACCCTTTCTCACCACACACAGTTCATACAGGGACCCCACACTTGCTTGCTGACTGCCAATCACCCTGCTGCAGAGGTTTACCATTCGTGCCAGGATGTTCTTGTTCTTCACACTCAGACCTCCGTACCAGCACACAGAACCGAAATTGATGACAGACTTAATGCTGGCTAACGAACTCGTTTAATGTTTACCTTTAAGTTTAATCTAGCTATTTGCAAAATATCTAGTAAGAATAAGTTGGTTGTACATTGCTTAACGTCCCGACAGCAACAAGACTGTCTCAAGACGTGCCTGCACTGCTTGTGAAAAAAAAAAAAAAAAACCCAGAATATTGAATTATGTCGCCAGCCAGTCTAATATGCTAAATAAACCTAACTAGACCATTTAGCAACACACATCCAATATCAAGAGCTACAAGCGGTGCAGACAGTAGGGAAAGTTTAAAAAAAGAAAATACAGGTAAATGTACCAAGGGTAGACAGAAACACATGCCCCAGAATAGAGGTGAAAACCCACCCTGTGGGGCTGAGCAGGGTGACCCTTGGAACTAAAAAGTAGTTAACCCCACCCAAGTCCCCCAGGCCAGTCCCGGGTGGGGGTTCTAGTAAGAATAAGAAAAAGTACAAACTCTAATATGGATTAACGTTTTTTTGTGAATTGGTCATTTCCTCAATATTGTATACACTAATTTTAAAAATCTACCTCGTGATAATTCTTTTAAAGACAATATCCTAAATTTCAAGCTCATCTGTCTACAAACACAGGCTCCAGTCGCTGTCACATACACACATACAGCACTTTGGCGCTGGATCTGCGTTCACCAGCAATGCTAGCATAGCTAGACGTGAGGTAATTTATCTTGTTACTACACTTTTACAGTGTGACGCCTGCCTGCCTATGTTATCGCGTACTAGGTGTTGAACGGGCTGAGGTCAGCCCCATTTCAGAGTCTACTGTATTTTCGTAGTGTCAGTAAGTAGGACTTGTGTGTGTGTGTGTTTTGTGCCAAGTATGATGTAATGGATGAAGATTTTGCACACAAGTGCACATTAGAGAAAACCTCACGGAAACTAAAATGAACAGGATACTTGCTAATTATCCTTGGTTTCTCCATATCGCCATGTCAAATAATTATAACACCAAAATTTCTAAACTTCAGGCACAGGGGAGCCACAGAGTACAAGTCAGATTCCCTCCCTTTAATCGATTTATGGACCATAAATGTTTTTGCTTTTTTTGTATTTTTGCTTTTTCTTCTTTTTTTTTTCACACAAAAAAAGTGTACGGTTAGCATTTCCTGTGGCGAAAGCATGGCCGGACTCATGAAATTCGGGTTCTCGAGCTCAAAATCAAAGCCTTTTCCTAGACAGTCTGAAGTTCATACAAGCACATAGGATAGTGAAAAAAAGACCACGCGTTCTTTCCAGCACGACTGGCTCGGACAATTTAAAAACACTTTCGTGAAGAGATCGAGAAAATTTCAGCACTCAAAGTATGTGATCATCTAAGACTTCAGCATTTCTGTGACCCGCTGGGAAATCCTGCTGACCCTCTGGCAACTGTAAAGTGAACCTGCCCCGCTAGATCTGACCCCCTATATTAAAGAAAAAATGAACACTGTATTGTATAATCTTACTTCAACTTTGGACTCCTCCACAACGTTCAGCTCTTCTAAAGACAGCGGGTGCTCTGGGTCATTGATAGATCGAATCAAATCTGCATAACAGAGAAAAAGGCATTATATACAGTTAGGTTGCAAACGATCAGCTTTCACGGCCGGCACCAGCCCCGCACCTTATAGAGGAATGTGCGGTTGTTGATTTGCTTACCTTCAAAAATTTAATTATTAGTGAATCTGACCGATAATGTACAGACAAATGCTGTAGTCTTGAAGTTTGTAATAACTTGATTTTATAACACAAAATCGTAAACCTAACTTTACGGCAGGAGGCAGAATACAAATCTATGGAAGAGTTTGAAAACAAAAGTTTAACATGCTGCATCGTACCGAATACTTCTCTTTCGTCTATCTTATCAACCACGTCGTCGTCTTCTTCCTCAGGGAGTACTGGCCGTTCTCCTGATCGCTGGAAAACGAGGGGATTTGCGTTTTCTAATGTCGCCATTTCGACCAGCAGACAACCGGAAATGCTTCCAGTCAAAAAGATGGATTTAAGCGTAGTCAGAGACTTGTAATTTTGTTACTACATATTTTTAGATTTATTTGCGTACATAGTGGTTAACTCTGAAAAAAATGATTGGGCTCGGCTTTCTTGCCTTCGTCCGACACACGATGGGACGCCTCCGACACCCGACCGTAAGCGTGCGACCATTCGACGGGCCACATGCGATGTGCGATCGTATGTGCGACGTGCGACCAGTGCAAAAAACAAAAAAAAAAAAAAAAAAAAAAAAAACCGCCGACGACCGGTGACGAGACGCCTGCGGCAAGGCACTAGTGCTGAGTTGTTATATCTCGCCCTCGGTAGGGGGGTTAAATGCACAAACGGCAACTGTATACGCGGTTTTTTGTACACTACCCATTTGTGCCGAGGTACAAAGTTATGTCACGGCCACTGATGGTCTGACACTTTCGCCAGAAGTCAAGACGCCTTTTTTTTTTTTTTTTTTTTTTTTTTTAACTGTTTTTTTTTTTTTTTTTTTTTTAAAGGAATTAATTTTTGCAAGAAGTTGAAAGGGTACAAACATGCCGGCTAACGAACTCATATCTAATGTCAGTCTTTATCAAACTAGCCGCTATATGATCCAAAACTCAGTGCGGCCGGATGGCCAGTAAATATGACAAAAAATTACGGAGCGATCTGGGTCAACGGACTTTCTATAAAACGGTTTTTACTTCAAGGAGACATTCAGTTACAATATGAGCCGAGCCGTAGGCATACGGAACGCGGCTAACTCCAGCTTTTCATTCACATCATTACCAGTGGCTGCTCAGGCCACGGACCACAGTGGTGTTTCCGTACTGTCCAGTCTCTTAGCCTTAGTCAATCCCAGTCATCCCCTAATTGTTCAATTCCCTAAAAAGCACTACCGCCCACCAGCTGCACATTTGCCATGCATAAAATACCAAAAAAAACAGCACATGACCCGTCTCATTTCTTGGCTATGAAACTGGTTCCTTACCAACCCCACACCCAAGCACAGCTGAAATCAGCGTGCCCCTCAAATCACTACGCCAAAGGCAACTCAACATAGGCCCACAAATGTCCACTGGATAAGCTCAGGATGGTATGAATCAAAGCACCAAACATGTCTCCTCTCAGCTAACCACAAATTTCCAGCAAATTCCCACATTCAGCCCAACTGCAAATTTTCAAACAAGGCAAAAATTATTTTTAAAAACACGGGACCTTGCACTGCCTGAACTTCCCAATTTAAATGTATACCGTGACCTGTCAGAGACACTTGTCCCACCTGAACACCATTCAATCTGCTATCAGTGCAACCCTTAGACAATAGCTAAGTCAAATCCAAAGTGACACCCTTGAACGTTGCTGCATCTTTAAGTTATGGCCCATTATGTGAAGTGCCTTGATGTGGCGTTCACAACGCTGCTGACGTGTTGGATCATGCATATCTGATGCCATGAAAAACAGCCTAGATATGGTCAGAATGCCTCCAAAATTGGCATGTACATCAAGTAATATATCTGATCTTCAGAAATGTTGCATTTGAGACACAGGCACATGAAAGTGGTTTTTTTCATATTTTTCCATTGCCTACCCCCCTACTTTTTCTGTTTTTCCAAGTTTACACACGCATGCAATACAGACAAACTGACTTCTGGTGGGCTGGACAACTTAAAACAGTTACCATGACACTGACACTGATGAAAAATGAGCTTTCAGACCCAAGGCCATTTCCTTGTGTATCTTAGGGCAGCCCAAAAGACAACACCCAGGCATCCTCATTGACCCTGTTGTCTGGTGACAACAAGCTGGAAGAGGCCTGTAACCAGCTGCCATGCCCTATGTGCTGCTGGCAATCTTTCCCTAGGCAAAAGGGGTCATGAAACAGCTCTGCAATTTAAACATTAAGTCTACTGAGCTATCCCACAGGAAAAAGACTACACAAAACAACCAAAACTATGCTACGCGGGACACGCCGCATACACTAATTAGTGTCTGGACTGCTGATTTAGGAGGTAGCATAGAAAAATGGTTATGTACAGTTCATTTTTATATAAAACACACTTGTCAGAGTCTCAAAACACCTCAGCTCATCTTGCAGATGTAGTAGGCATGTGTGTGCCAAACTTGTCAACACTCCTGTAAAACCCTGTACTGGTGCCTGCAACTGCTGGTCCCATAACAATGCACTCAAATGAGCTTTACTCAGTGTACAAGTGCTTGTGTTTGGCTTAGAATAGACACCAGAGACATCCCTCATGACAATTACAGCAGAATGACACCTCAGATGCAACCAGTGTAGCAGTACCATGCAAAATAACACTTCTGCAGGTCACATTATTTTGGCCGCTTATTTCACTCTGAGGTCAGCTGTCTGATGAAATGCACATGCTAACACTGTTTCATTGTAGTTTTTATCTTAACCTTTGACCTTAAGCCCCCAACCCCCCCCCCCTCCCCTCCCCCCCCCCCTCCCAGCCTCCAACCCAAACCCCTGCCCACCCCACCCTACACCCACCCCACACAACTTCAAAAACTGAAAGAGTGAATTTTTTTTTACGCATTTATCAAACTGAACACCCCAAACCCCACCCCTTTCAAGGTCAAGGTCAAAGGTCACAGCTCATGGTCGAAGGAAAGACTCATGACTACCTGTAAGACAAAAAATAAATGAGCAAACACACTAAACCTAGCTCACAGTGCAGGTAAACAGGGTGTTGCCATGCAAAACATGCCAAAACGCCTATAAAACTGCATGCACAGCGATTTTTTGGCAAAATTTCAAATTTTTCATGATTTTTTTACTTTTCCAACTGCAACCATCTAAACTCATTGATCTGGTTACACTAAACCAGTTTCCGGTCTATGTCACATATGGCATGTGGTGCACCTGACAGGCCACGGACCACAGTGGTGTTTCCGTACTGTCCAGTCTCTTAGCCTTAGTCAATCCCAGTCATCCCCTAATTGTTCAATTCCCTAAAAAGCACTACCGCCCACCAGCTGCACATTTGCCATGCATAAAATACCAAAAAAAACAGCACATGACCCGTCTCATTTCTTGGCTATGAAACTGGTTCCTTACCAACCCCACACCCAAGCACAGCTGAAATCAGCGTGCCCCTCAAATCACTACGCCAAAGGCAACTCAACATAGGCCCACAAATGTCCACTGGATAAGCTCAGGATGGTATGAATCAAAGCACCAAACATGTCTCCTCTCAGCTAACCACAAATTTCCAGCAAATTCCCACATTCAGCCCAACTGCAAATTTTCAAACAAGGCAAAAATTATTTTTAAAAACACGGGACCTTGCACTGCCTGAACTTCCCAATTTAAATGTATACCGTGACCTGTCAGTCTCTTCTCAGAACTTTTATAAGCGTTCTCTCCCTTGCAAAGTACCCGTATGCGTATCCCAGCGACTACGACAAGCAGGATGGCGGACGATTCGCAAATCAGCGAAGACACCAGTGTCGATACAGGGGACGATCCGCTGGCAGATCTGAGCGATGAACAACTTTATCAGCTCGTGGAAGAAACACTGTAAGCGCTTACGTAATACAAATGTTTTATTGTTCAGGTGGCTTTGCTATTTTTCTTGTCAAGTTGAGTATCAGTATTATTGCGTCCGCCATTATTGTTTACCTGCACGTTTTCGTTAGTTCAAACCACCAATAGTTCAATTCCTTAGTTTAAACCACCAATAAAATACCAAATATCATGTTATACCTTTCGTTTTATGACAATAATGATCAGACCTTTGATCGCTGGACATCACCTGAAGAAGAAGAGAACTACATTGTAATATATTGATGACATTTTTGTACCTGTCTCAATTAATAATCAACCTGTAGAGGTGGTCACTGAATTTAAATACCTTGGCACAGTCGTGGATAGTGGGCTGTCCTTCACTGGAAACACCGATCTGATTGTGAAAAAAGCAAACCAGCGTCTGTACCTTCTTAGGAAACTGAGAAGTTTTAATGTCAGTTCCAGGGTTTTAGAATCCGTTTATAGAAGCCTGATCGAAAGCATACTGACTTTTAACATCACTGCTTGGTATGGCAACCACAGTATGAAAAACAGGGGCAGACTGTCACATATCGTCAGAACAGCTGAGAAGATCATTGGCCTAGGACAGTACCCAGTAGATGATCTGTACCATAGAGCTGTCCGAAGGATAGCTGCTAGCATTGTCAATGATCCTCGTCACCCACTATCTGATCAGTTTCAAATGCTACCATCAGGCAGACGTTTCAACATGCCACTTGCCAAAAGGAATGTTTTTAAGAATTCTTTTATTCCAACTGCTGTCTCGATTTTGAACTCTTGTTTATAACGCCGTGATAAGTATGATCTACTTAACATTACCTCCCATCTTGTGACAGATTGCTTGCGATAGATTGCTGCAATGGTAATTTTTCATGATATGTTCTTGTAGCGTTTGTTAATGTCTTATATTGTTGTTTCATGACGAGCCGAAAGGCAAATTTCTGTTGTGCCTTGACTCAAACAGACAATAAAGTTGTATTGTATTGTATAAACAAAACTCAGGCATAGGCTGACAGTATCAGCCTATGCACAAGGCTTTTTTCATTATCGTAATAGTTTTACATTTAGAAATACTAATCAATGGTGTAACTCCTGCATCTTTTTTTTAGTCAAGCCAACCAATAATAATGATGATAATAATAGTTCTGGAAATACTATTAATCGGTGATGCATTTTATTTTATTATATACAGTCGAGCCAATCAGGTGCTCGAAGCGGAGACACAGATGTTTGAGAAGTTCTTGCGCCGAGTGGAACCAAAAGATGCAGCAGGGAGCACTGCACACGCCTTCCATCAGGGCGGGGGCCAGTTAGGTCGCGATGATGTGGGTCGTTTAGGGACGAGAAAAAGGTCCAAGTCTCGGAGCAGCAACATGGATAGGTCGCTGAAACTGACAGCAGAACAGAAATGTGATATCGCACAGCGAGAGATTGAGGAACTGAGAGAGGCGATTGAAAAGCTGAAAGAGGAGTCAGAGAAAGTGCTGGACACATACAAGGTATGGAAATCCTCTCCATTTATCAATGATAAACCATATTTGGAGGCTTTTTAGCTGGATCTGTCAATTTGACACTTTTATTTGACATCTTATTTCTTTTACTTCATTTACTGCTACACAGAGGTTTCTCATCATCTCTGCACTTTTCTTGCCTCACTGAAAACATCAACCCATTACATCCTGAGGCTGCTTTTTTTTCAATTAAAAAATGTGCTTGTTGACTTATTAAGGCTGCATTACAGATTAGGAGTTAGATCAACTGTTTTTGTTCAAGGGTGGTGCCAGAATAGCTGGGCGCCTGAGGCACCAAATTATTCTGGCACCACCCTTGAACTATAAAAAAATAGTTTTTACCCCAAAATTTAATAAGTTGTGCTGTACTTGTCCTTTCAAAGCATGTTTCTACTTTCTTGGGAATTTATTTTCTCATAGTTGCGTGGATATTGTTTGACCGGTAGTTTCATAATGTCTTACCGCTTTTCTTTTAAGTGTATAGTATTGTGGTCAATCCATCTCCCGCAACTAGTACATATATTTAGATACCGAGTGATGATAAAATAATGCCTACAAAGTTTGACATACTGTAAGTCCTTTATGTAAAAATATCTATATCTGATCTGTGACAGCGCCGATTGTTTTTATTATAAAACAGTTTATCAGATTTATGCATGATATATATGAAATACAAAGAAACAAAAATGGCATCATGAAATTGAAAGTATAGCGGTTGCTTTACATTCATTTTTAACTCACATTTACATTGCGAGTAATTATGTAGTTCATGTATTTTAATCGTCTTTCACACCACAAATGTGTGAATGATCAAATGCATTTTATTATTTTATTTGGGGGGGGGGGGGGGGGGGGGGGGTTCAGTTGGTAGCACTTCGAGCTATTTTGAAAAGTCTTTGTATTATTATTATTATATTATTGTTATTATTATTATTACACAGGCAATCATGGAGGAGGCAGATATCAGGCTGGCAGAGACCAAGAAAGAGTCGTACGAATTTGAGAGAGACATTGTCAAGGGTTCCATCAACAATCGCACAGCCAAAGTTATTGCTGAGAAGGTCATGCGCTACTTTGACGATAGGCTAAGGGCAAGGGTGAGTGTAAGGAAATCCCCATTAACCCATTCCTCAAACTTTAGAGATATCACTTAGCAATTATGTACCAGTTTAAGTAGATGAATCGACCACGATAATAAAAGGGCAGTGTCAGATTAGTTTGGTGCCTGATGGGGCCAAGCTAATTTGGCACTACCATTAATTATCATGGTTCATCAATCACCTGTAGTAGGGTTCACGCCTTTACCATAGCCGACACTTAGTTCGCTTCCAGCTGCCAGAGAGATAAGGCTGCCGCGAGTTCCACTCTCGCCCGCTCATTCTATTTATATCGCACTACTGAGCGGTACACGGCGTGACCGGCTCTCTGCCGCTATAACAACTACCTACACATTTGTATTCATAACACATCTCTGCCTAAAGTGACTGTTGTGGAAGCAAACATCGTTCAAATGTTGAAATTCTCACCTACACACTGATACCAAACATGACAACATTACGACTTGCACTTGTGTAGCATGTCATGGTGAAAATAAAGAGAACGGGAATTTGTTGATGTACGAAAACGAGAATTTATTGTGAAATTGACAAAGTTCCCACAGCCATAACACAAATACGCTACTTTTCCCAGTGAAACACACTTGCATGCATAAGGGTTAGCATGCCTACAGTACGTATCACTTAATGGATTTTGGGTTCATGGTGGGGGACGGAAGCAGGAGGGTAATTAATGAGGTCACTGACAGGTGTCGACAGACAAGTTCCAGACATCCGACTTGGTGTACACTCCCGGCATTGGGGAAAGAGAGGGCTTAGTTACACGGATACTATTGAGGAGATAGCCACGTTTCTTTCTTGGGAAATAGTGTAACACTAACAGTCAACCTTGTAAATGTACTTTTGATTTAACTTTTGATCATGATGGAGTCTGATGAAACGCGTACAGTCTGTGTACACACAGGTGTGTTCCATGCAATGAGAGTTAATGCATTGTGCAGAATATGTGGCGAGAGATCACAAAAGAGATACACGGATAAAAAGTCATTTCTTTGTATCAATTATGAACACTTAATCCACAAGTGTTATGGAATTAATATCCAGGAAGACAAAGACATGATGCACTCCAAAACAATGTGTAGGAGTTGCTATTGTCGGATGAAACGGATAGACTCGACTGAAACACGTGTGTCTGAGGAGACAACGCGAAATGCGGCGTCTGATATTGCCTCATCACAACACATTTGGACCATGTTCCATCCAAATACGAGTGTTGAAGAATGTGTCGCGTGTGTTCACTTCATGCAGCTAGGTAAAGGAGGACGACCAGGGAAGCGGGGTTCCCGGCATGGAAAGAAACGATCATTTCGATCCGCGGAATGTGACACTCATAACACTGACACTGATAACAGCACTAATGAAGGTGATAGTGGTATACAAGTTTTTATTCCGCCGACGTCTACTCCCCGTAAAACGGTTCTTATGTCTAGTGTGTCAGAAAATGTGTTAAACCTCAAGGTATGTTTAAAAACACTGTTGAATATTGTGACCTGTTATGGACTGATCGTATTTCGGGATGGCAATAGCAGTCTGTGGAGTACCGAGACGGCTGCGGGCGAGAAATGCCAGAACACGCGACCTGTCAGTGACCTCATTAACCACCCTCCTACTTCCGTCCCCCACTATGAATCCAAAATCCGGTAAGTGATACTTACTGTAGGCATGCTGACCCTTATGCACGCAAGTGTGTTTCGTTGGGAAAAGTAGCGTCTTTGTGTTATGGCTGTGGGAACTTTGTCAATTTCACAACAAACACCGACATCAACAAATTCCCGTTCCCTTTATTTTTACCATAACCTACTACACAAGTGTAAGTCGTAATGTTGTCATGTTTGGTATCAGTGTGTAGGTGAGAATTTCAACTTTTGAACGATGTTGCTTCCACAACAGTCACTTCAGGCAGATTTGTGTTATGAATACAAACCAGTAGGTAGTTGTTATAGCGGCAGAGCGCCGGTCACGCCGTGTACCGCACAACACGCGACCTGTCAGTGACCTCATTAACCACCCTCCTGCTTTCGTCCCCCACCATGAATCCAAAATCCGCTAAGTGATACTTACTGTAGGCATGCTGACCCTTATGCATGCAAGGGTGTTTCGTTGGGAAAAGTAGCATCTTCGTGTTATGGCTGTGGGAACTTTGTCAATTTCACAACAAACACCGACATCAACAAATTCCCTTTCCCTTTATTTTCACCATAACCTGCTACACAAGTGTAAGTCGTAATGTTGTCATGTTTGGTATCAGTGTGTAGGTGAGAATTTCAACTTTTGAACGATGTTGCTTCCACAACAGTCACTTCAGGCAGATTTGTGTTATGAATACAAACCAGTAGGTAGTTGTTATAGCGGCAGAGCGCCGGTCACGCCGTGTACCGCACAACACGCGACCTGTCAGTGACCTCATTAACCACCCTCCTGCTTTCGTCCCCCACCATGAATCCAAAATCCGCTAAGTGATACTTACTGTAGGCATGCTGACCCTTATGCATGCAAGTGTGTTTCGTTGGGAAAAGTAGCGTCTTCGTGTTATGGCTGTGGGAACTTTGTCAATTTCACAACAAACACCGACATCGTACATCAACAAATTCCCGTTCTCTTTATTTTCACCATAACCTGCTACACAAGTGCAAGTCGTAATGTTGTCATATTTGGTATCGGTGTGTAGGTGAGAATTTCAACTTTTGAACGATGTTGCTTCCACAACAGTCACTGTAGGCAGAGATGTGTTATGAATACAAATGTGTAGGTAGTTGTTATAGCGGCAGAGCGCCGGTCACGCCGTGTACCCCACAGTAGCAAGCAATATAAATAGAATGAGCGGGCGAGAGTGGAATGTGACCTCGCGGCGCCTTATCTCGCTGGCAGCTGGAAGCGAACTAAGTGCTAGGCGCCAGCACTGGCTGGTAAAGCCGTGGGTTGTGAGGCTAATTGGGTTAAGGCAAAGGTCCTCATAAAAAAAATCAGTTTTGTAATAAATATGATTTCCATCTGCAGTGTGCATGAATTACCTTCAAGCCATTTTATCATGCTCCAATGACTGATTTAGAGTTGAAGAACCCTGCCATATCCATTTCATCAGGTTTGCAGGCAATGATGCTTATTTATCTGCGTTTGACACATGAAAAGTAGGTCAGGATGAAATAGGGCTGATTCTTCTTCATGCCTTGACCCCAGTGACACTGCATACTGATTGGTTTTCAGCTGTATCCTCTGTAGATGCTTCACATTGCACTTTGCGTGTCCCATGATTGTAAGGTCCTTGATGATGTCATAATCCATTGATGCGAGATTTTTAACTCATTCAGCCCGGCGCACGTATTTCCCAAATTTTGGAGGCGTCATCTAACGACTGCACCTGTTGCAGGAGATGGATCAACCATGAAAATTCAAGGGCAGTGCCAGATTAGCTTGGCGCCAACAGGTGCCAAGCTAATCTGGCACTACCCTTGAATTATCATGGTCGATCCATCTCCTGCTGTAGTGCGTCAAGGCTGAATGGGTTAAGATATAAAACACTCTTGATAACATTCCCTAAAATATGATACCAAAATAACCTTTTCCTTTTGCCAGTCAGTATACAATGTGATGTGTGATGGTGTGTGTGTGTGATGGTGTGTGTGTGTGTGTGCGCACATTATTAGTATGCACATGATTGTATTATAGAAATGATGTGTGTCTATCAACATTTATTTGTTGATTAGTTTTACTTATTTCTGTATTGTCTTTGTAGGACACACTTATTGAAAAACTGCGGTTGAAGAATTCCACACTGAAGGTGCAGAAGAAAAAGTTACACTTACAGTTGAAACAGGTAAGCATGGACAGACAGACAGACCGGAACAGACATGCAGACAAGATGAGAATGAATGAATCAACTTTATTGTTCCAAATACATGTTGACACGTACAGGAAAATTTGTTTCGCCACCTCAGGTGCAACTCGCAATCACCCACACTCACACAACAGTTCACACACAACACTGAAATGGACAGTGGCTCGGGACGGGTGAAGCCCGTCGCCAAGGCGTCTCATGGCCGGCGCCAGCGGCCCCAACCCGACCTGAACCTCCCTAACACAAAGCAAACTAAGGACAGCCCTATCATAGTATCTCTTAAACACATAATATAATGTTTTTAAACTTTCTGCTTGGCTGAGACTAGTTACACAAATGAGAAATACGCATCAACAAAACAAAAAGACGAATTATACTTTCACAGTTGCTACCTGGGGGCCCGTCGCTATAAGAACAGCGCCGGCTATTAGACATTCGCTCCGGCATAAACAGTCACCACCTTAATCATGTTATAACTTAACTAATATATAATTTCACACCTACTTATTTTTCAGCAATAAATAGCAATGACTACAATATTAACGTAAAAGCTGTCCAAAATTGTTTCTAAAGCACAGTACACACATCCACACGCTGTTAAGTCAGTGTTGTAAGAAATACAGTCACTGTGTTGGGGAGGTGTCCGTCATCACGTCACTCTGTGGAATGTGGGGCCCGAAGCCTGCCGGCACTCCATCGCTGCGCACACTCACGCTACTCCTCAGGCAGTGATGTTGCGCGTGGCGTGGGAAGAGCCACTCCTGAGATGCTTGAAATGGGAGAAAAGCACGTTGGTTCTTTGCCACAGCATAATGCGCGCTGTTCTTCTGAGATCGGAATTTCCGGCCAATGGCACTAACAAAAATCAGCCAGCGTGTATAAACTAGCATTGCACTGACGGCGGAGGGAAACTACTGAGAATCCAATTAACAGCCACAGCACAACAATTCCCAAAAGTCATCAAAAAGAAGCACCAGTCATGATGTAGTATTGCAGGGCCCGAAATTATATATCAAACAAAGACACAATGACTACTAGTCTGCGGGTGGCGACCATTTCTACCGGAGCGGGCGGCCTGTAGGTGTTGCATGGCCGCCATCTTGTCTCTCTGTGACATAAGATGCAAAAAAAAAGGTCAAGAGTTTGCACTCTTTAACTGCTGACATGTTTTCAATTTCAGCAGTTGTAGTGCTGTTCATAATTGAAAATCTTAAATATATAGGTTAACACCATTCATGTGATCTCCTCTAGAATTTTTTTTAAAATGTACACTTCACTCATTTCTTTGTTCATTCATTTATTCAAGTGTGTGTATTTGTTTGTTTGTTCATTCATTTGTTCATCAGCTAATTAACCCTTGACTGCTGAGAAAAAACCCGAACATGATCCCAAAAGCCAGAGACATAGAGCCTCATGACCCTGTGCCTGCAGGGTCCCATGATGATTGTGTCTCTTGCTGAGACCAGTTTGTGTCCATTTTCTGTGGACAGTTGCAACCTTTGGTCGCTGAATGAACAATGAAACAAATATGCATCCATTGGGGGGGGGGGGGGGGGGGGGTGGAACGTTTTAACCCATTTGGACCTGACGGACTGCAGTAGGAGATGAATCGTCCATGATAATTCAAGGGTAATGCCAGATTAGCTTGGCACCATCTGGCGCCAAGCTAATCTGGCACTACCTTTGAATTATCATGGTCGATTCATAACCTGCAACTGATACATTGTCGTTTGAGAAATGCAGCCATGGTGTTAAATGGGTTAACATGTTTTATTGTTGCTCATAGAAAGAGGAGATGGGTGAAGTGTTGCATGAAGTGGACTTCAACCAGCTGAAGATAGAGAACCAGCAGTATTTGGAGCGTATCGACGAACGCAACCAGGATCTCCTGCGCCTCAAACTCATGGCCACGAACACACAGCAGGTTCTCAACACCTATAAGGTGAGGTCGTCTGTCTTCTTTCTCCGTAAAAATAAAACCTTCATTCTGAAGTTGGCTTCAGTTGGCTTTGGCACAGCTGTGTGCAGCAGAGGTAGGCCGACTGCAGCCGACCTCAGCTTGAAGGTGAGATGTCTTTCTCTCTCTTCTCAACCCTCTTGTGCATGCAGATACTGGTACTGCTTTGAGTACGGGTGGCTGTATGCACCAAGGGCTAAGGTTCATAGACCTAAACTCAGTGTCCCATGACTCTCTCTACACAAGGCATCAGCCATGCACAATACATTGTCTGTTCTGAGCAACCACGTTTTTTGCAAGAAAAAGCTGTCTTGAAAGACATGTTCTCTAAAGAGAAGCCTTGAAGGGCAAATAGTTTCACCTGTCATTAAAGACCATCATTTAGGTGCATGGCTACATCCACCTAAATGATGGTCTTTTATGACAGGTGATCTCATTAGGGTGGTCACTCAACTGTAAATATGACTAGAAAAAGGTGTACACTATGTGAAGCTGTGCGATGGGTAATTTGTTAACCCATTCAGCCCTGACGCACTACAGCAGGAGATGGGTCGACCAAGATAATTCAAGGGTAGTGCCAGATTAGCTTGGCGCCTGTCGGCGCCAAGCTAATCTGGCACCGCCCTTGAATTATCATGGTCGATCCATCTCCTGCAATTCGTGCATAGTCATTAGATGACGCCTCCAAAATTTGGGAAATATGTGTGTCAGGCTGAATGAGTAAAACCAAATCTGTATTCTGTGCGTTTCAGAAAAAGCTTAACACTTTGACCATGGAGGCAGAGCAGCTTTCATCTGAAATCCAGTCTCGCAATGAGCTGTTGAGCAAAATCGATGTTGAGACCTCTTTTGTTGAAACAGTAAGTAGCATTATAATAGTTTTTTGGCTCATGTGCAAAGCAAGTATTCTGGGCCAGTGGTTGTCCATCCGCCGTCATCCATGGTAAACTTTAACGTTGGCATTTTCTCAGAGGCTATTTAAGCCACAGTCTTCAAACTTGGTCCAAGGATACTTTGTGGCAAGACCTTTCTAAACTTATCAATTTCAGTGATCTCTCACAAAGGTCAAGGTCACAGGGGATGAGGAAATAGGTCCAAAATAGCTATATTTTGACATAATTTATATTTTCTCAAATACTATTCACAACTTCAAACCCACACTTGGTACAAAGATACCTGATAGAAAGACCTTTCTATGCATACTAATTTGGATGAACCTTCAGAAAGGTCAAGGGTCACAAGAGCTCAGGAAATAGGTAAAAAATGGCCATATTTTGACAAAAGATGTTTTTTGGCAAGAACTTTCTAAGCACACCAATCTGAGTGACCTCTCTCAAGGTCAAGGTCACGGGATGAGGAAATAGGTAAAACATAGCCATATTTTGACAACATTTATGTTTTCTTAAATATTATTCACAACTTCAAACCCAGACTTGGTACAAAGATACCTGGTGGTAAGACCTTTATATGCATACTAATTTAGTTGACCCCTTGGAAAGGTCAAGGGTCACAAGAGATCGGGAAATAGGTCCAAAATAGCCATATTTTGACAAATGATGTTTTTTCTCAAATGCTATTCACAACTTTAAACCCAAACTTGCTACAGTGAAAAGGTCAAGGGTCACAAAAGATCAGGAATAGGTCACAAATAGCCTTTTTTGTGTGGACAAAAATCGTTATTTCTCAGAGATTATTTACAACTTCCATCCCAAACCTGGTATAAAGATGCCTGATGGTAAGACCTTCCTATGCATGCTAATTGGAGAGGTCAAGGGTCCCAAGACATCAGCAAATAATGTCTATTGTTTGGTAGAATTTTATTTTTTTCCTGGATTTTTTTGCAAACTTTTCAATCAAATGTAGCAGAAAGGTGGCTGCTGATAAGTCCGTTCTATACATACTAATTTGGTTCACTACTCACAAAGGTCAAGGGTCATGGGGGGTTGACAAAAGTAAAAAATACATAATATTGAGAAAACATGACTTCTCGGAAAGGTCAGAGTCACAAAAGTTAGATAAAGGATCTTGATTGGTCACGCACGTTAGCCTTAACTTATTCACGGCCAGCCACATCCGGATGCGCGGCATAAGCCGTGCATCCGGATGCGGCTGGCCGCGAATGAGTTAAGGGCTTTGCCATTCTTGTTAAAACATGTAATGCTTCAGAAAGCACACAACCATCACAACTATAGAGCATCAAGGTCAAAATTATCTAATTTAGTTAAAGTTAGACTAACCATGATAGATCAGGGGTGGTGCACCATGATAGATCAAGGGTGGTGCCATAATGGCACTACCCTTGGGCTATCATGGTGGATCCATCTTATAATATGCATCATGGCTGAAAAGATTTTTTTAAAAAGCTAAACAAGAAACGTTTCAGGAGCGTGCGAAAGTGGAGAAGATCAACCGAAAACTGCGTCAACAACTGGCTGACTACCGCGTCCCAGAAGTGATGGAATACGTGAAAGAGAAGGCCGACCTGTATGAAATCCAGAAGAAAGTCAAGAGCTGGGAACGCAAAGTGGAGATTGCAGATGTAATTTTCTTTTTATTGCCAATGGTGCTTTTCAACACATATGATACTGAGGCTAAAAGCTTCAAATTTGTACACTGCCATATGCAAGCTACATTATAGTACTTACAGATAAAGATATAGACCAATGGCTTTAATTCAAGGGTGGTGCCAGAATAGCTTGGCGCATAGAGGCACCAAGCTATTCTGGCACCAACCTTGAACTATACTAATGGTCAAAACTTATGGGCCACTTTTTATCGCAGACGCACCGACAACACCATACAAATAATGAAACAATTCTTGGGGTCAGTACTTTGCTAATTTATTCAGTAACAATTTCATTTAAGTTTTGAGTAAATCAAGCAATTGTAACAACAGCAGTATGTTAGAATGTTCACCCACCCCTCATTTGAAAAGTCACAAGACTGGTCCAGTCAGTAGCGAGTGTACCCACCGTTTGCAGCCTAGCATTCAATGCAGCGTTGACGCATGGAGTTCACCAGGGTTCGGAGAACATGCTGTGGGATCGCTTCCCACGCTCGATGCAGGAACTGAGTCAGCTTGGGGACGCCGAGGTGGGGGGGGGGAGGGGGGGTGGTTGCTGACTACACTTTGCCCCAGCACGTCCCAGAGGTGCTCGATGGGAGCCAGATGAGGTGAACGAGCTGGCCAGTCCATCCTCATGATGCCCCGTTGCTCAAGGTACTCATCCACCACACGGGCGCGATGAAGTCGAGCATTGTCGTCCTGCAGAACAGCATTGTCGCCTATGACTTGAGAGCTTGCTGGATGAGGGGCTGCACAATCTTGTCCTGATAACGCAGGCCAGTCAGGACGCCTTGGATGACGTGGAGGGGGGTCCTGCCTTCCCTGCTGAAGCCTGTCCAGACCATGACAGAGCCTCCTCCGTAGCGATCCACCTCTTGGATGCATCCATCTCTGAATCGCTCACCCTGGCGTCTACAGACCCTCACCCTGCCGTCGATGAAGGACACGGTGAACCGTACCTGAGTCCACTGCAGTCTGTTCCACCTCACATGTTGACGACACCAGGCAACTTGGGCTCTGCAATGAGCTGGAGTGAGGGGTATTCTCACTGCTGCTCTGCATGAGCCAGGCCAATTTCGAGCAGACGTCGGCAGATTGTGCTTCTGCTGACATTAACGTTTGCAGCTTGCATCAGTTGATGTCGCAGAGTGGTTGACGTGACAGTTTGGTTCGCGCAGAGCCGCCACACAGAGGTATCTGTCCTCCCTTCTGCTGGTGCAGTGCGAGCGTCCTGAGCAGGGTCTTCGTTCTGCCCTTCCAGTTTCTTGAAATCGTGCCGGCAGCCTCTCTATCATTGAATGGGACACCCCAAGACGTCTCCCAACTTCTCGTCCAGAAATTCCATCCTGCTGCCATGCTAGCACCCGGCCTTAATCTACTGGCGTTAGGCTTTGTCGTGGTGGCATGGTTAGGAAAGTGACAATTATGCCCCTACTGTACTGGTATTTGTAGCGAAACAGAAGTGCTCAGTGTTCATGACTGACCCCTTTAGCACGTGCATCACGACTTTACCGAGTTCTTCCACCTGCCTGCCTTTGGTACGCTTGCCAATATCGCACAGCTTTTCACAAAAACTGATGATGTTTCACGTACATTTGACAGGCTCGTGAAAATTGATGAATTGTTGGCTGTTGTTCCCTGTACAGTGGACTGTCTGAGGTCAACTTTTAACCCATTTGGATCGAAAGAACATTGTATTTTATTAGCGTACTTGCAACGATAAACAATGACACAAAAAAATGGGGAGGCCCTTAAGTTTTGACCATTAGTATATTTTAGTCAAACTTATTTGACACACTGTTGTATTCCGAATGATAAGGGTTAACTGTCATAGTATATGTTTTGTTGTAGTGCGTCATGGCTAAATGTGTAAAGTTGATGTGGCAGCTAGATTCTTTCTTTGCTGTAACCAGTGAAATGCCAATTAAAACAGTTATTTCCCCTGGGTAGTGAGGGCATCTTTTGTGAAGTCAGTAATTATTTGCCACTTGTAAACGCATTTGAGATGTGCTGCATAATATCGTTGATCCAAATGCAGAAATTCTGTAAACAGACACCTGCTCTACCCCCTTCCCTCTCCCCTTCCCCCCTTTTGTTCTTTCATTTAGCACTCATCACATCAGCGTCTTTAAATAGGCACCACCCCTGAAGTATCATGGTCAATTCATCTTCTGCTGCACTGTGTCAATGCTGAAAGCATTAAGGCATTTGAGACGTGCTGCATCTGGACACACGACTTTATGCCTGCTTTATGCTACGTGTTTGGTTGCGGCACGTCTCATGTGATATTGAACCATACACCACTTTGTATGTAAACAATACTGGTTTCTGCATGTGGAAGGAGGTCGTAACATTGTGTCACACCTTTCGTTTTATCAATAGTAATTAGGGGCCATCCTCAGTATTACGCGCTTCAAAACACCATAGAATCGGATATAATGTGCACAGGGATGCCTGGTGAGCAAAAGATCATCAGGCCGACATCAGCCCATATAGCCATGTGCATGCCAGCCAAGACTGACGCTGGCCCAAGGAGACAGTAAACAGTACCAGAGGCTGCTGTCAAAAGAGGGTTATCCCCATCACTACCGAGAAAAAAACTAACGCCACCCAGCTGCAAGAAGTATAAGTCCTCATGAGCCCCACAGGGGCTCGTGAAGATCTATACCTCTTGATGAAGTCAGGCTGTATCTAAGTTCCTTTGATGGCAAGGTGTCTTTGGCATAAAGTTACAGATATTTATTATACTGAGGCTGACCTGTATTAACTGGGGTTGTTCTCTTTGCTTGCAGATGGCACTGAAGACACACAGAAAAACATGGCGTCAGATGCAGTATGGCAGTCAGCCTGCTTCACAGTGGCACCTCATGCAAACAGCTTAGATGTACATCACCACTCTGGTGCTGTGAATGGGTTGTACAAGTCCATGAACATTTTGATCTGGTGTTAATCCACCAGTATTCCGTCCCAGTATTTTGGAAAGAAAGTGTTTCTTGACTGGAGTCATCAGCAGTGTGTATGACACAATGGGGTATTCAGGTCACTGAAGATTGGCCATGTGATAAAGCACATACCCATACACATGAACATACACCCCCACACACACTTATTGTCAATTTGCCATTTAGTAAAGGTTGTGAAAAAACTTTCTTGTGGTATTACTGCGTGTAAAGGCATCGTAAAGAATTAGCGTGTGCAAATACACTGAAATGCTTCTTTCTGTACAGTGGCACAATATGTGTGATGTATTGTGGTTTTGGCCCTTTTGACTTGTAGCAGCAACACTGAAAATCACAGACCATCATGTGATTTAACCCGATTGTGTCATAGCCACCAGTACTGTAAACAGTACCTGTGGCTGCTGTCACAAGAGGGTTAACCCCATCCCTACTGAGAAAACTAACGCCACCCAGCTGTATGAAGTATAGATCTTCATGAGCACGGCAGGGGCTCATGAGGACTTATATTTCTTGCTGAACTCATTTTGTATCCAGGTTTATTTGATGACAGGGTCTCTTATGCATAAAACTAACAGAGATTACGGAAACACAATTTGCATCCACAGGCAGTGAAGACTACTTTGGCTGATGTGGTGGAGGTTTCCAACCTGCGTGTCCTGGCTGGGTGCAAGAGCACTGGTTATGTTTTAGCTCTTTTCATCCTGATACACTTCCAATTGAAATTAATTTGACTCTAATAGTTCAAGGGTGGTGCCAGAATAGCTTGGCACCTCAGGCGCCAAGCTGTTCTGGCACCACCCTTGAACTAAAATGCTTGATCTATCTCCTGCTCTGTAATGTAGCCTTCACGGGAAAACAAGCAAATTTTTACGAAATCAGCCTCATGATGAGCACAACCACAGTACTCTACCCCTTGAGCATTGTTATATTTGATGGGTTTTTGTTGTTTTTTTATGGGAAGGGGGAACTGTCCTGTCCAGCTCATGTAAAGCATATACAAGTTGTGAAAGGATTTTTTATCTGCTGTGATTTGGCAAAAGTCAGGATGTCCAGTTTTTAGAAAAGCAAGATTTTCATTTTATACAAGGACCGTAAATGGACATAGTAGCTTTTGCCATATAATGGTAGATATGTGTGTTGTGTAAATAAACATCAGTAAATTAATAAAATCAATATTGTTGATATGGTAATGTTACTGTATCTGACTTTCTTTTATTTTGTAAAATGTGAGACTGTTTTCATTGATTTGTTGTTATTTATAAAGGAAACAAAGCTGGGGTATCAAATTTACTGGTCAACTGCGTAGAATTTTAACGCAATCAGTCAACATGGATACAAAACGTAAGTTATCTGGCTTGCATGCATTTCGTATACTGTAAATTTATTATACCTGTCTGCATCCCAAAGTGACCGTAACATAAGCTCTTCTTTTTGCAACAAATATTGTTTTTGTTTTTCTTTTGGAAGCTGGTGCTTCCAAATAAAAGATGCTACTTAAAGTTATATATTCTGTTAACCCTTATCATCCTGATACACCCATTGCTTGAAATGAATTTGATAGTTCAAGTGTGGTGCCAGAATAGCTTGGTGCCTCCGGCGCCAAGCTATTCTGGCACCACCCTTGTACTAAACCCTAATCTGTAATGTAGCCTGCAAAGGACAATAAGCAATTGTTTATAACAAAATCAGCCTGAGGATGTAATGGGTTAAACAAGCTTCAGCAAACAGAGCTTTCTGTGCCTTATAGCACACATATTGTAAAAGTTCACGTGTGGTGATAAAGGTTGTGTTATCTCTGCTGCACACTAACCATTTTTTTGCAATGCCACACATGGGCCAGTGCTGTGGAGGAAGATGCTGGCAGCGACAGTTCCATGCAAAGAATGTGGCACCGTGCTGTTTTAAAGACTGTGTAAAAAAAAAATAACCCTTATCATTAAGAATACACCAGTGTGTGAAATAAGTTTGACTAAAATAGTTGAGGGTAGTGCCAGAATAGCTTGGTGCCTCTATTCTTGCAATACCCTTGAACTAAAGCCATTGGTCTCTATCCTTACCTGTAAGTACTATAATGTAGCTTGCATATGGCAGTGTACAATTTTGAAGCTTTCAGCCTCAGTATGATATGTGTTTAAGAGGTTGATTCAATGTAAAACACTTTTAAAAGTCGTTGCAGAAATAATTTATGCCTGACTTCCTATTATGCAAACTAATCACTAGGACTGCTCAGTCGGACCGATAAAATGCTGGCTTTTTAGATCTCACGTTTTATCCGTTGAAACGAGCACTTCTGATTTTGCATAAGGGGACGTTGGTCATAATTTAATTTCTACATGTACATCTTGCAGTCATGGACAAATATCCGTTGTCTGCAGTTAACTCCTTCACTGCCAAGAAAAAAAGTTAACATGCACCCAATATTGCATAGACTTCAAACATTCCTTGGGTTCATCCAGCCCCAGGGGTGGATCAGTTACCTTAAGGTGGGGTGGGGGGTTCCAACTTTTTGTTTGGGACTTTCAACTTGCTAGAAATGACCTCCCTGATGCTAGACTACCTTGCTTCCAGGCGCTCAAAAATCGGAAAGCGTTTTTGTTTTGTTTTTTTTTTGGGAGGGGGGGGGGGGGGTAGAAGGAAGGAAAGCGGGCGTGTGCGTGTTATGACTCTCACCGTCCACCAAAATATTGGGGGGGGGGGAGGGCTTGCCAAAATTTTAAACGGGGGGGGGGGGGGGGGGGGGGGGGGGGGGGCAAACACCCCAAAAAGGGATTTATTATAGCATTTAAAAATAATTAGGGGGGGGGGGGTGGAGGGGGGCTACCAGAACCCCTGGAACCGCCCTGCCTCCCCATCTGCCCCGGAGCCCACATCATCTGCGAGGGGTATATTGTCACCGGCCCATGCAGCCGCAGGAACGGATGAGCATAGATTATGCCTCTTGCTCTGAAGGAGTTGCATCGCTGCTTTGCGCAGTTTGAGGTACTTGCCCGGTAAGTGAGGTTACGTTTACGCGGAACGATCCTAACAACGAACGAGAGCGAAGTCACAGCGAATTAATAACTAACCGATAGTACCATGAACATTTACTAATGGTCAAAACTTAAGGGCCACTTTTTATCGCAGACGCACCGACAACACTACACAAATAATGTAGCAATACTTGGAGTCAGTACTTTGCTAATTTATTCAGTAACAATTTCATTTAAGTTTTGAGTAAATCAAGCAATTGTAACAACAGCAGTACGTTAGAATGTTCACCCACCCCTCATTTGAAAAGTCACACAAGACTGGTCCAGTCAGTAGCGAGTGTACCCACCGTTTGCAGCCAAGCATTCAATGCAGCGTTGACGCATGGAGTTCACCAGGGTTCGGAGAACATGTGGGATCGCTCCCCACTCTTGATGCAGGGACTGAGTCAACTGGGGGACGCCTTGAGGTGTGTGTGTGTGGGGGGGGGGGGGGTGGTTGCTGACTACACGTTGCCCCATCACGTCCCAGAGGTGCTCGATGGGAGCCAGATCGGGTAAACGAGTTGACCACTCCATCCTCATGATGCCCCGTTGCTCAAGGTACTGATCCACCACACGGGCTCGATGAGGTCGAGCGTTTTCGTCCTGGAGAACAGAATTGTCGTCTATGGCTTGGAGAGCTTGCTGGATGAGGGGCTGCACAATCTCGGTCCGATAGCGCAGTCAGACGACGTGGAAGGGGGGGGGGGGGTCCTGCCTTCCCTGCTGAAGCCTGCCCAGACAATGACAGAGCCTCATCCGTAGCGATCCACCTCTTGGACGCATCCATCCGTGAATCGCTCGCACTGGCGTCTCCAGATCCTCACCCTGCCGCCGCTGAAGGACACAGTGAACCGTGACTCATCAGTAAACAGAACCTGAGTCCACTGGAGTCTGTTCCACCTCACATGTTGACGACACCAGGCAACCCGGGCTCTGCGATGAGCTGGAGTGAGGGGTATTCTCACTGCTGCTCTGCATGAAGCCGGGCCAATTTCGCGCAGACGTCGGCAGACTGTGCTTCTGCCCCTGACGTTAACGTTTGCAGCTTGTATCAGTTGACGTCGCAGAGGGGTTGATGTGACAGTTCGGTCGCGCAGAGCTGCCACACAGAGGTATCTGTCCTCCCTTCTGCTGGTGCCGTGCGAGCGTCCTGAGCAGGGTCGTCGTTCCGCCCTTCCAGTTTCTTGGAATCGTGCCAGCAGCCTCTGGATTATTGAATGGGACACCCCAAGACGTCTCCCAACTTCTCGTCCGGAAATTCCACCCTGCAGCCATGCTAGCGCCCGGCCTTGATCTACTGGCGTTAGTCTTCGTCGTGGTGGCATGGTTAGGAAAGTGACAATTATGCCCCTACTGTACTGGTATTTGTAGCGAAGCAGAAGTGCTCAGTGTTCACCACTGACCCCTTTAGCACGTGCATCACGACTTTACCGAGTTTTTCCACCTGCCTGCCTTTGGTACGCTTGCCAATATCGCACAGCTTTTCACAAAACCTGACGATGTTTCACGTGCATTTGACACTTTCGTGGAAATTGATGAATTGTGGTCTATTGTTCCCAGTACAGTGGACTGTCTAAAGGTCAACTTTCAACCCATTTGGATCGAAAGAACATTGTATTTTATTAGCGTAGTACTTGCGACAATAAACAAAGACACAAAAAAGTGGGGTGGCCCTTAAGTTTTGACCATTAGTGTAGACTGACAACACTCCAAACATCTCCAAGAGGATCTATGCCTCTTGGAGATGTTTGGAGTGTCTGTGCTTATGATACAAGCCTAGGTTACCCGCCTTGACTTCGCTCTCGTTCGTTGTTAGGGAGTCGTTCGCTACAAACGAAACCTCCATACTAACAGTACAACTGACCGGCTGCTACGAGGACGCATGCCACACTGATCGAGACGATCCGATGAAACAGTCCTTTTAGCCCTCACTTTAAAGGGGTTCAATCTTCAGTCTTGCATAGAAACCTCTTTGGCCTGATTTTGATTTAAGAATAATTTCTTTTGATGATCAGTTTCAATCTCAGTGTCAGTCCTCGGATCACTGAACGGATATTGCGGGGGCTTATGAGGCTCTATGCCTTTTGCTGACAGCACTTGGGATCCATATTCCTGGAAAAGCTAGTGTTTATTGGTGTTGAATTAACGAATATTGCAGAGGCACATTCTGCTGTCAGCTTGCACTGAACGGGTTAATTAGGAGTGTAGTCGAATAAAGGGAAGCAACTGTGGAAACGGTAAGTCTTCTGTGGTATTGTACTCTACCTTCCATTGTCTCCCGCAATATTTTCTTTTCTTCACTTGCACTGACAGGGTTTAAGTAAAGACACGCAGAGATAATTTCACTTTCAGGAAAATGCAGTGAAAACCCATGCTTTAGTCTTCTCTTGGCCTTTCTTGTCTTAGTGTCAGTCTTGCGGTATCGTACGCGATACGTAGGTATCGTGAGGGTGGCAGGCTTTCGGCTCGCCCCGTAGATGCATTTACATCCGTTAGCCGTTTTCATCCTTATACACCCACTACTTGAAATAAAATTGATCGAACGTTTAAGGGTGGTGCCAGAATAGCTTGGCGCCTCAGGTATTTCCCAAAATGTCGCATTTCTTTTGCTCCTAAGTCATCCGTTGTCAATAGCTACACAATGGACGTGCTATCTCACTTAACCCATTCAGCCCTGACGCACTATAGCAGGAGATGGATCGACCATGATAATTCAAGGGTAGTGCCAGATTAGCTTGGCGCCTGTCGGCGCCAAGCTAATCCGGCACTGCCCTTGAATTATCATGGTCGATCCATCTCCTGCAACTGGTGCATAGTCATTAGATGACGCCTCCAAAATTTGGGAAATACGGCCGTCGAGCTGAACGAGTTGTGAGTTGGCAAAGGCCAGTATTACAATATTTAGATAAGCGAGAATTTCATTGCGATACACTGAAATCTCGCTTTTCTCAAAAATGGACACGCTGACTTTTGCCAAACAACGGCAGATATTATAAACACGTAAACTAAATATTGCTTATGGGGTAATGTTGCTGCTTCATAACTGTTTTGTGAATTACACAAGATTTCTTTTATTTTGTAAAATGTGAGATTGCTTTCATTGATTTATCGCTATAAGCATAAGGAAACAAAGCTACTGTATCGTAATTTTGTGATACACTGTGTACAGTTAAAAACAAACAAACAAAACAACAACCGTGTGGTCAGGGGTGGATCTGGGGGGTTCCGGACCCCCCCCCCCCCCTTGCTTTTTGTTGTTGTTGTTGTTGTTGCTTGTGATTATATATTGTAATACATTTCCTGATGAGTCATGGAAATGTCAAAGAAGTATTAAAAGTAAGAAAATTAAAAAAAAAAACTTTTCATTTTAAGTTTTCAATGTTTCTAAAAGCATGGTTTAAATTCTCATTGTCATAAAAAAAAGTGCACTACATTGATGAATCGATCATACTGACCTGGATGCTGAAATAGGAGAACAAAAAAAAACTAAAATTCTTCATAAAAGCATCACTTTATTGCATGATTTCACTTTTCGAAACATAAATAGTATAATTTTGTTGCGTCCAATGCAAGTCGATCACACATTCACTCAGCCCCAGTTATGGCAGATGGATCGACTATGATAGGCCAAATGCAGCGCCTGATTTCCAGGTGCCCAGTTAATCTGCCACTACAGTTGAGATTTAAAGGTTTTTTTTTCTACTCAGACAAAAATGTTAACCCTTTGGCTGTCGGTTGTGTTTTTGTCGCTACCGACAGACAAAAATCTGCACTGCAGTTGAGATACAATAGAACCTGGTTTGAGCAATCACTCTTATGAGAGACCGCTGTTACTAAAGATCGTCATTTGGGCACCTACATCAGGGCCGGATCCAGGGGGGGGGGGTGCTTTGGTACTACAGCACCCCCCCCCCCACCCCCGCGCCTGGCATCAAACTATAAATAAGTGTGTTTAAAATTGAGTTGTAACGTTTGTGTTCTCAGTGCCGGACGTAACACCAGTTAGAAACTTTCAAAAACGTCACAAGAACAGTTTCGGTTGTGGTGTTTTGATATGTACTAGACCCTGACAATAGAAAAAAATAAAAGTTGAGCACCCCCCCTCCCCTTTAAAAACTGATTGATCCGGCGATGTGCATGATGGGCTTTTAACAACAGGTTACACTTTTCGCCCGTCAAAGGCCTTTCCTGAGAGAACACCTTTCTTTTAAGACCATGTTTTCTTGCAAAAATGGTGGTTGCTCTTAACAGGTTATGCTGTAGTGCACGGCTGACAAGACATTGTTAACTCTTAAACTTACAGAACTGAATGACTTCCATTCGGTAGAATGGAAGTCATTTAGTTCTGGGAGTTTAAGAGTTAAATATTATGCAGCCTCAGGTGGCTCAAAATAATGTGCTCAAAGTCTACTACTCCTACGCTAGAATAGTTGAACACTTTGGGTGTCGGTAGCGGTTTTAGTCGCGATGATTCCTGCTGGAATCATCGCGACTAAAACCGCTAACGACACCCAAAGGGTGAATAATCTCTACCTTTGATGACAAGTGTAAAACGTGAATTACGTGAATACCTTATGACTAAGTTTCACGTATCCAGACAAAATATTAAAGCGCAAAATCATCAAAGTTTAGACAATTCCTCGGCTGCCATATTGACATCTGGTGGTTGTTCTTCCGACACTGGTTTTCTTGTCTGCAAAGGAAAAAAAAAAGAAAATAAATAAATAAATAAATACATAAATACATAAATAAAACAACCAACCAGCCAAACAATCAGCAAATCAACTGAATAAGTAATAACAATAACAAAAGTGTAGGTAATAGAAAATCACACGAAAATCATTCAAACAGAAAACTGCAAAGTCAAGCACGTAAAAGCACTGTAAGGGAGAGATCTGTGCACTACTGACCAATGATCATAGATTTAATTGGTCATATCACAAAAAAAGGAAGAAGAGAGGGTATTAAGCGAGTGACTGGAAAGCAGAGAATGCCGAAGACCCCCCCCCCCCCCCCAACCCCCACTCCCATTTGGGTTTAACGCCGAGCAGGCGACTAAGGTCATCTCACGGCGGGATGGGTAAAAATCTGGCCAGCCAGACTAAAAGAAAGGTCTTAAGACAAGATATATCTTTAAATTATTACATGCTAAAATGTCGCACGGGACTTTAAAGGAAACGTCTACAAACTCACAAAAAGGGTCAAAATAATGAAATTTGCATAGTCTATGAATGCTCAAATATTATTTTTAAAAATTGCATTCTCTCAGGAAACTGAAGATTTTGGTCGGGGGAACATCCCGGAACAAAACCTTCAGGGAGTCTGCCGTGAAGTGTTATATCTTGTGTCAATTAGATCCGCACAAGACAGCAACACGTGTTTAACTCATTCTACCCCAGACACACCGCAGGAAGATAAGGATCGACCATGATAGTTCAAGGGTGATGCCAGAATAGCTTGGCGCCTATGGGCGCCAAGCTATTCTGGCATCACCCTTGAACTATCATAGGTCGATCTGTGTCCGGCACTGCAGTGCAGTCCGAACTTCAGAGGACAACGGCAAAATTTTCGGATTTTGGTGTTGGGGTAGAATGGGTTAACAGAAAGCTGCTCTACAAGAGAAGAAGAAGAGCAGAGAAGAGCAGAAAGGCCTTTCATATCATGACGTTCAAATTTCATAATTGACGTTAGTCCTTTTGCCCAGCATTACTTCAAAACATACTAAGAATATTTTATAAGGGGGATATTGTGAACTGCTGATCCTTTACTGCCTTGAGTAGGTCGCCTTGAACCACCCTGGTTGACTGTGGAGCTCCTATACTGGTATAATTACCCAGTGCGCAAAGGCCACCGGGCAGACGTCAGCCGCCGTTGGCCCGCCCACGGGCGTGCGCACGCCAACGGCGGCCCTGATTGCCTTTTGCGCGGCATTGGATATCTCGTTCATTGTCGGCTGACGCAGATTATGTTTCTGCAATCTTCGACGATTCAGTACCAAAAAGCCCTGCCTGTCCCAGGAACATGGATTCAGAATTGTGTCAGCAAGAGGCATCAGATCACATGAGGATCTATACTTCGTGCAGTTGGGTGGTGTGCAGATTTTCTCGGCACTGAACTTAGGAATTTTGTTCGTGTAGCTCCACGTGCTAATCGTGTAGGCACTGAAAATGATCTGCTCCAAAGTTCGGTGCAGATGCTGGTGTTTTTTTTTTTTTTTTCTTCTTTGAGCTAAACAAGATCACGATACATGTGGTAACCTAATGTTAAAGGCCCACTACCGCCGTAACTGCTCTATGATACACTTCTGTAACGGATGGTTTCGAAACGCCACACACAGGTCTAGTTATGGTTCATTTAGACACGGGACAATCCAGTTCAGCGCACGTCGTCTTAGTCAAGTAACCTGACAATGACTCCACTCCTTTCTATAAATACAACGCTATCAGTACGAGAAACAGCTAAAAATAGAATGACACGCTACAGGCAGCGCAGAATAAATAAGTGCAATTACGCGTGTGCTTTAGCTGCGTGTCCAAACTGCTGTTAAAGTTCATTAGGTGTGTCGACAAGGCATAACAAACACAAACGGTGCAGAAATGTGTCTTCAGATTTATGCGTAATGATACTTTAAGAAAAGGGAGAGACGCCTATTGTCTGTTAATCTTGCAGTCCAACTCCCTTATCAGAAACCTAACCCCTTTTACCGTCAATGGACGCAGATTGTGTTTTAGCCTTTAGAACTCATCGTAAACTCAACGTCAAAGCTCCCCAGGCGTTCTGAAAAGGTACGTGGATATGAAGTGGTTTCAGCAAGAGTCAGAGATTCGCATGAGACCCGCATGACTTACTATGCTAAAAAAGAAACAACTAAAAAATAAAATAAAATAAAAAAAACTCCCCCCCCCCCAAAAAAAAAAAAAAAAAAAAAAAAAAAAACACACACACACACAAACACTTAAAAGAAGCCAAAGGTGATTAACCCGCTCACTGCCGAGAGTAACTGGATACCACTCAACTGGGGAAGGGGGGGGGGAGGCTCATGCGGATCTAAGTCTCTTGCTAAAAGCGCCGTATTCATGTTTCTTGAGCGGCTGGGGATTTTCGATGTTGAATTTAAATGTTTTCAAAAACACAATCTACGTCCAACGGCAGCGAGCGGGTTAACTAACAAACTAAGAAACTAACTTATGCATGTGGGTTAACTCATTTGCACCCACGGCCACATTTCTTAAATTTTTGGAGGTGTCGCCTAACAACCACTTACCAACTGCCGGAGATGTATCGACGGTGAAAATTCAAGGGTAGTGCCAGATGAGCTTGGCGCCGATCGGCGCCAAGCTCATCTGGCACTACCCTTGAATTTTCACCGTCGATACATCTCCTGCTGTAGCGAGTTGCGGCTAAATAGGTTTAGGTCACTAAAGCACACAACTGTTTTTTAAAAGGTCGTGTCGCACTTCAAGGTAACAAAACTTTCCAGACAGTTCTCTATCAGAATCAGGTTTATGTGTGCGTTCCGATTTTCAACAATACTTGCGGAAAGAAACGTAAACCTAGAACACAAGGTAAATGTCACGCGCTGGTAATAAAACTAACCAACGACGCTTGTCAGTCCCTCATCAAAACCACCCCATGTGCAAAAGGCATAGACTCTCATGCGCTCCTACTGTCGCAGGAGCTCATGAGAATCGATGCCTTTTGCTGGTCGAGATTAGTTTCACCAGTCCCTCAGATTGCAGGGGTTATTCCATTTTCTCTTTCACAAGGATTGTTTCTCAACTAATCAAAAGTTGTTTTTGTTTCCAGTTGCAGTTCTCAACGCCTACACCGCGGTCTATTTTCGTCGACGATTGTACTGATCGAGTTTTGCAGACTTTTCATGAGAAACGTATGAATACCGTTGACTGAGAAACGTGATGAGTTCAGATTTTCACGTGTTTACCAATGCCATGGTGGAAAAACAACAACAAGAAGAACAAAAGCAAGTTACCCAAAAGATCCATTCGGTTCAAATTTTGTAGATTATGCGTTTAGTTTTTCAAGCGTGTTCCTCTGCCATGACAGCCGGGATAACGAAAAGATTCTTTCGCTACAAATTTTGTAGATCAAGAAAGCGAGCTGACTCTGCTGAAGGGTACTCCTTTCTCTTCGTTCACACAAAACGCCCGCGCACACGCACAAGCATGCGCGCGCGAACACACACACACACACACGCGCGCGCGCCGAACTGGCTATCAATGATCAGACTTAAACGGGTAGGTTTTGAGATAGTTTCTGGAAGAGTAACTGGACTGCGGGCAGGGTCTTTCTTGAGCGACGCTGTTCCATAGCAGAGGACTCTGCCTCCAGTTGCTGGAAACTTTTCCAAGCCAGTAACTTCCAGCCGACTGTCTCTTTGCATTGCAGCAAGGTTTCTGCTAACCTATCTCAAAACAAGCAATTAGGACTACCGTGGGCTGGTACTGGCTATACAAAATTACGTGCAACTCGACCATGGTGCCCAAAGGACTTGCGATGGTCTCAACAACAACAACAACAACAAAAACCAAAACAAACAACAACAAAAACTGCAATGGTCCCTAAAAAAATATTGCTACGGTCTCTTAAAAACATATTGCGATGGTCTCTTAAAAAATCAAACACAAAAACAAAGACATTTTTAAAAAAACAATAACTACAAGAGACATAGATCCTCATAAGCCCCCGCAAAAGCAGGGGCTCATTACGATCTACGCCTCTTGCACAAAGACAATCAATGCAGGCGCTCATGAGGATCTATGTGTCACTTGACGTCGGTCTTCATAAAGCATTCAAGCCATTCAATGAATCACAACCCAGTACGTAAAGGCCATGGGGTCGAAGTCTGCATCAGCGGGCCCACTGCGGCTGACTTCGGACCGATAGCCTTTACGCATCGGGAAGTATCAGGAAGCTTACCTTCTTTGCACTCGCGGCATCTGATTTCAAAGTCTCTTGTCTAGCGCTGGTGGTATCAGGCTTTTTCTTCGTCATCAGATCTTTTACTTCGTCGAAAGCAGCATCAACCGCCTCCGTCTTGGCCTTGTTCTGAAAGTTGATCTAGTCCAGAAGTAAGGAAAGAAAAATAAAGTCATAAAATTCATTTTGTATGCCTTTTCGTACGAGTTGTTTTGCAGCTGAAAAAAAAAAAGAAGAAGAAGAGACGGAAACACGCCCACAAAGTCTCTCTAATACGAGCTTGCATGCATTTTCCCACTTTTTGCACAATCTCTCACAAACATCATAAGAAAAATAGAGGCTGTCTCCCTAAAACGAAAGAGTTCATCATTGATTTCCGAAAGCAGACAGCACTCTTCTCTGAGGCTACTGTTTTACATGGACAGGCCGTTGAAATTGTCAGTAGCATTAAGTACCTAGGTACTATCTTTGACAACAAACTCTCATGGAATGAAAATGCCGAGGTCATTGTGAAGAAAGGTCAGCAGCGGTTTTACTTTTCACGTAAACTTAAATCGTTTTCAGTGGACAAAAGAATTTTGTTCGTGTTCTATAAATCTGTCATTGAAAGTGTCTTGTCTTTTTATTTTATCTGTTGGTATTCCAACTTGAGTATCAAAAACAAAAATGCTCTGGACAAGATCGTAAGGGTGGCATCAAAAATTATTGGTGAAAATCAAAGAAGCTTGCAGTGTTTTGTAGAGAGACAAATAGTGAAAAAGGCATACTGTATTTTGGCTAACAATGATCATGTTCTGATCGCCGAGTTTGACCGTCTCCCCTCGGGCCTCGGTTCCGCTGTCCAGCGTGTACGACGAACAGACGAAAATTCTCTTTTGTCCCTACTGCAACTCGTCTCATTAATGGCCCCCAAGTGTGAGTGTGAGTGTGTGTGTGTGTGAGTGTGTGTGTGTGTGTGTGTGTGGTGTGTGTGTGTGTGTGTGTGTGAGTGAGTGTGTGTAAGTGTGTGTGTGTGTGTGTGTGTAAGTGTGTGTGTGTGTATGTGTGTGTGTGTGTGTGTGCGTGTGTGTGTGATATGTGCACGAATGTTGTTGTTATTTCTTTACATAAATTTTATTTATTAATGTTGTGCTGTTTTTAAATACATTTGATTTTAATTGAACTGATTGTTTGTATCAGTATTGTGTGCATATTTTAATGTAAGTTTTGTGTATATTTAAGTGACTGAGCCTGTCGGACCACTTTTAATTGCCGCTCGCGGGATAAATATAGTTTATTGAATTGAATTGAATTGAAAAGGGGTAAGATTTTATCACGTAGGCGTGATGCGGTATTCTTGAATAAAACAAACGTTGAAAAATGTCACATGGAATTGTGTCAATGACTCGCCCGTTTTAATACGTGCACCTAAATTGCCACAAAAAGTAACAAGCTTTTAACCCCTTCACTGCCGAGAAAAAAATGAACACTATCCAACTGCATGTTTCTTGGGCGGTTTTGGCTTTTTGGTCGTTGAATGAACAAAGATTTCAGAAAAAAAAATGTACGTACCGTGGCGGGGAAGGGGTTAGTACGTGCGCTCAAACTGCCATAAAAGTAACAAACTTTTACAGTGAAAAGAGTTCCAAATACATGACATCCATGGCATTTTACAGTTAAAGGCTAAGCAGACATCATTTTTTCCTGCCGCCATATGCCGAGGCGAAATATGTCCGAACAGGTAGGCGTAATTACTTAGCAAAACGTTCTCCCGGGAGGGGGGGGGGGGGGGGGGGCGTTAAAAGTCACGGGGCAGAAAATGTCCACGTACACAGACGTAAACTGCCCAGCGAACAAAAGAAATCCTCGGCCTTACGTCATGCGAAAAAAACATGTCCAATTTATTAAAAAAAAAAACACGCCTGGAGTGGACGTCAATTGGCAAACAATGTCCCAGTCCCTTGGCGTAAGTTGCCCAGTGAAGAAAAAGTCCTCTGGCCGACATGCATCGTATGGCCGCAGAGGTGGCGGAGCGTGTATCATCACATCGCAGACTATTTAAAGGTGGGGGGAGGGGGGGGGAGGGGGTGGGGAGGGGAAGGGGGGGGGGGCTGGGAGGCGGGGGGGGGGGGGAGGCAGAAGTATGGAAATAGCCTACTTTGTTCACCTCGCAATAACCGTGCAATTTCTTCGCTTACTAAAGAACAAATGACGTCGGTGGAAATTAACCTTTCATATCACCCCGGAAGTCAATGTGCAGCATTTTTTCAACATGACTTGTTCATAAAGTTATTCATAGCGATCGTCTGAAATAAAATTATAGCAACAACCTGATCATATGAACCAAAAAATAATTTGTAATGATGTAAGCGGAGAAATAGCACGGTTATTTCGAAGCGAACAAAGCAGGCTGGAAAACCCTCTAGCATTCTGGCCAATCGTTGCAGTCACATGTTTCTAAGTTTTACAGACCTAGTCCTTAGACAGGTCTGCATGGAGTCTAGTATGGAAAAAGAGATTATTATTCGTGAAGAAAGAGATTATCTGTCGCGGAAAAAATACAAGATTATCATTTGTTCAGAGTTTGTGGAGGCACGCCTTGGTCTTTAGGGATGGGCACGGCGGAGTAAATGGGTGTTTGGGTAAGATTAATAGTGGGTGGGTGAGTGGAAGAGTGGGGGGAGTTGGGAGGAACACTGAGGCGACGGGAGGGTGAATGAGTAAACTTTCAAGTTTATTAAAACATGCCTTTCATTTATTTTTCTTTGGAAATGGTGGGATGGTTCAGTTAATTACAGTCTACTCCGCTTAGAACAAGGTCGGATATAACAAAAGTAGGATGGTTCAGTTAATTACAGACTACTCCGCTTAGAACAAGGTCGGATATAACAAAAGTGGGATGGTTCAGTTAATTACAGACTACTCCGCTTAGAACAAGGTCGGATATAACAAAAGTGGGATGGTTCAGTTAATTACAGTCTACTCCGCTTAGAACAAGGTCGGATATAACAAAAGTAGGATGGTTCAGTTAATTACAGACTACTCCGCTTAGAACAAGGTCGGATATAACAAAAGTGGGATGGTTCAGTTAATTACAGACTACTCCGCTTAGAACAAGGTCGGATATAACAAAAGTGGGATGTTCAGTTAATTACAGTCTACTCCGCTTAGAACAAGGTCGGATATAACAAAAGTGGGATGGTTCAGTTAATTACAGTCTACTCCGCTTAGAACAAGGTCGGATATAACAAAAGTGGGATGGTTCAGTTAATTACAGTCTACTCCGCTTAGAACAAGGTCGGATATAACAAAAGTGGGATGGTTCAGTTAATTACAGTCTACTCCGCTTAGAACAAGGTCGGATATAACAAAAGTCGGATATAACAACATATTGTTTAACTCATTCGCGGCCAGCCGCATCCGGATGCGCGGCATAAGCCGCGCATCCGGATGCGGCTGGCCGCGAATGAGTTAAGGTCCCGACCGCTTTCTTTCTACGTAATTTGCTTCGCTTATAACATACTTCGGACATAACAACAAGAAAAACTGTCCCTTGATGATTTGTTATATATATATATATATATATATATATATATATATATATATATATATATATATATATATATATATATTGGAAATTACTTTTAGGGTTTAACACCGAGCAGGCGACTAAAGTCATCTCAGGGTGAGGGATGGTTAAGAAATGAAATGAAATAAAACGAAACTTTATTGAAATGAAACATTATTTCTCACGGATAAATGATTAGGTACAAAAAAGACATGTATAAGAGGGGGAGAGAGGAAGAGAGGCGCGTGGGGGGGGGGGGAGGGGGGAGGGGGGGGGGGTGCGCGGGGGGGGGGGGGGGAGGGAGAGAGTGTTGTGACGACAAGGGGGCAGTGGCGTGAGGGTACAGGGAAAACAAGATTCTCACCCGCTTCAGGTTTGTGGAGACAACCTTGGTCTTGGCTTTGCGCACCCCAGCAACTTTGCTGGCCACCGGGTCCTTTTTCGCCGCACTCTTCTGACCTCGACCTTTGCTCTTCCCCATGATGACCTTTTGCCTTTCAGCTTTGCCTGGCCTTTGCAGAGTCGGTCGAATCAGTCACCTGGTCAGTCAAATAGAGAAAAGAAAGGAAAAGAAAAAAGTGTTAAATTGGTCAGCGTGTCCGGTGTTAGTCTAGGTCGCTCATGACAAACAGCCTGTGCCCTTTCTCTTCTAGAGTCAAAACGTCTGGATTGCACACTTCAGATAAAGTTAGGCACTCTATGCACGAATGTACAAGATATCATGAAAAATAGGTCAAGCGTGACAGTTTAGGGACAGTCCCTGATCAGCTTGGAGCAAGAGGCGCCAAGCTAACTAGGGGCTGCCCCTGAGCTGTCACAGTCGAACCATTTTTAGTACTCAAGTCTCCGAGGTTTTAGTTATTCACAGCCGTCTCCGAAACCACCCCCACCCCCCCCCCCCCTCAACACCCTTAAAAAAAATTATCTCCTACCTCCCTCCCACCCACCCCTTTTTTATTTTTATTTTTTTTTTATTTTTTAAAGAAGCAAGGTCTGGCGTCGGGGAGGCCTTCTGTGTCAGGATGAAGATCCCACATTAAAGTTGGAACACTTCGCTCCCCTCCTCTCTTCCCCCCTTCCTCGGGAGGTAACTGATCCGTCCCTGGACACGATGAGTGCATGAAGTGGCACTATGCGTGTGCTGTCACAGCCCATCCACTCACTACAGTTGGCGATGAACGGAAATCAAAGGGCTATATAGGCCGCGCACCACATTGGCAAATATGCTGATAGAGTGGACGCAGCAAACAGGCTTCAGGGTGGGCTGTTTTGTCGTCATGTCAGTCGCCAAATTCAGCGACTGAACGCAAAGCCGATTTTGCGACATAAGTCTAAATGTACCCGTACCGCTGTTGGTGGGAGAACTCGCCTTATAGACCCACTCGGGGAGTACGCCACAAGTACACATCGATTTAAATGAGATGCAAAGTAGACCGGCTCGGAGAGTATGACTTAAGTACACTTCTATCCAGATGAGATGCTTTGCTCATTAACTCATTCTACCCCAACACCAAAATCCTTAAATGTTGCCCCTGTCCTCTCAAGACTGCATTGCAGTTCAGGACACATATCGACCATGATAGTTCAAGGGTGATGCTGGCCCGTAGGCGCCAAGCTATTCTGGCATCACCCTTGAACTATCATGGTGGATCCTTATCCTGCTGTGGTGTGTCTGGGGTAGAATGAGTTAACAGAAGTATATTTGGGGCGTTGCGATTGTGGGTCTGCACTGGAGATTACTCGTGGCGTACTGCCTGTGCGGGTCTGTCTTTGGAGTACTCCGGGTAGTTAGCCGGACACGGACAGGTAGTGAAAACGAAAAACCGTTCAGGGCTTAACTCATTCGCGGCCAGCCGCATCCGGATGCGCGGCTTATGCCGCGCTTCCGGATACGGCTTGCCGAGAATGAGTTAATGCCTTTTGTCTACCACGAAGGTGATTTCAAAGACGGGGCACCGAATAGGGTTTGAACAATTTTGTTTACCCCAGCTGGATTCGAACCCGCGACCTATCGGACGAGAGTCAAACGCTCTAGCACCGAGCTCCCCGGACATATAGTGAGGTCTGTTTGCGACAAAGCTGTCTTGGAAAATATTACTACATTAAAACTTCGGATGTGGCAAAGTGCCGGGGGAGACCCACACGTTTTGGTTCATTCAAACTTTGTTATAAAACTACATAGAGAAAATTTTGTCCTCATCATTATCAGGACTGAAAAAGGTGACTTTCAAGGATGCGTTTGACGCTGGCACTGGAATCATTGTATCTCAAGGATTTGGGAAGCTCGTTCCAGAGTGTCGGATTTTGATATGAAAATGACTTTCTAATTTCCGGAAATCGTCTAATAAGCATTGTTATCAATATCACTTTGAAGTATTACCTATAGCTGGTGACCTTTGATGCATATCGTTGCGTACATAATGGCAGAGAACCCAGGCAGCAAAAAGACGCCTCAGGCCCACGACGGGCGAACAAGGTCCACGAAATACTGGTGCGTGCGCAGGCCTAATGCGACCGACGTTGGCCCGAGAGTCTTTCGTTTACTTTAACAGGTACGATGACTTCATTTTGCCGCGACGCACCACAAGAAGACATGGATCGACCATGATAGTTCAAGGCGGTACCAGAACAGCTTGGCGCCCGTAGGCGCCAAGCTGTTTTGACACCACCCTTGAACTATCATAATCGATCTGTCTCCTAAACTGAAATACAGTCTTCAGAGCACAACTCCAAAATTTCGGGGATTTTGACCTTGGGGCACAATGGGTTAAGACTAGGCTCCTCGTGCCAGAAATATATCTGGTTACAGCACACACAAAATCCATCCCCATCTTCCGCTGCCGGACAGACTACAATACGGCAGTGTAAAATGACATGATCATAAAGCTAGGTATTCAGATTCTTCGTGCCGGAAAAGTCTAAGATTACAGCACACACACAAAAAAATCCCTCTCTTTCCCCCCCCCCCCCCCCTGTCCCCCCACCCCACCCCCACCCGCTGTGGCCGACACATAATACAACAGAAATTATGTACAAGTATGGAATCTGCATCAGTTACCACAAAATTATTGGCATAGTCGGAGGATAAACCAGTAGCGTCATGGAAGGCTGTGGCTAATGACAGTCAATCAGCTTCACAAAACGTTGCTGATGCACGCGTCGATACATGAACTAAGCGTCGTTATGAGACTTTGTACACGTATCAACTGTGTGGGAATTGCCATACTTGCGTTTAGCGAGAAACCGGCAATGCCACTGAGGCTAGAGCTAATGGTAGCTATTAAACTTGATAACAGCTGATAATACACATGTACACACGCCGATGTATGATATAAACATTATGTTACTTTGTTTCGGGACGTTTCCCCGGACAAAGTCTTCAGCTTTCTAAAGGAAGCAGAGTTGTTTTACAAGATTTGAGTCTCTGTACTGAGTCTGCACAAATCTGACTGTTTTTATGCACTTCAAAAATCTGTAGACATGTACGATTGACCTGTGCGACTTTTCAGCAAAGATTAATTTTAAACTATATTTTTATTTTATATCATGTTTTAAGACCTTTCTCTTAGTCTGGCTGGCCAGACTTTTACTCTTCCCGCCGTGAGATGACCTTAGTATATAATTATAAAGACGCTACATTATTATCATGATTATGATTATGTAGATGCCGGGAGTAAAAAAAAAACCAATTTAACCCTTATCATTCAGAATACACCAGTGTGTGAAATAATAATAATAATAATGAGTACTTGTATAGCGCCTAACCTCGGATTAGAGCTCTAGGCGCTGAACAAAAACTAATTGTACAAAAATAACTAATTACAAAAACGCAATTTACAAAAAGTATTAAAATAAGTTTGACTAAAATAGTTCAAGGGTATTGCCAGAATAGCTTGGCGCCAAGCTATTCTGGCACCACCCTTGAACTAAAGCCATTGGTCTATAACTGTATCTGTAAGTACTATAATGTAGCTTGCATACTACGGCAGTGCACAAATGTGAAGCTTTTAGCCTCAGTATGATATGGGTTAAAGCGATCTGCTCCATGGCGGACTTAATTTGCTAGATTTGCCCCATACAACGGGATATCGATATTGTTTTGCTCTAGGCCTTATCTAGTTCTGTCTTTCTTTTCATAATCCATGTGAGCAGACACACGTACGAATCAAAAATGTTTTCTACTGTCCTTTTGTGTGTACCGGAAGAACGCTCTTCTGCGTGCAAAGGAGAAAAAGAGCAGAATAGTCTTGCATGTGACCAAATTCGAACTTTGGAAGAAGTCAGCGTTATTGTGAGACATACTAAGAACATTAAATAGAGAAGATATTGCGAACTAGTATTCCTTTGGGTGTCGATAGCGGTTTTAGTCCCGATGATTCCTATAGGAATCATCCGACTAAAACCGCTACGGACACGTAAAGGCCGGTTAACACTTTGTTAAATCTTAATCCATTCCATTAAGATGGTGTTTCCTGAACCCTACAGTGTCTTTGCAGGTTGAGTTCAGCGCCTCTCTAACTGCCTTCCACTGCTGCTCTGTGGTGACCGCCTCCTCTTCATTTACTAGCTCCTGTAGCGCTTGAAACCGGTTGGACAGCACCAGTTTGAACTCTTCTCTAACTCCAGTTTCTCTCAGGAGGCCTACATTATAGCGCTGTCTTCTTGTTGTCTCTGTGTGGCTTTTCTTTAGCTTGAGCTTCATTCTTAAGGTAAGCAGATGGTGGTCGGAGGCGACATCTGCTCCCCTCCTAACTCGAACATCTTGAAGGGATCTTCTAAATTTCTTGCTAATGCAGATATGGTCTATTTGGTTCTCTGTTGTATGGTCAGGTGAGACCCAAGTTGCTTTGTGTATCCTTCTGTGTGGGAAGATGCTGCCTCCAATGACAAGTCGGTTTAGAGCACAAAAGTCTACAAACCTCTCCCCGTTCTCACTCATCTCCGAGCCTAGTCCCTGTCTCCCCATCACCTCTTCGTATCCGGTATTGTCCTCCCCTATTTTGGCATTAAAATCGCCCATGACGATGGTGATGTCTCGCTCCGCACATTTGTCCAAGGCACTCTGGAGTCGGTCGTAGAACTCTTGTTTCTCTTCCTCGTCCCTGTCATTAGTGGGCGCATAACACTGGATGACGTTCAGCTTGAGCTTTTTCTTGGTTCTAAAGGCTGCTGTGATGATTCTTGGCCCAAGAGGTTCCCAGCCCATCAGCGCTCTTTGTGCCACTGGTGACAGCATGAATGCTACGCCTTCTGTATGGGGGGCATTCTCCTCTTCATGACCTGAATACAGAATCATCTCCCCACTTAACAGCCTTTTCTGGCCAGACTGCGTCCATCTGGCTTCACTGATACCTAGCAGGGAAAGGTTGTACTTTTGCATTTCCGCTGCTATCTGGGCGGCCTTGCCGCTCTGGTACATGGTCTTAACGTTCCATGTGCCCATGGTTGTATCCCTGGATAGAGAGAGGCGGCTCGGTCCTGTGGCTTCCGAAGACTTCCGGCTTTCACCACAGGACGTCATAAGTCTTCTGGTAGAAGAACCTTCCTCCTCCAGGAAAGGAATTACTGTTAGTCTTTTCGTCGGCGTTTTTGTAGCTATTTCCTTTTTTGCAGGGTGGGGAAGCTACCCCCACGCCCAACCCCCTTACTAGGAGGCCCAGGGGTTTTCTGTCGGGGTCACCTTCCCTTAGACCATGTTGGTTCACGGCACCTTATTTCATTCGGTGCACCCCTCTCACGAGGGACCCCCTATCCACCACCCAGGGGACGCGCCTCAACGCCGTATGGTCCCAGCGCGAGGAATGGAATGGATTAAGATACACTGTAGGGTTCAGGAAACACCATCACAAGGACTGGCTGTCAGCACAGACCTTGAAGAAGATAGAAGTGAGGAAGCAGAAGAAAGCAGTTGTCAACAACAGTCGCACGAGAGCAGCCAAAGTAAGGGCACAGGGGGAATACTGGGAAGCCAACCGCGAGGTGAAGAGGAGTATCAGGGCAGACAAGAGGGCCTACACAGACAACCTGGCAGCAGAGGCAGAAAAGGCAGCAGGCAGCGGCAATATGAAACAGCTCTACGACATTACCAGAAGATTGTCAGGCAAGTATGGCCATACAGAAAGACCAGTAAAAGACAAAGAAGGCAAGCCTATTGCAGACAGAGCAGACCAACTCGACAGATGGGCCGAGTATTTTGAAGACTTACTGAACAGACCTAGCCCACCCGACCCCCCAGACATCCAGCCGGCAGAGACCGACCTACCCATCAGCTGTGACAGACCCAGCCGGGAAGAGATCAGAAGAGCAGTGGCATTTTTGAAGAACGGCAAAGCAGCAGGCCCAGATGGCATCCCAGCGGAGTCTCTGAAAGCAGACCCAGAGACAACAGTGGAGATGCTGTACCCACTGTTTGGAAAGATCTGGGAAGAGGAGGTGATGCCGGCTGACTGGAAGGAGGGGTACCTAATCAAGCTTCCCAAGAAAGGCGACCTCAGCAAGTGTTCCAACTACAGAGGAATCACCTTGCTGTCAGTACCAGGAAAGGTCTTCAACAGGATCATCCTGGAGAGAATGAAGAGCTCCGTTGACCCCCAGCTGAGAGACCAGCAAGCAGGATTCAGGAAGAACCGATCATGTACAGACCAGATCGCCACTCTCCGCATCATCGTGGAACAGTCTCTGGAGTGGAGCTCCCCGCTGTACGTCAACTTTGTGGATTATGAGAAAGCATTTGACAGTGTGGACCGAGAGACTCTGTGGAAACTCCTACGACACTATGGTGTACCCATAAAGCTCGTCCGCCTGATCAAGAGCAGCTACGATGGTATGACATGTCGCGTGATCCACGAAGGGCAGTTCACCAGGGAGCTCCAGGTCAGAACTGGTGTCAGGCAGGGGTGTCTGCTGTCTCCGTTCCTCTTCCTACTGGCCATAGACTGGGTCATGAAGATGACCACAGAGCACAGACGAAGTGGAATACAGTGGACCCTGTGGACACAGCTTGACGACCTCGATTTTGCAGACGACTTGGCATTACTGTCCCACACTCATCAACAAATGCAGGACAAGACCACGAGGCTTGCTGACATCTCGTCCCAAGTGGGCCTCACCATTCACAAACAGAAAACAAAGACAATGAGGCTGAACGCAACCAGGGAGGAACCAGTCTTGTTTGCTGGCACCCCGTTGGAGGAGGTGGAGTCCTTCACCTATCTCGGGAGCATCATAGACAAAAAAGGCGGCACTGATGCAGATGTCAGAGCACGAATCGGTAAAGCCAGAGCAGCCTTTCTCCAGCTGAAAAAAGTGTGGAGTTCCAGAGAGCTGTCACAACACACCAAAGTCCGGATCTTCAACTCCAATGTAAAAGCAGTTCTCCTATATGGAGCAGAGACTTGGAGATTGACAAAAACCACAGTCAACAGAGTACAGACCTTCATGAACAGTTGCCTTAGAAGAATTTTGAAAATCCACTGGCCAGAGAAGATCAGCAACGTCAGACTCTGGGAGAGAACAGAGCAGATAACAGCAGAGAATGAAATTGGGCGAAGAAGATGGGGATGGATCGGTCACAGTCTGAGAAAGCCAGCTTCCAGTATCACTAGGCAGGCATTGTCATGGAACCCCCAGGGAAAGAGGAAAAGAGGTAGGCCGAGAAACTCCTGGCGTCGAGACCTCCAAGCAGACATCAAGAGACTGGGAACCACCTGGAGTAGAATCGAAGGATTGATTGATTGATTGTACATTGCTTAACGTCCCGACAGCAACAAGGCTTTCTCAGGACGTGCCTGCACTGCTTGTGAAAAAAAACCAAAACAGAACATTGAATGTATGTCGCCAGCCGGTCAAATACGTTAAATAAACCTAACACATGGGGCCTAAATAAAGCTAAGACCATTCAGCGACACACATCCAATATCAAGAGCTACAGGCAGTGCAGACAGTAGGGAGAGTTTTAAAAAGGCAAATACAGGTGAATGGACAAAGGGTAGACAGAAACACATGCCCCAGAATAGAGAGAAAAACCCACCCTGTGGGGCTGACCAGGGTGACCCTGGGAACTAAAAAATACCTAACCCCACCCAAGTCCCCCAGGGCAGACCCGGGTGGGGTAGAATCGAAGGAGAAGCACAGGACAGGAGTTGCTGGAGGTCTCTCGTCGACGGCCTATACCCGGGTAGGGGTGACAGGCGTAAGTAAGTAAGTAATCCATTCCATTAGGTTCCTTTAAGTGTCATAATATATGTACAGCGGAAGGGGGTATTTTACATAACACGGTACAAACCTGTTCACAAACAAAAATACCATTGCCAGAATACCAGTACAATTCTAAAAAAAATAACCATGAGCGCAATAAACAATATAAGGCATGCCATATATAATTAAAATATGTAACTAATCCTTTGGCTTTCGGTAGCGTTTTTTTTTTTTTTTTTTGGGCGCGGTGATTCCTGCAGGAATCACCGCGACAATAACCGCTACCGACACCCAAAGGGTTAATTTCTGAACGCATATTACTGCAGGTGACGGAAGTGTCGTGACATATTCCTGCAGGTGACGGAACTGTCGTGACATATTACTGCAGGTGACGGAACTGTCGTGACATATTACTGCAGGTAACGGAACTGTCGTGACATATTACTGCAGGTAACGGAACTGTCGTGATTTACTGATAATTTATTTTTACAATTTGTGTACAGCGATTTCAAGCATCTTCAAATAAAACAATTATCGCGGTTAGCGCTGAACGACCCGACACTCTTGCCACAACGGTGCCACATCTGCAAGAGGCATAGATCCTCACGCGCCCCCGCAGCTTGTGGGGGACTCATGAGGATCTATGTCTTCTGTTGGCTTCAGTGTTTCATATATATATATATATTTTAGTATGGCAGAGGGCAACCTCGCGTTTAAATTTACAATGCTACTACTGGAAAACTCGACAGAAAAACAAAGAAAACGTCAGACGCCTACGACAAAACTTCATTCAGTGACTACCGAATTCTAAAGACAGAAAGTAAGTTACAATCAAAGGAAACCACAGATGGTTTTTAAACTGTCATCAGAGTGAAACACGTTCAGTTTTCATCAAGCAATCGGCTACTTGTTAACCCATGACATCCTGAGGCTGATTTGTAGATACCTTGGCGCCTCAGGCGCCAAGCTATTCTGGCACCACCCTTGAACTATCACAGTTGAATTTATTTCAAGCAATGGGTGTACCAGGTTGAAAAGGGTTAACCCGCTGTACGTCGCAGTTGGTTGAAAAAGAGAAAAAGAAAAAAAAAAGCACACAAAGGAACGGATAATTAGACACACCACAAACAAAACAACAAACACACAAACTGAACTATAACAAATAAATTAATCAATTCGTAACAACTGCTGTTAGCCATCCAGCTAAAGCGAAAAGTTGGCACGAAAATCTGTCATAATGTCAACACCATTAGTGTGACATACATGTTTTCCTTTATGGGTTTGTAAAAGAGAGAAGTGGGAGGTCAGGTGTGGTGGTGAGAAAAAGCTAAGCGCTTCAGACACAAAAGCATGTCTTTGTGTCTGAAGCACTCAGCTTTAGCCGATCCTCCCAAATCTCGTCCAATGTCATAAAAGAAAGCAACAGTCCTACATCTTCCCTTATTGTGGGTGAACAGTCAAATCCCCCTTTTAATGTCACATAAAGGTCAAGTTACTTCACACCGCGGGCAAAAATCCCTTTCACATTCCGTTGGCAAGAGGCATGGATTCTCATGAGCACCAGTAACCGCCATAACGTTATTAGTGAGGTTTAGTTTGAAACGCCGGAACGACTACCAACACTGAACGAACGAGAGCGAAATCACGACTGATGACCAGCTTGTTCCAGTGATAAGCATAACTCATCATGGTCTACCCCAGACACACCACAGCAAGATAAGGATCGACCATGATAGTTCAAGGGTGATGCCAGAATAGCTTGGCGCCTATGGGCGCCAAGCTATTCTGGCATCACCCTTGAACTATCATGGTCGATCTGTGTCCTGCACTGCAATGCAGTCTTCAGAGGACAACGGCAAAATTTGGGGATTTCGGTGTTGGGGTAGAATGAGATAAACAACATTCCAAACATCTCCGGGCACATGAGGATGTATGCCTCTTGGAGATGCCTGGAGTGTTGTCTATGCTTACGATCCACGCTAATTATGTGTGCTGATTCAGTCGCTCTTGTTCGTTGTTACACGTCATTCGTTTCAAACGAAACCTTACTATGTACACGTCTTATTAACGCATCGTCGTTTAAACAATGGCAGCTCGAGGGATGTGCTTGATTAACCTGGCGCACGAAGCCAACATCTTATCGGGATGAATCTCGTTGGCACTACTTATCACGAACACCACGTGTCGACAGAAGCTAGAACTTTGTGCCAATAGCACTACGTGTAGATTGCACTACGGTCGATAGCGCTACGCACCATAGCACTACGGCAGTTAGACCGACGGGCGCCGGAACTACGCAGCGATATATCGTTAGGTAGTGCCAGCGACACGTAGTGTTAGCGACAGATGTGCTATGGACACGTAGTGCTAGTAACCGTAGTGCCGTTAGCGACACGAAATGCTAGCGATCGTAGTGCTAGCAACACGTGGCTTTCGTGATACGTAATGCTAGCGATACACACCCCCGCCGCATTACAGTTGTGTTTCTCTGCTTACACCTGTATTATTAAGTCACACCTCAAGCTCAAGGGAAATACCTCATTCGCTTGGCGCCTCAGCACTAAGCGAATCAGGCACTACCCTTGGGTTATCTGGGAACCAGGAGTAGTTGGTGACGTTTGTGCTTCACGGGCAAATGAGGGGGCAAATGGGAGTTGAACAGTTTGCTATGATAATATTGGATCCCGTTGACTAACCCTCAGGAAATGGCGAGAAGGGTCAAGACAAACGGACACCCGAACCGCCACTACCTCTGTACAAACACTTTAAAAGGACTAGACCATAAAGTAATACAAAGCTAACATCACTATACACTTCAACACCTCTTTGCCTTCTCCGTGAAAAGAATGCAAGATCTAAATGGGGACCAGCAAGACACAATGATCTTGAATAGATCATTATCATACAAGAGAGCTATTGCAGTCTGCGGGTATCCATGCTCCGTGGTGCTGAGAACTGAACGTTCAGTTTGCAAAGTTTAATAGCCAACTTGTCGAGTCCGGCCGGTGCATGAAACTTGAAAATAAACTAAATAAAAGGAAGCCTAGTCAAGTCGTCCCATCAGTGGCGTATGAAGTCATTTTCCATGAAGGGGAAGGGGGTGGTGGATTTATTTTCAGAGATAACTTTTCAGCCTCCAAAACTGTATTTAACGGGGGAGAGGAAAATTACTCTGGGTAGAATTCGCATAAGAGTACTTTTCGTGTGTTTACACAGTGTTACGTTTGTGGTTGTGTTATTCTTTTTAGGGCATGTGTGTGTGTTGATCATAGCAAAGATCCGGTGTTCAGTTGAGTTATTTTAGATCAGAATCACGTACCCTTTTAGTATGAGTCCTTTTCATTGCATGGCGAATTGCGATCTATTTGTGTGTGTATGTGACTGGAATGTTGCACATTTTACTAAATTGTTGCAAAGTCCGACCTAGATTAAGCTGGAAGGTCCAGGCGCGATTGTTCTCGTGACCTCAAATATGACGTCAAAGTTTGTAGTACGCATTTTGGTTACATTTTGTAACATTTACGTAATGCACCTAGATTTTAGTGGAAGATTGTAGATATATCTAGAGTGTTCTTTTTAATGAATGTTAATGATTTTTGGTTCCGTTTTCTTTTCTGATTGTTTGATTTGTGTAATTTGCGAGATTGTTCTGAAAATCTGTAATAATATAAAAGAGGGTGTTAGAAAATACGTGCATGCATTGTATAAGACACTGTATCAAAGTGTGGAAACATTGTATGAGACGGTGTATCCAAGTGTGGATGCATTTCAAGTTATAAGAGACAGTGTATCCAAGTGTGGATGCATTTTATAAGAGACAGTGTATCAAAGTGTGGATGCACTTGTGAGAGATAGTGCATCGCGAGAATAAAGTACTGTTTTACGTCCAGTGTGGTCTATAACCTTGTGCCACGTGTGACGAGTTGCAACCGAGTGAGGCTTTTCTACAAGAACCCTACGAGAGCGTGTCTGCATCATACTACGACCATGGCTACCACGTAACACACAGGCTCCACTTAAAGGGGCACGCCTGACCTTTTAAATGCTTCAGTTCGCAAAATGCTTTTACTGGGATTCAGGATACCCACTTAGACAGTGACCACCCTACTGTCCCACCAAATGTTTTCTTTCGATCGTTCAAAGCGAAAAGAGGCCACCGGAATCTTATGACTGGACACCATCAAAAGACTGCTTGTGATAAACGATGGTAGCTGACGGCATAACTATTCTATACGACCTTAGGTCATCAGCATAATTATAACCAATCAGAGACAAAATGGCGGATGAACCAGCGAAGAAAAAAAGAAAGTATCAGTCGACTTGCGCCGGCCGACAATGACAGACTCGGAACTGAAGAGAGGAGGAAGAGAGACAAAATACCCCTAAGTAGAACTGACATCGGACAATGGAATATAGAGCTTGGCTTGACCGCCCATCCGGAATTTGTCGCTTTCCTGCTATGTGAATCAGTAAGTAATCTACGGTCTATGTCGATCTTCCTGGCCGCGAGCGCTAGTGATTTTCAGAATTCATTATATTCAGTAGAATTTATCTCTTACTGATTTTGCAAGATTTTAAACCTATTTATAGTTATCAAAAAGTTACGAGCTAGTTATCAGATTTATGCTGCAAGGATCTGAAAACTACGGTGTGTGTCAAAATTGCGGCATATCACTGGTCGTGACACGTTTTTGTCTATGCAGCCGGCTCTCATTCACTCGATTCACAGAGGTAGTGTTTCTGCTGCGATGGTGCATTTGTTGTTTCATGTGATGCTTTCAGTTACGTAGACTTCGATGTGTGAGATGTGAAATTGCAGTGCAGAAAGTGGGTATAAATACCAATGTTCTGTTTCGTGTTTCTGAGGGATAAAGGATCAAAGGTCAAACAAAGCACCGTGGACTCTGGCTCAGTGGCTTTGCGCGGAGACTGAGTCGAACAAGCCATGCCCCCGGCCGGGCACTGACGATGCCTGCACGATCGTTACTAGTAAATACTATCAAGTACTAGCAGGTCAAGCGGAACCCGCATTGAGATTTTGACAGCATAGCGAGTATGCATGGAAGGTTTATTCTACATTCTCGTGGAAAATTATGTCAAAGGGATGCCGGAGAACATCAGTACACTGACGTGTACACTGACACCGATCGATGACCTCGCGACCTACAGTATTGACCGGGTTCTGCCTTGTGACGTAGGCTAGTAAATATGCACATATTCAAAACGAGGCCGAAGCAGACGATAATCTGCGCTCTCGGGTACAAAAACAACACACCCTCCAAACGATGATTTTCGACATTTGGCATGGTATTTACATCATAACTGCAGCTCTAAGTTAGTACACAAAGGACCCATACATAATTATACTGTCAGCAGTATCTGTTGCAGACAGTTTTCTGACTGTGTTGAGATGCTTGATCCTAGGCAATATAACTTTAAAGTCTCAAATCATGATCAAAACGCCATTTTCCGAGAATGCTCTGGTTAAGGGAAATCGTCATCCGGGATACTGCGTCTACGACTGTGTCACACTACTACTGATGGAGGGAGACACTTTAAGCGATATCATACTGAGGCTAAAAGCTTCAAATTTGTACACTGCCATATGCAAGCTACATTATAGTACTTACAGATAAGGATATAGACAAATGGATTTAGTTCAAGGGTGGTGCCAGAACTAGCTTGGCGCCTCTCGGCGCCAAGCTCTTTTGGCACTACCCTTGAACTATCTAAGTCAAACTTATTTCACTGGTGTATTCCGAACGATACGGGTTAAGCGATCTGCTCCATGGCGGGCCTTGATTGCCAAAATTCGCCGACACAACGGGTTATCGATGTTGTTCATTGCCTGAACTAAGACTTTTCTACCATTCGTTTCTCAATCAACGTGTGTACTGGCAAACGTACCAGATGTTTTCCACTGCATTTTGAGTGTAGAGATCGTAAGTTAAATTAATTCTTTTGTTCAACACGTCCTGAGAAAGCCTTGTTGCTGTTGGGACGTTAAACAATGTACAATCAATCTTTTGTTCAGCATTATTGTACGACAAACTAAGGACATTTATAAAGGATTATATTGCGATCTAGTACCCCAGTAGTAAAAAACGTTTTCGGGCCCACGACGGCCGCAGTGGGCCCGCGCACAGCCGTGCGCGGGCCCACTGCGGCCGTCGTGGGCCCGTAGTTCTTTGCTTACTGCCTGGAGTAGGTCGCTTTTAAGCAGTGAGTGCGACTGTGCAACTCAGTCTCTCGACCAAACTTTGTCTCTTCCGCTCGAGTGTTATGCCGCCCAAGGTAAAATGTAATATGATCAATGCAGAGGAAGAGGTTCAGTAGTCAGACATGAGTATGGAGCCTTGTTGTCCCAGAAACCCCTGACACGCTACGACAGGGTGCGGATCGACCATGATAGTTCAAGGGTGGTGTCAGAATAGCTTGGCGCCGCCAAGCTATGCCGACACCACCCTGGAACTATCATGGTCGGTCTCTCTCCAGAAGTGTGACGCAGACCTCAAAGAATGTCTGTAAAAAATTATATGTTCATCCTCAGGATGTAAAGCGTTATGCACGAGAGGAGAAAAGGCGCTATTTAATCCACCGACACGAAAGTTGACATTAAACTCCAGTTTCTCTGCCCTGAAGCCAAAGACACCAACTCGTTGCCCTCAGCTGTGGTTTCAGTACGTGCTCCAAACACGTACTCGCCTTCCACGGCCTTCAGAGCTCGCAGACGAACCATTCGCAAAAGGCACAGAGTCTCATGAGCCCGTGCAATTGCATGGGGCTCATGAGAATCCATGCCTCTTGCTGACACAGCTACCATGCATTTACATCCAGCCGTCTACTGTTTTTCCGAGTCATCAGTTTCCAGCGGCCGCATAACACAATGGACGCGCTAACAATGTCATCTCCATGCGCAAAAGGTCATCGGGCCGAAGTCGGCCCGATGACCTTTTGCGCGTTCGGATGTACTCTAAGAGGGCGCTGATTTTCTTCAAGGATCCCAGATAACGCACGCCTACGTACAATGAATGCCCTGTGAAGGCAACGAGACACCAAGTCAATTTTTGCGAAAAGCGACATTATTATTGTTTTACTATGAGAATTTCACTTTTCACAAAAGTGATCTTGCTGCCTTTTGCCTTTACAAGGAAGAACGGTGCCTTGGTTTCTTCAGCTTGCTTCTAAATAATAGGAAAACGTGCGATTAAGTGCGAAAGCTTAATAGGAATGATGATTAGGTTTCGTGAAGAAACGCGCTAGTGTCGTTTTGTCCTATTCTACTTCTAGCGAGGGAAAAAAGTATTATCTTGAAATGTCAACGAACACACAAAGCCGTGCTTAACCCATTCAGCCCTGACGCACTACAGCAGGAGATGGGTCGACCATGATAATTCAAGGGTAAAGCCAGATTAGCTTGGCGCCGACAGGCGCCAAGCTAATCTGGCACTGCCCTTGAATTAACATGGTCGATCCATCTCCTGCAACTGCTGCATATTCATTAGATGACGCCTCCAAAATTTGGGAAATACGGCCGTCGGGCTGAATGAGTTGAGCGATAATTGTCATGTCGGATGCTACGGTATTTTAAACCCGCGCTTTGCACTAAATGTGTATTATGTTGCGGCCCCCTCATCCCCCATCCATCCTCCACCCCCCACCCACAAACAATACACCGACCCCCACCCCACACCTCTGCCACCACAGAGAGAGAGAGAGAGAGAGAGAGAGAGAGAGAGAGAGAGAGGAGAGAGAGAGAGAGAGAGAGAGAGAGAGAGAGAGAGAGAGAGAGAGATGATGATGATGATGATGAAACTTTATTTTTCAACGGTAAAAAGTTTTGACAGAAAACAAATCGTCATTTTACAAACTTGCCGTTGCTAACATCTACAGGATAAAAAAGAAGGGAAACTATAAAATATATATGTACATACAGAACCCAATAGCATCATTATATACAGAAAAAATAATAATACTCATCACACACACATGCACACACGCACGCACGCGCGCCGCTCACACATTCACCCACACGCACACACGCGCACACACATATAAAAACCATCTGTATGAAATACATGAGGTACAGGAAATATTACAGTATCTGTGAAACGTACTAAGTCTGACTCATCAGGTAATCAAAAAGTTTTGTTTTAAAACTTCCTGGTGAGGTAATAGTTTTCAAATGTGCAGGGATGGAATTCCAAGCAAACGGACCAGAGAATGACATACTAGTTTTAAAAAGGTCAATTCTTGGCAGTGGTAGGGGTAAGGTATTGTTTCTTGAGGTCCGTTCACGTTCTTGGTGAGATATAAATTTAGTGATTAGATACTGGGGTGTCATATTATTCAGTATCTTATGCATATAGACGCATTTGTTTAATGTAAGTTGCTGACGCAGACCGAGAATGTTTAAATATCTAAATTTGTCTGTGGTAGGGATGGGGCGTCTATCTATCATTTTTACAGCTCTTTTGTATATGGAGTTTAATCTCTTCATGTGGACATCACTGCAGCCGTCCCACACTGTGGAGACATAATCAACATGGGACTTTATATGAGCATGAAAAAACAATTTACGGGTATTTGTATCCGTTACATGTCTAAGCTGGGACAATAAGAAAGTGTTTTTAGCAATGGTCTTACAAACAGCATTTATATGGGTCTCCCAGCACAGTTGATCATCAACATGTATTCCTAAGAATTTACGCTCAGTGACTTGTTCAACAGGTTCAGCGTTTAATTGTAATTGTAATGGCTGTAGTCGGCGTTGATGTTTTTGCCGCGTGGCGATTAAGATACTCTTTGTTTTTGCTGGGTGAAGAACCATATGGTTCTGTCTACACCAGTCAGATACCTCATTGAGACTGCATTGTAAACTATGGCTAATGTCCGTCGTTTTTTTGCCAGAAACATGAAGACTCGTATCGTCAGCAAATAGATTACAATTAACGTCAGAATTAGTGATATGCAACGGTAGATCATTAATAAATAGTATGAATAGAAGAGGGCCCAAAATAGATCCCTGGGGGACGCCGTATTTTACATTTCCTTGCTTAGAGTATCTTCCATGGGCGTACACCATTTGTTTTCTGTCTTCGAGATATGATCGGAAGAATGCTATAGCGGTTGCGTCCAAGTGATAAACTGTTAGCTTATTTAGGAGAATGTCATGGTCCACAAGGTCAAACGCCTTTTTAAGGTCTAAGAAAACTGCTCCTGACATCAGGCTTTTATTGATTGATTCCAGCCAGCTGTCTACAATATGTGTCAGTGCTGACTGACAAGAATGTTTCGGTCTAAAACCAGACTGGTGAATATTAAGTAATTTACCTTTTTCCAGAAAATCAAGGAGATGTTTTTGAATGTGCTTTTCAAGGGGTTTTGACAAAGCTGACAGAAGGGAGATTGGACGATAGTTATTAATATCTTCAAGATCTTTTGATTTAGGGATTGGGATTACCTTTGCTTCTTTAAGAATGGTTGGAAATGTACTTTGCTTTATGCAGAGGTTGAAAATATATGTTAGTGATTCTACTGTATACGGTAATGAGATTTTTAGGGTTTCATTATCAATACCATCAATGCCAGCAGACTTTTTGTTGGGCATGCTAGAAATATATCTGCCGACTTCCGCAACTGTAATATCAGGGATGGTGAAAGTATTTGATATAGTTGTTTTTTTAAAGTGTTCTCTGAGAGAACTCGGCACTTCATACGGTTTACTGTTATTTGCAGCTGACAATGCCAATATTTCGGCTGTCGTTAAGAAATGGTTATTTAATATATCAGCTGACATATGAGATGGGATTTCGGGTGCTGATTTACCCTTTGTTATGACGTTCAGAGCTTTCCAAACAGATGCCGTGTCCTTTTTGTCTCGAATCATTTGTTGGAAAAAAGACTTCTTAGACGCTCTAACTAAATATTTGACACGATTGCATTGTTTTTTGTATTCTTCGTACTTTTGCTCTTTTTTCAGTTTGTCTCTAAATGACATGGCCTGCTTGATATCCGCTGTTAACCACGGTGGTATGGTGGAATGTTTAACTCGTTTTTCACGTATTGGCGCATGTTTATTGAGTACACTGAGAAACAGATCCATCCAGCACGACAAGGCACTGTCAGGAGATTGGTGATCATAAACCTCAGTAAACGAAGCATTGTGCAGGTCCCACAGAAATTCGTCTTTATTAAAGTGTTTAAAGGAGCGATATTTTATAGTTTTATGTCTTTTAGTTTTTTGCTTGTCTAGTTTCATGGAGACGTTACAACATACTGGGTTATGATCGCTAACAGCTAAGGAGGGAACCTGCACATTTGATATTGTATCGTCATTCGTCACGTAAATGTGATCAATTAAGGTTGAGGATGTAGATGTGGTTCTAGTGGGTTTTTTTAACTAATTGTTTTAAACCGAATAAGGCTGTTGTTGATGCCCATGCAGCATGGTGCCCTTTGGGCTTAAGTAGGTCAATGTAGTGTCTATTCTACTCTACGGCTGTGAGACTTGGACGCTGCTTGCAGACTCAGAAAAGAAAATCCAGGCCTTTGAGAACAAGTGCCTGAGGAAGTTGCTCCACATCTCGTACCGCGAGCACAAGACCAACGAATTTGTACGGAGCATCGTCACTTCCCTGGTGGGCCCACATGAACCCCTTCTGGCAACCGTGAAACGGCGCAAGCTTGCTTGGTTTGGCCACGTGACCCGACACAACACCTTGTCCAAGACTATCCTCCAAGGCACTCTCGAAGGAAGTCGTCGGCGAGGTCGTCAGAGAAAGAGTTGGGTCGCAAACATAAAAGAATGGACCGAACTCGAGATGCCAGACTTACTTGCCACCGCCCAAAATAGAACTCAGTGGAGAGCACTGTCTGTTGCTGCTGCCTTTCAGTCCCCCCAACGCCCAGTTCGGGCAAGGGACTGATGATGATGATGATGATGAGGTCAATGTTAAAGTCGCCCAGAAGAACAATGTTATCTTTACTTTGATTAACTTTATCCATCATTTCTACGAAGTCATCATACCAGTCCCAGTTGGCTGCTGGATTTCTATAGATAAAGCCAACCAGGACTGTGGGGGATTTAGATGTTTTCACCTCGACCCATAAACTTTCAACTTTGGCTGAATCTAAGTCCTGTCGTCGTTTAACGTTACTAATTATCGAATCATGTATATATACTGCTAGTCCAGTGTGCTGGGGACTTGAGGCATCTCTGCGGAGTACTGAGAAGTTTGGAACTGAGATGGAGTTATCCCTGACAGTGCTTTTGAGCCTCGACTCGGATACACCAAAAACATGAAAATGTGTTGGCGTGTTTAAGAACACAGACAAATCTGGCACCTTATTAACTAAATGGTAAATGTTGAGGTGACCAATTCTCAACTCATCAGGTCGTTGTGGGGCAGTTTTTACATTATATTTTGGCATGTTGGTAACAGAACAAACGTAGCAATAATATTCCAAAAAAAATAATAAAAATAATGTCAATGTATAATGAATAAGAAAGCGACAAGAAAACGTAGGAAAAACAACAGCAACAACAATAAAGCAAAATTAAAATGTTTTTGACTCTCGTGGTCAGAGTCCGCTGCGAGTTCGAATTGCCTGGTAATGTCAGATACAAAATAAAAGGCTCGACAGCTATGTAGAAAGAATCAGAAAATAAAGAAACACTTCCAAGCGCACCTAGGCACGCTCGCCCGATGCTGCAGTTCCTAACTACTATTATAGTAATAATCGCACATCAAAATAAAATGGACTTCTATAATTTAAAGCAAAACAACAACAACAACACAGAGAGAGAGAGAGAGAGAGAGAGAGAGAGAGAGAGAGAGAGAGAGAGAGAGAGAGAGAGAGAGAGAGAGAGAGAGAGAGAGAGAGAGAGAGAGACAATGACAATGATCCTTTATTTGACAACGGTAAAAGTTTTGGTAGTAACAACCATTTCTCGAACTTGCCGTTGCTAATCTATTGATTACATAGTTACTATCGCACTAATTGTTTTCTACTACTGAAAAGGGACAAAAAAAAATTACATGACACAGCACAAGCCAAGAATGAAAAAAAAAAATGTAAGGGGGAAGTGACAGGAATTACCAACTTTACTGGTCGGGCATAATGACATGTTGTGAGGTTTATTTAAAATAATATAATAAGAATACACACAACCTAATACGCATACATATCGCATGCACATTTGAGCACGCCACTCTCTATCTCTAATATACACGTACGCACACGCACACACGCACAATGCACACGCGCGCGCACACACACACACACACACACACACACACGTGCACACACACGCTTACGCGGCTTATAACGTTAAGCTAGTCAGTCATATGAGTAGCTGGCTACATACAAGCTGTACCGAAAAAATATGAGTCATCAGTCGAAACCTGTGATACACGCAATTAATAATCTAATGAGAAATAGTATTTTTCAATATGTGCACAGTCACGGGGCTGCTGCTGACAAAAATAAGTACTTGGTGAGACTGACTTTAAACGAGGAGAAAGTAGCTGATGTCGTGACGTTTCTAGGCAAGGTATTTCAAAGACTAGAGCCAGAGAACGTCAAACTCGTTTTATAGAGATCAATTCTAGGTCGCGGCACAATAAGGGATTTTCTTGATCTGGAGTATGTTGATGACTGGAGAGAGAGAGAGAGAGAGAGAGAGAGAGAGAGAGAGAGAGAGAGAGAGAGAGAGAGAGAGAGAGAGAGAGAGAGAGAGAGAGAGAGAGAGAGAGAGAGAGACAGACAGACAGACAGACAAACAAACAGACAGACTAGAGTTTTGTGCTTCCCAGCCAGCGCTCACTTTTAAGATATGTGCGTGCGTGCGTGCGTTCGTGCTTGTGTGTAACAATGAGCAGGTCACTGAAAGAATTAACGAGCTAATACAGGAATGTTGTGCAACTATTACCGCAACACAATTAATTGCCTCCTTGACGTCTCGTTTTTCAGGGGACTCGATTTCTGCCTATAATCACTCCCACTGGAACTGATAGAACCTGTAACCCTTTCGCTGCCGGTAATCACAAATTTCGCGTCTGAAACCAATCCACATGACCGACATTCGCGTGAAAAACACAGTGTCACGTGGACAAAATAATAGGCATAAAGAACCTAGGACTAACAAGAGACATAAACCCTCATGAACCCCCGCGAATGCGGGGGTTCATGAGGGTTTATGTCTCTTGCAGATGGGTAGCGTTCACTTGCCCCGGCGGTTAAGGGGTTATTTGCCTAGTTGCGCGAGTAAGCTGAAAACCCTGCGCAAGCGACTCCAGCTAAACATGAGCTTTGCTTACTGGCTTGCGCACAATTTGATCTCATTCATGCATCTGACACCATGCGGACAATGTCCGTCTCCATCTCTCTTGCGTCGGTAACTACAGTGGTGCAGGAAAGGAAGATTTCCAGCGGAGGTATGGCACACAACTCTCAGAAAATCAATGAAAGGGGATGGGGCAGGAGAGCACACGGGGTAAAAACTATTCAGACATGAAATCCAGACCCAAAAAGGTGACTGCCACGCATTTAAAATGACCCCCCCCCCCTCCCCCTCCCCCACCCACGCCCCAAAAACAAACAAACAAACAAAACAACAACACAACAACAAACAAAAGAACGACAACCAAACAAATAAATAAACAAATAAATAAATAACGTTTTGAAAAGATGAGCACTCGTCCTTTCTAAGCGTGCTTCTCTCTTCGCTGATTATAAGATAAGATAAGATAGTTTATTGCCATATGTTTCTATGTTTTAAAAAAAAGAATAAAAACATTGGAATTTGTCTTGATGTCAGTTACTAAGACTAAAATCACACACACACAGACACACAGACACACACACACACACACACACACACACACACACACACACACACACACACACACACACACACACATATTAAGAGACGGCCATGCAGTTCGAGCAGTGGTCTCATGTCCAATAGGCCGAATGTTACAGTAATCCCTTCGCAGCCAGTTATCACGAAATACGCGTCCGGAAAAAAAAAAAAAACGCCTGCATACTGACGAACACTCGCTCGAAAAAAAAAAAAAACACAAATGTTTACGAGACAAAAACGGGCATAAAGAATATAGGACTAACAAGAGACAATAATCCTCATGAACCCCCGCGACTGCGGGGGCTGATATGAGGGTTTATGTCTCTTGCAGCTTAGTAATACCCCTTGCCCCGGCAGTGATGGGACTGAAATCTTAATATATAAAGTACCATTACACATAAATCTGAAGACACGTTTCTGCACCATTTGTGTTTGTTATGTCTTGTCGACACACACCTAATGAACTTAACAGCAGTTTAGGCAGGCAGCAACAGCACATGCGTAATAGCACTTAATTATTATGTGCCGCCGTTAGCGTTTCAAACTATTTTTTTTTGCTGTTTCTCGTACTGATATCACTGTATTTATAGATTGATTGATTGTACATTGCTTAACGTCCCGTCAGCAACAAGACTTTCTCAGGACGTGCCTGCACTGCTTGTGAACAAAAACTAAACAGAATATTGAATGTATGTCGCCAGCCGGTCCAATACGTTAAAAAAACCTACGACATTGGGCCTAAATAAAGCTAAGACCATTTAGCAACACACATCCAATATCAAGAGCTACGGGCAGCGCAGACAGTAGGGAGAGTTTAAAAAAGGCAAATACAGGTGAATGGACCAAGGGTAGACAGAAACACATGCCCCAGAATGGAGGAAAAAAACCCACCTTGTGGGGCTGAGCAGGGTGACCCTGGGAACTAAAAATTAGTTAACCCCACCCAAGTCCCACAGGGCGGACCCGGGTGGGGGACTGTATTTATAGAACGGAGTGGAGTCATTGTCAGGTTACTTGATATTAAGACGACGTGTACTGAACTGGATTCTCGTGTGGCTAAATGAACCATAACTAGACCTGTGTAGCGTTTCGTAACCGTTTGCTACAGAAGTGTATCTTTGAACAGTTACGGCGGTAGTGGGCCTTTAATAATAATACGCTAACTGGAAACGTGTATTTTTCCGTATCTCCTCTCAAACCGCTGGAAGAATGTACTTGCCCACTTAAAGGCGACACCATTGCAGGCGAGATTATATGTCGGGAGAAAACAATTTGCGCAAAAATGGCGTTTTGGAGGTTATCGTTACATTTAAAAAAAAAATAGAAAATAGAAAATCGCACAAGTTTTTCGAGCGTTCCTAGTCTACGGGAGAAACCTTCCTTTCTCTCTTCTTTATCAGAGTAGTAATCGCTGTGCCGAGGAATAATGAACCGTGGGCGGCACGTGTCAACGCTTGTGTCGTATAATTTTATGGTATTTTTCGCAACAACAAAAATAATACTTGGCATATTCTGTGCGTGTAACAAGATTTCCACTATCCCTTTGCGTGTCAGTAGCGGTTTAATTTTTGTCGCGATGATTGCTAAAGCCCTTTGCGTGTCGATAGCGATTTTTGTCGCGATGATTCCGAATCATCGCGACAAAAACCTCTACCGACACGCAAAGGGCTAAGCTTCGTGGGCGTGGAGAAGGAACGATACCAGACTACGTTTCTGTACGTAGGGCCAAGAGAACTAAAGTTGTATTAGGTACGCGGCACCGTGAAGGCAGAAAACAGCAAGTCCATTTTTGTGAAAAGCAAGATTTTCACTGTATTATAATGAAAATCTCGCTTATCACAAACATGGACTTTACTGCCTTTTGCAGAGCAGAGTAGGTGTGGCCCAAAGAATCTCTGGCCATACTTAATCCGGAGGAGATATGGCCAGACCATTTCGCGGCGTAACCGGGATGCCGGATATATTCAGTGGCATAAGCCGGGATGCCGGATATATCCGGCATTTCGGATTAATATGCCACAGTATAGTTTTTGTAGGTGACCTTGGTCTTAGAAACAGTGGTGACCTTCCATAGATCATTAAAAGCCCACGGAGGCTCTACACCCACTAGAAATCTTGCGTATAACGGAACCTTGTTCAAAGCGCCCACTTTCCTCTCTAGAGTTTCATGGCTTAGTGGGTGCAGATCGACCATGTTTGATCCAACTGACGACAAGTTCTACGGACTATTAACCCCTTTGCGCATTCAGCCACCGGTACTGTTTACATTTCCGGTGACTGCATGTACAAGGGTTAAATTACCCGTACAGTTTGCGTTAATACTCCCCAGGAAGACCCACTGCGGGAATACGCCACAAGTGCGCTTCTATTCAAATGAGATGCTACGCATCTCATTTGAATAGAAGTGTACTTGTGGCGTACTCTCCGAGTGGTTCTATCTGCGGGAGTATTAGTGAGGTTTCGTTTGAACCGAACGACTCGCAGCAACAAACGAGAGCAAAATCGCGGCGGACATGCAACACTCCAAACATCTCCAAGATGCATATATGAGGCATGTATGAGGATCTATGCCTCGTGGAGATGTTTGGTGTGTTGCCTATGCTCATGGTACAAACTGGTTATCGGCCGTGATTTCACTCTCGTTCGTTGTTGGTAGTCGTTGGTTGCAAAGGAAACGTCACTACCAACTCAAACGGAACGGGGAGTCTAGGTGATTTTCACATTCAATCCGCAAGAGCCTCTGTAATCTGCTGGGTGTGCCATGGTTCTGCAAACAGCGTGCAAACAATGCTCACATTCCATCTTTAAGCTGCATAGATCCTAGGGGGTTCCTGCCGGTGTCATATCCTAGAATGATTCCCCACGCCTGACCGGCCTGGGGTAACTTCAGCATAGGCAAAATTGACTCGGAGCATAGACCATAAATAACCGGACCGCTCTCTCTCCTGCTTCCGGTCTCTGCACTCGTCGCGCAACTATTCTTGCGCATCAGTCAACTCATTATTCCGGTTCAGTACATCGGAGAGCTTTTCACGTGGATTGTTTCTATGATTTTGGTTAGTGGTGCAGTTTGTAAAGTGTCTTTTGTCTTGCATTATGCCTGGTGCAAGTTGTACGATTGTGGGCTGTGGTGCATGCAACGGAAAGCACAAGGGGCTGTCGTTTTTCTCCATTCGCCAACCAAAGGACTTGAAGTGGGAGAGAGAGCTTGTTCACGCCGTGAATCGTGCAGACAGCAATTTTAACAAAGACACTGCAAAGATTTGTTCTAGACACTTTCGACAGGAATGCGTGAAGTTGGGTAAGTATTATTTACCTAGAATATAAGCTCGTTCTAATCATATTAAGTTCAATTCACTATACAAAAGTTTTATCCTGCGATTTATTCGGGACTCTTGCATGATGTTAATATCGTAAGCAAAAGTAGCAGTACTCCCCAGTAGCACACGTGTGTACTTTCACTTTCAGTAAGTATTCAGTTCTGAGTCTTATTCGGTTTGCTACTTCATGCAGAGGAACGATAGAACGGAATAGAAATCACAGGAGTATAATTAACTGTCAATTTTGTTTATGGTTGATCACTATATAATTTGTGTCTTTGCAAATTTCTTATTTTTCTGGTATTATGTTGCTGTAGGTCCTGGTGGGAAAAAACGGTATCTTCTACCCGGGAGCCTTCCAACAGAGTGTATACTTTTCAAGTCCATTGTCACAAGGCAACCTCCTCCAAGAAAAGAACCTGTAAGTGTCTATTTATCTTATAAAATCCTGTTGACAGTGTTGTATGACATTTGATAACATCCCATGGAGCAGTAGATCCATATCCGATGAACAGTTGTGCACTTGCCCATGCAGTTATGTCGATTTTGTACTTTAGACTTGGGCATTCATTTCTCCATTGTGGCATAAATCTGGTTTTGCCTTTGGCATTGATTTCTCCAGGGTTTATGATCAAATTGCAATAAAATTAATTTATGACTATATTAAGAGGATAGTCCTGTAACTTTCCCAGGGCATGTGCAGTGCGCATAACTCTGTTTAAAGGGGTCACACAATTACATGGAAATGTCACATGTTTATATAAAATATATTTCCATTGGATTGAGGTCAAATTTAAAATTTGGTGTATAGTGACCTTATGAGGTGGTATTGTCAGTGCAATAATTCAGACTAGGCCAGTAGGGGCTAAACTGTTTAACAAAAGTGTGCTCATATCCTCAGTGCTTTTGGACCGATTTCATGGACATTTCACTTGAAGTGGCCACGACAACGTTTGTCACCCAGGTCATGGCCACAGGGTCAAGATGACTGAATTTCTTTGTACTGTCACATGAAGGCAAATTTGTTTTATTGGCAGTACACTTTTCGCAGACAGCAATTATGTCTCTTGTGCATAAAAGGATGCTATGGGGTGGGGATGTAATTTTTGTTTATTGGCAAAACCTGTTATAATAATAATAATGATATAATAGAATATTATTGTTATCTATTTGGTAACATTATGCATCATAATACAACTTCACACTTTTTAAAGGGATTACTCTGATACCTGAATTTCTTTGTGTGTATTTCAGGTAGCACGTGAACCACCTCTGGTGCCTGTCAAGGTTGTCTACAATAACTTCAGTGATGTTAGAAAAGCTGCATCAAAATTGCAAGCTCCATGGTGTGTAGTTCTGCACTCCGATGCCCAAGTTGTAGCTGTTTCACTAACGCCAACTGGTATTGGACATCTGCAAGTTAGCATCACCCCAGATCTATCCGCAGTGGTTTCTGTTTTTGGACTGCAAGCACCCCACCTGACGGCCAATATTGAATCAACTCACCTCTCTAAACATCTAACAGCTTTGATTGGTCTGCATGTATGTCCAGGTGTAGTGGACCATGCCCTGCAGAAATTTGCCGAGCTCCCAAATGGACAGGATCTATATTACAGACATGTACTCTATGTCTCAGAGACTTCTTCTATAACACATTCTTCTACTGCTCGATCAAGTACCTGTCATTTGCTGGTGAAAGAATCCTCCAAGATCTGTAACGACTGCCTTGAAGTAAAGAACTTACTACTGCGAAAACAGGCAAGAGCACATGCAAACGAAAAGACGCCAATTCTAAACAACAATCCATTGGTGTCAGTGTCACACAAAAAGCTGAAGCAAGCGTTCAAGACCATTCGCAAGCAAGCTGCTACGCTGAAACTACAACTGGAAAACTTCAAAAAATCTCTGAAGACGGACTCCGTTATAGTGAGCGACACCTTGCATGAGTCTTTGATCAGTGCCATAAGTTGAATTTGAGCAACCATGACGTTTTTTGATTTCTTATCAAACATCAAAAGAATTACTCATTTTTTTGCCATTCCAAAACAAAGGGAAGTAATGAAGTATGAATTATAAATAAAATAATAAACCGACCAACGCTTCTTATTTTTTGAGGGGGAGGGGTGGTCATGTCACCCTTAATACAATATTTTGTTTTTATTTGGCCTAACAGTGAAAGCATTTGTGTCATTTGTCGCACAGTAAGCAGACTGCTAATTATTTAGACCACAAGCACTTTTCAGTGAAAATCAGAGGTATATTATTTGCTTTTATGTTCATATAACTTATAATTTTTTTGGGTGGTAAAAGTTTCGGTTCTCTTAATTAAAATTGACTAAAGCGAACTGTTCTGGCTCTAATACTGCACGTTCATATTTAGATTCATTGTGTGTTAACAATAGTTTATGTTGTAGCTATGTTGTAAACTTGTATGTTACAGTTGGAATGGTGTTGGAAGAATACATTATATATATTTTAATTCTGTCTTTCATTTTGGTGTGTTGTTCCTCTAATTAGTCTAATGTTCTCTGCTTAACTCATTCTACCCCGGACACACCACAGCAAGATAAAGATCGACCATGATAGTTCAAGGGTGATGCCAGAATAGCTTGGCGCCTATGGGCGCCAAGCTATTCTGGCATCACCCTTGAACTATCATGGTCGATCTGTGTCCTGCGCTACGCTAGAGTCTTCAGAAGACAACAGCAAAATGTGGGGATTTCGGTGTTGGGGTAGAATGGGTTAACATGCACTAATACACCATAAAACAAGAGCACCCAATACGAGACATATTCAAACGAGTCATGCTTTCTAACACTGGTGGGACAGGTACTAGAAACATTTATTGTATAAATATCAATACATTGTAGAAATACAATACAATATAACTTTATTGTCTGATGTTCATCACATACAGAAATTTGTCTTTGGCTCGTCGTTCGCAAGAAGCATGCAATAATGCCAATAATTATATCCTTTTTATATACACAATCAGCAGAGACACATTCATTTCTAATGACACAGCAGCAACCCTAAATTCCAATCGAATACATTCATAATCTAAACCCCACATCAATAATAACTAATAATTTTACATTCATGCAGAAAAAGCACACGCACACACACCCACACACAACATAATCTAATAACAGCACAAGTTAAGTGTTGTCTTAAACTATACATATCACGGCCTATACATGATTATAATGGCAGTGCTTAAAAGGTAGAGGCATGACTAGAACATTCTACATTTACCTATACATAGACAGTCAACAAGCAATTACATAATACAGTGCAGTAACAACATTCTTAAAACATTAGTAATAAAAAACACAGCAAAGACACAACTGAGCCTTTCTCATAACTAGATTAAATTTAAGAGTACCATAACAATGGTTAGGATCATTAAAATAACAAGATACATGTTATGTGACTAGAACAAGTTCATTCAATCTACTAATTAAGAATGTCATAGCTCAGCAAATTACATCCAAGCATTCGTGACAATTATGATGTTAAGTAAAATGAATATATATATATGTCATACTGCTATACAACATTCACCCATTACCCCATCGCTTACCCCCCACTCCCACCCACACAGTCTACATTGGCACACCCTATGGATGCAGCACATACAAAAGCAACGCTGCACGTTCACGCCTATAATAATAATAAATTCATGGAAAGCATCAAAAACACTAAAACTTAGGTATGCTCAATGCAGCGCACAAAAGCAAGGCAATAATGCACTCACATGATTGAGAAAAAATTATGTTGCGAAGATGATTGGTTGAGTAAAATTGTTAAAACACCTAAAAGCTGTTGGGGGGAAAAAAAAGGTCGGAATAATGGTTCCTGATGGATTTGGGGGAACTACTTAAGCTGTTTACGGATACCCTTTGCTTTTTTTGTTGTCTTAGTTCTTCGCCTAAACGAGTCCATGATTGTCTTGCATTTGTGATACATCCTCACCTTGAAATAGAGGTGAACAACATCTTCCAAGATCTTTTCTTTCGTACTGTCTGACACATCAGTCTTGCATAAAATATCATACAAGCAAGTAGACACAGACTCTGACTGACTGCATCTTTCAAGATATGTTTTAAATGAAGCATTCACACTTGATGCATCTCCAAACAACTCCCTGAAACACATTTCAAGACCCAGAAAAATCTGAACGCTATTTGGTTTCAGTTTGATCAAACCACCTCTGTCGAGAATGCTTGTCAGTGTCTTTCTGGTACCTGCAGTAGCATCAATTCCAGTTTTAGTAGTACTGTCACCATCACTGCATGTTAGTTTTTCCAGGCACTTGATGATCCTTGCCCCAACATCTTTATCTTGGAGTCTTCTTGCCTTTTGTCTGAGTTTTTGGATTACAAAACCACCAATGTACTCGACAATGTCATGCTCAGTGTCAAGAAGGGGCATGCTTATTTCAGAACACACTTGTTCAGGTTCATATTGAAGCTGAATTAACAGCTCAAATGTTTTCAGACACAACCATGGGGCTACAATTTCTGATGATCTTTCTGCAACAGTGGACATGTTTTCTGTGCACATTTGATGAAACTTGGTGTAGGCACGTTCCTTTGCTGTATTTTTAAATTTGTGTCGTGGTACCAAGCAGTTGTTCAGGAACTGGAGAACAGGCAGCATCACACTGCCTAAAAAAAAACCAACAACAACATCGTATTAGAGAACAGGTTGACATTCACTTTGCAGCAACAGTAAAACCAATTTCTTGTTCCTTTTATAATGTAAGCTCTTGCTCAAATAGAAAGATATTAAAATAATGCCTGTTTCTATCAGAATCAAAATGCTTTTTGGATACCACACAGGAATCAATTGATAATTAATTAAAATAGACAGCAATAGCACTGTCACATGGCTAAAATGTAAAAAGACATCCTGATCACACACAATTCATACACCTACACCACATTTACAATAACATTTTAATAAATATATACTGCACAATATTATGTATCCACACTAATATAATTATCAAGTACTAAAACTCATTCAGACAAATTACAGCAAGCACATTCACTTCGATTTTCATTAAATAAAATAAAAAATGCAACAGTCAAAAAGGGATTATAAGAGTCATCACAGAACACATCTCACTACAGAACAATGAAAAATGGTAACAAAAATAAAAACAATGCTTGCACTACTCACACTCACATTGTGCATGTGAGTGTGAGTACTGCAAGCATTGTTTTTATTTAATGCTTTGTGAACCAGTACATCCACACCAATAGTAGATATTTAGATGTGCATTTTGTGTCATCCCACTGATTTCTGAACACTGTAGAAAGGTGAAAGGCAGGGATAATGGGGGAACATATGATGGTACGTACTGTCTAAGTTTTTGCAGATTTCACGAACGCTCTCTGGCATACAGTCATCTCTTTGCAGCTCTCCGCAAGCCTGGTTAACAATATTCACCGTCAGCTAGGAAAAAAAAAGGTTAACAGCGCCATTAATACATTAGGCAATTAAAGAGAATGCGACATGTATACCCATTGATTAAAAAACAGGCACAGACTAAGTTAAACCAAGAACAATTAAAATGTTAGCCTTCATGCTCCCTGACAATTTATTTAGTTCTTTTGTGTTGTATAGTTATTTTATTTTTTTGTTGAGGGGGAAGGGAGGAGGAACGTACGTGTTACTTTAACCAAAAGTTTGTCACTTTCCCTCAACCCTTACTGTTGTACACGTGAGAGATTAAAAATCAGTTCTTTGTAATGGTACAAATATTATTGATTAATACTTTTTGCACTAATATGTACCTTGACAACGTTGGAAGTGGCGGGTAACGCCGAACTGGCAGCATGCAGACACTCTCCAACATCTTGGTCCTGATCGAATTCCTGGTTTAGATATTATAAGAATGTTAATATAGCTCGGCAGAATTATAGTGGAAAGAATAATTACAGATCTGTCTAGATAGAAGCTACAGACTAATTTATGACAGATTTACAATACAGTCAATTATATTTCAACAGTTTCCATCTCGTGTAAACGTGAAACTAATACTAGAACACTTCACTTGATCTACTCCAGCAGCCTATCACGTGTGACACAAATAAACGATAGAATGCACAAAGGAAGACTTCAATCGAAATATAAACCGTCAAAAAAACAAAAAAAGGCTACCATGTATGCCCCTATTTATTGAATAAGTGTTCAAGGTAGAAAATCTTGGGAATGTTTGCTCCTCTTTACCTGCAAAACAGTGTCGATCTCCATCTGTTGTTGTGTGTGGAAACAAAAGCGGATGCGTAGGATGACTAAATCAATTGACGCATGCGCGACGGGAGTTCGGCCTGCGGTTCGTCTGTTTCTCGGCAAAGAGATGCTTGTCCGGTTATTTATGGTCTATGCTCGGAGTCACTTTGGCACACGCAAAATCGACCCGGGGTACATTTGACATGGCAGTTGTGCCAGAAGAGAGTATGCTCTCTTCAGGTACAACTGCCACATCAAATGTTATAACTTTCACGTTAAACGTACTCAGTCTCGGCCTGAGCTCACTTTGGCGTCGATCTGGCACGAGCGTCATTTTAGTCTGTTACTGTGGGCAATGTTGTGTGTATTGGGACCTTTTGTAAACTGTCACACGAGTTTGCTGAATGTCTTGGACATGTAAGTGTCCATAGTCTGTGGAAACAGTGCTGATGTTCCATTCGCAAAATGGCAGAAATTATCATGCGTATTGGGGTTCACGGGTTCATCAACTCATTCAACCCCGACACACCACAGCAAGACATTTATCGAGCATGATAGTTCAAGGGTGGGGCCAGAATAGCTTGGCGCCCATAGGCGCCAAGCTATTCTGGCACCACCCTTGAACTATCATACTCGATCTGTCTCTAGAATTGTAATACAGTCCTTGAGAGGGCAACTTCAAAATTTGGGGATTTCGATCCTGGGGCAGAATGTGTTAAGTCGACTCTAGAAACGGGAGAACCCCAACAGGCATTCGATGTCTGTCTTGGTTTTGCAGTCTCTGTGACATTCACTCGTAATGAGGAAATGGTAACAACGGATCGTTCCCTTGCACGAGTCTTCAAAGTCATATGACTTGCAAAATCGAGACCAAAAAGGTGACTGCCAAGCGTGTTAAAACCAGAGAAGAATCCAACACGAGAAAGACACACGCTTAGAAAAGACAGTTACAACATTTTTTTCCCTTCAAAATAGACAAACACATGTCAAGTACAGACTTCAGTCGCTACTTAACCTTTCAGCGATGAAGGAAAGTGGCCACTTTCTTTCTTCGCTAACAAAATAAGTGGCGATTGAATTCTATACTTGTTTGTTTGTTTGTTTGTTTTGGACAATATTAATAAATTGTGTTGTAACTGCCTTTTCTAAGCGTGTTTCTTTCTCCATCAGGATCTTCTCTGCGTATGACTTGCAAGACTGGAGAAGTGGAAGAACCCCCAACGCGCATTACGAGTTCTGTCTCGGGTCCTGTAGTCTCTGTCACACTGGTACGGAAACACTGGCAACAATGGGTTCGAGTCTTCAAAGTCATTTGACCTTCAAGACTGGAGTCAGTAGGGGCCTACTGACTTAACCCATTTTAGCCCCGGGACCCTGCAGCAGGAGATGGATCGATCATGACAATTCAAGGGTAGTGCCACATGAGCTTGGCCGCGCCTGTCCGCAAGGAGGTGTGGATCTTCACGAGCCCCGGAATGATGACGCGGGGGCTAAGTACCAAGTAAGCAGAGGTCCTCGGGCCGACGTCGGCCGCAGTGGGGCCCGCGCACGGCCGGCCCCACTGCGGCCGACGTCGGCCCGACGGTCTCTCGCGTACTGGGGAGGTTCTTTCATCTCTTACAGTTGGGCGGCGTTGGCGTGGGCAATTTTTTTTTTGTGGCGGGGAAAAGATTAAAAATCTATGCTGCACAGATACTGTGACGGCTGAAACCTTGGCACGCATTCGAAGTGCGTGGGAAGTGAACGGCAGCAATTATCTGGCCGAACTACCCAGTGTGCAAAGGCCATCGGGCCGACATCGCCCCAAAATGGTCTTTTGCGCATTGGATAACGCAGCGAGAACTTGCCAGGGTAACAAAGGGAGAAATCAATATTTTACCCGTGTTCAGCTTTTGTGGGTATCAAATCATGACAGAGACCTCATTCACGGGTATCGCGAAAGGACTAATGATTTCATTAATCACACACACACACACACACACACACACACACACACACACACACACACACACACACACACACACACACACACACACAACACGCACGCACGCACACGTGTTCAATTCTTGTGGTATTTATGCAGCCTTCAGTTTGTATACACTTTCAAATTACAAAATGTGTTGGTTGCTTGGCTGAATGGATCAATAGATAGATGGAAATCTGTTGATGAAATTGGTAGGTTGGATCGATTCTTTATAAGAAATTGGCAGGTTGGCTTGATAGTTGATTCTTTATAAGTGGAGCTGGGTGGCTCGGTGGTAGAGCGTTCGACTCTCGACCGAAAGGTCCCGGGTTCAAATCCAGCTGGGGTCAACATTTGTTCAGATCCTATTTCGGTGCCCCGTCTTTGAAATCACCTCTTTGGTGGACAAAAGACGTTAAGCCCTAAACGCTGAACGTTGTTGATTCTTTATATCCTTATTTGTTGCATCCGCTCAGTGGGGGGGGGGGGGGGGGGGGACACGTGGAACATCCCAAAATAAGGCATCATAATGCTGCAATTAAGTCATAATGGTGCAATTAAGTCGATTTTTTTTTCGCTTTATCAACCTTTTGCAGGTAGTCAGAAAATAAGTTTAGTGCACTGCTAAGCGTTAAATCCTAACAAATTGTGATAACTAACTGGCTGTGTGCCTGTGGGTCCTGTAATTTTGAATGCATCTCAGTAGACATTTTTGGATAGGCTGAGGATTTGAGAGAGATGGGGGAGGTAGGGACAACCCCCCCCCCCTCCCCCGAGGTAGTGACCCCATTCCCCCTTCCCCCCAAGGTAGTGACCCCCCGCCCCCTCTCCCCCTTCTGTCAAATCCTCAGCCTATCCCGCTTCTCCGACCAAAAAAAGTCTACCGAGATGCATTCATACAGTTCGGAATTTGTACCACTTCGCTTCTGAACACTCCTTCATCCGGTCTCTTGTATTTGCAAGAGACATAGATTCTCCTGAGCCCCTGCATAGAAGAGGCTCATGCGAATCTATGCCGTCTTGTAGAATCAAGGACAATCTATGCCGGCTTCTTGCTGGCTGAGAGACTTTTTCATGACCACGCTGGCTACCTCCCTCCATACGCGAACGCTAATCAGAGACAGCCAGTGTAGCGCATCGAAGGAGACAACCAGTGTGCCTTCTGACACCGCATCTTCATTGCTCACGTGTACCCATCCATCTTTTCAAGATGCTTAAAGCCGTGCCGCAGGACTGGAAGCTGGAGCTTCTAAAGCCTGCTGCTTCTACTGAAACGCCACTTTCTGTGCACACGTCTTACCTTGCTGAAACTTCAGTCTCCGCAGGCCGCGACAAGTTCTTGTTTACGTCCTCAAAGTGAGGCAGTCATCTTGGTTAGATCTACGCCTATAGAAGAAAGTCAGTGCATGCAACTAAAAACCACGGGCGCCAAAGTGAAAGCACCTGGAAGAATCCAAAATTTTTAGCCCGCCTTTTCCGTGCAGAATAATTTTGCAGCTGAATCTTTTTTCGACGCATCCGCTCACCCAGCGGTAGCAAAATTGGAACCAGTATGGCGAGAAAAATATAGATTTCACTCCTTCAAACCTCCACGTGCAAGCGGCATAGATCCTCATGAGCCCCCGCATTCTGCGGTGGGCACACGAGGATCTATGCCGCTAGCTGACTCCATTTTACGCCTCTGTTCATCGGAGAACGCGCATCAGTTCTCGGAGGACTCATGCAGTGCGGTAGGCTGAGGGCTGAAAGAGTTCTTGGGGAGGAAATTCAGAAGGCTGCGCCAAGCCCCATGGAGAATGTCCTCAACAAATGTGACCTTACACCGCTAGATCAGTACTTGTTGCTGAAACTTTGGGCACTCTGATTCGTGACTGTTGCACTGTCGAGTCTATCGTCCATAATTATAGTTTGACAGGCTAACCCAGTAGCAAAATACCTCTGGGCCGATGTCGGTCGCAGTGGGCCCGGGCCGCGCACTATCGTGCCCACTGCGGCCGACGTCGGCCCGAGAACCTTTTGCTGCCTGGGAATGGTACAAAACCAAGCCTGCATGATACTCAAATCCATGAAATCCATCAACACATCGCGAGCCAACTCAATGCGGGAAAATAGATCGTCTATGAAGGGTATAGTTACTAAATCAGTCGGTGCAGCCCCCCCACCCCCACCCACCCACCCTCCTTCCCCCTTTTCCCCAGTTTAACCCATAAATAAATGCAACTGACATGACGCGTGTCGAGAGTGCTTGAGCGATGTTAATTTCTTTTTTTAAAGGCAGGGTGGTAAAACGCCTAAAACCTCTGAACTTCACCCCGTGAGCCAAGAGATTTATGGTCATGGTCTCTCAAACACAATATGCCCACCCACGCACTCATTAAAAGGGGAGTCTGAAGCCTCATCATCGCTACATTTAATAACATCGTTGTCATGGTGATAAAGTCTATCTCTGGACTCCCCATTCTGCTTTTACCACAGGTCCAGGAATCCTATACGAAAAAAAAGTCCTCTGACAGCGGCTCTTCTGTAGAAAGTTATGGACATGGCTAACTATTGCCAACAGAAGAACTACTGTAAGGGGAGGAAATTATTGCCCACAGAACAGCCGCTGTCAGGGGACGGAACTATTTCCCAAATAAGATCTGCTGTCAGGGAAGGTGACTATTTCCCACAGAAGACCAACTGGCATGGAAAATAATTATTTTCCACACGTTTCTGTCAGGGGAGGTAGCTATTTCTCACACAAGCGCCGCTGTCATGGATGGTTAACTATTTCCCACAAAAGAGCCTCAGTCAAGGGACTTTTTGTCGTGCAGGAAACATATACTAAAAAAACACCACCAGAACGCATACAAAGCACTGATATATCGATAGTAAAGTACACATACTAAGGGAAATCGCTCATCACCTGACAAAGAGTTATATCCCTTGACCCCTATACTCTGAGTTGAACATGCAATCAGTAGGTATCTCACGAGCCCTTCAGGGGTCAGGGTATCCAACTGTCTGTACAGCGCTGGTTGCTTTCCCTTAGTATTTGTACTGTTATAAGTCCCAGCACTTGCCTCATCTAATTGGTTTTAGAGTCAAGTACACTGCAAAAAGCACATTGCTAGCTATACTGCGGAGCAAAAGAAATGCGACATTTTTGGAATCATCGGAAACACTTTAGTGTTTCCGATGATTCCAAAAATGTCGCATTTCTTTTGCTCCTCGGTATATTTCTTACATAAGCGCCTTGACAAAGGACCTTATCGTGCAGGATTCCATGGCAACTAAAACAGAACTGCCGACATTTGATGTGGGATTCCCTGTAACTATTTACCACAGAAATACCTCTTGTAGAAGACCTTTTTCGTGTAGTCAACTCGCTTACTATTTCGCACAGAAGAGCAAATGTAAAGCGACGTTATTCCTGTAAGATTCAATCAATCATAGGGATTATTTGTACATGCCAGCAAAATTCCTTTACGCTCTTTGACTGCATAATGTTAACCCCTTGACTGCCGAAAACTGCAAGACTGAGACAGATCCTTATCAGAGAACGCAGCTGCGATGGTTCATGAGAGGACCTATGCCTCATGCTGACCCCAAATTGAGTTCTTTCGTGCTGAACTAACGATAGACGTGTACTCTCCGCCGACTGGCAGTTAAAGGGGTTAACTCAATCGCGGCCAGCCGCATCCAGATGCGCGGCTTATGCATCTAGATACGTCACAGTGACTGGTGAGATGCCTTCAAAAGTCGCAGGGCAAATTTTTGTCATCTTTTTCGAAGACATATGAGAGAAAAAAAAAGTGTGTCCTATTTGATAAAGTATTCAAAAATTGTGAACAACGTGATGTGTTCCCTTAATCGCGACATTCTGCGGGCATCAGCCTTGTTACCATAGCGCCACTGCGTCAGATACATAAAAATATGTTATGTTAACACATTCGAGATGTGGTGCATCCGGATACGCGGCTTAAAGCTGCGTATCCGGATGCACCACGTCTCGAATTAGTTCACAGGCTCATCCTTTTGTTACGTTGCGGCTTGAAAGAACACGATCTGAAGTGCTCGTGGGGGGTACAGCTCACTTTTGCACAACACCAACTTCCGCACAACACTTCAGCTCCGACACTTGGTACAACCAGAACTTGTGACAGGCCATGCATCAGTTGTTAGCCCTCGAGAGATCTTCACGAGATCTTGGCGAGACCTTGGCTTTCACGAGCGCCGAAAACTGGGTCATTATGATCAAATCAATGATACGAGTCAAACATGAGATTTCAGCGGTGGTGCCAGAATAGCTCAAAATCAGTGTTGACTATACTGCCCGATTTGTTTTCTTCACATTTCCAATGAAACTGCACAAGGATATAAGAGAACGCATGGACGTAAACTCCTGGAACACCGCATGGACGCAGAAACACGACAGACTGTGTAAGCGCACATGCGCCGAGACGCAATAGGCAGCGCAAATGGTATTCATTGTGTTACCGCGCATAAAAGATATAATTTTGAGACGTAGAAGATACACTTTTGTAATGACCTGAAGACCATGCGCCAGTAACGTGAGAAAAGACAAGAACAAAACACGAAAAAGAAACTTCGTAACAATAGCTTCCCCGTCAGCTCGGGTGATTATTTGTCTGCAACAAGATAATGGATAGAAATTTTCTAAAACGGTACCTAGGGAACGCGCCCACACTCACCGCGTCATTATCTAAACAAAGACGCTTCAATCAGCAAGTGCCATAGGGTCCCATGAAACTATGCAGAAGCAGGGTTTCGTGTGATTCTACGCCGCTTGCTGGTAGCGTCGATCATTTACCTGTTCACTTCCGAGAAAAAAATGAACACCGCCCAAATGCAAGAGGTGTAGATCCTCATGAGCCCCCGCAGTTGCGAGGGCTCATGAGGATCTATGCCTCTTGCTGTGACTACTGTGTATCCACGTTTCTTTCACGACTGGCGATCTTTGACGTTAAATTTACAGTTATTTAATATATATAAAACACAATCTGCGTCCAATGGCAGTGAAGGTTTTAACTGATGGACCGACAAAAAGATGGATGGACAGATAGACGGTCGGACACGACGGACGAAAGGGACGGACGGACTGACTGACAGCGATTAAGGCAGTGCAAAAACAAGGAAACTGTCTCATGTCCACGACAGGGACCTTTCCAGCCTACACTTGCTATCCTCAGACGAAGAAGACCTTGGGGTGTGCGTCTACGTGTGTTCTATCGAAGCATTTGCATGCGGACCCCCTGAAGACTGGAACGACTTTGGCAACGTTTTCCATCACAACATAAGGGCACAGCGGGGGATAACTAACTGCCAGTGCAGAAAGGGGAACGAATCAGTAATGACAAATGCGTAAATATGACCTGAGGTTAGCTTAGGTTAGGTTTCGTCTGATTTTGATTCAGGAAATCAGAAGTAGGTAAAACAACAACAACAACAACAAAAAGGACAGCTTGTAAGCTTGTAAAACAGGCATTGAGTTGCTTAATAGCTTTATCCTGAATAAAAAAAAAAGATTTATCATCATCATCATCATCATCATCATCATCATCTCTCTCTCTCTCTCTCTCTCTGATAGTTTAATTTAGGAAGACCGCTATAGAAAGTCGGTTGACCCACATTTGAGTCCGTAATTTTGGTTCTATTTACCTGGAATTTTTCGATAACTAGCTTTGAAATAGACATTGGATGAGTTCGTAATCCAGCGTTGTCAGTACCTCTTCAACTTTTTGAATAATAATCAATTCATTTTTTGCACGTTTTGGATCCAGTATGTACTCCCATCAAACAGTCAGCCATGGCAAAGGCTGTGTGGAAGAAAACCTGGAAGAGGCTGCGTGCCTTTCGGATGCGTGACGTGAAACATCAAATGCGTCACTGTGTACACAGGATCGTGAGACTAGCGATACCATGACGTCAAGCTTATAGTGGCGTCATTTTGCTGCTCGTGCTATTATTCTTCGGAATTCCTGTTGCTACACGAATCCACAGAGCGTACTAATGGCCGGAAGCGCCGTGTGTCTGTCTTTATTTGTGAGCGCCGGCATGTGTGTTGATCAGAGATCAGAGAGTTTAGAGAGGAGGGAAATGGATCATATCAGAAGGATAAGCTTAAAAATATGAATAACAACTCTGAATGTTCCTAAAGGAAAAACGCATGTGAGCTCCAAACAATACGGTAGACTTTGGGATGAAATCCTCATCTTGTTTTATTTTACCGAAACTCGATTCTTCGCTTGTCCTGATATTTGTAATATTAATTCCCCCATTGGGCTTCCTATTACGACATTCATATGAAATAATTGTGACTTATTCTCATTTAAACGATGTTTCTGATACGCACGGAAAAATGCAGTGTTCAGCATTATTCCAGTCAAAGATGGCTTAGACGTTTAGCCGCTGACACAAAGCGGCACACCACAAACAGAATCAAAATCATAATCCAGTGCGCAAAAAGCCATCGGCAGCCGACGTCGGCCCGATGGCCTTTGCGCACTGGGGAAGGTTTTGTCGTAGAAAGGCGGTTTTGGCATCTTTAGACCGACCTACTGATCGATCAGTTTTTGTCGTAGAAAGGCGGTTTTGGCATCTTTAGACCGACCTACTGATCGATCGATCAACCTGCTGACTGAATGAGTGGCTGATTGATTGATTGAGTTTTCAACTTCCTGACTGGTCGCGTGACTGACTGACTGCGTTTTAATCGACTGACTGATGGAGTGATACACAAATACATGGATAGATTTGCTGACTAACAGGCGGGTTGACAGACTAATGGGCAGATTTTGAATAATAGATAGACTGACAGACAGACTGATTGCGCAATATAAAAAAATCAGCAAGTTACCAGTAAACACACACACACACACACACACACACACACACACACACACACACACACAAAAGAAAAAAAAACAAAAACAAAACAAGAAGGGCAAAGCCAATATGGCTCACATGTATCGACCGATCCACACATGTCTGACATAACGTTTCTTGTCAAAATTTGGCTATTTTTTGTAAAACCTATTTCCTGAGCTCTTGTGACCCTTGACCTTTCCGAGGGTCATCCAAATTAGCATGCATAGATAGGTCTTACCATCAGGTATCTCTGTAGCAAGTTTGGGTTTGAAGTTGTCAATAGTATTTGCGAAAAAAAAACATTTTTTTTTTCTGTAAAAATATGGTCATTTTGGACCTATTTCTTGACCTCTTGTGACCCTTGACCTTTCCGAGGGCTCAACCAAATTAGAGTGCATATAAAGGTCTTACCAGCAGGTATCTTTGTACCAAGTTTGGGTTTGAAGTTGTGAATAGTATTTGAGAAAAAAAGAATTATGTCCCAAAATAGCTATTGTCATATATTTCCTGAGCCGCTGTGACCTTGACCTTTGTGAGAGGTCACTGAAATTGGTATGTTTAGAAAGGTCTTGCCACAAAGTATCATTGGGCCACGTTTGAAGACTGTAGCTTGAATAGTCTCCGAGAAAATGCAAACGTTAAAGTTTACCACGGACGAAGCCGGACGGACGACGGACGGACGACCGACCACTGGCCCAGAACATAGACTCACTTTTGCTTCGCACGTGAGCCCAAAAAGTGTATCTGAACACAGGCGCTCGACTGCAAAACTGGAACTTTCCAGTCACGCCTCTTGTGGATTCCGTTTATCTGTAAACAGCTGTATATTGTTAGACAGAATGCACACGAGGCGTGACAAAAAAGTTACGGTCTTCCCATCGAGTCGAAGTAGGCAGACTGTGCGTGGGCCCACTGCGGCCAGCCTTTTGCTTACTGGGTTGTAGTCACGATTGCGTACAGATAGACGCAATGCACACACGGCCTGATAGGAAAGTTACGAGCTTTCTCAGTTAAGCGTCTGTGATCGATACCAAAGGGTTGCAACTTGCACGGGTTTAGAAGGATCTATGCCTGGAGGTGGCACGATTTAGCCTCTAATTACTGTCTCCCTCAGGTCAGTGGAGAGGTATTCGGCCAACTCTTCAAAGGCGTTATGCAAATGTGACTCTCCCAGGTGAATGGTACGACGAGGACACACTTTCCCATAAAAAAAAAAAAAAACCTCTAAAGCAAATACAGAGGCCGTGAACTAGTTATGGAATGGTATATATTACTCTAAAATTACGCTCTCAATGTAAATTTTGATATTAATAGAATATGGGACAATAGCATTTCTAAACAACAGGTAAAATACACCAAACAAAACAAAACAAAAATGCAAGAGAAATAGATCCTTATGTGTCCGTGCAAATGCAGGGCATCATGAGCATCCATACCTCTTAGGTTTTCCATTTGAATCAGTTTTCCTCCAGCAGAAAAGGGGGAAGTACTCTCTGATGGTTTCAGAGACAACTCGTGGTCGCTGGCGGTAATAAAGTTTTGAGTTTCCAAATCCTGATGACCCTGCAAAGGCTCAGTTGCATGAGTGAGCTCAGTCCTGCGCCAGCCGCTAAGCAAGGTGCTCCGCGATAGCGGAGCACCTTGCTTAGTGGCTGGCGCAGGACTGAGCTCATTCATGCAACTGGCCCTTTTCACTGCAAAGAAACGGTCATGGACACGAAAATTTGACTGATTATTGCCAACAAGCGGCACAGATCCTCAAGCGCCTGTGCTTTATGAAAAAAAAAAAAAAAAAAAAAAAAAAAAAAAACCAGCGGCTTGCTGTTCGAATCTTGCCTGTCGCGAAACGTTCAACGTGGTCGGCTGGCAGAAGCCCTTCACTGCAAATTAACGCAGACTGTGCATGTTTTCTAAAACATGTGTAAAGTCAACGGCAAAGACTCCCATGCAGCCGTCCGATGAACATGGATACAACGTGCTTTCAGCAAGAGACGTAGATCCGCATGGGCCCCAGCAACTGTGGGGGCTCGTGAAGATCTATGTCACTAGCCGTTGGATCGTGTTCGATGTTTTTCGACAGTGAAGAAATGAAAGCTCGACGTATACCGCGTATAGTCGACTATTGCGCTTCCCCGGTAAACGCTATTCTTTTGCCACCACAAAGGTGATTTCAAAGACGGGGCACCACACAGGGTCCGAACAAACCTGACCCGAACCCGGTTCAAACTCGAGACCATTTGACTAACACATAAATAATTTGGCTGTTGTTTTTCTGTTTCAAGACCAGTACATATATACTGCGTACAAAGCCCAACGAAATGCGATTTTAGTCAGTATTTGAGCTTTTATAATGTTTTAAGACAAGTACATGTGTACAGAAGGCCAACCAAATACGATTTTAGTCAGTATTTAAGTTGATTTATTATTGTAAACTCAGCAAATATTGCAACAAGATCACGCCATCATAAAACGGAGGATTAATATATGTTCCTCACAGACAGACCGCCTTGCAGTTTAAACAGTGCTGACTGATACAAAGAAGGTTCAGTGAACAACAAACCCCCATGGCGATATATGTGTGAACTCATTCGAGACGTGCCGCCTACGGATACGCGGCGAACCGCCGCGTATCCGTAGGCGGCACGTCTCAAATGAGTTAGTGTGTATGTCTAAATTAAGATCTGAAGGACATCCGGCAGATAAGACATCTGTTTAGAAATTAATTGTCTGTTTTAATTGTTACCGGAGTCAGACCACAAATAACCAACCCACTGACTGCTACAAGTTTACGATACCGTTCGGCAGAAAAAGACGCGTAATTACGCATCTTTTCCGCCAAACGGTATTGTCAGTAGCAGTTAAGTAACCATTACGCATAAATCTGAAGACACGTTTTAGCACCGTTTGAGGTTGTCGAGCCTTGTCGACACACCTAATGAACGTCAACAGTAGTTTGGACACGCAGCAACCGCACACGCGTAATCGCACTTATTTATTCTGCGCTGCCGTTAGCGTGCGTGTCAATCTATTTTTTTTAGCTGTTTCTCGTACCGATAGCGTTGTATTTCTATAACGGAGAGGAGTCATTGTTCAGGTTATTTGATATAAAGACGACGTGTGCTGAACTGAATTTTCCGGTGTCTAAATGAACCATAACCAGACCTGCAAGTAGCGTTTCGTAACCACCAGTCACAGAAGTGTATCTCTGAACATTTATGGCGGCAGTGGGCCTTTAAGTAGTTACCATATAAACAACGTTTCAGCTTCACCCTCTGTGTAATGCGGCTTTTTTAAATATTATTTTTATTTTTATTATGACGCATTCAACCAGAGGCGCTCGTCAGCACATAGTAGTCCGAAGCATGGTAACGACTTTAACCCATTTCACCCCAAGCCATATTTTCCTAACTATCGAGGTGCCAACTCACACCCATATACCAGTTCCAGGAGGTGGATCGACCATGATAATTCACGGGTAGTGCCAGATTAGCTTGGCGCCATCAGGCGCCAAGCTAATCTGGCACTACCCTTGAATTATCATGGTCGATGCATCACTTGCTGTGGGGCGTCGGAGCTAAATGGTTAACACGGTCCAAGGAATACGTATGTCCCAATAATTATCGGGATCATTATGTTATGATACTTGTGTGTCAGAAAACATGCACGTTTTCTGTTCCGCTGTAGAATTGACGGTAGGGAAATGAGTCAATCTGCGGATGTGTGCACAATTGTGGCCGACCCATGCTACTGCCGAGGCTCATGAGAATCTGAGTCTCACGCAGATGAACCAGGTGGACTGAACGACTGTATTCAAATCTGAACAGAAGAGCCAAATCATTATTAGCATTACCCAGATACCCAGACTGTCACCCACGTATTTTTGTAATAAACGGTTACGAAACGCTACACACAGGTCTCGTTGGTTCATTTGGACACAGGAGAATCCAGTTCAGCACACGTTGTTTTAGTATCAAGTAACCCATAGCCTATGGATTGCGACCTGAACGCTGATCAATACAATTCAGGCGGGCTGCAGCTGTGCCATTTTGATTTACGTTTCAGCTGGCATTCTATATAGAGCAAGCCTAGCATGTCTTTCGCGTTTGAGTCTTTGTTCCCTAGTTTTCAACCCCTTGACTGCCGAGAAAAAGGTGAACGCGATCCAACCGCAAGAGACATAGATCCTCATAAGCCCCCGCGACTGCGGGGGCTCATGAGGATCTATGCCTCTTGCTGAGACCACTTTGTGTCCACGTTTCTGGGACGGTTTTGGCTTCTGGCCGTTGAATGAAGAAAGATTTCAAAAACAAAAAAATGTACGTGCAGTGGCAGAGAAGGGCGTTAATGGTTTGACGCCGTAGATGAATCACTGCGGGAGACGCTTCAACCGTGATCAGTGGCTCCGAGATAGTCCCACACTGGCTGTCTCCATCGACCCGCTAGGCTGGAGAGGATCGAGAAAGGCAGCCAGTGTTTGGTTAGTTACTTTCTAAAAATCCACTCTTCTCTGCTACTGTCCGTACTTTTTTCTTCTTCTTCTGAAATCTTTGTTCACTCAACGACCAAAAGTCAAAACCGACAAGAAACATGGATACAAATCGGTCTCAGCAAGAGGTATAGATCCTCATGAGCCCCCGCTGTCGCAGGGGCTTATGAGGATCTATGTCTCTTGCAGTTGGATCGTGTTCACTTTTTTTCTTGGCAGTTAAGGGTTAAGGTAGGGAATGGGGAAGGGTACAATTTCAGTTGATGATAATCTTTCCGTGTTTCGCAATAACGTTCATGAATTTGTCATGGCAGCCTGGGGAGGGGGGGGGGGCGGAATGGAGAGGTGGTACATTTCAGTGTTTCATCTTTTTGTATGTCACAACATCACACACTGATGTTTCGCACGTTAACAAGAACACCTGACGCTGACAGCTGTTGTAATATATAATTTGTGCTGCAGCTGCGTAGGGTGGCCTACGATAATGGAGGGGGAAAAAAACCTGCATGTACCATTAAGAGTAAGATTGATGATAATATAACGTACTTTACTTGCTTAACTCATTCAGCCCCGACACACCACAGCAAGACATAGATCGAGCGTGATAGTACAAGGATGGTGCCAGAATAACTTGGCGCCCCAAAACGCCAAGCTATTCTGGCACCACCCTTGAACTATCATGCTCGATCGGTCTCTAGAGCTGTAATATAGTCCTTCAGAGGGCTACCTGAACATTTGGGGATTTCGGTCCTGGGGCAGAATGTGTTAAGTGCTTGTTTGCATGCTTGCTTACTTGGTTGCTTGCTTGTGTTTACCTGCTTACTTACTTACCTACTTACCCACCTACCAACTCATACACCCACCTACCTATTTGTCTACCTATCTATCTGTTTGCTTGCTTACTTACTTAGTTTATTTACAGCGGAAGGAAAAGTGCTGCTTATTTTTTTTTTTTTTATTATTTTTTTTTTTTGTTTGGTTGGGGTGGGGGTGGGGGGTGGGGGGGGGGAGGGGGGAGGGATACGCTAAGACCATAAGCCTTTTGTAACAATTAGATCGTCTAATTGTTTGCCGCAGCACAAAACGTCGACACCCGATATATCACCCTAGATGATTCTTTTCACCGGGCATTGTACACCTTCCCTCACCCGTGTCACCCAGTCAGGGCACGGTAACGGTATTTCTTTCTGCAACCAGTTTCTGCTGAGAAAAGAAATTCGAGTCTCGTAACCGCGGCGCAAAATATAAAGACCAGAATAAAGTTCATTAAACCTTTACGTCCTGATACGCTCTAACGTGAGATAAATTTGACCATGATAGTTCAAGGGCGCCAAGCAGTTCTGGCACCACCCTTGAACTATCACGGTCAGACTATCGCCGGAACTGTAATCGAGCCTTCATAGGACAACTCGCAAATCTGAAAATATCAATCTCAGCATGTAATGGGTTAAAGGTCTTTCCCTGAGACAGTTAAAGGGTGCTGTCAGAATAGCTCGGCTGGGGTCAGTTGCATGAGTGAGCGCTTAGTCCTCCAGAGCATCTAGCTTATTGGCTTGTGCAGGACTAAGCTCACTCAAATAACTGATCTCTGAAGCGCCGAGATATTCTGGCACCACCCTCGAACTAAAATGACCAATCAATCTCAAAATCTGTAATGTAGCCTTCACAGGACAAAAAAAGCAATTTAAAAAAATCAACCTCGGGATGTAATGGGTTAATGTGACAGACCTTATTTTGATATTCAGCACACGTCTATATATAACAAAACTCCACGAGACCCAAATTTGTTTCTTGTGTTATATCTAAAGACTGTTGTAAGCGAAGTAGTTTACAATAAGAAAGTAGTCGGTACCTCTGAGCGAGTGTCGTTATATCCGAATTTCGTTATATCCAACCTTGTTATACGTGTTACGTCCCAAGCTGTGGCACGCCCCAGCCCGTGCACAAAAGGTCTTCAGGCCCCGCCACACTTGCCGGTTGTGCCCCGATTTTGAAGCCGATTCCGCTCCGATTGCGATCGGATGACGTCATATATCCGATCCGATCGCAATCAGCTGGGAATCGGGTGTTTAGAAACTACTCTATTTTTCCGATCCGAATCGGCCCCGATTGTAAGCTTCAACCAATCAGAGCGCGTCTCGCAAAGCACGTCGTTTCAGTTTGCAAATGGCGGAAGATCAGTCAACCACCTTCGTTGCCGACGTTTCGCCCGCCTCAGTCTTCCCGAATATGATGCAAAACTGCTGATAATGCAAACACATCATCATCACTGTCCAAACTAGCAGCCATTTCGCTTAACAGGTACGACCTTGATCTTCGATTCAAACCGGTCGGCTAAATACAGTCGGGTAATGTGTGGCAGTGCACACGGTTTTGCAGTCCGGTCCGATCACACTCCGATTCGAAACTGATCAAGAATCGGATCGGGCATGTGTGGCGGGGCCTTTCCGGTCACGAATTCGCCACGTGACCAGTGGAAATACGTGAAAAATATTTTTAAAACATGTGGTGCAGATTTTACCGTTTTAAAGATCAGAAGACCAACAATGGCAACTATCCCATCTTCCGAGAAGAACTAGAGGCTGTAGTGAAGTCGCTGAAAAAAAGGGAAGGCAGCAGGAGCAGACAATATCCTTGCAGAGCTAATCCAAGAAGGGGCAGAATTCATGATAAGCGCCTTACTAGCAATCTGCAATACGATCTGGCAGTCAGGGGATTGACTCACACCATGGACCCAATCACTTATAATAACTCTCCCCAAAAAAGGCAACTTACATCAATGCCAGAATTATCGCACGATCAGTCTTATATGCCACCCAAGCAAAGTCATGTTAAAGATTCTACTGAACAGGCTGAAGCCACAGGCAGAGGCAATCATAGCTGAGGAACTGGCTTCAGACCAGAGCGCAGCACAACTGAGCAGATCTTCAACCTGAGAGTTCTGTGTGAGAGGTACCTCCAGCACCAGCAAGACCTCTATCATGTCTTTGTGGATTTTAAGGAAGCATTTGAAGGCTGTGGCATGCAGCCCTTTGGTCCACCATGAAGCTATACAACATCAATGCCAACCTGATCAAAGTCATAGCAAACCTTTACAACAAGGCCACTAGCGCAGTCTGCTTCAACGGCAAAATAGGAAACTGGTTTAGGACTACAGTCGGAGCCAGACAAGGCTGCTTGCTCTCACCTACTCTTTTCAACATCTTCCTGGAAAGAATCATGACAGACGCCCTGAAAGATCATGAAGGAACTGTCAGTATTGGAGGCAGAACAATCACGAACTTGCGCTTTGCGGACGACATTGATGGCCTTGCTGGAACAGAGAAGGAGCTAGCTCAGCTGGTGGAAAAGCTGGACAGTACAGCCATTGCGTATGGGATAGAAAATCAGTGCAGAGAAGACCAAACTGATGACAAATAACACCAGTGGCATTGGCACTGACATCATGATTGGAAGCCAAAAACTGGAAACAGTTAATAAATTCAAATACTTAGGAGCCATTGTGACAGATGAGGGATCAAAACCAGAAATACTGTCCAGGATTGCACAGACAACAGTACTGACAAGATTGAAGACCATATGGAAGGACAGAAACATCACGCTCTACTCCAAGATCAGACTGATGCGCTCCTTAGTCATCTCAGTGTTCTTGTATGCCTGTGAGTCATGGACCCTCACAGCAGACCTTGAAAGGAGGATACAAGCCACTGAAATGAGATGTTTTCGAAGGCTGCTTGGCATCTCATACAGAGATCACATCACGAACGAGGAAGTGGGAAGCAGAATCAGGCAAGCCATCGGGCCCTATGAAGACCTATTAGCCATTATAAACAAACGCAAACTGAAGTGGTATGGGCATGTCACGCGTTCAGCAGGGCTTGCCAAAACAATCCTGCAAGGCACTGTGCAAGGAGGACGAAGGAGAGGAAGACAGAGGAAAAGATTGGAGGACAATATCTCAAAGTGGACAGGACTGAGGCTGGGCGATACGCTAAGAATGGCAGAGAACAGAGAGGAATGGAGGGAGCTGGTTTCCAAGTCATCTGTGGTGCCCCAACGGTCGGCCAGACTACGGGAGATATATAGATAGATAGATAGATAGACAGACAGACAGACAGACAGACAGACAGACAGATAGATAGATTTAAAAAATATATAAGCAGAACAGTGCCCACGTAATGTTTAGTCGTTATGAAGTCATTTCGGACATTCAGAATGTGCGCCTTTTGCGGATTTTTCACTGTTTACCGTTAAAATATGACATCTTTCTGTAACTAGGATCCATAAAAACTTCATTTAATTTTCCAGATCTAGATCAAGATCTGTACAAGTCAGTTTGTAAATGGCGCCGTCCCAAATGATCAACCAGTCACCAAGGAGCATGCCTCCATTACGAGACTACTCGAGACCGGAAAGGTTCTTGTGTACAGGCTGGGGCGTTCCACAGCTTGGGACGTAACACATATAACAAGGTTGGATATAACGACACTCATTCAGAGGTACCGACTACTTTCTTACTGTAAATTACTTAGCTTACAACAGTCTTTGGATATAACACAACATGTAACAATATGTACAGTTATTGTAAAAGGTCACTATATTGGTTAGTACTAAGGTTACAGCGATTTTAAGGTACTCTTAAGACAGACTCTTATTACATGCCGGGCAGGTGTTCGTCTGCTTAAAAAAAGATACTTGCAGAAAAAAATGTCACCAGTGGTGGTGGTGGTGATGGTGGTGGGGGCGGGAAGGGGGGGGGGGGGCAGTTTTGTCCTTCTATCCCCTCCCCTGCTCGCGTGCAGTGTCACATGTCGAAAATGTTGAAGAGACTTTTCTCATCTGCGGTTTCAGCTTGGAAGTTAAACTCTACTCAAACCTGAGATCTTCACCAACTTCTGTACGTTTACGACGGACCCGAAATATATATATATATATATATATATATATATATATATATATATATATATATATATATATATATATATATATATATATATATATATATATATATATCTTTTTTTTTTTTTTTTTTTTTTTTTTTTTTGCTGGTAGAACTTAACGCTATGAAAGAGACGCCTCTTTTTAGTGGACAATTTAATTTACATCTGTATTGCAAAATTTGCATTCCTCTGACGGTAGATAAACCCAGCACGCAAAAGGCCATCGGGCCGGAGTCGGCCGCAGTGGGCCCGCGCACGACAGCTCGCGGGCCCACTGCCGCCGACATCGGCCCGATGGCCTGTCGGCCACACGCTAAAAATGTAATCACAAGAAAACTAATCCACAGAGCCAGCGAACGGTATAGACCCTCAAGAGCCCTGCGGAAGGGGCACGGATCAACAAGGGGTATAGATTCTTATGAGCCCCTGACACAGCATGGACGTATGAGAATCTATGCCTCTTGCATTGAAAGGAACAGCCAGCTCACTAGCCTCGGAGCCTCCGAGTCCTAAGCGCCTCCCACTTTGCCTCTGAGCCAAGCTTCGCTCGCGTGGTCGTAGCAGCAGGGGCGTTCTGAAGCGAAGTTAAAAAGAGAGTGTAGGGCCTGGGAGAGGAGAGAGTTACTGCTTGAAGTTATCAGACGGTAGAGGACCTAGGACGACTCTGTGACAGCCCAGACATAAAATTTGCAATTCTGAAGTGCGCGTATTCAAAGCAAGTACGAAGTGAGGCTTTTTTTTTTTTATTATTGCATAATAGGTAGACAGAAGCAAGTGTGTATTTCAAGCTAAGCCGACCGGCCTTCGAATAGAAACAGCAACGGACTTGAAAGTTTTGGACTGATCATAGTCACAACGGTAGACTGACACAGCAGTGCCGCCGACAGCACCGGCAGGTAAGTTCTATGAATTTTTCTTTTGCTTGAGTTGTAGTGTACTCTGTTAGTCTCGTTAGTCGTGTACCACCAAGAAGGTGATATCCAAAGAAGAACACCGTTTGGCAGAGTGTACATAAAAGTTTGACTCCGGGCGCAGCAGGGACTACCTGAACTCAATACCTATTGACTGAGACTCAAAATGTACATGTATACAGCTATTACTGAGCGAAGTTATCTCAGTTCGATGACAAGACATTTGCGACACATTTGTTAGGTTTTTTAAGTTATCTAGGTAAAATTCATAAGCACTTAAAATGATTTTGCAGGAAACTTATCAATGTCGGCCGGCTTTGAAAAACATAATCGTAACCAAAAAGGTGACTGCCAAGCGTGTAAGATGGAAAACAACAACAACAACAACAACAACAACCCCCCCCCCCTAAAAAAACAAACAAACCAAAAACTAAACAACAAAAAACACCAACAAACAAAGGGAAAAAATCAACCACACGCTATAAAAAGAACAAGTAAACAAGTACAACACACTTGTGTTGTTCTTTCTGAGCTTGTTTTTTTGTGTGTTTGTACTCGTCCTTTCTAAGCGTGGTTCTTTGTTTTGTTCGGATTTCCCTACTTTGAATTTTTTTTTTATATTATTATAGCGATTGAACGGATGAGTAACCAGAAGCAGAATCAAGCAATTTAAATCACATTTGCGCTGGTCTGTGATTTAAACCTTCCGGCCTCTGGCCGTAATATACAAGCTGGTCTGTGATTTTGGACCTTGCGGCTTCAAGCCGCAAAGTCCAAAATCACAGACCAGCTGGAATATGTACACACGCACTAGTGGTACGCTGACGCAGCGAATACAATTACCAAAACCAGTCAACTAACAAGACCCTTGGTTTGCATTTTTGACAGATCGCGGAATCACGCAGTCCTTCAACGCGCCGCTGTGGAACAGAAACAGCAGTACAGATTAGTCATCTTCTCGACTGCGTTCAACTGGATGTCCTACAGGAGGGACAATGCAGGGGCTGTAAAGCCCTGTTGACATAACTGCATCGCAGCTACCCTCCACACTGCAAGGCGTCAGCAGAACCCTTAGTCGAACAGAAGGATTTTTTTTCTTGGTTTTGTTCAAACAATAAGTAACACATACGTTTATCAGGACTACCCCACTGCCGTACGTCAAACAACATGGAGCTCTCAAGACTTGCGCCGCTCGGGGTTTTACTGGCAACGCTCTTCTGTTCAGGTAAGGGAAAATGTGCGTATATACTGACGAGCAAAAGAAATGCGACATTTTTGGAATCCAAATAATGTCGCATTTCTTTTGTTCTTCATACACACACACACACACATATATATATAATATGTGTGTGTGTGTGTGTGTGTGTGTGTGTGTGTGTGTGTGTGTGTGTGTGTGTGTGTGTGTGTGTGTGTGTGTGTGTGTGTGTGTGTGTGTGTGTGTGTGTGTGTGTGTGTGTGTGTGTGTTCATAAATGCAAACTGAAAACGGAATAGAAACTTCACGTCCCAAAACAAAAAGATAATAGGCACAAATACCTAGAAATTAGAAATATTAGAAATACTTCACTCTGTGTGTGTGTGTGTGTGTGTGTGTGTGTGTGTGTGTGTGTGTGTGTGTGTGTGTGTGAGGTGAGAGAGAGAGAGAGAGAGAGAGAGAGAGAGAGAGAGAGAGAGAGAGAGAGAGAGAGAGAGAGAGAGAGAGATAGAGAGATGTTGCTAATGTTGTTAACCTGACTGAAACAGCTTGCTCGACGTTTAAAGGCTTAGGTTATCTGATAAAAGTGTCTCAACTCATTTTTCAAGATCAGCTCAAGCGCGCGCGCGCGCACGCACGCACGCACGCACCCACACACACACACAGAGTGAAGTATTTCTAATCAAGAGACTGATAGCTGAAGTACCTGTGCACGTCCATCAAGTCAGTAGATCGCGTACCTCCCCGCTACAACCGAGAAAAACAGAACACCATCCAACTTCAAGAGGCGTAGATCCTCATGTGTCCCCGCAGTCGCGGGGGCGCATGAGGATCTATGCCTCTTGCTGACACCATTTTGTATCCATATTCTTTGAACGGCTGGGGCTCTTCTGGGCTGAATCAACGAAGATTCCAGACGCGCAATCTTCGTCCACTGGTAGTGAATGGATTAAACACCCTTTTCATGGAGGAAAATCAAACTACCATTTGCAAGAGGCATAGATCATCATGATCCCCCGCAGTCGCGGGGGCTCATGATGATCTATGCTACTTGCAGGTTCTTCTATATCATGATTATATATGCCTTTTGCTGTTCGACACTGCTCAGGTTCCTCAGGTCGACGTGGACATCCTGTGTTTCCGGCTTTGCTTTTTCTGTGTTAAGCGCTGTACAAAACTCGAAAGAGTAAGGAAACGTAAAGAAACAGAATGTTACGTGTTAAGTCGTAGTCGTAGTATGATATCACACCAGACGCACGCACGTAAGGTTCTTTTAAAGAAAGTTCACTCAGCTGCAACTCGTCACACGTGGCTTAAGGATGTAGACTACACTGGAGTAGCAGTTCCAACAATATTTTATTTCAGTGATGCGATCTCCACACAATGCATTCCCAAATGCACCAGCACTGATACAATGTCTCCTCTGCAAAATGTCAACACTGGCGACACAATGCGTTTCTCATGCAACGTTCACCACCGTTACGCTGCGTCTCTCACAATGTACACCCTATACGGGCCACGTACCTACGATAAACTGTGTGTCCCTACAACTGACAATGTATGACAATGTATGAATGTGCTTCCCAGCACAATCTTTTATAGTATAAAAACTTTCCAGAATAATCCAAGGAATTCACACAACGCAACCAATCAGAACGGAACACGTAACCGAAACTCATAAATATTAAATAAAAATAACTTTCTAGAATCAACTAGTCTACAAAAATTCGACTACTAATTTCAGCCTCTAAGTTGCGAAATCCCGACGCGTTATGACGTCTCATAAAAGTATGGTAGGCAGTTCACGACCTAGTTGGAATTTTCCAGAAATTTCACGATCTTTCAAAATCCATACTGACCGGCTGCTAAATTCACGTGTACAGAAAACAACTATGACTATGAATATTAGAGTGGCTTTACTACTGTGTTGCAAAATGTTGCTTACACTTTGACGTCACACATGCGAGGTCACTAGACAGCGCGATTTTGCTCGAACGTTCTGGTTTATTCTCAGCGAATCTACGCATCACAAAAATCGACCGCTCTTCTCCGTGCGACTTTGCTAGAAGGTTCCGGACTAAACTTAGCGTATCATAACAAAGCCAATTCCGCTCTACGCGCGAGCGATAAAGAATCTTACTGAAAAGGTACGTGATTCGTAATCGTGATAGCTCAAATAAAAATTGGATCGTTTCCTACGATCCGTACATGCATGCTCTCACGGAACAACACAATTACAATCGTAACACAGAAAAAAGAAATCGAATCGAGCGGGAAACGAAGACGTCCTCGTTAGCCATTCTTAGACCGTTTCTTGTTAAGAACAATCAAACAAACAAACAAACGGGGGGGGGGGGGGGGGGGGGCTTCCATATGCATTGCTTTCAGTCACTCTCTTAGCGCTCCCTCTCTTTCCTATTTTTTTTTTTTTTTTTGGTGTGCTTTGGCCACAGTAGATCTATGATCACTGGTCGCTCATGCACATTTCTCTCCCCTGACAGTGCTATAACCTACTTTACTTTGTAACCTTCCAAACAAACAGACAAGAAAAAAGAAAAAAATACAACAAACTTCTGCATTTCAACACCTCATTGGCATTATAAGATAATCGCAATCATGCACTGCATGGTAAAATGCACGCACGCACGCACACACACACAGATACATGTGCACACACACACACATGTGTACGCGCGCACACACACACACACACACACACACACACACACACACACACACACACACACACACACACACACACACACACACCACTCCTATCAACAAAAGCACACTTCAAAAGGTCTTACAGCTGTGAGACTTTATTCTTTAAATAACTTTAATAAAAGGCACTTAAACCACTTCACAACAAGACGACAGTAATAAAGTGTACAAATTACATTTTAGCAAAATGGCAAAAAAGCCACCTTTCAAGCATAATGCCTCTAGAGCGTAAATTGTCGAATATTTTTAGCTATGTTCCTACGTCATCGATGAACGAAGATCACGTCACACCATTTAACCCCAACAATCCCGTAGGTAAATTGTCGAATATGAGCTAGCTTCCTGCGTCATCAGTGACCGTTATCACGTAACATCATTTACCCGTAGCACTGCCAGTGGACGCCAAACCATGTCCTTGTTCAAGCTGGGTAAATCAACAACGATTAGTCCAATCAATCCAAATAACGCGGATATGAATAGGGTCAGCGAGAGGCAAAGAACTTCATGAGCCCCCCGCCTCCCGCAGCTGGGTGGTGTTCACAGTAAAAGTGTTCAAGAACAAATGACGTACACGCCAACGCCTTCTAGACGTACGGTCTTTGGCAATTATCTTTTATTTACACAACAACGTGTGCATTTATCCATTGAGATTTGATACTGTTGACGAAACAGAACAGTCGGCATCAAATCTAATTAACGTGGTTGACCGGTGACGCACAACACTGCCGCTTAACAGAATTACTTCCACTGAACAGAAACTGAAAACTGAACGCATGACGATTCTCTAAGAACAGACGACACAGGTGTGCATGACTCAAACATGCTGCATATAGGGCACCTGTGGAGCCTGCGTGAGGTTATGGAAATCTCGCCGACAGGCGGAGGTGGAGGAGAGCCGAGGTCATTCGCAGCAGTACCGATTGTTATTAGATGCAAGACGGCAATTGGTGCGCCTAGTATCAACACATTCGAGACGGGCTGCATCCGGATACGCGGCTTTATGCCGCGTATCCGGATGCGGCACGTCTCGAATGATTTAACTTCCCCCTTTGCGCATTCAAGGCCGCGGAGAGGAGCAGACATTTTACATTAACTCGTTCAGTGCCAGCTGAATCAGATTGTGTTTCTGCAATCTTCGTAAATTCAACACCAAAACACCATAATGTCCCAGGAACATGGATTCAAAATGGTGTCAGCAAGAGGCATAGATCCTCACGAGCCCCCGAGACTGTGGGGGCTCATGAGGATCTATTCCTCTTGTAGTTGGGTGGTGTTCAAACTTTCTCGCCACTCAAAAAATTATCCAACTTGAAATCGTTTTTATGTAAGCGCTTTTGTGGGCGTGCTGCCTAAATGTACCCTGCGCCTTCCGTCTAAAGAGCGGAATAGGTTCTCATAAACCCACAGCGAAAGCAGGAGCCTAGTATAGGACTCACGTATATTTATTTGTATCCCTCATTTTCCGACGTAGGAAGTCCCCGCGATTCAGCGAGTGCTTTGCGAATGTGCTATCAGCCACTGATCGGTTGGGGTTCGAGCTCGTGACTTTTCGGACAAGAGTCGAACGCTCCATCACCTGGGCTACCCAGCGGTTGAAACGACTCGACCATTCGAACGGCAAAATTTGTAACCGGATAATAATTCATATCATAAATACTAGTTGAGTCCATGGTTTCGGACCCAGCAGCTCTAGTCGTTCGAAGTGCATGTTTTGTGAACAGATAACTATATGTGTGCTGGTCTGTGATTTTGGACCTTACGGCTGAAAGCCGTACGGTCCAAAATCACAGGCCAGCACAGTTAATTATACGGATGTCTGCGCGGCCGAGACTCCACAGCTTGATCGACGTGGAATTTCAATTAAACTTACAGAACATGTGTGGGTGTTTTCAGGTTGACATGTTGATGTTCTTGGAATTGAGAGCAGTCGTTTGGGACGTCGGTAGCGCTTTTTGTTGTGGAGGTGATTCCTGCACAAAAACGCGCTACCGACAGCCAAAGGGTTAACGCAAGTGCAGAATAATGAATACCGCCATTCCAATTTGTCTGTCTGTCATAAGCAAACAGGCACGCGCGCACGCACACACAGTCATATTTGCAAATATGACGAAGTAACTGAAGAGACAAAGGCATAGTATTTACCAGCTACATGTCACAGGAACGTGGATTCAAAGTAGTGTCAGCAAGAGGCTGAGATCCTCATGAGCCCCCGCAACTGCGAGGGATCATGAGGATCTATATAGATTTTCGCGGGTTAATACTTTGCATGCCTGCGTAGGTTATAACGGAACATCCAACATCCTACAACAGCACTTCAAGTAAAGGGGCACACATGAACTTTTGAAGGCTTCAGTTCGCAAAAAGCTTTTACTGGGCTTCAGTATACATACCCACTTAGACAGTGACCACCCTATTGTCCCACCAAATGCTTTCTTTCGTCAGTTCAAAGCGAAAAGAGGCCCACCGGAATCTTGTGACCGGACACCGTCAAAAGATTGCTTCTGATAAGCGATGGTAGCTGACGTCATAACTATTCAATACGACCTTAGGTCATCTGCATAATTATAACCAATCAGAGACAAGATGGCGGATGAACCAGCAAAGAAAAGAAAGTACCATCGACTCGCGCCGACAATGACAGACTCGGAATTGAAGAGAAGAAAGAGGAAGAGAGACAAGATACCCCTAAGTAGAACTGATAGATCCGCGAGCGCTAGTGATTTTCAGAATTCATGATCTTCAGTAGAATTTATCTCTTACTGATTTCGCAAGATTTTAATCGTGTTTTATCATATAGTTACGACTGAGCTAGTTATCACATTTTATGCTTCAAAGACTGATCTGAAAACTACGGTGTGTGTCAAAGTTGTACGGCATCGCTGGTCGTAACATGTTTTTGTCCCTGTGCCGCGGGCTCGCATTCACTCGATTCAGAGAGGTAGTGTTTCTGCTGCGATGGTGCATTTGTCGTTTCCAATGATGCTTTCAGTTACGTAGACTTCGATGTGTGAGATGTGAAATTGACTGCAGTGCAGAAAGTGGGTTTAAATACCAATGTTCTGTTTCAATGATTGAACGCCTTGCGTGTTTCCGAGGGGTAAAGGATCAAAGGTCAAACTAGGCACCATGGACGCAGGCTCGCCGGCTTTGCGAGTCAAATAAGCCACGCCCTCGGTCGGTGCACGACTACGCAGCACGATCGTTAGAAGTAAATACTAGCTCGAGCGGAACCCGCCTTGTGATCTTGACAGCATAGCGAGTATAGAAGGTTTATTCTACTTTCTCGTGAAAAAATACGTCAAAGGGATGCCGGAAAACGTTAGTACACGTTACACCACACCGATGAACTCGTGACCTGCAGTATTGCGATACACTGCCGATAAGCAGCCGGGTTCTGCCTTGCGACGTAGGCTTATATACATATGCATATTAATTCAAAACAAGGCCCAATGCAGACGATAAATCCGCGACTCGGGTACCAAAACAATACACCCACCAAACGATAAATTTCGACATTTGGCATTGCACTTAAAATTCTAAGATAGTACACAAAGGACCCATAAACATAGTACTGTAAGCAGTATCTGTTGCAGACAGTTTTCTGACTGTGTTGAGATGCTTGATCCTGGGGAAAATAACTTTAAATCTCGAGTGGTGCTTTCTTTTTTTCTTTTTTTTTTTTTCCTTTTTTTTTTTTTCCCCTGTCGCGCGCATCGCAGCGGTGTTCTGAACTCGTTTTTCACACCTACTGGAGTTCTAGACTGAACTCCAACTATCTTATTTATAGCCTGAACTCCAACTATCTTATTTATAGATTGGAAGATCAGCACTTGCAGTCTCCCCTTTTCTTTTAATTTATCTTATTTATAGTCTAAACTCCTACCATCCTACTTTGTTTCAAGTAACACAGATGTTGATGAGACATATCTTGCTTATAGTCAGAACTTCTAACATCTTACTTAATTTCATTAACCCATTCAGCCCTGACGCACTACAGCAGTAGATGGGTCGACCATAATTCAAGGGTAGTGCCAGATTAGCTTGGCGCCTTTCGGCGCCAAACTAATCTGGCACTGCATTTGAATTATCAAGGTCGATCCATCTCCTGCAACTGGTGCATAGGCATTAGATGACACCTCCAAATTTTGGGAAATACGGCCGTCGGGCTGAATGACTTAACACAGACACTGATAAGCCACAACAGCAAGAGACATAGGTAGAGACCTGCGCTGGACTTAAGCTCACTCATGCAACTGAACCAAAGATGGAGCATCTTCCGTAGTGGTTTGCGAAGAACTTAACCCTTTGCGTGTCAGTAGCGGTTTTTGTCGCGACTATTCCAAAAAGAATCGTGCAACTAAGTCAAAATGGAACACATTCCGTAGTGGCTATCGCGGATTTTTAGCCCTTTGCCTGTCGGGCGTATCCTGTAGGAATCATCGCGACAAAAACTGCTACCGACAAGCAATGAGATAAGCTCACTAACGTAACTGTCACATATTCTCATGAGCCTCCCTGCAGGAAGGCATGGCGATCTGTGCCTCCTGCAGAACGGAAGCGCCTGGTCGAGTATCACAGTTCGTGACCCGACCTTCTGTGCACAAATTAGAGGTGTCTGAATCGGCTGAAGACAAGACACCGACAACACCCCATCCCTCACCGACACACACACACACACACACACACACACACACACACACACACACACACACACACACACACACACACAAATAGGCACACACACACATACACACACGCACACACACAGGCACACACTCACACACTTCTCTCTCTCTCTCTCTCTCTCTCTCTCTCTCTCTCTCTCTCTCTCTCACACTTTACACCGCCGTAGACACGCACACTAAACAAACAAATCAGCATGATACAATGTACTGTTGTTAATGTTTCCCTTGTCCTTGGTGTGTGTGTGTGTCTGTCTGTGTGCGTGCCTGTGTGCGTGCGTGCGTGTGTGTGTTGTGAGTGCATCTGTGTGTTTGTGTGTGTGTGCGTGTGTGTGTGTGTGTGTGTGTGTGTGTGTGTGTGTATGTGTGTGTGTCTGTCTGTGTGTGCGTGCTTGCGTGTGTGTGCGTGTGTGTGCGTGAGTGCATCTGTGTGTGTGTGTGTGTGCGCGCGCGTGTGTGTGTGTTTGTGTGTGTGTATGTGTGTGTGTGTGTGTGTGTGTGTGTGTGTGTGTGTGTGTGTGTGTGTGTGTGTGTGTGTGTGACAGAGCGCGTGTGTGTGTTTGTCGTTCGTCTTTTTATTTAATATTGTTAAAGACTTAATTTTTGTCCTGTCATTTTTGTTTTTCACCTTGCCTGACACTTAGCGGAGGTTAATTTTGCTTCACAAAATGAATTGTAATTGCCTCTATTCAAATGTATTACAATTACAACGAACGAAGTTTCTCATGTCAGAAAGTATTTTAATTGCCTCTATTAAACATTGTTACAATTACAACAATAAAGCTTCCCTTGCTAAAAATAAGAAACACGGTCAGCCCTAAACCCCACCCCCCCCCCCCACTCCCCACGCTTTGGTACCGGTCTCAGGCCACTTTACAAATTTCAAATACAAGTGATCAAAAATCTCTGTAACTTCAGTAGCTGACTGGCCCTTCGTTTGTCTTGTACTGTGTTTGTACTGTGCTTGTCTTAAATGGCGTAAATCCGTGTCTGTTTCGTGAGTGTGTGTGTGTTGGGTTTCAGGCGCGGCGCTTTGAGTCGATTTCCCCAAAATTGAGAAAAAGCGCCTATATAATAACGGTATTATTATTATTATTATTAAACCTTTCTATTCTAACAACCAGAAATGCGTGATTCGCCATTTTTAAACAAGATTGGCCTACCCATCTGTTGATAATCCGTGTGATCAGGAGAGAGAGAATGAATCAATGAATCAATGAATCAATGAAACTTTATTTTACAACGGTGTAGGCATTGACATCGTCATCGACACAGCCATTTTACAAACCTGCCGTTGCTAACAACTACAAGACTAACTACAAATATACATACATATAAGTAAACATAATACTTGCAAAGAGATGACAACACTATTCACATAGACAGACATACTCATAGACTCACAGACACCCCCACCCCACCCACCCCCCTTCACACATAGACAGAGCTAAGTAGTCCAAATGATAAATGAAAAGGATAACAGACTTAATTGGGAATAAATTGGACCCAGCATAAAAAGAAACATATAATACAAGTGGTTAAGTCATCCCTACGAGTGATCCACAAAATATTTGCAGAGACCCTTTTTAAAACAGGCTAGCGAGGAGGCGGATTTTACATGGTCGGGAAGGGCATTCCAGATAAGTGCCCTTGAGAAGGATAAGCTAGTTTTATATAGATCGATCCTTGGTTTTGGGACTATGAAAAGCTTTCTGATGTTTCCAAGCTTGGACTCAGACTTACGGAACAAAGTGAAGATGTACTCAGGTGTTTAGAGAGAGAGAGAGAGAGAGAGAGAGAGAGAGAGAGAGAGAGAGAGAGAGAGAGAGAGAGAGAGAGAGAGAGAGAGAGAGAGAGACAGACAGACAGACAGACAGACAGACAGACAGACAGACAGACAGAGATACAGAGACAGACAGACAGATCCTTCATTTTTTCAATGACAAATGATGTAGGTACATAGTCCTCTTTTTAAAATAAATGTCCTTGCTGCAACTACTATAAAAATGAAATACATGAGAGAGAGAGAGAGAGAGAGAGAGAGAGAGAGAGAGAGAGAGAGAGAGAGAGAGAGAGAGAGAGAGAGAGAGAGAGAGAGAGAGAGAGAGAGAGAGAGAGAGAGAGACAGACAGACAGACAGAGACAGACAGACAGACAGACAGACAGACAGAGACCCAGTATGTAAAAGATTCTACGGCCGGCGCCGTGGGACGCAGAGGGCCCGCGCACTGCAGTGCGCGGCCCACTGCGGCCCACGCTGGCCCGAGCACCTTTGCTTTCTGGGGAGAGCTAGATTACCGTGTCTACCTGTCACAAATTACAGGTGTCACAGTTCACTCAGGTAACGTTCCGTCCGCCAGACTGTAAAACGTGTCATGCGAAACGTATAATGACGTTTTTGTTCTTCTTTCTGCGTGTGCAAGAGGCATAGATCCTCATGAGTTCCTGCAGCATGCAGGGGCTCATGAGGATCAATGCCTCTTGCCAAGTGCGATCGGTTTCATTTAATCTAAGAATGAGGGAATGGAGGGGTTATGTTTACGCCTGAACTGAAAGCTTTGTCCTTTACTCGGTGGTGCCAGAAGTTTTGCCTCTGTCATTCATACTCATAGAGACCTGGCGATTTCTTACGTATAATTTGTCTGTTTATTTTTAACCATTTAGGTATCTGTATCGGTTTTAGTCGCGATGATTCCTGTCGGAATCATCGCGATTAAAACCGCTACCGACACCCACAACCCAGCTCCATCTGAACACTCTCTCTCTCTCTCTCTCCATCCATTTGTTCAGATGGAGCTGGGTTGTGGTGTCGTAGCGGTTTAATCGCGATGATTCCGACAGGAATCATCGCGACTAAACCGCTACAGATACCTAAATGGTTAAAAATAAACAGACAAATTATACGTAAGAAATAAAATAAACATGAAGCAAAACAACATAAACAGCAAACCAACATCATAACTAACGTGCGTGCGTGCGTAAATTTATGTGTATGTTTCGTGGTTTGTATATATTGGTGTAAATGTCTCGTAGTAATCATTTGAGGGCGTGACTGTCCGCGTAGCTATTGCATTGGATGTTGTCAACTTGACATTAGCTGAAATGACTGGACGCTTGTTGAACAACGGAATTTGTTGCACAATTGAGAATATTCTAGTAGGTGTGTGTGTGTGTGTGTGTGTGTGTGTGTGTGTGTGTGTGTGTGTGTGTGTGTGTGTGTGTGTGTGTGTGAGAGAGAGAGAGAGAGAGAGAGAGTGTGTGTGTGTGAGAGAGAGAGAGAGAGAGTGTGTGTGTGTGTGTGTGTGTGTGTGTGTGTGCGTGTGTGTGTGAGAGAGAGAGAGAGAGAGAGAGAGAGAGAGAGAGTGTGTGTGTGTGTGTGTGTGTGTGTGAGAGAGAGAGAGAGAGAGAGAGAGAGAGAGAGAGAGAGAATTCCTGTCCTGCACCCTTCCCCCCCCCCCCACCCCCCTCACTCCCCCCCCCCCCCACCTCCTCTAGCCGCACCCACAACATCCCGGCCGAAATATCAGTACGGGTCTCGAGCTTGTTTTGGAATGCTAAGAGGTCTGAGGCATTTACACGCCCTATTAACTTTAACACACGACATGTGAAGAGCTTAAAAGCTTAAGTTTCAGTGAACGCAAACGTTGCCTTCAAAGCCACAGCAAAATTCAAGTCATGGAAACATGGACAATACATGGGGCCAGCACGCGGCAAAGACGAAACCCACGGTAGAACTAAGTCAACAGCATTAGTAACAATAAAAACAGCAGCAGCAACACAACCGGATCCGCGGATCATGTGAAACCACAACAGAAAGTTAACCCCTTCCCAGCCAATCGACGTACATTTTGTTTCTCGAATCTGTGTTCACCCAACGACCAAAATCCACAGCTGTCCAACGAACATGGACACAGAGTGGTCTCAGCAAAAGGCCCAGATCCTCATGAGACCCCGCAGACTGCGGGGGCTCATGAGGACCTATGCCTCTTGCGGTTAAATCGCGTTCACTTTTTTCTCGGGTTAAGCGTCACGTTATTAACTCGTCCAGCCCTCAATAAAACTCGCTAGGCCTAAAACATCTTTGTGCCTTTGGGCGTGACAGTAATCATAGGGCGAGACGTTCACATCAAATCCTTCCATGAAACGAGATAACGAGATGCCTGGCTCGCAGATCAGCATGAAATAAATAAGCGTGTTAGAAGGTCCCGCCGTAAATCTTGCCTGGAAATTAGACACAGAACTTTCTGACGCGACAGAGAATTGCATCCACGGCAAACTTCAGGCTGCGGTTTTTTGTTGTTGTTGTTAACTTATTGAGCCCGACGGCCGTATTTCCCAAATTTTGAAGTCGTCATCTAATGACTATTCACCAGTTGCAGGAGATGGATCGACCATGATAATTCAAGGGCAGTGTCAGATTAGCTTGGCGCCGACAAAGGCGCCAAGCTAATCTGACACTGCCCTTGAATTATCATGGTCGATCCATCTCCTGCTGCAATGCGTTAGGGCTGAATGGGTTAATAGAAAAGCCATATTTTTTTAAATTTTATTTGCTGCCATGTTCTCTGGTAGGTGCTCCTCCGGATCTTTTTGCCTGCAAGAGGCACAGATTCTCATGAGCTCCTGCAGTCGCAGGGGCTCATGAGAATCTATGCCTCTTGCTGGCTGTGCAGCGTCATTTGCATCCTCAGTGACATTCCAGTTAATTCTCCGACTGCTTGAATAAGGTGTAATCCAGACCAAAAAGGTAACTGCCAAGCGTGTAATATGCAAAGAAGTACCCAACGGAGAAAGAAACACGCTTAGAAAAGACGGGTACAACACAACGGAGAAAGAAACACGCTTAGAAAAGACGGGTACAACACAATTGTGTTGTACCAGTCTTTCTAAGCGTGTTTCTTTCTCCGTTGGTGTTGTACCCGTCTTTTCTAAGCGTGTTTCTTTCTCCGTTGGGTACTTCTTTGAATAAGATGGTTAGGATATTATTATTACGGTGTCAAACAGCATAATTAATTTGATGACGACCTTGACCTGGAGGTTAACACTTTAGTGTGTCATTCTTCTTCAGGAACTACTGATAATCTATCATATTCATGATCCATCAAACACAACCATGAGGTCGAAATTCCCTCCCTTTTGTTTCCTCTGAAGACCACATCGGATTACTACGTACAGTTCTGGGGAGGTGACATGCGTGACATGCTATTCCGTCACCACCTTCGAGCTAAAACGGTCGACCCACCTTCTGTAGTAGTGCATCAGGGCTCAATGGCTTAACTTATTCGCGGCCACCCGCATCCGGATGCGCGGCATAAGCCGCTCATCCGGATGCGGCTTGCCGCGAATGAGTTAACTCGCTCAGTGCCAGCTGACTCAGACTGTGTTTCTGCAATCTTCGTTAATACAACACACACACGCACACACACACACACACGCACACACACACACACACACACACATACACACACACACACACACACACACACACACACACACACACACACACACACACACAAAACCTGGGGAAATGGATTCAAAGTGGTGTCAGCAAGAGGGATACGTCCTTATAAGCCCCCGCAACAGCGGGGGCACATGAGGATCCATACCTCGGCACTGAGCGGGTTTAATCGGAATACACCAGTGTGTCAAATAAGTGTGACTAAAATAGTTCAAGGGTGGTGCCTCGCCAAGCTATTCTGGCACCACCCTTGAACTAAAGCCATAGGTCTATATCTGTAAAAGTGTAATTACCATAATGTAGCTTGCATATGGCAGTGTACAAATTTGAAACTTTTAGTCTCAGTATGATATGGGTTTAAGCATGTGAAAGTAAAATGGATGTGCAGGGCAACTGCTAGTTTGTCGATCAGTTCAACCCGGCTGTGGACATAGTCCAGCTCGTGTGTCGAGCTTTGATGGCATTAACGACCGAGGCGAGGTACTTTCTCGCCCACCGGGTGACCCTAAACTGTACACCCCGGGTGGAATGTGAACCCCGGGTCTGTATCAGCCTACGTGAATAGTCAACAGTTAAACCCACGAAGGCTTCCTCTGCCTGAGTGACCCAAAGCGATGCTAGTAACGTACTCATTGTCTGCTGTGATTGTGCTCATAGGCCAATCCCTTAACCAGCAAAGATACTCAGACGAATGTAAACCCTAAAAGATGTGTGCCAATAAATGGGCCCTGATCGAGTGCATATCCACAAAAGGAAAATATTTGTATTTTATCAGCCGAAAGTGATGAAATGCCTTTGAATAAGCTGGCAGCTGATGTCAGTGGTCTGCACCTTTCCAGCAAGAGGTATACATTCTCATGAGCCCTCGCTACAGCGGGGGCTCATGAGAATCTATGCCTCTTGCAAGTATAATATGATCTAGTTGACGTACTGACTGTGCATGACGAGCAAAAATTGTCACGGTGGAAGTGCAGTCTCCGGATTTGTGTTGGGCTTTTGACTGTTGACTGGCGCGAGGTCAGGCTATTGTTGTGGGTCTGGTTGGGGGCTTTTTCTCAGACGCAGGCAGGGGGGTCCTTAAAGAGAGTCATTGTGGCGCTAACTACCCGTACCTCGACGTTTCGCATGTTGAAATTAACCCGTTTAATCCTGACACACCCACTGCTTTAAAATTGACTGATAGTTCATGAGTTGTGCCAGAATAGCTTGGCGCCTCAGGCGCCAAGCTATTCTGGCACCACTCTTTAACTAAAATGGTTGCTCTACCTCTGAATGGGTAATGTAGCCTTCACATGATAATATGCCAATTTTTAAAAATCAGCCTCAGGATGCAATGGGTTAATGTGCGAGTAGAGCCTCCATTGTTGAATCCAGGTACCCATGACTTTTCGCCCACCCTTCAAGGTAGTAGAGGCATTGTTAAGTCCAAGTACCACCGAGGCCTACACGCCCTCCAAATGCTGGCTCTTTCTTGAAGCCATTACCTCGACGCTGAAACGTCGAGGTAATGGATTCAAGAAAGAACAGAAGGTGGTATTAATACACACTACAAATTCAACAACGAACTCCACTGTCGCTTCTCAAAATTGAGACACCAAGCGCAGTGGGAACAAGAGTATCCACTGGTAAAAATCCTGTAAGGGGGGTACGCTGAAACGTCGAGGTAATGGATTCAAGAAAGAACAGAAGGTGGTATTAATACACACTACAAATTCAACAACGAACTCCACTGTCGCTTCTCAAAATTGAGACACCAAGCGCAGTGGGAACAAGAGTATCCACTGGTAAAAATCCTGTAAGGGGGGTTGGTGGGGCGGGAGGAGGATCCGGCCGATATACCACCCTGACCTCTCACACACACACACACACACACACACACACACACACACACACACACACACACACACACGACTGCATTGTATATTTTCTCTGTACTGCGCCCCCCCCCCCCCCCCAAAAAAAAAAAAAAAAAAAAAAAAAATCATTTTTATGAAAAAGGCTGTTGAAAATAGCTCTTCCATAAAGTTCCAGACTGGGGCCAGAATAGCTTTTGGCACCATCTTTGAGCTGTCATGGTCGATCCCTATCTTTTTTGTCGTGTCGTGTCGTGTCAGGACTGACGGCTTAATCAAAAACAGAAACAGTCACTGTTCGCATGATTCACGACAAAATGAAAAATGCCTAGACTTGGCTGAGATTTTTCATTTAGATCTTGAAGTGTAGACCCATATGGTTGTGGACCTCACACACTCTTCAATGAAACTTGGTTCAGCCCTAAACAAATAGGCAACACGTTGCCCTGTACTAAACACAGGGACTCAAACTAACCTTGTTTACACAAGGTCTAAAGCACTCGGGCATAACGAATCAAAGAGTACAGCCCCATTCACCATAGGGGTGAAACCTCACAAAGCAAGGTACTCCTAACATGTAGAGCAAAGAATTCATTTCGCAAGAGGCACAGACTCTCATGAACCCCCGCAAACTTGCGGGAGCTCAAGAAGATCTATGCCCCTTGTGGGACCAGTTGTACGCTTTGTTTCTCAAACGGAGAGACCCTTTAGGTTTTTTTTTTTTTTTTTGTTGTTTTTTTTTTTGTGCCGAACAGGCGAGTTTGACGGAAACATATTTCTGTGTAGGTTTAGGTCCTTAGATGGCTGGAAACCCCTGAATGGCATTCCTCTACCCCAGTAGCAAAACGTCTTCGGCCCCAAGACGGCCGCAAAGGGCCCGCGCAGAGCCGTGCGCTGTCCCAACTGCGGCCGTCGTTGGGCCGTGAACATTTGCTTACTGGGAAAGTCTGACTCGACATAGCGTGAAAACTAAAAGTCCTTACACACACCTGTAATTAAAAAAGAAGGCTACTCAAACTGCCAGAGGCAAAGATCCTCATGAGCTCAAAAGCATCTTGTTTGCCGTACATTTTATATCAGTATTCTCAAGAACGCTCCCCTTCCTTGAAAGCGCCTGTAACTTATTTTGTTTAACACTTTCTACCCCAGGACCGAAATCCCCAAATTCTGAAGTTGACCCCTGAAGGACTGTATTACAATTCTAGAGACAGATCGAGCATGATAGTTCAAGGGTGGTGCCAGACTAGCTTGGCGCCCATAGGCGCCAAGCTAGTCTGGCACCACCCTTGAACTATCATGCTCGATCCATGTCTTACTGTGGTGTGTCAGAGTTGAATGAGTTAAAACACCGATTTCCTGAACGAAGCACACAGACAAGTACTGCAGGGGTGTGGCAAGAGTGTCATGATCCCCTGTATCTGCTGGGGCTCATGAGAATCCACGCCCCTTGCAGAACTTGTGCTTTGTTTGTGGCGTCCCATCAGTTAATGGGTGAAGTCCTCGGTAATAAGCAGATCTCTTTAAAAAAAAAAAAAAAACCTAGTAAGACCTATGAGAGCAGCATACTAAACAGACCAAACCCGCGACAGCGTAAACACGATGTGTGAATGTCTTAAGAGAAATGAAATGAAATGAAACTTTAATTTCCAAGGATAAAAGAATAGGTGCGCAGACCTTTTTCATTCTTGTCCTTGCTACAAACTACATGAAACTAAGTGAGCCATTCCTGCGGGAAAACCACCACAGACAGCTAAAGGGTTAAAAATAAATAAACAGATAAATAAATACACTGTAAAAAAAAATAAAAAAATAAATAAATAAATAAATAAATAAATACACTGATACAGACTCTTTGGACATGCTGCTCAGGTATATCGTTGTAACGAAAACGGCCGCGAACAAAGTTCAGAACCATCCGCCCCATAATCCACAAAAAGCGCTTACTCCAAAGAACTGTCGATGCGCCAAGCACGCTCACCAGTATTAGCAAAGAGGAATGTTGGTTTATTACAAAGCGTGCGAACACCCCCAGCCGCGAACCGAAATGAGAAAAATATTTGAAGGGATCGGGAAGAACGAGGTTTACACTTAAGCTCAGTCCTATAATTCCGTAATCGATGCACGAAAATGAACCAAGCGGGATTTTCTGTGTGCTTCTTTTCTATTACGTCATACGCAGTAGCAAAACGTCTTCGGGCCTACGACGGCAGCAGAGGGCCCGCGCACTGCCGTCGCGGGCCCGAAGATCTCTGATTACTGGGATACTGTGTCTCTCAAGCGAGTGTACAAAATAAGATTTCCTACAGGCTGTACGGTACTGGCACAAATATCGTACGTAAATGTACAAATTGGGTAGTAATGCACTGAACTTATCTCTTACCATAATGATGGACAAACTGAAGGGCTACCTTGAATTATGAAGTTTAGTCGTCGTAAAATGAAAGTTTTCTGCTGTTTTCTCCTTTGCACAATGGAGAGTTCTTCCGTTATATACAAGGGCAATGGAAACCCTCCAAGAACATTCATAAAAGATAATGCAAACTATACCGACGAGCAAAAAGAAATGCGACACTCTTTGAATAATCGAAAACGCTCTTGTTACCGATGATTCCAAAAAGGTCGCATTTCTTTTGCTCGTGAGTATAATTATATTAGTATTGCCCGGCGTAAGTCGCTTTATACTTGATCCTCCAACCTGGAGACTTCCCCAAGCTCTCTATGTGGGCTGGTCTGTAGTTTTGGCAGAGGCGGCTTCGACAGTACTGTCCAAAATCCGGCACATATACAAGCACGCCTGTCTTAAATCCAACTGCTTTCATATTCATCTGACACAAGCGTGGAAGATCACAATCTTTAATGCATAAATTTATGCATGTTCCAATGGCATACAATACACGTAGCCGTCTGCTATAGAAGTGTCTTGTGTTTGCATCCTTTGAAAAAACAAAAAGAAGTAAAAAAGCTTATTCAGAGCCTGCGATGCGTTCCCCAAGAGGTGTAGATGCTCATGGGCCCCTGCGACAGCAGGGGCCCATGAGGATCTACGCCTCTTGCTGAGTGAAAGGTCTGCATAGCCGCGCGATTAATATCTATGTCCAACTTCGATTTACGAAAAATCCCCATGTTTCCATGCAGGGACAAGGGGAAGCGTTGTGGTAACTCACCAACGTGGACGCAAAAGCGATCCCGAGACGGTTTTCATGAATACGAATGGCTCGGGCCTTTTTCGATCGCAAAACAGCAACTAAACTGTGACACACTGAGCCCTCAGGTTGGAATTCCCAGTTCTGGGATTTGGGCATGATCTGGGAAATGTAATCTGAAGACCGCATCAAGTTACGGTTCAAAACACAGATCAGCCATGACAGGTCAAGGGTGGTGCCGGAATAGCTTGGCGCCAAGTTATTTTGGCACTACCTTGAACTATCATGGTTGATCTATTTCTTTTATTTAGTGCATCAGGGCTGAACTGGTAACGGGTGTCTCCCTCTGGCCAAACTGACGAAGTTAGTCAGTTCTTTGGGTTAAATGCCGAGCTGGCGACTACGGTTATCTCAAGGACGTGGACTGATGAAGTAACTAAAAATTGATTTTGTGGAGCCATATGTGCGCAGATCGTCATAAGCCCTTGCTGCCTGCAGAGGCCCTTGTAGATCTGTAACCTCTCGAGATGAAAACTGTGTGCTCTAGTCAATGGTAGCTAATGATAGTTTGGTTTTTTTTAACACCTTAGGCTACGCTATATATTATCTGCTTCTTCCGTCTCTGGTCGACTCTAAGACTCAGGCCAGCAAGAGACATAGATCAACATCATCAGCCGCGTGAATCTGCCTCTATGTTCTCATTCGGGTGTATTCGTCTTGTAGACGTAAGGCGTTAGCTTATTTTGCGCGAGAATTCGGGACTGTTTTCAGATAACAGACAGCGGAAGATGCGTAAGACCTAGAGCATCTATGTTGTTTCTCGCTAACAGATACCGCGGGCTGGAATAATGATTTTGACCTTTTTACCGTTCCCCTGGTTGCGTGTGCTGGTTTCTGATTTTGTACCTTACGGACAACGACCGTAAGGTTCAAAGTCACAGACCAGCACACACATATCAAGAGTCGCAGGGTCTGTCACCCGATGAAGCCACAAGCTGGATACCCATAGGCTTTCTTGGTCTATAAGGAATCAAGGGGCTGCTCCATTTCGACAAGAGACGAACATTATCACGAGCCCCCCTGTGACTGTAGATACTCATGAGAATGTACGTCTTATGCAGATCGTATGTCTGATGTCACCCGAGGGTCAAGGGTTGCAAGAAGTGTCAGGACTGGGAGTCCCGATTTATCAAATGTGGGAGAAAGAGAAAAAACACACACGACTTTGCAATGTTGTCCACATTGTCTGGACACAACCTTAAGTCCGCGTTTAACTCATTCAGTCCCGACACACCCTAGCAAGATATGGATCAACCATGATAGTTCAAGGGTGGTGCCAGAATAGCTTGGCCCCTATAGGCTCCAAGCTATTCTGGCACCACCCATGAACTATAATGGTCGACCTGTCTCCTGCATTGTACTGCAGTCCTCAGAGGACAACTCCAAAACGTGGGTATTTCATACCTGGGACACAAAGGGTTAACGGGTCGAATTCCGATAGTGAACCTTAGGATACAGCTGTAGCACGGGCGGCGCTTTTTGCGGCTAGTATTCGAATGACACGTCGGCACTACGTGTGCGTTCCCATACGCTAACCATGGAGGTCTATGGTAGAAATCCCGAAATATGGGAGTTGTCCTCTGAAATCTTACTGCCTCCCCAGAATACGATACCAGTTTGTGGAGATAGATCGACGGTGATAGTTCATGGTTGGCGCCAGAATAGCTTGGCGCCTTGAGGCGCCAAGCTATTCTGGCGCCAACCTTGAACTATCATCCTCAATCCTCATCTTGTTGCACGTTGTCAAGCCTGGGTGTATTAATAACCAGCGAAGCGCACTAGTCTCAACTTCAGCCAAAGATTTCTCACCCTAACCCTTCACCTTCCTCCCTCCTTCCTCTCTCTCTCTCTTTCTCTCTCTCACTTTAATAATTTTAATAATTCAACTATTGTTTTCGTTAGTTTTTTTTAAGGCATTTATTTTTCTTTGTATGACGCGTTTGTTTTCCTGTTGTGTTTGGTCTGACTGACACAGACATCCAGTCCGTTCGGAGTTCTTAAGCCAACGGCATGCAGTCAAAACAAAAATGCGCGCTACTCAAACATGACCAGAATGCCCTTAGGATTTCGTATTTCTATGCTTGTAACATCTCGGTTACGTCTGTGCAAATATTGTTCGAAATAGGCATGCGCACCTGTGTGGAAAGACGCCATTTTTGTCCTGAAGAAAGCGCAGGCTGTTTAGATTTTCTCAGCACTCCAGCTGTAGGAGAGGAATGGCCCGTGCTCAAGGGTCGTGCCTGATTTGTGCGGCGCCACAGGCGCCGAGCAAATCAAGCACAACCCTTGCGCACACTCAATAGTCTATCCATCTCAAAGGTGCTACACAAGTCGAACAGGGCATTTGCTTGATTCATCTAGACGTGCTGACAAAGAAAATGGAAAAATAGTGATTTCTCGAAAGGTTTATGGAAGAAGTTGATCACAAAATAAAAGCCAGGAAGACTTCGTGACTGAGGTATTAGGAAAACCCGACCAAAGTCCGGAGAAAATAACGTAGAGATTTAATTCTTCTAACTGATCGTGCCTCGTAGCTCTCATGTCAGGCTGTCACTTTCCCTTTAACTTCTCTCCCTTCTTAAGATTGAATTCCCTGCCGCAGTGACTGTTATCTAAACATGATCCCTCGAAAGAAACCCGAAGCATCTTAGTGACTCTCAGATAAACGTCCTCCGAGACGTGAGCTGAAGCTCTGCAGCAGTGTCTATAAGTGTATTAGTTTCTTTCAAAGAAAGCCGAGATGTATCTTCGAGCCGGAGGACAAGGTAAACGCGTGCTGAGACTGAAGTGTATCCCAACCGCATAGGTTCATCAATGTATTCCTTGAAAAGTCAGATCACGCATCCTCTCGGCGCTGAACTGGTAAACGTATGATGAGATTGAGTAAAGAACTCGCCGCAAAACTGTTCATGAAATTGTAGGCTGACATGAAAGAGCTAGGTGACATGTCCTTTGAGACGAAGACGCCTAACGGAAAGTCTGCCCACCTGGGAGGATCAGAGTACAAACATGTCTATTGAATCAAACGAAGGAAAAGGCTGTCACTTTGTCAGCACTGTCCACTGAACGCTCCATCACCGCCAGTAGAGGAACACGGGAGTACACGTGCCTATCAAGAGGCATAGATCTTCATTAGCTCCCGCAGTTGCGGGGGCTAATGAGGATCTATGCATCTTGCAGATGGGACTATGTGTTTGCAAATGGAGACCTTTAAGTGCCTTTTGAAAAAGAAAGCTTATTACGTCCTTGCAAAACTCAAGTCAGTCTGGGCTAGGGCAGTGCAACTTTCTTTCTCACGTGTAACAGAAACTCTTTGGAAAATGATTAAGAGTTAAAAAGATTCAAAGGCAGGATTTTGTATCGTACTGTGGACAGGCAGTCAATGGGAAATAAATGCAAATCACAATGGGGCATAAACGCGGACCACAAAGGCATTTATGAGTCAGTAAGTGCAGCAAGCTGTTGGAGGTAACTGAAACGGCGTACACCAAACGCACCTTTCAAAAAGAATCTACATTCCCTGAAAGGATCAGTCACAAAGTCATTTTAAAAAGTGTGCTGGTTTGTGATTTTGGACCTTACGGCCGGAGTTTGTGATTTTGGACCTTACGGCCTCCGTAAGGTCCAAAATCACAAACCAGAATACAGTTATGCGCATATATGCAAAAGTGTCCAACTTGATCGACGTGGAATTTCAATTGAACTCTCATACCTATAGATTCAGAGTCGAGAGGTTTAAAATGACAGACTAGTGAACAGTTTTCAAAAATAGTTTAACACTGGTTCGCCCGGTACCAAACCTGGAATAGGCTACCATTTATTAACAACGCTGCATGTGTATTGTTGAAACAGGGAGCTCAAGGCTTACTCTCCAAGCAGTGGCGGGATTGAATTAAACAGCCAACACGTATTCAGAATGGGGGGGGGGAAAGTTAAACGTTTAGGGCCTAAACGTCATTTGACAGCACGACGGTGATTTCAAAGACGGGGCACAGAATATCATCATCATCATCATCATCATCAGTCCCTTGCCCCAACTGGGCGTTTGGGGGACTGAAAGACAGCAGCAACACAGTGCTCTCCACTGAGTTCTATTTTGGGCGGTGGCAAGCAAGTCTGGCATCTCGAGTTCGGTCCATTCTTTTATGTTTGCGACCCAACTCTTTCTCTGACGACCTCGCCGACGACTTCCTTCGAGAGTGCCTTGGAGGATAGTCTTGGACAAGGTGTTGTGTCGGGTCACGTGGCCAAACCAAGCAAGCTTGCGCCGTTTCACGGTTGCCAGAAGGGGTTCATGTGGGCCCACCAGGGAAGTGACGATGCTCCGTACATATTCGTTGGTCTTGTGCTCGCGGTACGATTGATTGATTGATTGTACATTGCTTAACGTCCTGACAGCAACAAGGCTTTCTCAGGACGTGCCTGCACTGCTTGTGAAAAAAAAAAAAAACTAAACAGAACATTGAATGTATGTCGCCAGCCGGTCAAATACATTAAATAAACCTAACACATGGGGCCTAAATAAAGCTAAGACCATTTAGCAACACACATCCAATATCAAGAGCTACAGGCAGTGCAGACAGTAGGGAGAGTTTTAAAAAGGCAAATACAGGTGAATGGACCTCGGGTAGACAGAAACAAATGCCCCAGAATAGAGAGAAAAACTCACCCTGTGGGGCTGACCAGGGTGACCCTGGGAACTAAAAAGTACCGGGGGGGTTGGGGGACGGGGCACGGTCTGTGCAAATTTTGACCCCACCGGGGTCATTCAGAAGGGTCTATTGGGGGTCAGCGTTTTAGGAGGCTTTCCTGATCCCTTCTTCACAATTTCTTTGATGTTGCGACTGATTAATTAATTCATTCATTAAATGATTGGATGATCTATTGATTAATTCAATGATTGATGGATTGATTGATTTTTTAATCATTCATTCATTCATTCCTTTTACGTCTAACTTAATTCCTTGTTCACTGACACTGAAAGTGTTGCGACACGTTGAAACGGACTGCAGTTGTCCTTGTCAATGCTTCGATAAACGCCACCTGTTGCTGTATGCCATTTTACTATGCTTAGCTTTGAAATTCATGCCTCCGGGTATGCCAGGTTAAATGCTTTTTAATCTAAGCGATAAGGGAAACGTGGTAATACTTCGGCAAACTACGGATAAGCCTTGGGAAGGCTGAAAAGAAAGAATGAATGCGAACGTATGTGTTTCGAGAACGTCAGCAAACAGCATGAAGTACACCTGCAAGAGCAATAGATCCTCATGAGCCCCTGCAGGATGCGGGGGCTCATGAGGATCTATGACTCTTGCTGGCCCAGTTTACCTTTTTATTTTTTGTCTGGATAGGTGTCATCGAATGTTCAACTTCTTTTGAAGAAATAAAAACGCGGACGTTTGTGCGACATGTTTACTCGATTAAGTCCAGTATCATTGCTGAAATACTGCCTCTTGACTTTGGCTTGTACGGATGGACGAATGCAACACACACACACACACACACACACACACACACACACACACACACACACACACACACACACACACACACACACACACACAACACTCCCCCCCCCCACCACCACCACCACATACACACACGCACACAGGCACGCACATGCACACACACACAAACACACGTCGATTTTGTCACTCGTGTTTTCGAACGGCTTTGAGATACTACGTTTAGATGTGTACATGTGTTTCATCTGAAAAAGAAGTGTTCTTGCGTTGTTGCAGGTTGTCGTTGCGCACACACACACACACACACACACACACACACACACACACACACACACACACACACACACACACAGAGAGAGACACACACACACAGACACACACACATACACATGGGATAAAGGGCACATATTACGCTCCACTGAACCGGGCTCAGCGCGAGCGACATCAAAAGCAAGAGTGTGCGTGCGTATTTCAATTAAACGCACGCAAAGCGAAACGCGACCACGGCAACCAAAAGTGTGGATGTAATTTTACCCCGCACTTTTATGAATGGGGTAGCGATAAAAAAACGAATGAATGACTTGAGTGAATGAATGCATACAGAGCCGCAATAGCCTCATCTATATGCAAGAGGAACAGATTTACCTGAGCTCCTGCTGTCGCAGAAGCTCATGTAAATCTATTCCTCTTGTCTAACATAGTCATATTCCTATTTACACACGCATGTAGTTATCGCTAAGTTCATCAAACGTATACATGTAGGCAAAATTTTAGTCAAAGTCCACTACGGAGCTTTATATTCAATTAATTTGAGAATTGCACTAGGGCTAATTAGCATCATGATTCATAATGCCATGGGGTTGTAAATAATGGGAACTCGCAGTTATTATTCAAGTAGATCACTGCCACTTATCAAACAGAGGGTTTCATGCAGGGTAGTTCTGTGATTAAAAGTAGTTACGAGGGTACACTCAGCAAATGAGCGCAGTTGTACAAGTGTAGTTAGACTACAACGCAATGAAGCAAATGAAGCCAATGAGTAAATGCTGTCTGTGACCTTGGACCATACGGAACAAGACGTAGCGTTCAAAATTGCATACATCATACATGTACCAGCAAACATAAAAAGTAAGAGTTAACTCTTAGACTCCAAAGATTAAATGACCTCCAGTTTCATCCCATGGAAGTCATTTCTTTCTAAGAGTCAAAGAGTTAAAAGAAATTCAATTCATCACATGACAACACGGATCTTAGTCCAACAGCAACATGAACGTATCCAATTAGATGCCATATGAAGCCAATACTTTTTCACGATACCTTCATGTCATTCACATCTAGAGCAGGTCTGTGCTCATATCAGGTGTCTTAAAGAAAGAAAAACAAAACACGCGGTTTCACTTTGCCAGACTGTTGTATACATTTCACGGTTAGTTTCTCTTGACGAAAAAAAAACACACACACACACACATAAAAATAAATAAATAAATTAATAAAACGCCCAAAAGTTTGACGTAACGACTTTTACCGTTGGACGAACAAACACTGGACTAAACTGAGACTATTATACTAGCAGAGGACGCACAGGTTTTTAGCAGTCCCTGCAGCCTGTAGCGGACTCGTCGGCCCGAGGACCTTTTGCTCACTAACGTTACTACTCCTGTTTTACATCGACGCTCAATATCTTTCGGTCCCTTGGACAACCCAATCTCTGACAAAAAGAACAGGAAGGAATAAATTATGAAAGAGGCACACGACCACAAAGACGAGACATACGGTGTCAAAACGTGCGTACAAAAGGGACTAGTCTAAGGTAACAACGCGATTTAATTATTTTGTACCCGAGACGGCGACCTGAAAAGGTCGCATTTTATTTATGGAGCCCAAAACGTTTTATGATACGTTGTTTATGCTGGCTGCACTCGGAAGAACTGCGACTATTCGGCGTTTTGTGACACACGCTTCAGGGCAGAAAACACGTACACGTAGACGCACGCACGCACGCACACACGCATACACACACACACCATCACACACACACACACACACACACACACACACACACACACACACACACACACACACACACACACACACAACCTAGGTCCTATAAGCTCAGTTGCTTACGTCTTACAAGAACTGCGTTGTTCTGATCTTTGGGGCCGAGGGATATCGTTGTTTTGTCTGGAAAGAGTCTGTCTTAGAAAACCCCTGACCCGTGTCCTCGCAGCTTTGAGGGACTCATGAAATATTCACGTCTCTTGCCGTCAAGGACAACCCTGATTTACTCCTATACTCCTTCTAAAGAAGTGAGTCGTCAAAACGTCGAGTACAAAGACAGCCCAGTAAGCAAACACCGTCGGGCCGTCGTCAGCCGCAGTGGGCCCGCGCACAGCCGTGCGCGGGCCCACTGCGGCTGACGACGGCCCGCCGCCGTGCGCGGGCCCACTGCGGCCCACGTCGGCCCGAAGGTCTTTAGCTTACTGAGGTTTGCTTACTGGGAGAGAACCGGATACGTTACGCCGCAAAAGACAGAGATCACCATCAGCTCCTGCATAACTGAAGGGGCTCGTGAAAAATCTCAGAGATAATCCAAATGTACATCTATAGTCCCTCTAGGTCTGCCCTAAAAAACCATCGAGTCCGAAGACGGAGGACGCGAGATGTTATACCTGCGCCATCCATCAAGTCTTATTTTCCCTTTCTCCCGTCACCTGCTGTTTTGAGGACATTTTGATAAACGATCTGGCCATTCAAGCAACTGCCTGGAAAGACGAGGTAGTGAAATGTAGCATGGCCCTTCGCTCAATACAATATTTTTCATCGTTGTACCCCAGGACGAAGTTTATCCCGAGAGAGCCTTGGGAACAACGGGAACAGCCGAATGAGGAGGGGAAGGAGGAGGGGGGAGGGTGGGGTGGGGGTGGTGGTTTATGTTTATTACCTTAAAGTGCCATTACCCATAAATCTGAAGACACATTTTAGCACCATTCGTCTTTGTTACGCCTTGTCGACACACCGAATGAACTTTAACATAAGTTTGTACATGCAGCAAAAGCGCACGCGTAATCGCGCTTATCTATTCTGCGCAGCCGTTAGCCTGTCAATCTATTTGTAGATGTTTCTCACACTGAAAGCGTTGTATTTCTAGAACGGAGTGGAGTCACTGTCAGGTTACTTGATATAAAGACGACGTGTGCTGAACTGAATTGCCCTGTGTCTATGTGTGTAGCGCATCCAAACCATCTGTTGCATAAGTGCATCTATGAACAGATACGGCGGTAGTGGGCCTTTAAAAGTGCTTGGTAGAAGTTGAGGGAGACGTAGTCGAAAACAAAGGAGGAAAGAGGGGGCATCGGTTTATTACAAGAAAGGTGCAGGGTAGAAAGACAAGGACGACTACAGTCTTCTCTTACACGCATTTAGAACTTTACATAGGAAGATCTAAACAGAGTTGAAATTCATCCATCGTCCAACGCAGTAACCCTTTGGTTGTCGATTCAACTCATTCTACCCCAACACCGAAATCCCTAAATGTTGCCGTTGTCCTCTGAAGACAGCATAGCCTTGCAGGACACAGATCGACCATGATAGTTCAAGGGTGATGCCAGAATAGCTTGGCGCCCATAGGCGCCAAGCTATTCTGGCATCACCCTTGAACTATCAGGTTCGATCCTTAACTTGCTGTGGTGTGTCTGGGGTAGAAAGAGTTAAAGCAATTTTTGTCGAGTTGATTCAGTCCTGCAGAAACGTCAATTAATTTTAACCGTTGTTCCACTGACAACGTGTTTTAAAACTTGGGCTGTCGGTAGCGCTTTTGGTCGAAATGATTCCTGGAAAGGGTGAAAACTGCACGTTGTCAGTGGAACAAAGGTTCCGAATAACTGACCAAGACACAAATCCACGTGAGCCTTGACATCTCTAAAGGCACGTCAACATAGACCATGAACACCTGTGTGCCGCCTGCCGGTGGAATGGCGCGGGAGAGGGGGGGGGGGGGGGCGGGGAGGAAAACGGAGTGCTCACTGAAGACATACATCACGGACCATTACGCTGATGAAATAATTTATTTGGTACGCGGGCCCTGCATACAAAATTTGAGGACACAAGAGTGTGGTTGCAGAGGTTCGTGCGATTATAAGCATCTTGGAGATGGAACGCCCCGTCTGATGAATTGACCACCGCAGGGCTCTCACCTAGTCGCACATTCAGCCTGAAATAACTTCCTCACTCCGAGGCACCGCCGGAACTAGTCTCGGACTGCAAGAGATTCTAATACAGATTTACATGAGCTCAGTCCCGCGGCTGCAGGAGTTCATGTTAATCTGTTTCCCGTAAAACAGAAGTGACTGAGTTCTTTTTTTTTTTTTTTTTTAATTTTTAAACCTATAGCCACATTTCTGCTACAACCTAATCATGTTCTCTCGGCCAGACCCAGCAGACAGATTCACCTGTGAATCTATGTATCCTGCAGATACAAAGGGCAGATATGGACTATAGCTAACGTAATGAGTATCACTGAGTGGACCCCATACCGATTCTCAAGCAAGCGCGGTTAATCCAGTGTGATTAACGCTGTCGGCGAGGAAGAAGTGGAACTGTCCAGGTGGATAATATAGTTATAAAATCAATTTCCTTGGCACAATCCATGTTTTGGAAGTTTCCCGGCGTAAAGCATTCGAGGCAGTCGAACACAGCTCACAACCATCTGCACAAGGCACACACTCTCATGAACACCTGCAGCTAAAAGGCTCCTATAAATATCTATATACCTTTTACTACGTAAGATGAATATATTATCATCGTCAGAATAAGGATATCATCCGGCTTAACCCCTTACTGATGATACAATGTATCGCTCGGCGGTAAGACGCGTAAACTTAACCCTTTGTCTGCTGTGGACGATACCGTTTGGCGGGAAAGACGCGTACTTACGTGTCTTTTCCGGCCGAGCGGTATCGTCCGCAGCAGTCGAGGGGTTAACGTGCGGCTGGCCGTAGAGCTCCCTCTGTCAATTTTTACGACAGATGTAAACAAGTTTCGGGCTAGCTGAAATATTGCTGGAAGGACGCCAAGCTTGTCTGGTGCTTCCCTGGACCAGTCGCGTTGCATGGATCCAACTCCAGCTAAAGGCGTCTGGTGCGAAGTGTGTAAACTCATTACATCCAGAGGCTGCTTTAAAAAAAAAAATACTAATTGTCCTATGAAGGCTACATTACAGATTCGGAGATAGATCAAGCATTTTAGTTCAAGGGTAGTGCCAGAATAGCTTGGCGCCTCAGGCGCCAAGCTATTCTGGCACTACCCTTGAACTATGATGGTCTAATTTATTTCAAATTCAAGAAGCCCGGCACCAATAGCCGCGGAAGCGTCGTATAGCGTTGCCATGGGGCTCATGAGAATCTATGCCTCTTGGAGATGTTTGGCGTGCTGTCTATGCGTGTTAGTCCAAGCTGATTTTGCGCGGCCCTGATTTCGCTCTCGTTCGTTGTTGGGAGTCGTTCGTTGCAAACAAAACCCCAGTAAAAAAAAAAAAAAAAAATTCCACAATTAAAACTTTTTCGAAACAATGTCAGATCAAGCAGATCTGCTTACTTCAACTGCCCAGACGCCGACTTGATCCGTTCAACGAAATGTCGCCAGCATTTATAGACATCTAAACCCATCCTAATACAAAGACTCAGTTTCTCCGCCTACAGATTCAGACAGGACGTGTCAAGAAATACCGTTTAATCTGGAAACGCACGTCATTGCCGTCTAAAACGAAATATATCATTCGCCAGCTTAACTCATTCAGCCCGACGCACTTATTTTCCAAATTTTGGAGGCGTCAGTTAACGACTATGCACCTATTGCAGGAGATGGATCGACCATGATAATTCAAGGGTAGTGCCAGATTAGCTTGGCGCCGACAGACAGGCGCCAAGCTAATCTGGCACTACCCTTGAATTATCATGGTCGACCCATCTCCTGCTGTAGTGCGTCAGGACTGAATGAGTTAAATGAAATGCAATATTTCATGCCAACACAAATTCCAAAAACGATCTGAAAATGTATGAAATGTATCACCCAGAAATCATAATTATAATCCTACAAAAGAAGATAAAAAGAAACAGTGTGGTTTCAACTCAGTAACGTGCAACCGATCTCAACATTTGAAAGTGTATCAAGTTCTTTGGGGGTAAAAAATGAAGTTCAGTATGATTCAGCAACACTTTTGCGTGTCGGTAGCGGTTTTTGTCGCGATGACTCCTGCAGGAATCCGCATCGCCACAAAAAAAAAAACCGCTACCAAAACGCAGCGGGTTAATATAGACAGAAACCAAACACAGTAAGTGTAATAAAGTACTGGTATGTGATTTTGAACATTAAGGCCTAGAGCTGAAAGACCCAATTTCAAAAGCAAGCACACCAAGACAGAAGTCTTCACGTTTTAAACATAAAACAGCATACAGTGAGTCATTATACGATATATTAGTTAACCCTTTGCGTGTCGGTATCGGTTCTAATTGCGATGATTCCTGTAGGAATCATCGCGACTAAACCGCTACCGACACGCAAAGGGTTAACTAATGATGCGTTTATTCCAGTGCAGAATAAAGATTTGCTAAAGAAATCAACAAGCTGATTACGATTCGCAAACGTTCTGCAGATTACAGAGGCCTACACTCTTCATATTCCGATCCTCGTATTCTGCTTTTTATTCTGTCTCCAACATGAACGCATGTGTCAACTGGAGTGCGCTTTGCACAGTCCTTTAACCCGTTTATTCCCAGAACTAAATGACTCCCCTTCCACAGATGGGATGTCATTTAGATCTCGGAGCCAAAGGTTTAACCCTTTTATTGCCATGGGCGCATTTCCCGAATTTTGGAAGTGTTACTTAACGACTATGTGCCACTTGCAGGTGGGTTGACGCACTTGCAGGTGGGCTGACCATGATAATTCAAGGGTAGTGCCATATTACCTTGGCG
>BTPG01000002.1:159198757-159221257 GCA_036245525.1 Semisulcospira habei
AATACAGCATGATAATAAAAATAATAATAATAATAATAATAATAATAATAATAATAATAATAATAATAATAATAATAATAATAATAAGATGAAGAAGAAGAAAAATTACGGCAAAAACACAATAGGTGAATTATTGAAAGGATGAACACTCTCTCTCCGTCAGAAACACTCTCTCTCCTCCTTCCAGTCCGCCCTCAAAACTCACCTCTTTCAACAGTTCTGGCACTATATCACCACACTCCCCACCCCAAGCTGACCGTCGAAATGTATTTTCACTGTTTGTGGTACGTGAGTCATTGTCTAAAGCGTGCGCATGCGTGTGCGAGTTGTGAGTGCGCGCTTAGAGGTATAATTATTATAAGATAAGCGGATTATAAATACCGTAATTATTATTATTAACAAAAATTGCAATGGAGATTTGCAACTGCCACCGATGCAAAAAGCAAGAGAAATAAATGAGTGCATAGCATTAATATTATACTCATCTAAGACAGCATCAATAGCGCAAATATCGAAACCGACAAGACAATAGATGTACAGTTAGCAAATGTATGAAAGAGAGAGAGAGAGAGAGAGAGAGAGAGAGAGAGAGAGACAGAGAGACAGACAGACAGACAGACAGACAGACAGACAGACAGACAGACAGACAGACAGACAGAGACAGACAGAGACAGACAGACAGAGACACAGAGAGAGGATGTTAAAGGGTGTTTTGGCTACAGGATGCTTCGGTTAACTCCTTCGAGACGTGTCGCCTCCGGATACACGGCTTATGATGAATGATGTTAAAGAATGTTTTTGGTTTTCTGGACAGTGACCCCTCCAACGTAGAGACAGAAAAACAGAGGGAACTCTCTGCAGTCGGCAGTAGAACTAACAAACTCCCCCCTCCCTTCCTTCCGCGTGGTCACTGGACATATGACAGATCTGTGTGCGTCCATGTGGACAAATCATCCAGCCAGTGACACCCTCCCCCCCCCCACCTCACCCCCACCATCTCTCCCTCCCCCTCCTCCGACCACCCTCCCACAAGGCAGTTTACTAAAGAGCGTCCGGCTGCTGTACATCTCGCGGTAAAACGATTTCGTTCTTAGTACGGTTCCAAAGGACTGCAAATTTTCACAAAGTAACATTTTTAACCCTAACTCGTGTAGACAACAAATCTTGTAAGCTAACACTCATAACCTTTTAAAAAAAATCGATCGGCCTTTGAAACTGCTCAGTACTGCCGTCTGCACTTAATAGGGGCAACCCGATATCTTACGTAAAACCGATATTTTGAAATTGCGCAAATCGCTAAGTCACTGTCATGGCCGAACCATCTGCTGCCGTGGCGTCTACAATTAACTCATCCAGCCCCGAAACACCGTCACAGCAAGCCATGGATCGAGCATGATAGATTAAGGGTGGTGCCAGATAGCTTGGCGCCCATAGGCGCCAAGCTATTCTGGCACCACCCTTGAACTGTCATGCTCGATCCGTCTCTAGAATTTGAAAGTGTTAAGGATGCAAATAAATTCTCAACAAAGATAGAAAAAAACACGTTTAGAATGGACAAGTACATCACCGTTTTGCACTGGTTGTCTTAAAAGATGAATTTGAAGGGAAAAAATTAAAACGCAGTGAAATAAATATGAAAATAAAATAGTTGCATCCACAGCACAAGGACAATGGAAAATAAACTATCGCTGGACACGGTTATCTGGGTGAAACCGGTCTTCACTGGAAAATGTCACGCGCTGAATCATCGGCGTTATGTCAAACTGATTGGTGCGGGTGATACATCTCTGAAAAGTTCGAAGGTGTTTATGTTTAAGAAAAATACACCACAAAACACCAGGAAGTGCTGGGGACAATTCTGACAATGCCTTAGGCCAACTAGCCTGACAAGGGCGTCTGGGTGAATCAGTTTCACAAATCTGTCTTGTTGGAACAATTAACCTACGCGCACCGATCCTTATCCATTACCTGATGCCCTGGATATCTCCATCGCATTGAGAACAACATCCTTTTTGTAAAGGGGCAGCTGCAGTCGAGTTTTGCAAGAGGCATAGATTTGCATGAGCCCCTGCTGCCGCAGGGGCCCATGTGAATCTATGCCTCTTGAGGAACAAGATCTATTCAAACTGAGAGACACAGAGTTGCATGGGTCAATGCAGGGGTTTGTGTGCTCGGTCACGTGTTTTAAAAAACAATGTTTATGTGAATCTGTTTTTCTGCAAATGGAAGGTGATGAACGAGACTGAATTAGTTTTCTGACGCAAAGTTTGTCCAGGCAATGGAATTTTTTTTTTTTTTTTTTTCTGCCTGCATTTCAAACCCAAAACAAATCAGTTTTCAACAGGAACACTTTTTCCCGCAAACAACTGTCTGTGTTCAAAAAGGTCAACATAATATTGAGTTGCTTCATTATGTCTGAAATCAGATAAAAGACAAAGGAGAGATAGCGAGAGAGACAGACAGACAGACACACATACAGAGACTGCAGTGAACTTTTCATGAGCAATAAACTTTATTTCCGGACGTAACTGGTAAATCTTCAATTTCTCATACTTGCCGTTACTTAAAATACTAATGAACACACACAACAACAAAACATCAGAGAGAGAGAGAGAGAGAGAGAGAGAGAGAGAGAGAGAGAGAGAGAGAGAGAGAGAGAGAGAGAGAGAGAGAGAGAGAGAGAGACAGACAGACAGACAGACAGACAGACAGACGAAGAAAGAGCAACATAAAGCCTATGTATTCAAATCACTTCTCAAAACCCGCCTCTGCAACGCTGCCTTTTACTAGTTCATTTCCCTAGCCATGCACAATTCATCACCACTGTCACGTGTGTGTGTGTGTGTGTGTGTGTGTGTGTGTGTGCGCGTGTGCGCGCGCGCGTATGTTGTGTGTGTGTGCGTGTTAGCTGTTAGTCTTTTCATTGTACGCTTAGAGCCACTTTCTAGAAGAAGCCCTTAACAAATCTCCCTTATTGTTATTATTATTATTATTATTATTATTATTATTATTATTATTATTATTATTATTATTATTATATAATGTATTCATTTATTATTATCCTGACTCTACTGGTGATCTGTCTGAAAGGGTCTTACATTTATATACAATATCCCATTGTCTGTTATTCTTTCGCGTATCTGACTGCACGGCTTTCTGCTTCCAATAGTGTTTCTTCTCAGACGGCACTGTTGCCCACGATGGCTCAGGCTATTGTCGGAGCACCCTTTCACTGACAGACTCTTTGAATCGGATTAACTAACTCCTTCACAGCGAGAGCAACACGCACACGCAAGAGGCACAGATCCTCATGAACCCCCGCAGTTGCGGGGGCTCTTGAGGATATATGCCTCTTGCTGAGACCAGTTTGAATCTGCGTTCCTCTGACGGCTGGGGGGGTCTCTGGCGCTGAATGCACCATAATATCAGAAGCTGCCACTGGCAGTGAAAGGGTTGAGGGACCTAGTCCAGATATTAACCATTCATGTGCTGGTCTGCGTGAAGCCGTAAGTTTGAAAATCACAGGCCAGCGCAAAAGCTAATTTGTCCAAACTGACTGCATCTCTTGATAGGGGCATGACTCATTGATTACCAGCCCGTAAGTAGGCGTCAAGCGTGACTGAACCAAGAGAAAATATAGAAATCATTTATCACGATTCCCCTGGAAACTGACAGAGAGAGCAAATTACCTGCAGGCTTTCATAGTTAACCCATTAAGCTCCACGGCCGCATTTCCCAAATGTTGGAGATGTCACCTAACGAATGTAAACTAGGTGCAGGCGGTGGCTCGACCATGATAATTCAAGGGCAGTGCCAGATTAGCTTGGCGCCATGAGGCGCCAAGCTAATCTGGCACTACCCTTGAATTATCATGGACGATCCATCTCCTGCTGTACAGCGTCAGGGGTGAATGGGTTAACTTTTTGACTGCTACTAACAATACCACTCGGCGGGAAAAAAAAACCCGTGTACAGTATTCACGTCTTTTTAATTAGAAATGATGGGTGCGGCCATTTTGAACATGACCTTCGACCTACTGGGGACGACTTCCGGTTTTGCTTGCAAACATGGAAGCTGTGAATACAAAACCCTACACAAGTTCCCGGTCTAGCGGCCGACATTGCGCAGTAAAAGGTTGCCACAACAACGAAAAAAAGCTGTATGACTTGTTGCAAATGCCATGTTTTGACCACAAACCTTTCATTCGCCGTTATTGTTCGTGTTTGAAACCTTTTTGTTTGTAAAAAAGTGTATCACATCGCACACTATCCGATGAAATGGCCTGTTTTTTATCGGCCGGCCGTACACACTCGAGCGACACAAGTCAGTCTGAATTTTTATGTCTAGTTCATGTGTGTTTCGAGGAAGTTTTGCTTTAAATTGCCGGTACTCCTCATCGTCAGCGGACCAAACCGTGGCGGAGATAGTTATTTTGCGCAGCGTTTTGTTGCACGTATCAAAATCTCCGTTGAAGTTATATCCCCATATTTTTGGTAGGGATTAGGACTACCGACTCTAAGGCCTACCTACTGATGCCAGCAGGTTGTTGTCTCACTCACGCCCTGATATTTTCATACGGTTTTTGTATCATGGGCGTGTGTGATCTTCAACTTTTGTGTAAATGTGTTGTTGTTGTTTTTTTTTTTTTTTTTTTTTTGTTTTGTTGTTTGTTTTGTTTTTCCTCCAACTTTTTATGTTCTGTCAGTACAATAGTGAAACTTATTTTGTTCTGTTTTGTCGGTACAATAGTGAAACTTGTACCCAGTAATGTACCCAGTAATTCATATTTATTGTCATGCTGATAAAATTAAAGAGTTTGTTGGCAGATTGTCAATTTTTTGTGTTTGTGTCATGAATTATCCTTAGAATGCATTACTCGCAATTCTTTCATTGTTTTCAGTATTATTATATTAATGTATACATGTATGATGCAGCAATACAAGTTTTGTTGTCTCAAACATTTCATAAATAACATGAGAATATTTTGCCACCCAAAAGTAGAGACCAAACAAAGTGTAGAAATAGTGTTATTAGCTTGAGATACACTTGAAAACAGAACACTTAAATAACTACATGGCTACACAAAATATCTATGCATATACACGAAAACTTCGCAAAAAACTTTCCAACGCGCACACGTAAACACGTCTCTGAAAGGCCAAACGGGAAATGCTACACAGCCGAGCAACCTGTTAACCGACCCATTTGAGAATATTACCGTTTGGTAAAAAAGAGGTGAATACCGTCAGTAGAAGTAAGCGGACTATGGGAGATAAAGCACAATTATAAAAGTTACGAAACGTCCTCCATTTTCCATATATACATATTCAGTGCAACAAGCACAGAAATGCATATAGTCCAACGCACTCTATTGCAGTAAGCTGGAAGTAAAAAAAAAAAATGGTATGTGCTCATAATGATATGCTCACAGAAAAAGGAAAGTGAACCATTAAATTATATTCAGCTTCAATGTTCATTACAGAACATAACCCAATATCATGTGTCCGTCGCTTTACTTTGTCTTAAGTTCTGTTAAAATATATAATTTTGTTCGGCAGTGTGTTGTATTACAGCACATGCCTGTCAAATGGTCTATAACTGTTTAACTTTTTTTTTAAAAATGGAGACATACATGTACTTTAAAAATTATAAAATGCAACGGGCCCTTTTTTTTCTTTTTCTTTTTTTCTTTTTTCTTTTTTTTTTTTTTTTTTTTGGGGGGGGGGGGGGGGGGGGGGGGGGGTAAATTCGAAGCTTTGACAGCGACATAATCTACTTAGAGAACGTGTGGTCTGGACCAAGGAAAAAGTGTTGTAATATCCGACCGACCTTGTTTTATGCACGCTGACTGTGATAATAATGACAATAATAATCGTAGTATCATCAGCATCAGCAGCATGATTATACTGACATTATTATCATTTGTATAACAATCATCTTTATCTTTTTTTTCAGGATTTGCTGTGGAAAGCGCCGAGTTCGACACCGCCTTCCGCCAGTTTCTCTACGAAAATGACTACACGGGCGGTACTGTCGGCGTCATCAAGGAAGGGCGCCTCGTTCTGGCCAAAGGTTACGGGGTCACACGCGAGGGTACGGAGGTCAAGGTCGCGTCAAGGACGCCCGTGTCCAGCCTGTCCAAGAGCCTCACGGCGGTGGCGGTGATGAGGCTCGTGCAGCAAGGTATGACATAGATGGAAGTGTAACGGTTAAAGAAGGTAGACACACTGAACGAGGCATGGCTGAGCAGGGCAGTTAAATGAATGAACGTGCTTTGGACAGATAACTGGATGATTGGTAGAGTGGACACTAGATGGACAAATTGGTAGAAGGCTCGGTATGATCCGAGCAATAGACGGTCTCATAAAACAGACTGTAAAACAAACTTAACATAAAATAAAAACAGGAAGACCAATTTGTTCCTTGGACGGTGTTGGCTATTGGTCGTTGAATGAACCAATATTTCAGACACAAAATACGCGTCGAGTGGCATGGGAATGGGGTGAGCAAAATGCGTACACAGCTAAATCACATTCACCCTGATGATTTACTGACTGGATGGCCGCTCTCTTTCTTTTCCCAAAGGTCTGGTGGACCTGGAGGACACAGTGTTCGGCAAGAAGGGCATCCTGCACGTCATGAAGCCTTTAAAAGAGAACACTGCCGACCCGAGACTAGAGGACATTACGGTGGGACACCTCCTGAGGCACAGCGCTGGTTGGGACCTCCACCAAGTAGGGACCATGCAGTTCTTTGATTACTTATAACACACTGAAGTGTTCGGTCGAAAGTCGTTTACATTCTGTTGCGCGTTTGTCACGACAGCAGTTAAGACTTCCTGAGAACGTGCGATGATAGTTCAAGGGGTGGTGCCTGAATATCTTGGCGCCTAGAGGAACTATACAGATTTCAAAGAAAATTCCAATAAAGAAGAAACACGCTTAGAAAGGACAATTACAAAACGATTTTAAAAAAAAACAACCATACATACGAAAATGAGCATTGTATACTTATTTGTCTGCGTGTCCATTTTGAAAAATGGTTTTAACCCGAAAATGCAATAAATTGTGTTGTAATCGTCATTACTAAGCGTGTTTCCTTCTTTGTTCTTTCTTGGCAATCACCTTTTTTTTTCTTCTTTTTTTCTGGATTTTTTGTTTTTGTTTTTGTTTTTTTGCTTGATTGAAGATAATACAGTAATAGTTCATGCGTGGTTCCGGAATAACTTGGCGCCTAGAGGCTGTTGCTTGATTGAAGATAATACAGTAATAGTTCATGCGTGGTTCCAGAATAACTTGGCGCCTAGAGGCTGTTGCTTGATTGAAGATAATACAGTAATAGTTCATGCGTGGTTCCGGAATAACTTGGCGCCTAGAGGCTGTTGCTTGATTGAAGATAATACAGTAATAGTTCATGAGTGGTTCCGGAATAACTTGGCGCCTAGAGGCGCCAAGTTATTCCGGAACCACGCATGAACCATTAGCTTCCATCAAGCTCTGTTGTAGTTTCAGTGCTGATACATATATAGGCCCTACAGCATTAATTATCTTGGAGACTATTCCCCCTCTAGGCTCCACTTTTCGACCCGGTGCTGAACGAAGTGTACCAGAACCGAGGCCACGCCGTGCCCAGCATAGCTGAGGCGATGGACGCGCCGACCCCGCTTGACTACTACACCATCATTCAGTACGCCATCTCACAACCCCTGCACTACACCCCGGGCACCAAAGTCGTCTACTCGAACCTGGGCTACCTCGTGCTGGGGAGGGTGATCGAGGAGGTGTCTGGCATGATGTACGAGGACTACATGAAGAAGTTCGTCCTGAACCCGTGCGGCATGTGGCACACCAGGCTCGGGGCTCCGCCGTCAGCCTCTCGCGTGGTCAAGCTCGACGCTGACATGCCCATCGAGGAGACCCCTGTGAACGAGAGGAGGGACCACGCCGAGGAGCTGTCTCTGTTCGAGGTAAATAAACCCTTGCCTTTCACAGCGATCTGTGGTACCGACATGGTGAAAATACGGAGTGCTCATCAAGCAGACAAAAGCCATCGCCCCGATGTCTGCCACAGCGGACGGCGTCGGTCCGATAACGTTTCGCGCACTGCGCAGTTACCTTGCAAAGAAGGGTTGTGGCACATAAATGGCTTCCGGCGAATATAAAAGTACAGTTTGCATTTTCAGACTGGTAATATGTCAAAGAAATCAGTCATACGTGGGTGGCAGAAGGGAAGAGAGAAACAACAAACAAAACAAAACAACAAAGAGTGTGTGTGGGGGGGGGGGGGGTAAGGAGAGAGAGGGAGAGAGAGAGAGAGAGAGAGAGAGAGAGAGAGAGAGAGAGAGAGAGAGAGAGAGAGAGAGAGACTAATAAGCTAAAGAATGCACAGCATCTGTCCATTTGTCTGCTGTCTTTCAATATGCCTATAAGTGTGACTTGTGTGTGCACTTTTTAAAATTTTGAATCTTAGGGCTCTGTTAGCCACAAGACAGTGCTGGTTTGTGATTTTGATCTTGCGGCTCTAAAGAGCCGCAAGATCCAAAATCACAGACCAGCACACACACCTACCTATGGCCCATCCTCAGATTCTGAACCCGAGGTCCGTGGACGCTGCCCTGGGGTGGTACTCGACCGTGTTCGACATGGCCAGGTTCACGCGCTGCGTGTTCGACAGCGAGGCAGTGCTCAACGACGCTTCGCTTGAAACGCTCCTTCTGAGGCAGGAGTCAGCACCGATTCTACACTCGGACAGCTGGGTGTGTGCGGGCTTCCACACCAACACCAGGGGCGTGGTCTGGCAAGATGGCGACCCGCACGCCGATGACGTCATCCTGTATCACAACCTCAGCCCTGGCGTCACTGGCTCTGACGGTGACTTACCGGACACCTGGGTGGTGATGCTTCATGGCAACAAACTGCACCACTTGCGTCACAAGACGCGCGAGCTTATGAAGCATCTTCAGCATTTGACGTCAAGTAAGTGTTGGACAGGAGGCGTCCGTTTACCGCGCGTTATTGTATAGATTATGTTACGTTTTCTATGAATAAACATTAAACATGGAAGTAACGCAGACGGTCATCATGCCCGTTACGCGGGGTCTTTATTTACATTGTCTTGAATGCAGACAGCTGCAGTACGTTCATTATTTGTGACGTACTGCACCGCCTGCTTCTGATATAGTTTCCTGCGATATCAAATAATGACGCACTGCACTGCCGGCGTCCGAGATAGTTTCGTGGTATGTCAAACTATGACGTAGGCCTACTGCAGCTGCCTGCGTACAAGACGGGTGACAGGTCACGGTATACATTTAAATTGGGAAGTTCAGGCAGTGCAAGGTCCCGTGTTTTTAAAAATAATTTTTGCCTTGTTTGAAAATTTGCAGTTGGGCTGAATGTGGGAATTTGCTGGAAATTTGTGGTTAGCTGAGAGGAGACATGTTGGTGCTTTGATTCATACCATCCTGAGCTTATCAGTGGACATTTGTGGGCTATGTTGAGTTGCCTTTGGCGTAGTGATTTGAGGGCACGCTGATTCAGCTGTGCTTGGGTGTGGGGTTGGTAAGGAACCAGTTTCATAGCCAAGAAATGAGACGGGTCATGTGCTGTTTTTTTTTGGTATTTTATGCATGGCAAATGTGCAGCTGGTGGGCGTAGTGCTTTTAGGGAATTGAACAATTAGGGGATGACTGGATTGACTAAGGCTAAGAGACTGGACAGTACGGAAACACCACTGTGGTCCGTGGCCTGTAGATTTTAGGTTGTTGGGCACAAACATGTCGGCTTTTATTCGGAGGTTCATTTCCTGAGCCACACTAAAACTAACACTGATAACTATAACAACAACCACAGCGACGACAATTATAACGACGCCGATTACAATTTCCAGGTACACCATCCCGGAACTACTTCGTCAGGGACTTGTCCGATGTCAACTCCGCCGCAATGGCTGACGACGTGCTGGTGAAGTTCTCCGTCGATGAGCATCATCTCGACGCGTACGTCACAGCCGTGAAACTGGAAGGCTACAACATTCGCTGGGTCTCGCCCTACACCCACCAGAAGCACACCTCCTTTATCATCACGAGCAGGCTGGTGTCTTCAACGGACGAATCACAGTACGATTTCACAGTAAGGATGACTTGACTTTTAGGGCAGCGATAAACAGTTTCATTGTGTCCTCATGACAATGTCAATTTAAATTTCAACGCAGCTAGGACACTTCAGTGAGAGCAGAGCTCTTATCTAGATAATGCGTGCTGGTCTGTGATTTTGGACCTTACGGCCTGTAAGCCGTAAGGTCCAAAATCACTCACCAGCCGTTATGAAGGTCTACGTGGAGCGACCATGGCAATGCGAGGATCATTTCAGGCGCAAAACTAATCTGCCCCCGCCCCCCCCCCCCCCGCCCCATCCCCCCTTCCGTGCTGTCCAAGTAGTGAATGTATTATTATTGCCCTCAAAAGGAAAAATACATTTTATTTTTGTTTTTGTCCATCACGAGATTTTCATTGTAACACGATGAGAATATCGCATTTCACAAAACAATTGGACCGACAATATTTTGGGCGGTCTTCACACGGTAGACTGGAAAACTGATTTTGTAAACGAGGAGAAGAGAAAAATGCAATGAAGAAAAAAAGAAAAACGCTTAGAAAGGACGAAATGTGACTTGTAACTGTCTTTTCTAAGCGTGTTCCTTTCTTCTTTGCGTTTTTCACCGCATTTTACACGCTTGGCAGTCACGTTGTTTTTGTTCTTAATTGTGATGTTATTAGCCCATTCAGCCGTGACGCACTACAGCAATATGGCACTGCCCTTGAATTATCATGGTCGACCCATCTCCTGCAACTGGTGCAGTCACTAGATGACACCTCCGAAATTTGGGAAATACGGCCGTCGGGCTGACCGAGTTAACGTTTTCTTTCTTCGTTGGGTTCTTCCCCGCATTTTACACGCTTGCATGGCAGTCTCGCCTTTTTCGTCTGGATTTTGATCGGATTATGAACGTTTTCCTTCCAGCTGGAGCACGGGCTGTCCGAGAAGCAGCTGCTGTCACGCAAACTGCACATGGAGCGCCACGACTACAACATCACCTTCCTGCAGAGCTACCGGAGCCAGTCTCACGAGGATCCCAACGCTTTCCTGGCCATCTTCAGGTGGGTGTCACGGTGACAGTCGATCAGTTTCAATGTGTATTCAAGAACAGGGCGAACTAATTTCAGTCTGGATCTCAGTAGTATAAGGTCCTTGGGCAACTACGGCCGTCGTCGTCCTGATGACCTTTGCGCACTGGGGAAGCACCTCGCAAACGTGTGTCTGACAATTCGTACCACTGCGGGCTACAAGTATCGAGAAACTTTTTTTTTTTACAATGTGACTATTTAATGTATTAAAGGGACCTCCTCCACGCCATGAAACTCTTAATAGTTCGCAAAACTTTCTTTATAAATGTTCTTAGAATGTCTTAACGATAATGGTGGACAAAATGGCTGAATTAACGTATGAAGTCTGAATGTCGTAAACTGAAAGAAGATTCTGCTCTTCGTCTCCTAAGTAAGTAGGAGAGTTCTTCCGTTACTCAAAATGGACTGTAGGAAACCTCTGCTGCGTGTGCTTATGTGGTTTGTAAAAAGAAGGGCAGAAATGTCTAAGTCAACATTAATAATCCATTCAGCATTGTATCTGCAGAGTTCAGCAATCCCAGGCGGCCGATTATATCGCTTGAGCTCATTCAAGACGCCCCGCAACAATAGCTGCGGAAGTGTCGTATAGCGTTGCCGCCGAGTTAACCTCTTCTGGTGTAACTTAATTATCGAAGAAGTGTATATTCAGTTTACAGCATTAGACCGTTCTGTTGCATTTGATGGGCGCGACGTTTATTGAATTACACAATCAATTACTTGTGTTTCGTTATAGTAGAACACACAAAAACTGATAGCGTAAATCGATACAACTCGTGTGAAAACCACATATAGGAGCGTCTGGTTCTAAATGTTACCATTTCAGATCGTTTCTTTCTTTTAGAAACATCGCTCCGGGCCGATACAGCTTAACAAAAACATCTGCGTCATCCTCAAAATAGTGTACTTGGTACAGATATATCAGTGTACTGCGAACTTACTGTGTCCTTGCAAAGCACGCTTTTGCACGAGATACACAGTTTAAGTTCAAAACAAATGAAAATCAAACGCACGCGTTCGATTGTGAGAAATTAATGTTGCATTGAACAGGACATGTTTTGCGTGCTTAAATTCGCCAATTAATAAGTGCTCTCAATGACGCCTTGCTTTAACTCATTCTACCCCAAGACCGAAATCCCCAAATTTTGCCGTTGTCCTCTGAAGACTGCATTGCAGTGCAGGACACAGATAGACCATGATAGTTCAAGGGTGATGCCAGAATAGCTTGGCGCCCATAGGCGCCAAACTATTCTGGCATCACCCTTGAACTATCATGGTCGATCCTTATCTTGCTGCGGTGTGTCTGGGGTAGAATGAGTTTTAAGTAAGGCTTTTCTACCCTTCATTTCCCAAATCACGTGTGTAGGCACACGTACTGGAGATGTCCCTTCTGCCCTTTCAGCATATCAAGAACATTTCTCAATGACCCCTTGCTTTAAGTAAGGCTTTTCTACCCTTCAATTCCCAAATCACGTGTGTAGGCACACGTGCTGGAGATGTCCCGTCTGCCCTTTCAGCATATCAAGAACATTTGTAAAGGAGGTACTGTGAACTATTAACCGCTTATTGACCGAAAAAGTCCTTTAATGACGTAAGTGTTTCAGGGCACCCCACCCGGGTCTGCCCTGGGGGACTTGGGTGGGGTTAGGTATTTTTTAGTTCCCAGGGTCACCCTGGTCAGCCCCACAGGGTGGGGTTTTCTCTCTATTCTGGGGCATGTGTTTCTGTCTACCCGAGGTCCATTCACCTGTATTTGCCTTTTTTAAACTCTCCCTACTGTCTGCACTGCCTGTAGCTCTTGATATTGGATGTGTGTTGCTAACTGGTCTTAGCTTTATTTAGGCCCCATGTGTTAGGTTTATTTAATGTGTTTGACCGGCTGGCGACATACATTCAATGTTCTGTTTAGTTGGTTGTTGTCACTTTTTTTCACAAGCAGTGCAGGCACGTCCTGAGAAAGCCTTGTTGCTGTCGGGACGTTAAGCAATGTACAATCAATCAATCAATGTTTCAGGGCGTCAGGGGTGGCCGATTAGTAACGATTCACTATCGGACGTCGGTTAGTTAGTTATTTGGGATTAACGCCCAGCAGGCGACTAAGGCCATCTCACGGCGGTCGTCACATCAGTTAACACATTTAGTCCAGATGCACTACAGCAGGAGACGGATTGACCATGATAATTCAAGGGTAGTGCCAGATTCGCGTGGCGCCTGATGGCGCCAAGCTAATCAGGCATTACCCTTGAATTATCATGGTCGACCCATCTCCTGCATCTAGTACATAATCTTTAGGTGACACCTCTAAGATTTGGGAAATACGGCCGTGATGTTAAATGGGTTAATAAATAAAACCTATGCATTTTCAGGAAACATGCCTTCGCCCAAGACACTCAGCTGAAGTACGGCACGGACCATCTGCCTGAACCATACGACAAACTGGTGCAGATGTACCAAGAGAAGAACTTCTACCCCCTCGTGCAGAGCGTGGTCCCTCACACGGCCGATGAGGAAGAACACCTCTCATTTATATTTGTCCAGGTACGCGGATGAGACATTTAAGTCAACTTTCTAATGAATTCACCATTATTCTTTGATTACACTCGAGCTAAAAAGCGATATTCTATCATTTTTTAACCGGTGTGAAGAAGAATGGTGAAGTAATTAGAAAACAATCGAATGATCGTTATTGTAAGAGTGATAATAAACGAGCACCGATGTGGAAGTGCCCACAAAAATAAACATGGATTCGAGCATACATTTCTTAACACATTTTAAAAAAATGCGTAAATGTGTTAGTTTTGAAGCATTTTGAACATGTTCGAAAAATTGTCAAAACGATCCCAAACTAAAATAATGACATAAAATATGCTTAAACAGAAAAGTTTTTCCTATCCATTTTTGTAATAACTTGTCTTTGCTCTAACCTTTACTGTAGCCCCTGACCGCACTTCTTTAACCTGAAAACTCAACAACAACAACAAAATATTAAAAAAATTAATAAGAACTCACCTACATCAAACCTCTGCCCTTCGCAGACACCAAGCAGCGGAAAATCCGTGGATTTCAAGAACTACTACCGCCTGGCGGACAACAAGATTGAGAAGACAATCCTTAGCAACGCTAAGCAGGGGAGGACCCTGGCCTTCCTGGACGCCTACCAACTGCAGGGCAAGCACAAGTTTGCGGCTGTCTTCACCAACGAGACGAAAGGACGGTGGTACTTCCAGGTACGGCAAAATTGTATACACATGTGCGTGCAGGTCATCCTCAAGCAAACCTTCCATAGCATTAAGTTCGACAGGTTTAACACGCTGATCCCCTCGGTTTGCCATTACTAAAGTTTAAAGTTGTAGAGAATATATTACAGCTAAGGAGAAATATTTCAAGGGTGATGCCAGAAAAGCTTGGCCCCTGTAGGCGCCAAGCTATTCTGGCATCACCCTTGAACCATTGAACCATCATGGGCGATCAATATCCTGTTGTTGAGTGTCATGTGTGACGGATAAACAGGACTTCAACTGCGCCATTGTTGAGACTCTCACACCATCGGAAAGGTGATCATGCCCAACTTTGTTCGTCTGTTTCAGGGAGATTTGGACAAGGACCAAGCAGCCCTGCTGATCGAGTCCCGCCTGTCTACCGGCCTTTGGCCCTCCAGCATCGTTGGCTATGTCAAGAAGGAACTGGATGAGGTCAAATATGCGGTGTTCATGCGCAGCGAGGCCGTGGGTACAGGAGCCAGCACGATGATGGAGGCGTTATCACCACAGCATCGCACGTTCTCTGAAGCAGAGCTGGAGAAGATTTCTACAGGAATTTCCAGCCAGTGAAATGCTGGAGCTATTTGAAGTTTAAAGCATTGTGAAAATGTCTGTCACAGGTTGGACGTCTTTCGTGTGAAGTACCTATCTATGACACAGGCAACTGTGATACAATTCGTTTGACCTCAAACGCCATGAATACTGTGTGTGTGACGTCAAATAATGACACTTTCTCGGATAAAGCACCATGAATATTCAGAATCTGACATCACATGCAGTGTGCGATTCGTCATCATTCTGTCGTCACACGCAGTGAATACTGCGTGTGACGTCAAATGATGACACATCGCACACTGTATGACATTGTGATGTCAAATTACGATGTATCACAGTCGCATTCACAGACGGAGAAAGTGTCAGCTATGAATCAAAAGAACTTTACTACCTTCACTGCGTTCAAGACAATGTCAACTAAGAGCCCACATGACTTGATACACATTGACGTACATGGTCTCGGCAAAAGGAACCAACCTGCCAGAGAATCCAAATCTGCAGTCCCCCGTCTGGCAGACGCAAAGATGCACATAAAGACCGATAAACTGCTCCGCTAAGAGCACCCTGCTTAGTGACTTGCGCAGGACTAAGCTCACTCCTGCAACTGAGTAACCCTACGGCTTATATTGTTCTAGCTCCAGGCCGAGACTGCAGTGTCTGTGATTGCAAAAAAAAAATATTCTTCTTAATATCCCACTGACAGGCAAGAAAATACGAGGCCAAAACCCTCAGTAACTTTCTGGCACTGCTCTCGCGGTAGTCGGGGCAGAAAAAAATAAATGTTTACAAAAAAAAAAAAAAAAAGCTCACCGACTGCCACAGAAGACTTTCAGATTGAGCTTTGCCGTTGAGGCAGCCATACTTTTGTGCTGGTCTGTTATTTTGGACCGTATGACTTTGAGACGTAAGGTCCACAACCACAGCCTACTAAACATATCTTCATCCAATATAAGCTTCGTTACGACACGCTTGACTGGACATGAACTGAACTGGAACGGATCGGTTTTGACTGGCAAGCTCATGCGTTGAGCTGGAATTGGACCGGCCTTCGAACGTCAGGAAATTCAATGTGTTGGCCTGTGATTTTGGACCTTACGCCCTACACCGTTGGGTCCAAAATCACAGAACAAAACACATCACGGACCCACAGATCTAGATCTGTTCAATTTTTATTATTTTTTTTTTTTAATTCGAATTTGTTTTTAAACAGCAAACCGTGAGACTGTTGTCGTGAACACGAAGTGAAGGCCCAAAACATGACTGAAAGATGGACTCAGTGCTTCTGTACGTGTGCTTTACCTGTGTGCTGGACTATGAACAGATGCTTTTCCAGAAGTCAGAAGTAGGTCAAAAGATGCGCGTCTTTTGAGGCAAATAATAGATTAACTAGATTAAAAGATCGGACAAACGTGCGATATCGCATGTTTGTCCGGGCTTCAGTGATTTATGGAAATCGTCTATTGGAACTCACAGCCGGATCTGTCAGATATAAACTCAAAAAACAGCGCATACATAGATGTTGTTCGGAAATCAGAAGATGGAAATTTCGACGCGTTCGACGCGAACAGTGGATTAAAAGTCCGGACAAACATGCGATATCGCATGTTTGTCCGGGCTTTGAATCTACTGTTTGCGTCAAAAGACTCTTCCTTTTTTTTATTACCTACCTGATTTACGGAGCACCTCAAATGAAACTGGCTGCAAATGGGTCTAATTTTTCTGTTTGATATCGTTGTAAATATGTGTGACGTCAGTGCAAGTTCACATACGTGTTAACAAAAAGTGAAATGACACTTTCTACAAGATGTTCGTCACGCATATTGGACAAACTGGTTATAGTATAATGTCGGAGTGTTACTACACTGCACTGAACAAGAAAAAAAAAGACGTACAGTTCCTCGATGTGTGCTAGTCTGTGATTTTGGACATTGCGGGTTTAGACTAATGTCCAAAATGGCAAGCCAGCATACGGATAAATAAAATATATGTTGCTATTACTGTACTAGGCACAGGCAACTGAATATTTACATTTCACACTTTGACACACTGTGAAAAACAAATGCGAATGTCAAACTCAAAGGTTAACGTTGTGACCAGGACCTGTTTGTAGTTGAAATTGTGTGCTGGTCTGCGATCTTAGACCGTACGACTCGTAGCATCAAGATCTAAAATCATATATCTACACACACTGGTTGTCTCCCTCGATTCGTTGCGCTAATCAGCAAGCGGATCGGATCGAGGGAGGCAATCGGTGTGAGGACGGACAGCACACACTTTGTGGTTTCCCTGGCCTTACACCTAATTGGGGACACCAGTTAACCTAACTGTTGTTGAGGAATTCTATGAATATCCCGGGCCAGTAGTGGCCAACATCGGCCTCATGGCCTTTTGCACAATAGGATTATTGTTGTGGCCGAAATATGGCCTGGGCTGCTGAAGATGATGTCGAAAATGTTGTACAGTAAATCGTGTGCTTTATAATATCATTACTGTGTGATTTTGTTTTTGAATATTCAAAATATGTCGTTTTGTCAGCATTGACAATTAGGCATAGTCAGCTGCGTTTTGCAACGATTTTAAAAAAAAGAGTACTTAAATGATGTGCACGAATTTCACGCAATCACTTGAATAAACATGTTCGACTGCCCTTTAAATCCACCTGTAAGTGTCAAAATTGTACAAGAATACTTATAAAAAGCCTGATGTCAATGCTGCCGTCACGAATTCACAGCTTTATGTGTGTGTTCAAAGTTCATAAGTTTATATGTTTGCATATGTGTACCAGTGTCACGAAGAGAAATAAAACTGAAACGAAATGTTCGGTTTTCATTCATAACATGACTTGTATCCTCAAGCAATCCTCAAAGGCGCCTGACACGTGCCTGTTGATGTGCGAAACTGCGAGGCAGCCCCCTCGCGCGCCTACAGCGTACCACTCAATATTACCAGTTTAGTAAAGATTGATTGATTGATTGATTGATTGATTGATTGATTGATTGATTGATTGTACATTGCTTAACGTCCCGACAGCAACAATACTTTCTCAGGACGTGCCTGCACTGCTTGTGAAAAAAACCGAACAGAATATTGAATGTATGTCGCCAGCCGGTCCAACACGTTAAATAAACCTACAACATGGGGCCTAAATAAAGCCAAGACCATTTAGCAACACACATCCAATATCAAGAACTGCAGGCAGCGCAGACAGTAGGGAGAGTTTAAAAAAGGAAAATACAGGTGAAGGGACCAAGGGTAGACAGAAACACATGCCCCAGAATAGAGAGGAAAACCCACCCTGTGGGGCTGAGCAGGGTGACCATGGGAACGAAAAAGTAGTTAACCCCACACAGGTCCCCCAGGGAAGACCCGGGTGGGGGAGTTTAGTAAAGAGTAGTGCGCGCGCGACGGGGGCTGACTCGCAGTTGCAAATATCAAAATGCACTTGTCAGGCGCCTATACTCTGTGTGTGTGTGTGTGTGTGTGTGTGTGTGTGTGTGTGTGCGTGCGTGCGTGTGTGTGTGTGTGTGTGTGTGTGTGCGTGCGTGTGGTGTGTGTGTGTATCAAAGTGCACTCGTCAGGCGCCTATACTCTGTGTGTGTGTGTGTCACAGTGTGTGGCGTGTGTGTGTGGTGTGTGTGTGTGTGTGTGTGTGTGTGTGTGAATGTGTGTGTGTGTGTGTGTGTGTGTGTGTGTGTGTGTGTGTGTGTGTGTGAGAGAGAGAGAGAGAGAGAGAGAGAGAGAGAGAGAGAGAGAGAGAGAGAGAGAGAGAGAGAGTTATTAGGGTTTATGGCAGACAGGCAACTAAGGCCAGTGAGAGAGAGGCAGACAGACAGACAGACAGACAGACAGACAGAGACTCAGAGAGACAGACAGACAGACAGACAGACAGCCACGCACCCACATTATTGGAAGAGTACGCCGACTCTCAAGCCAGTCTTGGAGTTGGACACTACACGTACCCAGGTCAGTACAGGTCCTCGGCTGTGCGCGGGCCCACTGCGACCGTCGTGGGCCCGAAGATGTTTTGCTACTGGGGTAGTACTGGTGTCTGTAGCATTAATACGACAGCAACAAAAATGGCACTTTGTCCCAAGACAGACAGGCCCTTTAAGCACTTCTTTACGAACAAACAAGTAAATTCATACTTCTTACCTCTGCGGCGAAATTCCGATGTCACACTGTATTGCTGCTTACAATGCATTAACCCCTTAACTGCTAACGGTGACGACTACCGCTAGGGGGAAACTTGAAGACACGAAAGGTCTCCCCGTCTTTTCGGCCGCCGATAGCGGGCTATCGCCAGCAGCAGTCAAAGTGTTAAAAACAAATATTTATCCAACGTGGGCGTGCAAAAGTGGGGAATCGTAAGAGCAAAACTGAACGGTGTGGTGGTGTAGAAGCGTTTAACTCTTTAGCTGTCGGTAGCGGTTTTGTGTCGCGATGATTCCGACAAAAACCGCTCCCGACAGCCAAATGGTCAATAGGAATCATCGCGACAAAAACGCCTGCCGACAGCCAAAAGGTCAACAGGAATCATCGCGACAAAAACCGCTACTGACATGTTTAAACACACAAAGGATCGACCGCAAGCTTTTTTTTTAATATGTGTGTGCTGATCTGTGATTCTGTACCGTACGGCTCCAGTCCGTAAGACCAAAATCACAGAACAGCACACACTCTGATTTCCGAGCGCCATTAGCGGATGCTTTGGTTGGAGGAAGGAACTAGGTTTACTTGCAGGATAATGACTAAACTACCTTGTCAGTTTCAAGCAAAATGGTGTACACCATTAGATCAAACGCTGAGCCCTACGTTGGCAGTGGCATACTAGCAGCCGGAGATGGGTCGACAAATCAGCTCAAGGACGGTGCATGATTAGCTCGGCGCCTCTCCAGGCGCCAAGCTAAACAGGCACTGCGGGCCTCGGGCCATCACTGTCGACCAATCTCTCTCAGCTGACGGCGCCGATAGTGCAAGCCGCAACATTGCATACTTGTATGACATACGCATTAAACATTCTGCCAGGCAAACGTGGCTGTTGCACCTGTCTTGCTAACAGAACAGATTCGTCAGGCCCGCTGGTGTACGCTGCTTACCCGGCATGGGCATCACTCTCACTGGTGCTGCAGCTGCCTTTACTCAGAACCCTCCCGGCAGTGCGCAAAAGGCCAATGGCCGTTGCGCACTAGGTTCACCTTTCTGCCAGATAATCGCCAATGTCGACATTGATTATTAATAACAATTTCAGCCCACTTAATCAAATTTCAAATACCAAAACTTCAGTAGCTCGCCTTAGCACTATGTGAATGTTCTGTGTTTATGTACAGTGTGTGAGTGAATGCGCGTGATTCACGTGAGCGTGCTTGTTGGGTTCAGTTCGCGGCGGCGCTTTGAGCCGATTTTCAATTGGGATAATCAGTGCGCCTATTTAATGCGCTGATTTATGTATTTATTTATTTATTTATATAATGAAAGTCGGACATTATTGAAATACGCTCTTCATGGGTTCCAATGCGGCTCACGCTGTTTCTGTGTGATTACACAGTGCTTCGCAGGGCAATACAAAAATAAATTTCGATTTAACCCCTTCGTTACCGAGCAATCATGGACACCAAAATACTGCAAGAGGCATAGATCCTCATGAGCCCCCGCGGGGGCTCATGAGGATCTCTGCCTCTTGCTGAAACCACTTTGTATCCACTATTCGCGGGTCGGCTGCAGCTCTTTTGCGTTGAATTTACACAGATTTCACTTCAGAAGTACAATGTACGTACAGTGGCAGAAAAGGGGTTAATACACGCAACAACAACATTTGTTCCCACGGCCTTGCGTTTCGTTCTGTCCAAAGTTCATAGTAGTAGTAGTAGTAATAATAATAATAATAATAATAAACATCATAATAATGAAGAGCATGTATATGGCGCGCTGAATCCTCAAACTTGGTGAGCTCTAAGCGCGTTACAAGAGGTAAAACTATACTATACACATATATACACAGAACCACGCACAACCCTTACAAGAATTAAGCTACACACACACACACACACACACACACACACACACACACACACACACACACACACACACACACACACACACACACACACACACACACTAACACTAACACTAACACCCACCCACCCACACACACACTAACACAATGTAAAGCGTGAAACCGTCGCCAAATCAAGGACATTTTAGTGATGCTGAATAATAATAATTTTTAATAATAATAATGTAATATCACGCATGCCACAGACGTGCTATTCTGGCACAACTTTTAAACCATCAAGGTCAACCCATATCTACGATAACTGCCTGCGTCACCTGGGTATGGGTGAACACACCGATCCCTAAGCTCGCCATTCCCAACATTTAAAGTTGTTCTCGAAGGACTAAAATACGGTTCAAGAGATAATTCGACCTTGGCAGTTTAAGCTGGTGGCAGGATAGCTTGGCGCCTGTAGGCGCGAAGCTATTCTGGAAACACCCTTAACCCTTTCACTGACACTGTACGTGCATTTTTCTTCTGAAATACTTGTTCGTTCAACGACCAAAAGTCACAGCCGGCGTCCAAGAAACATGGATACAAATTGGTCTAAGCAAGAGGCACAGATATTCATGAGCCCCCGCAGTCGCGGGGGCTCATGAGAATCTGTGTCTCTTGCAGCTGGATGGTATTCACTTTCCTCGGCAGTGAATGGTTAAAAGCGATAAGCTCCGTGGCGGGCTTTGATTGCTAAATTTCGCGGAAGGAACATGCAACGGGTTCTCGGTGCTGTCTTGGCTCAACTAAGACTCGTCTATCCTTCCTTTCACAATTTAGATGTGAGTATAGGCACACGTAACAGATGTTTTCCTCTGTTCCTTGTGCGCACGGGGGGAACTCTCCTACGTAGAAACTGAAGGAGAAGAGCAGAAAAGTCTTCCATTTCACTTTATTCAAACCTCATCAGTTGGCCCTTTTACCTAGCATTATTGTAACCCATAATGAAGTCCTGAAAGACTACGACAAGATGTGGATCGACTATATTTCAAGGTTGGTGTCAGAATAGCTTGGCGCCTCTAGGCGCCAAGCTATTCTGGCACCAACCTTGAAATACCATGTTGGATCTGTCTCCAGAACTGTGATAGAGACCTCAGAGGAGATCGACAAACATCTGCTAATTTCGTCCTCAGGGTGTAAGGAGTTAAGACAGCCATTTATCAAGAAATTATTGCGAACTATTAACTCTTCAGTTACCGCATGGAGCTGATCGTTTCAACTACATTGTATCATGGTCGATCTGACCACATGCTGCACTCTGCTGTGTCACGGTTTAATGGGTTTATGCAGTCGTAAAATACTCGAAATGACGTGTTTATGGGCTCGCGAACAATGTGTGGATTAAATTAGGGAAACAGCGAGTCCCGTTGTGCCAGTTAAAAAGACAAGGCTCTGACGTTTTCTGATTTTTATTGTGACAACAGATCCATGAGTACGAGCCTGAGTCAGGTCCCATG
>BTPG01000002.1:159223757-159231257 GCA_036245525.1 Semisulcospira habei
ACCCACGATCGACCGATTTGACATGACGGCGGCAACGTCGTTCATCACGGACAAATCTATGACCCTGTCTTTGCGGAGTCATCAAAAATGGTAGGTTCAAGAACTGATAAGTCAATTCACATAGACATTTGAGAATAAACTCTGAAATAACAAGTACGATAATCACCGGCATGGAAACGTAAACAAACTTACCACGTGCGAATCTTCGAAGCCGGAAGTTATGAAATGGAAAACAAACCAAATGATAATTTTTAAATACCAAATAAGAACATATGCAGGAAGCGAACTGTGTCCGTTTGATATTTTAAAGTTGATTCTTTTACTTTGCTAAACTAAATAATAATAATAGTTAGAGTATAACAGTTTTAGAAGGAATGTGTGTTATATAATACGTTAGTTTAGATTTTTGGCGAAGGCCAACAGCTGTCGACAAAATAATGGCTTCTAGGTAAGGGAGGTAATTTGACATTTAGACATTTCCCTGTTGGCGCAAAGTTTGATCGGTTTCTGCGGAGAGCGATGTCGCAGACAACGAGCACCGGATCGGAGAACTATTTCAGTCTAGATGACATTCTTGCAACACAAGAAAAGCTGCCTTGCAAAGTAGAGATGCCGATCCATCGTCTCGGTAAGATCTCTGATTCTTTTCCTAGCTACATGTATTTGAGTGGCGTGTGCCCATGTGAATGCACTTCAGGCTTAGGACAACTGCACGACTTGATGACTAATGTGCAGTGACTGTAATCCTCGGCTGCCTGTGGGTGGATAATGATAAACTGAAAGTAATAACTGTAATAAAAGTTATAGCAAATCAAAAACGATGCATGGTTCACAGCTGTGCACCATTGTTATTGTTATTGTGTTTTTTGGTGTGTCTTTTATTTTTAGTAGTAGAAAACAGTGTAAGTGCCCTGTACAGTGATATGTATGGTTCTTTACTCTTATTTTAGTACCGTCTACATAAGTGCACGTGTGTTCCAAAATATTGTAATAAATGTCAGCTACTCCTTAAGTTTTTCATTGAGGCGAACATCTCATTTTTTTAAAAAAAGCTCTATTTCCTACAAAAGGCCTCATGTTTGTGATGCCTTTGAATGATCTGACCAATGTGACTTTAGTCAGAAATGTACCAAGCTTTCTGGGAAATGTACCATGCTAGGTTTTAAAATTGTCTGGATGGACAGCATAAAAAAATCCATCATGAGGACTCTGAAGCACGGTCATTGCTTAATTACTATTTGGTATTTTTTGTCACATGTTAGTGTCATAGCCGAGCTAAGCACAGATCACAAAAATGCTCATCTACAACACCAGATGACTGACGTAAGTACACACAGAGAAGAGGTTCATATCATACCTGAACCTGCCGCAGACTGAAAAGACGTAAAACTAAACGTTTCCATGCATTTCCGACATTGCAGGCACAAAACTGGCCTGTGTTCCTGAGCTTACTGCAGATTTCTCCATCCCGATGACCCCATCCATTTATTCCATCCCACTGAATTTTGTTTTCGTCTAGAACACAAAGATTTTTCTGTCAACAGAAAGCCTGCTTGGTTACTCTAGTTCATAACTGCTGTCATTTTATCTTATTTTGTGTCATAATGACTCATATTTATCACTGCTGTCATCATATTGTGCCCAGGCTACCTTGACCAGAGCAATGATGACAACACACTGCAGCCTGGCACCAAACTGGAACTTCCATTCTGGCTTGCTCGCTCATTGTGCAGTCGCCGCCGTCACATCGTGTCCGTGGAGATGCCAAGGGCTTATCGTGAGAGCTACCGACAGATTTTCAAAGCAGATCCAAATGTAGTAGACCTTCACAAGTTGGGGCCGTATTTTTACGGGTTTGGGTCATACCTGCTTTGCTTCCAACATCCAGAGGCAGCAGACATCGCCAACAGTTTGGTGAAGGTAATAACAACTAGCAGAGACCAGTTGCAAAAACTTATTAACCTTTATCGTTCGGAATACACCAGTGTGTGAAATAAGTTTACTAAAATAGTTCAAGGGTAGTGCCAGAATAGCTTGGCGCCTCTAGGCGCCAAGCTATTCTGGCACCACTCTTGAACTAAAGCCATTGGTCTATATCCTTATCTGTAAGTACTATAATGTAGCTCGCATATAGCACTGGCAGTGTACAAATTTGAAGTCTTTAGCCTCAGTAGGATGGGTTAAGTTATTTATTGATTGATTTTCAGATTTTCTTTTAGGACTGAGGGGATTGGTGGTATTTCCTTCCACCTCAAATGATGCAACTGTACTTTGATAGTAAAGTGAGTCTGTCATACACCATTGCTGCCACACATGATGGCATTAGTTGTCTGTGCTTGACCCTTTGGCTATTGGCAGCACTTCTTGTTGCCATCATTCCTGCAGGAATCATTGTGACAAAAAGTGCTACTGACAGGCAAGGGTTAAAGTTCATGTTAAACTGCAGAGTAAGAATTATTTCTTGGAAGCTGTTTGCAGTCAGTCAAAGCACAGACTCACATTTGACACTATGTTAATTTACGACGAGTCCTTTTTAAAACTTAAATTTTAAGTTGCTGCTTGAATGATCCAGTCAAGGGCTTAGATCAAAATTTTAATTCATATTGAGTACTGCTACCAGCAATGCTGTTACATTTAAGATTATGAAATAAACTGATAAATTTATGTCGCAGGATCATTTGGATTCCCTCACATTTTCTTAAAAATCTGAAGTCACTTTTTCCATTACCAGTGTTATAAACTGACCTTCATTTTATTCTTTAGTGTGTGTGCGTGTGCTTGCATTTATGGTTCCAGACATTTCAAGGGCGGTTCAGAAAGATCATGGACTCTTCTCAAAATGCTCTCAATCAGGACACCAGCAAGCTAACAGAAAAACTGGATGAGGGTGAGAAAAAGATATTTGTGGCCGGACAGCTAGGTCTGCATGACTTTCAACGTTGGGAAACTCGACAGACAGAGAAACTCACCACATCCACTATGGTACAAAAACACCGAAAACGAAAAAGAGCATTGCTGGAGGACACTTCTTGATCGACCGTAATGACCTGTAATAGGATATATTAACTCTTATCATTCGGAATACACCAGTGTGTGAAATAAGTTTGACTAGAATAGTTCAAGGGTAGTGCCAGAATAGCTTGGCGCCTCTAGGCGCCAAGTTATTCTAGCACTACCCTTGAACTAAAGCCATTGGTCTATGTCTTTGTCTGTAAGTGAGTGTTTCTCCAGTACTCGTAGTGAAAAAGTGGAAACAGACCAATTTTTTAAAATTATTCATAGAAACCTAAGACTAGTTCCATTTTAAAGGTAAGTGCAATACCTATCTGAATATGAAAACGATAAATCAGCAACATTGACGCTTTGGACACAAACTTCATTCCAAATAGGGGACCCCCATGCTGGTAACCTGCATGATGTCGTGACACAAAACCATTATAATGACCAGTTGAAATAACTTTTGTTGCAAAACAACTAATACCATAATTAAGTAACTCTTATTACTACCCATATGAATAATTTTAAGAGGAAATTTGCGAGACTCGAAATAGATGTGAGGCAAGAAATTGTGTGACGCCATGCGCAGGTTACCACTCCTTTAATTTGTTTTACTGTGAAATTGATTTTTCTTAAAATCAGTAAAAGACACTAGTAACATGTTTTTTACATGAAGACAAATGAAATAACAACAATAGGACAAAATTAATTTCATTCTGTGATGAAATTTAAGCAATAACCTGAAAATGGTAACCTGCATGATGCGCGTCACCAGTGCATGAAAATTACCAAAAATGAGGGCAAAGCAAAAAAAGAAAAATACAATAGTAGGTGAGATGAAATAAAAGTGTCAAGCAAACACACACACAAACAATCTGTGTTGGTTTTTCTTTTTAAATAACACATAGGCTACAAACACGACGCTGATAGCTGTTTCCGAACTACCTGAATGACATATGACACCGAGTGAAAAACGTAAACACAACGCGAATGCACTAGTCTTATCCACCCAAAAGCTCAAAATATGCATGCGGTTTTAAAACAAGACCTTTAATTCAATTCAATACAGCATTAGAAACACTTGTGAACTCGCCTATAGCACAAGATGACACAAAATTAAAGGCAAACCAGCGTCGATCTTTCAAGTCGGGCAGAACCGCACTGCCGAAAAATTTTCGTGGTAATTTGCGCACATGGGATACTGTGTGTGTGACACATCATTGATCTTGGTCTACAAAACCAAGTCACATGACCATTTCCCGCAAAACGTCATCAGGGTTTGTGCAGTGTTTGAAAATAAACCTTCCAGTACCTTTCGGACCTCACAATTTTATCGCGTTCTTAAAATATGAATAAAAAACAAACGCTGGTCATTTGCGTGATGTCTGTGACGTCATAATCAAAACAAGCCATCTACAACCTCCTGCAGTATCTGTATTCTTATAAATCATAAAAATATATGTGTATTTCATGAGATTTTCAGGTACGACTAAAGTTTTCTTTGTTTCATTACTTTGTCGTCTGCTTCACCTTTTTTTAAAGACCGTGTGTATGTGACGCCTCTGGTGCGCAAATTACCCCCAATTTCAAACCCAAATTTCACAGCAGAAACAAATGAAATTGATGTTTTTCAACATTCTGCTGCTTTACTAAACTATCGATAATCACATACAATCAAATAAATGAGGGTTGATAGTGTTGGTGTTGAAATATGGATCGATAATATAGCAGGGGCAAGGTTTTCCAATTCGTCGGCGCCATTTTGAGCATAATAATCGTAATTTAAATACAATTAAAAATACTAATAATTGAATTTTTTTTAAGCTACTGATTTTCAAGATACAATAACATTAGTAAATCACAAGACTGGTTAGATTTTCCCAAAACAATTAGTATGTATTAATATTTGGGGTTTTGAATGCTGTGACCCCTCATCACTACGAGTACTGGAGAATGACTCAAGTACTATAATGTAGCTTGCATATGGCAGCGTACAAATTTGAAGCTTTTAGCCTCAGTATGATATGGGTTAACCACGTTATGCATGCAGCCAACAGTACTGTTCACAGAATCGGTGGCTGCATGCACAAAGGTAACCCCTCCAATGCCAGTTGATGTAGAATGTGTTTCTAACATCTTTGTTGGTTCCACCCCTGGCAGCCCTAGCCAGCCAAAAGATACAAAGTGGTTTCAGCAAGAGGCATAAATCCTCATGGCCCCCGCAACTGCAGTGGCTCACGAGGACCTATGTCTCTTGCATTTAGATCATGTTCACTATTTCTCAGCAATGAAGGGGTCAGTATTTTGTAGGCTGTATTGCAAGGTGTTTTTAACATGCATCTATTACACACTGATGTGTTTTCTTTCAAAGAACCAAAGCGCACTCATGAACATGTCATGGGCGCGCAATGGTTCATTCAAAGAAACCTTTATAATGCATTACATCTAAAAAGAAATGGGCACTCACGATTAGCGCCATGCTTTGTACATTGTGCTAGTATTGTTATTGAGGAAGTGATAACATTTTGTAAATATTGTAAAATAAACTGTTTTGAAATATAAGTCGTGTTTGCAATGTTTCTTTATTACTCTTTGTTAACTAATGAATTTGTATTGAATGTAAATGGCATTTACACATCTATACACATACATGCATATGTGTGCTTGAACACGTTAATCCAGTTAGTGAGGTTGAAACTGACAAATTTGCAAAGTTTTAACCCCTTTACTGCCATTGGAGGCAAATTTCGCATCTGAAACCACTGCACACTGAACGACATTCGCATGAAGAACACAAATAAATGGGACCAAACATGGGCACAAAGAACACAGGACTATAAGAGACAAATCCTCGCGTGCCCCTGCAATTGTGGGGACTCAGGAGGATTTATGTCTCTTGCAGATGGGTAATGTTTCCTTTGCCTCAGCAGTTAAAGGATAAACTCTCAAAATTTGTCAATTTCTACCTCACTTCATACACTCCTCTCAGCTCCATGTCTGCACAAGTCTGTAGAGCAAGATCATCTAATACAGGTCAGTCTAGGTATATTGCAATGCCCAGGAGCCATAAAGTCAAGTCAACGTAATTGAAGTACTTGGACTAAATTTAGACTTATGAAGAAAAAGGTCATCGGGTCCTTGTTAGCCTTAGTTGACATTCATGGCTGTGTGCAGGACAGCTAAGGCTTTCACGCTCCGTGGGACCCAGAGACCTGCATGTATTTAATTCAATATGGTGTGTGTACTGTAATAAGAATTGTGGCCAACGTGTACTTTCAAAAACTTTACTCATATATCTTATCAATATCTTCTTCTTTCACAAAGATGAAGACCTGACCATCTGATCCCACTACAGTCCTCAACCCATTTGCCACAGTCTCAGTCACATGACTTTCACCATCTTTTTCCAACACTGGTGCTGTAATCGGGATAACTAAATTTTGCCTTTGGACGGATTCCAATAATTTGCATCTATCTCTCAGACTTGTGTTTTCTCTTTTGAGCTCTCTGTTTTCACGTTTAAGTTCTCTGATTAATTTTTCAAGTTCGGCAACTTTTGACTTTTTCTTTTGCGGCTTTACTTCGGTCACTTTCAGCCTTAGATTTGTCTTTTGCTGCTTTGTTTTTTGTACAGGAGACCTCTTCACAGCAGGCAGTTTTATAATAAGTGTTTGTGTTTTATTCCTTGAACTTCTGGAAGTTGAATGCACATCTACTCTACTTTCTCCTGATTTTTTCGACAGTCGCCAACGTCTTAAACGTTCTGCTCCAATTTTTCTCCGCTCTTCAAGTTCTTTTTGATTCAGGCTGCTTACAGGTCTGTAATACTTCCGGGTTCTTTCCAGTTCTCTTTTCAAGTATTCAGGATCTGTCAATTTCTTTCTTTCTCTGTATCTTCTTGCAAGGGCTGCTTTTTTCGAGGGAGTTTGCACGGATGTCTGTTCAGTTGGACGTTTCTCTTTCCTTGACATGATGAACGTCCATCACGTGTGGGCTGAAATGGAAAAAATAGGCAACACAAATAATTAACCCTCTTCAGCATGCAGCCGCTAGTATTGTGCACAATAAATTAATGTGCTTTGATACACAAACCTGCTGGGAACAGCAATCTGCTGTTTACAGCCACTTTTGGTTTGTTTGGGGGTTGTTTGTTTGTTTGTTTGGTTTTTTTTTTTTTTTTTTTTTTTTGGGGGGGGGGGGGGCAACAGCTCAAACAGTCATTAGTACTGATCAAATTCAATCATCTTTACAGTAGAACCTTGCTTCTTCTGTAAAGATGTTTGAATTTGATCAAAACAATATTTCGAACACAACATTGCATAAAGTGAAATTGGTGTAACCAACCTCTCGTACTATATGATGTTTATCAGGAAATGAAGTAAAACAAAAAAACGCACACACAGGTACACTGAGGAAAAACAGCACGACAAAGAACATACAACCACGGACCAACAATAACCAAGAATACAGTTATTGTTGGTTATTCTTGGTCCAAGATACAAC